>CM048744.1:503774903-504459903 GCA_026315105.1 Locusta migratoria
ATATATTGGCTGTTTCAGAGCATTGAATTAAATTGAATGATGAAATTGAAAATTTGTACCAAACCAAGACTCATATGCCAATTTCCCTATTTTGACCAGTCTTCGATCAATCTGAACATCCTTCTCACCATACCCAAATTCTCAACTTATTGCATATTACAAGTGTAGTGCCCCTAGTTACAGATACCAAACTACCATATCATACAATTACCTACACGCTAAAACGATCTAGGGTCATTCCATGCCAAGTGGTCTAGAGGCTCCCACATGACCCTCATGGATTTTGATGAAATTTTGTATGAACATTCACACATGTTCTCAATGAACACTGGTAAAGTTTCAGTTCAAAAAAATCAATACTTCCGGAGATACAGTCACTTGTTTAAGACCATAGCACAGCTTCCAATAGTGCATCCTTGAATTTTCAGTAACTTTGAGATGATATATCTCTGGGAGTATTTGCATGAAAGAAACATTCACACATGTTCTCAATGAACACTGGTAAAGTTTCAGTTCAAAAAAATCAATACTTCCGGAGATACAGTCACTTGTTTAAGACCATAGCACAGCTTCCAATAGTGCATCCTTGAATTTTCAGTAACTTCGAGATGATACATCTCTGGGAGTATTTGCATGAAAGAAACAAAACTTGGCCATCTTATACAACTTTTAGAGCTCTTTAAAGTAAAATAACAAGAACAGGATTTCTGAGCAATTTTCATATAGAAAATTTGGGGCAAAGTTGGGCGAAAAAAATTGCTGGTTAAAAAAAGTGCGAACTTTAGTTTTTTATATCTCCAGAAGTAATTGTGGGATGTACATGAAACTTTGCACACCATAACTCACCAACACAAGGTCTTAGAATATAAAGTTTCATTCTCATATTGCTTCCCATTATTTCACAAATCTAGGGTAAAGTTGACGATTTTTCAAAAAGTGCTAAAAATGGGTATTTTCAGTCAAATTTTTCAAAAAAGTGTTTTCTCCAAATTACTTTAAACTATGCTCATTAGAAAGAGCATATTCTAAACTATCTAGAAAAGTGGATTTGGTTTTGCAATGCAAGCATATAAGGCCCTAAAAATTAGCATAATCCTAGAGGCGCACTGGAAGTTTGAACCCATTTTTCTGGCACTTAAATTATACCTAAAATCTTTTATTATGTCTAATAAATATTTGTTAATGCCTGGGATAAGTGAAATAAGAAGTCCTGATGAATAGGACGTAGCTCAAGTCCAAATAGAAAAAGAATAAAAATAGAAACAATGTTATTTCTTAACTGCCCCCCCCCCCCCCAATCCCACAACTCTCTCTCTCTCTCTCTCTCACACATACACACACACACACACACACATACACACACACAAAATGATAATTTAGAATGAATGTAAATTGTAAAATTTATTTGCACAATCATTATCTAATTATTAATAGCATTTTTAATTAACATCGCCAGCTTACTGAAGGAAAATAAGTATATAAGTGATTAATGATGAAAATTCTCCTCAGAGATAATAAATATTGTTGAAATGAGATAGAAGTACTGGTCAGCCATTCTATCTCATTTCAACAATATTTAAGTATATAAGTGAGTTGTTGTGGTTTAACCACTGCTAGATTCATTTCACCTGAGAAAACCAGTATCTCCATCACTGTAGGGGCTACGCTCGAGCATCAACAGCTATGGGTGAGTTTCTTTACACAGGTTTCCAAGCCTGATGAATGTAAACAGGAATGGTGTATTGCCGGCCAGACGAATTTACTGATGGAGCTGGAATACGTGCAATAATGTGGTGTGATGGAACCCAGTACTTGTCACTTATTGGTGGTCAATAAAATGAATCTGCTGGACCATGAGGGTGCATAAAGTTTATTAATGCACCCCTTTGCTCAGTGGAAGTCTCACAGATATTCCCAATCCACCAAAAATTTTCTTAGATGCATGCAACATATTGTCCAGCTTGGAGAGCAGACATTAATGTGCCTTCTTTAATTCTCTGACCCATTGTAGCTAAAAAAAAAAAATGATCAATCATTTGAAACTCTGCTGACCTGAATTATTGTTTCATCAATAGGTAAAAAGTGACAATTTTCTCTAGTGCCTGCTACAGTTTGTCCATGTTTAAACCTCACTTCTTGTGACAATTTTTTTTTCTTTTTTCCTTTTTTTCCCCCAATTTCATCTTTACTGACGAAAAGAAATTTGATTCCATTAATGTTTTCAGAGAAGAAGTGAAACAGGTCTAGGTAAGTAAGATTGAGCACTGGAGCCATCACTGAAATTATGAATGTGAGATATCTGTTCAAACTGTGCTTTTATATATATTTGATGAGCTCCTTGACAAAAACGTTAACTGTACCTGTGTCATGCGACAAACAAGAACTGATAATGCAGAAACTTAAAGATTCCACTTTCTCATTTTGATGAAAGTAGATAACAAATGGATAAATTGTTGCTTTCCAGTGGAAGCCTTGCACAGCATCCTGAATAATAAAAGAATAATTTTCCAAAAAATCCATTAGGACAACAAGCTCTTTGTTTTTCAGATAACATTTAAGGCCTTTAAGGTGCAGTTATTCCAGCTCCATCAGTGAATTTGACTGTCTGACAATACACCATTCCTCTTGATATTCATCAGACAATTAATGTAGCATAGGTAAGGTGGTACAAATTCGATATAGGTACAATTCCGATCAACATAAGTTTTCAGTCTTGTATTGTTGCTAGCACTTGCCTTTGTGTGGCATTGCAGTGTAGCAAGTTTCTATAGCTCCTCCTGTCTTTTTCCAAAAATACAACACTCTGTGTTAAGGAGAGACAAATTTTTTTCCTGTAAAGATGTACTTGGAGCTACTTCATCGAACGTGCTCTTATAAATGTTCTAGTTTCCACGTGCTTGTAAACTCGTTATTGTGCAACATTTGGTACAGCAAAGTATGCACTGGTGCCCGAAGGAAAAAGTGCTTTTTATGTGGGAAAAGTCAGTGATCAAAATTGTACGAGGAAGTGATCATAATTGTACCTAGTGTGGTACATTTTATATCGATTTTTCTCAATTCTGTAACCTTTTTTTGTGTTCATACCAACATATGTAATTGTCTAATATTTGTGATACATATTCATTAAACATTCAAGAACAAGTGCCATAGTTAAAATTATTTCTTTTCTCAATATGTTTGCAGTTACAATTACATTTGTCAGAATTGATTGAAATTGTACCACCATACCCTATAAAAAATTGAAATAGGTTAGAGGAAACTAAGCAACCTACGAGTGGCTTCTAATTTTACCCAGGACACTTCAATAATTTTATTATCAGGCTTGGGAACCTGTGTAAAGAAATGCTTATCACGCTTGGGATATCCTGTGGTAAAGGAACCCACCCGTGGCTGTTGTTGCCCCTGTGGCGATGGGGATGTTGGTTTTCTCAGGTGAAATGAAACTAGCAGTGGTTAAACCATAGCAACTCATTTATACACTTCGTTTCCATCAGTAAGCGAGTGTTTGTTCATTAAACAGGCTACTAATAATTAGATAATGATTATGGAAATAAATTTTATGAATTAAATTCAGTTTGTGTGTGTGTGTGTGTGTGTGCGTGTGTTGTGTGTTGTGTGTGTGTGTGTGTGTGTGTGAGAGAGAGAGAGAGAGAGAGAGAGAGAGAGAGAGAGAGAGAGAGAGAGAGAGAGAGAGAGAGAGAGAGAGAGAGAGTTGTGGGATTGGGGGGGGGGGGGACAGTTAAGAAATAACATTGTTTCTATTTTTATTCTTGTTCTATTTGGACTTGAGCTACGTCCTATTCATCAGGACTTCTTATTTCACTTATCCCAGGCATTAACAAATATTTATTAGACATAATAAAAGATTTTAGGTATAATTTAAGTGCCAGAAAAATGGGTTCAAACTTCCAGTGCGCCTCTAGGATTATGCTAATTTTTAGGGCCTTATATGCTTGCATTGCAAAACCAAATCCACTTTTCTAGATAGTTTAGAATATGCTCTTTCTAATGAGCATAGTTTAAAGTAATTTGGAGAAAACACTTTTTTGAAAAATTTGACTGAAAATACCCATTTTTAGCACTTTTTGAAAAATCGTCAACTTTACCCTAGATTTGTGAAATAATGGGAAGCAATATGAGAATGAAACTTTATATTCTAAGACCTTGTGTTGGTGAGTTATGGTGTGCAAAGTTTCATGTACATCCCACAATTACTTCTGGAGATATAAAAAACTAAAATTCGCACTTTTTTTAACCAGCAATTTTTTCGCCCAAATTTGCCCCAAATTTTCTATATGAAAATTGCTCAGAAATCCTGTTCTTGATATTTTACTTTAAAGAGCTCTAAAAGTTGTATAAGATGGCCAAGTTTTGTTTCTTTCATACAAATACTCCCAAAGATATATCATCTCAAAGTTGCTGAAAATTCAAGGACGCACTATTGGAAGCTGTGCTATGGTCTTAAACAAGTGACTGTATCTCCGGAAGTATTGAATTTTTGAAACTGAAACTTTACCAGTGTTCATTGAGAACATGTGTGATTGTTCATACCAAATTTCATCAAAATCCATGAGGGTCATGTGGGAACTTTTCTCGATATTAGACCACTTGGCACGGAATGGCCCTCTACAGAAATAAAGCAGAATAAGCAAAAAGGAAAAGCAATGTTAGAATCATTGAAAGATCCCAAAATCCTTGCAAGGCAGCATGGAACCCAGTCAATGAACACAGGAAAAAAAACACCTCTTGTGGAAATGAGTCCAGATGCATTTAATAAATACTTTATAGAAATAGTGAAACATATTGTAGGTAAAGAAGCCAAATGAATATTAGATTCCAGAAATTTTGTGAAACGTAAAAGTCAGTGGAACATGCAAAATTGGAAGAGATGTTGTGAAAATTGTAAAAATTTATAAATCATTAACAAGCCCTAACATTTATTGCATGACCAACACAGTATTAAAAAATATGATTAGTGAAATTGGTCAGCACTAACTAAGGTAATTATCAAATGCATATCTGCTGGTAAATCACAGTCTTCCTTAAAGTAGCATGCACAATACCCATTTATAAAAAAGGGGTCCCAAGTGATATCTCAAGTAATAGGCCTATCTCCATAATTCCAGTGCTGGCTAAGGTGATGGAATCTCTAACGAAACACCAACCTTTCATTTATTTTGAAAAAAAAAAATGATCTCTTTAATGATGCGCAGCAAGGTTTTCAGAAGGGTAGGTCTATGACAACAGCAGTTCTAGACTTGATTTAAGAAAATAAACCAAACATTTGAAGAAAGAGAGTCTGTAGCCCTAGTACTTTGTGATCTTAGTAAAGCCTATGATTGCATTCCACATAAGATTGTACTTAGTGCACTACAATCCTACATGATTGGAAAAGTTACCCTGGCAACTCTCACTTCCTATCTAACTGACAGACATCAGGCCGTAACAGTTATAGGAGCAGTCTCATGCAAAGAGAAGTTACATTATGGTGTGTCTCAAGGATCCGTACTTGGGCCTCAGTTGTTTCTAATTTTCGTTAATGATATACGCTCAAATGGTCACATTTTGCAGATGACACAACTCTGTTTCCTAGTGGATAGAATTACATACAGGTGATGCAATAAGCTAATGTTCTGTTCAATAAAGCCAAGGAATGGTTAAATGGTAACAAAATGAAAACAAAAACCAGAGGATGGCATGTACCCTCAGTGACATTGGATCACTGGATAATGGTGGAGCTGCTAAACTTTCAGGATTCACCATTGACAGAAAATTAACTGGGAAAGAGCACACTATGCATGTGTCTGTCAGATTGTCACACGTCCTCTATCTATGAGAAAACTGAAAAGTGTCATAACATAACAATACCTGCTAACTGTTTACTACGCATTATTCCAAAGCCATGTCAACTATGGGCTGCCGCTATGGTGCCATTCTGCAGGATGCAGAAATGTGCTACTGTTGTAGAAAAAAGCAGTGAGGATTTCAGCAAAAATAATGATCACTGTAAACCTATCTTTGCTAAGCTAGGTGTTATGACTGTTTACAGTCAATGTGTGTTCAACTGCCTCATTCAAGAGAAGATGAACAAAAAGACTTATAGTAAAAGACATCACATACATCACTACAACACCCAGAATAAGGACTGGCAGCTGTAAAAGTGTTTAATAGACTTCAATAGTGTTCAGTCCCCACCAAAGTAGCTGTTCAAAACTAAAGTGTTAAGTAACTTAAAATTTAGATAAAAAGAACATCCACTTTATCCAGAAGATTAATTCTTCTCCAGTGACAGAACAGTGATTACCAAACTGGGAACACAGTGTTACAGCATTCTGAACAAAACAGATTTAATTATTAGTATCATTGTAGTATTATTGTTGTTTAAAATGTAATCTTCGTGCATTCAATCCTGTTCCAAATGGCCAATGATGAAGCATTGGTAATAACCCACTTGTTCACAGATTTTTCTGTGTTCTCATATATGAGATCATACTTATTTGTGCATACACACAGAAATTGCCATATGCCTGTTTCAGCCATACATCCCATTGAAGGGTCTGCTGCAAGAGGAGTTGACTCCATTTTTGCTTATTTTTAGAAGAGCCATCAAACTGATTATTAGATTTCATTTAGCCTGAATGTTTTGGAGAGATGTATTATCAAATCACCTACTTTACAGTGGTAATGAATGGACTGATAACTATAACTTATATTAATATACATTTAAATTACCTCTGTCTCAAATATTAGAAATATGTTTAGATGTTTGAGAATGTCTTCTTATTTAAATAATTAAAATTGAAGATGACAAAGCAAATGTAGAATAAGGACTGCTGCACTCTGAAACTAAATACTCAAACAAAAACAGTAACCATAGTAAGTGGAGTACTCGATATCTAACTGTTGTATTCTTCTTCTTCTTCTACTTCTTCTGTAAGTGAGTCGGTACAGTATACACTTACCTCATGTAAGGTAGACTACAGTACTTCATCATACCATGTCATTACTTGGTACATGATTCTCCGACAATGTCATCATGTCTTTTAGTTTTGTGGGTTTCTTGGTAAGCGCATGGAGCAGTAGAGTAATATTTTCAGATTGTTCAAGCAGCCTGAACTAGTACAACATAGGCATATCTGCAGATACACTACAGTCTACCACATCACTATTGTAAATTGTGTAAGCCTCACTAAACAGGTACCAGAAATCTGTCTTTTGTATCTCTGTTAAAGGTTTTTAGGGAGTATCTTTTGAATGACTCACAAACCTTCTCACCATAGCAACATTCACCTGGACTGCATGGAACTTATATGGTGACATCATCATCTTTTCTTATATTCATGTGGGACATGAGAGAGTTACATCCTGGAAGAGCCTCTCTGTCTTGGCCTCAAAGCAAGAGGCAGTAAAGTTTTAATCATTAGTGTTACCATCAGTTTCCTCAGTTTCCAGGAGATCTACCTTATCCTCGAATCAAAGATGCAACTAATTTTACTGGTCACATAGGTTCTATAAACTTCCCCACGACTGCTTGCAACCTTTCTGCACCCCCTTTTCTCCCCTCCCCTTCCTCTTGCCTCCTATCCCCTGACTACAGAGACTGATTCGGTATACAGCACCTGAAGACATTTAAGAGTCTGTGAAACATGATTGTGTAAATGGTCTTTTTTTCTGATGAAGCCTACCAGTAATGACCAAAAACTGAACTGTTGCGTGTATTTTTCATGTTCCTCTCACAGTTCAATGTACGTCTTTGCAGTGAACTGCAAATTATCTTCATTAGATTGTTGGATTCAAAACTGAACTTTCCATTGTTAAAAAGATAATTTATCTTTATTTACTGTACTATTAGTTTTCAAAGCTTAACTTGGATTTACTCAATATTAAACTGCACTTGTTGCATTCTAAGAGTCCACATTTGGATTTATAAGTGGAATGTTGCATGTTTTACACAGAAGGTATGTCATGCTCATGAGACAAGCCAGTAAGAAGAGACCGGAGGTACTGTTGGAGATGTCTGCACTTCCAAAATTATATTTTAACTCTGCAGCAGAGTGCATGCTGATTTGAAACTTCCTTTGCAGGCAAGCACTCTACCATCTGAGCTATCCCAGCATGCTTCACAGTCCACCCTCACAGATTTACTTCCGCCAGTACGTCACCATTTACTTTCCAAACTTTACAGAAGCTCTCCTGTAAACCTTGAGGACTTCTGGAATAAAGGATGTGATGGAGACATCGCTTGGCCACAGCCTAGATGATGTTTCCAGAATTATATTTTCACTCTGCAGCAGGGTATGCACTGATATGAAACTTCCTGGCAGATTAAAACTGTGTGCTGGAACTGAGATTCGAATATGGGACCTAGGACCTGCACACACTCTGTTGCAGAGTGAAACTATTGTGCTGGAAACATCCCCTAGGCTGTGGCTAAGACTTGCCTCCACCATATCCTTACTTCCAAGAGTGCTAGTCCAGAAGATTCACAGGAAAACTACTGTGAAGTTCGGAAAGTAGGAGGCAAGGTACTGGCAGAAGTAAAGTTGTGAGGATGGACCTTGAAGCATGCTGGGATAGTTCATTTGGCAGAGTGTTTGCCCGTGAAAGGCAAAGGTCCGAAGTTTACATTCCAGTTCTGGCACGCAGTTTCAACCTGCCAGGAAGTTTCATATCAGTATACACACTGCTGCAGAGTGAAAATAGCATTCTGGAAAAATCCCTTAGGATGTGGCTAAGCCATGTCTCCATCATCTGCTTTATTCCAGGAGTGCTAGTCTGGCAAGGTTCACAGGAAAACTTCTGTGAAGTTTGGAAAGTAGAAGGTGATGTACTGGTGGAAGTAAAGCAGTGAGGATGATCTGTGAAGTGTGCCAGGATAGCTCATTCAGTAGAGCGCTCGCCCATGAAAGGCAAAAAATTTTCAGTTTCGAATTCCAGTTCTGGCACACAGTTTTAATCTGCCAGGAAGTTTCATGTCTACACTCGATATGAACAGACATATTTACAGAACCATCACAGAGTTGGAAATCAACAACTAGGACGGTTGGCAATTGAGTTAAAGAAGGACCTAGGAATTATTATTACTATTACTACTGACTTAAACTGGAAAGAATACATAGATAATAGGAAAAGCAAACCAGAGACTGCATTTTATTAGCAGAAACCTTAAAAGATGCAACAGAAGTACTAAGGAAACTGCATACACTACGCTTGCTTGTCCTTTGTTTGGGTATTGCTGCCCAGTGTGGGATCCTTACCAGGTGAGTTTCACGGAAAACATCGAAAGAGTCCACAGAAGGGCAGCTCATTTTGTATTGTCATGATACAGGGGAGACAGCGTCATGGAAATGATACAGGGTCTGGGATGGGAATCATTACAACAGTGTTTATCACTGTGGTGTGGGCTACTTATGAAACTTCAATCGCCAACATTCTCCTCCAAATGTGAAAATATATTGTTGGCTCCCACTTACAAAGGTAGAAATGATCATCAGAATAAAATACTAGAAATCCGAGTTCGAACAGAGAAATTCAGGTGTTCTTTCTTCCTGTGCATTATTCGAGAATGGTATGGGAGATAAATAGTAAAGGTGGTTTGATGAACCCTCTGCCAGGCACTTAAATGAGATTTGCAGTGTATCCCATGAAGATGTAGATGCAGACCACCTAAAGTGGACATGAGAGCAGGTGTTGATGCTACAGAGAAAAGAATTGGAACCTGAAAACCTGTTTTTTGTGCTAGATTGATAATGTAAGATCAATAATAGAATCCTGACTTGCATCTTGCATTGTAAAACACATCAGTTAACTTAAAATTTCATTCAATGCAAACATACCATCAATAAAGAGGACATTTTCATTTGAAGCTGCAGTTATCTGATCATTTACTAGCATTGTGAAAATTTTAAAATTTAATCTTCAGTGTTATTTAAATCTGTACCATTAAAGGAATTTGACATTTACATAAAAGTTAATACTATAGCCTACATCTTATCCTCCACTCTTACAATACTACACTTATGATAATAAAAACTGTTCATCTACAATGCACAATTAATAACTGTAACATAAGACTGCCTTGTAACTTTCAAGGCCGTTATGGAGGAGAAAATCAGTGATCTCAAAGAAGAAAAGACAATTAAGGCTTAATGTCTTCTCAACAGTGTGGTCATTAGAGATAGCACTGACTATGAGATCATTAGGGCCTCAATGGTTACAAATTAATGGAAACCTAAGAAGTGGGAAAAGATGCAGTTTATCTGAGAAGTCAATATCATACATTCACTCTATGGGTTAAGATGTAGAGAATCAATAAAAGAAATTCAAAATTACTGTTGTTACATGTGCTTTAGAAATGTATATGCCAAACTCGTATGAATGTAATGGGTGGGAGATACCTGCAGTTGTTCAACAAGAGCATTATATGAAAGCAAGCTCCCTCATATGTTTCAGCAATGGAAAATTCTTGTAAATAAAAGCTGAACAAAGCCAAAATCAAGCAAAAAAAAGATGCTATGAGAGGAGTTATCAGTTAACTTGAAAGAATATTATTTTTGCCCATTCTTTGGTATTATGTGAACTACATGTCCCTCTATGTGATTTATAGCTGTGGTGATAAAGACCTGTTTTCCCTGACTTGCATTTAATTCCTTGCAAAGTTCAATTATTAATAACAGTCAACTACAAAAATGTTATATTGCACTGTACCTGGACAGTGTGCACAATACCTAATAGCCACAGCCCACTGGTGTTTTATTTAAAAGTGGTACAAAACAAAGTCATTATTTACTTAATAATGACACAGCTTGTGCTTCCCACAGACCTGTACTAACTTATCTTCATCCATAGTTCAGCTAATTCAGTCCATGTTTTGATAAAAATAATATATCACAGCCTTGTTAGTATAACATGTAACAGTCAAAATATCCATTACTCTAATTTATCATCAGAAGGAGGAACTTCTTAAAGATTTGTGGCAGCACAGTTGTGACATACTCTGCATTTAGGAGACACATCGAGACTCTGCAGATAGATGCCCCAAAGTACTGGGCATTACACTTGTCGTAGAAGGACCTCGTAGACAGTATGGCAGCACCATTTTTGCAAAACCCAGCCTCGATATTAACTCCATTGGCATCACTGCAAAGAACAATATCAAAATCATAACAGTTGAACTGCATAGTAACATGGTAACATAGTTTATACACCTCCCACAGAAACCTTCATCTTTCAAGAAACTCCTAATTTCCATAACCAGCCACTTACGTGTGTTACAGGTGGCTTCAATAGCCTTAGTACCTGCTGGGGTTATAGTGAAGATGATGACAATGGAGTTGCAGTACTGAATTGGGCGGGTTCCAGATCTATGACACTTATACACGATAGTAAGCTGCCACGATGTTTCAACTGTGTGTCGATGGAAGGGTGGGTACAATCCTGATCTTATATTTGCCAGCAACACCATCACACAGCTGTGCATGAAGTCAGTATGTTCGCTGATCCCAAAGTCTCAACATAGGCCAATTATGTGCCAGATCTTTCCTGCAGTATGTTCTCAGTCTGTCCGTAGATATAACTTTGGAACTGAGAGAAGTTTAGCACTCCCCTTGATCGAGAGATAGAATATATTTGCCCAGACCCTGAAAAATATGACCACTTTGTAAGAGCTGTGAACAAATGTTCCAGGACATCCATCTCTCGTTGATGTCGAACTATGTATGTGTAAGGATTGTCCCCAGAGGTAGCCTCAGACCTCAACCACTACTACACAGTATTTGAACAAGACCCATTTAGCGAAGAAACAACAACTCATGGACAGCAATTACTCAAATGAATATCAGCTGCCAAGTCGGAGCAATGGATCAAGCTTATGGAAGAAAATGAGTTTAGAAAGAACAGTCAAAAAGCCTGGAAACTCTCAGACACCTGAACGATGAACCAGCTAGTGCAGCACTTCATGAAAACATAACATCCAATGATATTGCCCATCAACTATTAATAAATGGGAAACTGGATACAAGAAACTTCAACCCAAAATCTAAGAACAGGCCTATTTCGGTTACGGACTTGTCTAGACCTTTCTGTTTGGAGGAGCTACAGAATGCGATAAGTGTCAAACAGGAAAGGTTGCTGGGCTGGATGATATTAGGAATGAGCAAATAAAGCATTTTGGACCCACAGCACAAAAATGGATTTTAAATCTTTTCAATAACTGATTATTCACTGGAAGGATCCCCAAAATCTGGAGGAAAGGTCATGACATCACTATCCTTAAACCTGGCAAAGAGAACAATGAAACTAAGAATTACTGCCCAATACTCTTCTTTGACACCTCTACAAAGTCCTGGAGAGAATGGTTCTGAATCACTTGACGGAGCTCATTCCCCAACAGACTGGCTTTAGACAAGGTAAAAGCTGCACGTCTTAAATAGTTCATGGAATGGCTCAGAACTTGAACATTCCTTTTCCCCAAAGTATCTTGGGACGACATTAGACAAGACCTTAACCTTTAAAATACATTGTCATAACATCAAGATGATACAAAAACTAAGGGGATCTAACTGGGGAACACATCCGGCCATAATTCGAACTTCAGCTTATAAAGGTTTTACACTACACTAAAACCACATTTTGTATACATCACCTTGTTGTCTCAGTTGTTCAGTGGTAGATCTCGTAGATTTAGTAGCTCGCCTGCAAATGTGCATAATGAAAGCAACAGAACGACAGGTTCTGAAACGTCTTACGGAACCATAAATATGTCAAGTTTCATTTTATGTATTTTTATTTATGTTCTTGATGAAGTACACAAACAGAAACAGACGTAATATTGACTGAAGTAAGACTGAGACTGACTGCTTGTTGACTACATAATGACTCCATTAATACTGCTTTTAGACTAAATTGTTACTGACAAAGAAAAAACTTAATACTCTCCACCTTCCCCCATATCGCTTATTAATATATTATTTGTTTTCTAGAACATTCTAGAATACGTAAGTTATAATGTATTATACTAAATAGTCTGTTCATGAAATGTAAATAAATTGTTCATCAAGAAAAGATGAGAAAAATTATGACAAATGTAATGATATGATTTTTGTATCAAAACAAAACAAAAGATCATGTGTAATTAACAATTTGTGCATTATTAATATTAATACATTATTTAAAATGGTTAAATTAAAGTAATTATGCAATTTTACAGTCAGCAAAGTATTACATTATGGTCAATGCATTACAGAAGACCTCAGATAATGTTAGTTATTAATTTCATTAACAAACACATTGTTGTCCAACATTACGACTTTCAATAATTAATTGATTAATTTAGTTTATTAGAAGACCCAAGTAATGAAAGTGATTAAATCAATGTGACCAGCTAGTGGTGTTATAAAATGCTTATATAATATAAATATAGAATATTAGGGTATAATACTAAGATCAAATATGGTATCGTACTTTGCATTTAGCCAAGCAAACGGAGTCTTTATAATGTATATACATTACAAGCTTTGGCATTGTGCTATTGAGGATGTGAATATGCAGCACCTGTCTGGCATAATGCCTGCCATGCTAGGCAAGTGGACACTGCCTTGAATGAGACATGTCGAATAATTACTGGCTGCCTGAGACCAACCAAAGTGGAGCAACTGTATCAAGTAGCAGGTATAGCTCTGCCTGACATCTCATACTCACTGTTTGGTCTATCACCAGCACCAACACGCTTGAAGTCTAGAAAAAGTTTTGTAAGAGTCTATGTCAACAACGACACAAACTAAGTGATGGACATATGGAGTAAGAGAGCACAAATTGCTCCTTTAGGATGGAGAAAAGATAAAGAAGAGCTACCTCCCAGGCTAAAAGAGGTCTGGTGTACCTGGAAGTAGCTCAACATGTTACAAACTGGTGTTGGGCAGTGTAAACAAAGCCTCAAAAAAAGGGGATACGTTAGTGGAGCCTCAACCTGTGACTGTGTCGAGGAGCAGACAATGTCTCACCTGTGCAACTGTCATCTGTGCCCATCATCCTGCACCAAAGAGGATTTAAGGCTGGCCAACCCTAATGCCTTGGACATTGCCTGTTTCTGGGTTAAAACAATTTAATGACTGTGAGTGTGATGCAATATAAGATCATCGCATTTTATGAAGCACTAAGAAACAAACAAAATTTGCATAATAGCACCCCTTCCCACAGTAAATTCAATGCCACTAATGTCGTTGATTATTGTAAATATGTAGTAAAGCCTATAGTTGCTAACCAGGATATGTAAACCAAAGTAAGCATTCATGTCAATTAGATTATTGGTTGTTGGTGCTCATATTTCTGAGTACAAAATGGATACACTTGGGTGAGAGCCAACATTGACCGTGCAATCAGAAGTTTGTGTTACTCCTTTCAAACTATGAACTGTCAGTTTTGTGTTACTTAAAAACAGGTGTAAGAATAAACTGTTATTTTGACAATTACATAATGTTATATATATTTTTTACGAATTACAGCGTTCAAATGAATGAAATAAATCTCAATTTGCGACGTTATGGCTTCACTGTATTAGGTTTAGATGAAACTCCAAACTGTGGTGAATAAATGGGCTGTGGTATAGGACAGACACATCGTGGCGAATGAAGACTTGTATGTGGCGGGACACGTGCAGGGAAAAGTCCTCTGCTGTCATGCTGATCACTGTGTCCTCGGTGGCGGAGTGGTCAACGCGTCTGCCTAGTAAGCAGGAGATCCCGGGTTTGAATCCCGGCCGGAAACAAATTTTCATTCACCACAGTTTGGTGTTTCATCTAAACCTAATACAGTAAAGCCATAACATTGTAAATTGCGATTTATTTCAATTACATAATGCTTAAAAATGGCTAGTAAGATTTTGCAATTTTTGTTGAGCTATAAAAACTAACATGCTTTAACATGATTATTTAAATGTTTTTGGTTAGAAATTTAGAATATTATTCCATTACGTAGGCCTAGAGCTTTTTGTTTACATGTACTAGTGCCCTATCACAAATTATAGAACATAAATCGTATTAAATATTAATTAATGAGATAATTAATACTATGTATCATACTGAGCAGAAAAATTAAAGTAACAAAATGTGTGTAGTCAAAGTCCAATATCTAAATTCATTTATTCAAATTCCACTGATACCATCATGGACAACTTTCTGTAATGTGAGAAATGAAAGGATAAATATTAACATTACATTGAAGCTTGATATTTACTTGGTCATCACGTATTAAAGAAGATTTTTTATCACCAAACATTGATTAGTATTTATAGTACATTATTACTTGTAATAAAGCTTCATAGCACAGAAGATTGATTTTTGCCACATATCTGAGGCAGTAATTTAAATGCTCTAATACCAGTATGGATATTCTAATAACATGTTGAAAAGTAGCTAGTGAGCTTTAAAGTTCTTTTGAACTGGTAGTAATTCCCAGTGTCTTGCTTTATGTTACATGAGAGTTTGTTCACTATCGTACCATCCAGGCATAAATCTCCATTATTAACACTGAACATCACAGTCTATGTGAAAAGTTTTTTTTTTTTTTTTTCCCCTCCTAATGTACTGGGAAGTGAGTGTAAGAATTGCAGGATCCATAAAAAGCCTTGTGCAAGATGTACAGTTATCCAATGTATGCAATATCCTTACGGTACAGTCAATCAGGGTAACTTTGTATCTGTCAGTGTATCGTTGTACCAATTAATATTTGGATTTCAAGTGGCTCATGTTCCACCTATTGGCAATATCTTTTTCTAAGAGTAATTTTTAATATCTCTGCTTTAAATAATTCCCCAGTATGTGGAACAAGAGGCATATGAAAGCCAAATATTAAGTGGTACAAAGATACCGACTGGTAAAAAATGTACTGCTGATTGAATGTAGGCCTACTGCTTTTTTATTTTATTTTATGCACATAGTTTGCATTTGTAAGACCTTCTTACAAATACTGCAATATTGTATATACATAATTGAGGAAAACATTTCTTAAAAATTGTTTCAATATACGCCACCAGAACCTTCAGTTGTTATTCCAAACGAAGTCAGACTATCAGAATGAGAAATGTTTCTTTGTATTTGAACATTGGCAACAACACGGTTGCATGTCACTAAGCTCGCTGCCTGTCAGCCACGGCTGTAGCTTGGTGTTTTGCAAAATCTGCAATAATTTTTGCATCGGTATAAATACCTTACTTATTGATTTAGGAAGCGTAAGTCTATAATTTTATTTCCAAGATTATTGGTTATTTTACTCTTGTTAGCATTGCAACGTATCCATCCTCTAGATAAAATATTACTCTTAAACCTAACTTTAAAAAGTATTACACATACTGAGTGAGGTGCCTTGTGATATACTGAAATATTGCCACTCCAAATACGACTCCACTGCTGTAAATAGATAAATAAGCTATTATAGTAGTACGTATTTTAACTTAACATAGCACTAGTAGACAAATGAAAGTCGGTTTTTCTCTTTTTTCTTGTTATGAACTTACTCGTAATTGGAAATCTTAACAGCATAAAAGAAATAATCGGCAGCGGCAGCATTCCACCGTAATGCTTAACATAGCAATAATGAAGTAAGGCCAACAATGGACAACGGCTAAAGGGCTGGGCAATAGCCGATGCTGTTATCGATGTATCCATAATTAAAATCTATAGATGACTTTGTTGACTGTCGACAGTGCGTATCACTTTTTCGACGCATGACTGATAACAATATCAATCAGTTTATCAGTTTCACTACACGGTAGCTAGGTCGTGTCTTATCTCATTAGTCCCTTCGGATGTTTGAGTCCACCATCTAACATGTGTGTGTGTGTTGTCAGTAGCATGATAGGTGAAAGTGGGGGGGGGGGGGGGGGGGGAAGGGTCCGGACCACCAAGACCCCCCACCCCCTTTGGCTACGTCCTTGGCCCAATAAACACTATTTACTTTTTTTTTTTTTTTTTTTTTAATTGCATACTCTGTTTGTTTGCATGATCAAACTTTGAATTGTTAGCTGTGAATCACACACAGACCTAGTCAACTGTCATCTGAGGTTTGTCACCTATGGTTGAGTTTGAATTCTTGTAGTATGCTTGTGTCATTGGCACAAAATTTTGAGCTTGTTTCTGAGAACCTCTGCTTTCTGTTTTAAGGTAAGTTTCCATCTATGAATGAGGGATGCTATTATGACACTTTAAATTGCTAGGGAAAATTTTGTGATTAGGCCTACACATTCTACTCACATTCCACTGCTTATGAAGTAGGAGAATAATTAAATAAAATGAATATTCACTCTCACATTGTAATGTACCGAGTCGTGGATCTACGCATCTTGAAGTTCTCACAGGTCGGCCGTAGTGGCCGAGCGGTCTGCGGCGCGCCAGTCACGTTTTGGACGGCCACTACGGTCGGGGGTTCGAATCCCCCTTGGGCATGGATATTTGTGCCGTCTTTAGTATAAATTAGTTCATAAATAGTTTGTAAGTTTAGGGTCTGATGACCCCGTAGTTAAGTCCCGTAAGCTGTAGGGGAAGGTCGAATAGTATCGGACGGCGGCTTATATCGGACAAGTGGTGTTTCTCATACTTACAACGTGAGGCACCACCAGTAATGGTCACAGAAGTGTTGGCTGTTGACGACAAAGGCGTCGTTACGCCATATTGTACCGCTGCGAGTTTGTGTATGAAAGTTGTGTGTTTTCGTGTACGAAGGTAACTTTGGAGTGCTGTACCCAGCTTTAAAGTAAGTGTAATTCTGTTATAAGGTGGTTAGTAGCAATGAGGGGTATTGCACTATATGTTTATAGGCAGTTAATCTGTTTACACTTATTACTAAGCACTAGACAGTCGAATTATCTTCCCATATCGGTCGGGTTGTATCGGATATAAGAATTGAGGGTTGTATCGGACAACAATCACAGCCAACAAAAAGGAGGTTTTGATGGATTTGTTTCATTTTACAGGAGAAATGGGCAAAGTGAGGGAAGAAAATATGAAGATGGCTGTCAAGAAAGTACGTTTAATGAAAATGACGATTCGAGAAGCTGGGATGGTATAAAAGGAAGGATGCTTCTGTAACATAAAGGGAAATATCCAGCGAATATGCAAGGAAAAAACTAACATTTGACGATAAAGATACTGGATGTGATGGCGTGACTCACTGCATTATTTGTGACGAAACTCTTGAAGAGGACTGGATCCAGTGTCGACTGTGTAACGGATGGGCCCACGAAAACTGTGCAGACCTTGACAGCAGCACTCTGTATTATGAATGCGATAGCTGTTTCTTGAATAAAAAACAAAAGTTGTGTTAAAGATGCAGTAAAATTGATTGCTAGGAGTGTAAAATGGAAAAATTATTTTTACTTTTATCATTTAGTGAATTTTTTTGGTACCGAAAATTATTAAAATCACACAATTGAATAAACATTTACCATGTGATATGTATTAATAGAAATAAACAAGTGTTTTGATAGAAAGATTTGCTTATTTTCTGTCATTTACATCTTGTCCGATACAAACCTCCAACATTTCAAAAATGTTCAAATGTTTGTAAATCTATCAGACCAAACTGCGCGGTCATCAGTCCGTAGCTTACAAACTACTTAAACCTAGCTAAACTAACCTAAAGACAAATACACACACACACACACACACACACACACACACACACACATGCCCCAGGGAGGACTCGAACCTCCACAGCGAGCAACCGCGCGCTCCGCAGCGAGACGCTTTAGACCTCTCGGCTACTCCACCGCGTCTCCAACATTTCTCCGTAGTTAAAAATCAGATAAATTTTAGAAGCCAACAGATAATAGTAATTACCTACCCTAAGACTAGTTGCTAAGATGGTGATTTATGACTTATGAGAGTACATTTTGGTGGCTATTATTTTCATATCAAGACATTACTATATTCAAAACTTGTAAAAAAGCTTAACCGTCCGATACTACCCGACCTTCCCCTACAAACATTTGAAGTTCTCGCAGATCGGCGCTCTCGTTAATGGCTGGCTGAAGTTCGATGAGGCAAAACTAATCTGCTACAGATAATGTAGTCGACACGTAGAATTAGTTCGCTTACACTTTAATGATCCGTTAGTGCCCAGCTGTTGCCAGTACAAATCTCATGAATTACAATCACTACGACCAAGTTCGTACATTCCACATCAACCATACAGATTTACACAGTTTGTGTGTGGAATGCGAAAGTCCGAGATGTCCCGTGTCCTGCCTATATTATGTCTCGCAGGACCCACAGTGGTACCGCTTCGGATGTTTTACTTTTCTATTAAATTCTTGTTTTGCTGTATAACTTCATTAGCTGAGTGAGAAATTTGTGTCCCTGTTTGTGACACGGGCACTAGAAACCGTAGGACACAATAATAGGCAACTCGACGGTAATTTTCGTTGTCCTCCTGTTTATTTTCAAACGAAAACGTGAACATAATGTTTTTCCCAGTCAGACAGTCGTAGCACATGAAAGACATCGCGGAAATTTTACTCTGTCAACAATCAACTGTAAGCCCATCAAATTGGCCCAACAGTACTATACTACGAGTACTTGAGCGGTATTGAAGGAAGAGCTGTCAATAGCTGTCGTGTAAATTAGTCCACCGAACCGAAATCGGAAATGCACGCAAATACAAAGCAACAATGTCGAGTGTCCGCCGGGACTA
The DNA here is from genome assembly GCA_026315105.1 of Locusta migratoria. Taxonomy (NCBI): domain Eukaryota; kingdom Metazoa; phylum Arthropoda; class Insecta; order Orthoptera; family Acrididae; genus Locusta; species Locusta migratoria. The sequence continues at coordinate 503,794,587 of CM048744.1, forward strand.
ACTTACAACTAAAACAATCACCAGTTGAACTTCTGCATCACAGTCTAACACATACAGTCGCGACACTCACTGCTGCAAAAGTTGTTACCATCTGACAATTGCTGTGACACTAGCGCTCCTACTGGTGGACAAGCTGCCGAAGTGGTGATGCTTGTTTATAATCGCTTTTGTACGTAATTAACCAAATACTTACTATAGTTTTTGCGTTGCAAGCATTATTAAAAAATCGAGACAAACATTATACGGAAATTAATATAAAAACAGCCTAATTTAAATGATTCAATGGTATAAAGAACATCTCCATCATGAACAAATACTTACGAATATGTTTATATTTGCAGCTTATTGCGCTGAAAGTAAGTTGCATATACACATAATGGTATAATAAATTTCTATTATGGTCTGTTCTTACTATGACAGCCAGTTTTTGACATGTATCAATTCGGTATGGAGTCTAATGATTCTCACATTTTTACACGTCACTTGTTTTTCTTATACGTGCATATTTTTAAGTGTAATTACTTTAGCTTTTAAAAAACCAATGTTTTGATTATTCTTGCCGTTTGTGGTTCAGCTGTAGCAACAACTGTGGAATTGGGTTCTTCTTTGTTGGAAAACAGTTTGGTTGCTTTTATCGTTATATTGCCACATCTGTGACGTTTTCCTTCAGCTGCAGCTGTGATGGTTGATTTGGTACGTTAAATGCCGTATTTATTGCATTCTATATACAAAAAAATGTCCAAATGTTTGTAGAACTTATGGGACTTAACTACGGGGTCATCAGTCCCTAAGCTTACAAACTACTTATGAACTAGCTAACACTAAGGACGGCACAAATATCCATGCCCGAGGGGGGATTCGAACCCCCGACCGTAGTGGCTGTGCAGACCGTGACTGGAGCGCCTCAGTCCCCTCAGCCACCGCGGCCGGCCATTCTATATGTTTCCTATGTTCCACCCTCACTGATTTTACTGTAATTGTAATGAAAAATACTTAACGTTCCTGCGTATAAACTGACATCCCTCTGCTGAAGGGCATGTCTCCTGGTGTTTCCTAGGCATTCTTATTTTTATTTGAAAATGAAATTATTCATTTAAAGTCTGTATGTTACAGGATAATTGTAACTTAACTGTTCTGTAATGTACCGTTTCGTACCATGTTAGGGATATTACGAAACCTGAGAAAGACAGATGGGTAGCTATTTTTAAATAATTACCTACTTATAAGGCACTACATACGTTCCCTAATGTAAAAAGTATGCTGAAATCAATCTAAACGATACTATTCGCACTCAACAACTATCGTATTCAGAAACGTAGCTTGCCGGCCGCTTGGAGCGCTGCTATCGCAGTGTATAACAAAACTCTGTAAACATAACTCAAAATGTTCAAATGTTCGTAAAGCTTATGGGACTAACTGCGGGGTCATCAGTCCCTAAACTTACAAACTACTTATGAACTACCTTATACTAAATACGACACAAACATCCATGCGCGAGGGTGGATTCGAACCCCCGACGGCGCACAGTGGTTCAGAACGGACGATTCCCTGGCCAAAAGTCGAAAAATGAAGGTTGAAAGATCAATGTTTTTGGAATGGATTCTTGTTAAGGAGGGTTTGGGGCTCTCAGATCTCATTAGCAGAGGTCATAATATTGTCCACCTTGTTCCCTGCGATAGTCGCTAGTTGCCTCTCGTAGAAACACACTCCCGACGGGTCAGTGCCCAGTTATACAGTGCCTCAGAAAATCATACAGAATTTTACAACGAAGCGTCCGATTCCAATTTTCGAAAAAGGAAAATGTTTACGAAGGTATGTAGAAACAGTTTATGTACTTTAATGTTCGAAAATGTATGTTGTTATTTATGAAACGTTATACTAAAGGTAATCGTGATTATCATGTTTTTTCGCTTCTTTAGAAATACATTTGTGTCGATACAAAAAAATTTTAACGCTGGAATTGACAGGGACATGATTGTTGAACTATCTATTAATGAAATGTTCAAGAATTAGCTGCTCGAAATTTGCCCATTTAGAGTAATAAAAATTTTAGTGTCACTGTGCACGCTGTCGTGCGCATTGCGCACTGTGACTTAATGGCGATACTCTCCCCTCAACCTCCTATACTTGAGGCTTGAAAGGTCCCACGTATGAAGGGTTTTTTGTAGATGATTTCTACTACCTCTTTCTAAAGTATTGAGGAGATAAGTACGGTATTTTATTGCAACGGTGTAGCATTGTGAATAAAGATTTTAAATAAAATTCCAACCGTAATGGCCATTTTTACAGAAATATGATTACAAATATGTTCGGATGAACCAAAGGCCTTCTTCATTCTGTTACTGCAGACCACTGAGATTGCAAGTTTTGAAAGAAACCGTCAGTCAACTGTTGATGAAAAAATATCATTGATAAGTAGATAGCATCTCTCGTCACATTCACTATAGTAACGGAGGGTACTAACGTTCAAGTGAAATATGACTTACTGTTTACAATGATAGATGTAAACGTGAGATATGGTATTACTGACTCTAAATCTGCACATAGATGTTATTTATGTAATTTGACGTCGAAAAATTTCAACAATTTACAATTGGTGGAACAAACAAAATGTGATAGCTCGAAACTAAATTTTGGAATTTCTTCCTTACACGCGTGGATAAGGTTTATGGAATGGATGCTTCATATTGCATATAAAATGAATGACGGAACTAATGGATGGAAATAAAATACTTAAAGATCGTAACAAACAAATATGAAAGAAATTTTAAAACTGATTTAGGTTTACATATCGATATGCCTAAGCAAGGATTTGGCAGTACAAACGACGGCAATAGAGCCCGACTTATTTTTATTTTTATTTTTTATTTTTTTATTTATTTATTTATTTTTTGAGAATGCTGCCTTAACAGCAGATATTTTGAATTTGGACGAAAAATTCGTATCAAGCTGCAAAGTAATTTTATTATGTACATAAATTATGTACATAAAATATAAATTTATATATTCTACAAAATTGTTTTTCGTTTTAGAATTTCAAATATCATGTATCAATTATCAAATTCGTAATCAGCGACCCCAAAAACATAAAATTGGGAAATTTGAAATTATTATTCTCACTTTTCGACTTTTGGCCAGGGATTAGGCCGTTCTGAAGCACTGTGCGGCGGACGGCCGTGCGCACCGCAACACAGCGCCCCAGTACTCGCGGCTAGTCCGCTGCGTCTTGTAGCAGCCGTGTTTACGCCGGATGAAAGGAGCGGGGGAAGCAGTCTGGCGTACACGCCAGTATTCTTATGAGTGGAGTGCTGTTGAGCGCCGTGTGTTTACTCACAACTAATTTTGCAGCAGACGAAACCTAATTTGGAAATTCGAACGCTATGTTCGATATTGCGGTTACATGTTAAGCCTGAAGGGATAAAGACATTGGTAGTAAGCTTGGCATAAGTTGGGTTTCGACATAGTTTTGGAAATTTTTGCTATCAGTTTCTGAGTGATAGTCGGACGTTTTGGTTTTTGAGCCATAAAACTCCTGTCTCCGCCAGAATGAACAAGAATTAAACTGACCGGCACTTTTGTTTGCCACAGTGGCGAGGAAGAAATTAGTTCTCCGGCCCCTTGTTCAAGAGGGCTGCCGACAGGTAATCGAAGCACCATGCCACAGTTCCGAAGCCGCTCCCTCCGAGGTTTGGTTTCGAATACCCTCTTGGGCATGAATGTTGAGTTTGTCCTAAAAATACGAGATGCGTCCAGAAAGTAAGTTCCGTTTGGTAATAAAATGAAATTGTACACAGACACGGGAGAAATTTTTATTGCACAAAATTCTACAACTCTTACTTTTCCACATAACTGCCGAAATTTTGCAGGCATTTGTCTAAGCGTGGCACCACGTTTTGTATACCTTCTTCATAGAAATCTGCCGCCGGTGTCTTCAACCAGTTGGAAAGAGTGAAATTTGGAGGAAGTCCATAGCGAGAGCACTAATTGTAAACCTACGCTTTTCCTTGATCTTGTCACCAATCGCGTGAACCAGTTCTTCTGTAACCAAAGGTGGACGCCTACTTCGTTCTTTATCGTGTACATTACTACTCCCGCCATTGAACTGTCGGACCCAACTTCTCACCATCGAATCACTCTTCGCATTTGGTCCGTGAACATCGCAAATTTGCCGATAAATTTCACTTGGTTTCACTTTCCTCGCATTCAGAAACCGAATCACCGACCTGATTTCACGGACGGCGGGATTTTCAATCAACGCCGACATTTCAAACAAGCACAACAAAGCGTACGTAATTGACAGCGGTCTCCAAAATGGCGCACGTTCTTCTCCTTGATACACATCGTCTACAGCGCATGTGCGGAACTGCAATCGCTGCGCTGCAGCAGAGATAAATTGAAACGGAACTTACTTTCTGGATGCTCCTCGTATATATGTAATAATAGTAATAAAATAAAGAAAAAAGGAGGGCGGCAGATTTGCCGCCCCTCGGAAAGTGCTGCCCCGTGCGGCCGCACGTTTCGCACGTGCCTTGCGCCAGCCCTGTGTTAGACTGTGTTTTGCATCACCCGGAAGTTTTCGTCTGGAGCCTATTAAGATCTCTGCCAACTTCCGAGAACTAAGAGTGGTGCCCCGAGCTAACAGCAAGTGATGTTTCACTCAGTTGTGTATTTATTTCTATTTTTTGTACACTAGACAACGACAGTTACTGCATATAATCACACTAATAAAGCCGATTCATGATATGAACGTGTGCTTAAGATACGTGGGAATAATCTGCAGTCGGTGGAATATGAAAATTACCAAAATGTGGGACAAATTAGACATTTTGCGGGACACTTTTATTGAGTATCCCAACGCGGGACGGTGCGACAGAGTCCGGGACAGTCCCGCAGGGATGACCGCCTTAAATTAGCCTAATATCTGTCCTATAACAATACGCCTCTTACATGAACTAATTAACAGTTGCTAATTAAGCAAACTTCTGGGTGCCAAGAATTAGAAAAATGACTCTAGCTATTTAAGTTATAAAAAAGAATAACAAAAGTTTTGGAAAAGAAAATGATAATAGACTAATTATGCCGGCCGCGGTGGCCGAGGGGACTGAGGCGCTCCAGTCACGGTCTGCACGGCCACTACGGTCGGGGGTTCGAATCCCCCCTCGGGCATGGATATTTGTGCCGTCCTTAGTCTTAGTTCATAAGTAGTTTGTAAGTTTAGGGACTAATAACCCCGTAGTTAAGTTCCATAGACTATACAAACATTTGAACATTTTAGACTAATTACATTCATAACTATTATTATGCAACACTGGTATTGGGATGTTCAGTAATGCTAGCAGATGGAAATAAATGCCAACATGCTTCGATACAACATCTCTGCCAAAAAACCTCGCAACTATACTTTGATGCATCATTAAATAGTGGTTAACATCAGTGTCTTTACAGCATAAAAGTTTTTTTCTCTGAAATTGGTGTTTCTGAATATCTTGCTTGAATGATACAGAATGGGTAATGTAATTTCACCACCTAGTAAGATTTTTTCAAATGGATATATGAAATGAAATAAAGATTCAGAACATGTGTCATTACGTTCAGTTGCTTGCTAATGGTACTTGCTTGATAAAATGGAGGGACCTAGGGTCAACACACCAATCTTCCTGGTGGTGTAGGAGGCATTGGAGATGCTACTTCTAATTCTCGTAGCTTCATGAGGGCTAGTATAGCTAGTTCCAGTCCCCCGCAAAAGCAAAAATATCTGTGAATTCAGGTTATTGAACCAGGAAACACTACACATGGCAGTACTACAAGCTGAATGCTGAGCTACAGAGAGGGGCATATGATGATGAAACAGGAACAAATATGGTATACAGTTTAAATCAGTCAGTAATTTTCAAAAATTACTCTGGCAAACCAAGCAACTAATTAATTTAAGCTATAATGTATAGCTACAATTGGGAGCTTACCTTATGTATAATGGATGAAACTGTTGCCCAGCCTGCTTCCTCAATATTGTCGCCACCATCTACCATTCCTTGATAACCTTCTTTTATGAAGTAAACTTTACACCCTAGATATATAGAAAAACGCACCACTGCACGTACTGCAGCGTTCATCCCTAGAGAGCAAACAAAAGTGCCAATATGTTAATGTTAAAAGCTATGTCTTACACCTAATTATCCTTTAAACATTTATCACATAGTAATAACCAGAAATTCATTTCCAAATTATACAGAGCAATATCACAATCAGCACCAAGTTATCAATTATTCAGGATGAAGACTTATAGTATGATTCATGGAATTCAAAGATTCTGACATACACCTGGTGTCAAAATTCTATTTTTAACATTGATAAAGAAACTGTGTTTCACACATTATTACATATACTCATAAAATTCAAATAAAATGTGTGTCTAGAGATAGCAATGCTGTTAAATGATATATGGTCAAGTACATTCTTTTATGTTCAAACAACTAGTACACTGTTGCTGAATCAACCTACATAAATTTCAGTTTACACTTGTGTATTACACAGCTTATACAGGGCGTTACAAAAACATATGGCCAAACTTTCAGGAAACATTCCTCAGACACAAAGAAAGAAAATATGTTATGTGGAGATGTGTCCGGAAACGCTTAATTTCCATGTTTGAGCTCATTTCATTACCTCTCTTCAAATCACATTTGTCATGGAATGGAAACACACAGCAAAAGAACGTACCAGAATGACTTCAAACACTTTGTTACAGGAAATGTTCAAAATGTTCTCCGTTAGTGAGGATACATGCATCCACCCTCCATCGCATGGAATCCCTGATGCGCTGATGCAGCCCTGGAGAATGGCATATTGTATCACAGCCGTCCACAATACGAGCACGAAGAGTCTCTACATTTGGTACAGGGTTTGCGTAGACAAGAGATTTCAAATGCCCCCATAAATGAAAGTCAAGAGGGTTGAGGACAGGAGAGCGTGGAGCCCATGGAATTAGTCCGCCTTTACCAATCCATTGGTGACCGAATCTGTTGTTGAGAAGCGTACAAACATGTCGACTGAAATGTGCAGGAGCTCCATCGTGCATGAACACAAGTTGTGTCGTACTTTTAAAGGCACATCTTCTAGCAGCATAGGTAGAGTATCCCGTATGAAATCATGATAACGTGCTCCAGTGAGCGTAGGTGGAAGAACATGAGGCCCAATCAATACATCACCAACAATTCCTGCCCAAACGTGCACAGAAAATCTGGCGGTGAATCGAGGAAGTACAGTACATAGTAACGAAACAATTGGGTATTTTGACAATTGTCTGCACGAATTATTTCTATTTACATTTAAAGAGAAATACGAAAAAGAGCTCTAACATGGAAATTAAGCATTTCCGGAAACATGTCCACATAACATATTTTCTTTGTTTGTGTGTGAGGAATGTTTCCTGAAAGTTTGGCCGTACCTTTTTGTAACACCCTGTATAATACAACTATGGAATTAAGTGGGACTGTGGCCACAGATGAACACCATATGTGGAGAACTTATAACCTTTATTATTCACACAGCTAGTTACAAGTCCAGATTAAATATACATGGCTGGCAGGGGCAGGGAAGAGAGAAGCTGTCCAGAAGGAGCCAAGGTGCAAAGAGAATACAAAGTAGTCAGGGTCGATAGATGGGCACGTAATCACACAACCCCCTCTCCCCCCCCCCCACCTCCCTGCACCCTTGCAGTGTGTAGAGTTGACGATCTGGTGGTGCATCCACTACGAAGTCTAGAAAGGCAGTGAGGGTGATGAACCGTTCACGGAGATCGTGAGGATGAGGGGTCAGGGCAGCCAGAAGAGCGAAGATAAGAACCTCCAAAGTCGGAAGAATGAAAGCACGTATGTTAGGGAGGTGCACCTCTCACAGAAGACTGACATATTTCAGGAGATGCCACTCAACAGGAGTGGAAGGGGGTGAGGCAGAAGCAGATAAGCAAATCATGAAAAGGAAAGAATCAAGATAATGGAGGTCGGTGTAACGAGGATGGGGACAATGACCTTGAGGTCTGGGGAAGCAGAAAGCGGGGAATGTTGGAAACCTCAAAAGTGTGAAGAAGGGGATAAAGAAGACAGTACAGAGGAAAGAATGGAGGTGGCTGCCAACGATGATGGCGGGGGAGCGGGCAGGGGTGAGAGAATGGAGAAATGCACAGGACTGCCTAAGTTGTCATTCGCAGGCAGCGTACTTTCAGCTGGAGTGGAGGGAAGCTCAACATAAGTAGATTTAACCCTATTTACTGAGACCGTCACTGGGGAAGTGTTGACAGAGATGATGAAAGAGGGCCACCGCGAACCTGCAGATCCAATCAAGACCAGTGCCAGAGCCTCGGACCATAGCAAGTCATGACACCTCAGCGTGGCTTTCAACGTGCGATGCCAATGCTCCACCAGAAAGTTGTTCTGTTAGTGATAGGTGGTGGTGTGAATGTGGAGGTTCAAAATGTTCAAATGTTTGTACAACTTATGGGACTTAAGAGAAATTTGTTAACCTCGAATATTGATTTAAGCCTAAGGAAGTCCTTTCTGAAGGCATTTGTGTGGAGTGTTGCCTTGTATGGGAGTGAGACATGGACGATAAACAGTGCGGACAGGGAGAGGATTGAGGCTTTTGAAATATGGTGCTACAGAAGAATGCTGAAGATTAGGTGGGTGGAGCGTGTAACTAATGAGGAGGTTCTGAACAGAATTGGGGAGAAAAGAAATTTCTGGCATACCTTGACTAAAAGAAGGGATAGATTGGTAGGACACATTCTTAAACATCAAGGAATTGTGAATTTAGCGTTGGAGGGAAGTGTGTGGGGAAAAAATCGCAGACGAAGACCAAGAAATGGATACAGTAAGCAGATTCAGACAGATGTGGGTTGCCGTTCTTATGTGGAAATGAAGAGGCTTGCTCAGGATAGGGTATTGTGGAGAGCTGCATCAAACCAGTCTCCGTACTGAAGACCACAACAACAATGGGACTTAACTACAGGGTCATCAGTCCCTAAGCTTACAAACTACTTTGAACTAGCTAAGACTAAAGACGGCACAAATATCCATGCCCGAGGGGGGATTCGAACCCCCGACCGTAGTGGCCGTGCTGGCCGTGACTGGAGCGCCTCAGTCACCTCGGCCACCGCGGCCGGCGAATGTGGAGGATTCCGTAGAGATTGCATAGGGAGTTGAAAAGAGAAGGCTCAAATTGTGTACCCTGGTCGGTTGTGATGACGGAGGAGCACCCAAAATGAGCAATCCAAGTGTGCGTGAAAGCACAAGCTACATTTTCAATGGTTATGTTCAGAAGAGGTTTACCTTCGGTTCAGCGAGTGGTGTGGTCAATAGCGGTAAAATGTAGTTAAACCCGCTAACAGGAGGAAGGGGAACGACCGGGTCAACGTGAACATGCTAAAAACGTCCTGCCGGGGGCCAGAAAAGAGGCCAAGGATGGGGTAGGTGCGTTGTGATCTTGCTCCACTGGCAGGAAGTGCATGCTCATCTTGACTGTCCGATACCACCTGTCGGCTTTGACCAATTGCGTCATGTATTACGTCATTTTGTCATATATGTGTTTCTATTTGTTTGTTACTAGTCGCTGATTATTTTGTAAATGTGTAAATGGCAATATTTATTCGAATAAATTTATTTATTTACGCGGTTCGTGTTGACTAATTTTATAAGAATGCATTTATTTCTTACGTGTTTCGTCGGAGAAAGCATTTTTTTATTTACGTGTTGTGTCGGAGAAAGCATTTTTTTATTTACCTGAGCGTTTTCTTATGAACAATTAGTACAGCGGTAGGAAATACTTTAAAATATTTAAAAATGACCCCAGTTATATTTATAAGGGCTGAAGTTCAGATTATAAGTCCGCGAGTGGTGTTTCATGTGTAGACGTTGGCAATGGCGCCGCAGGGCATCATTCTTAATAAAGTTACAGATAGTGTATGTGAGCTTATTAAACATCGATCTGTCCGCATCACGCCAGGTGTTTCACAGCACATTAATCTGGGCATTCCTGTGACTGCAGAAAAGATACATGTGTCTGCATCCCGTGAGATTTTTTATTATTATTATTATTTTCCACAGCACATTAATCTGGGCTCTCCCGTGTACAATATAATTCTGTCTGCATCGCATAAGACTTCTTTTTTTATAATAAACTGAAACATCAGACTTGCGTCACACTTAATTGCACGCGCGAAAGAACGTGCACATCATTTTTGGAAGCGGTTGAACTTCTATCAAATTTATGGTTTCATAGGTAAAATTATGACATTATTAAAACCAGATGGATTGTATCCTGCGCTTTACTTGCCAATATGTGGCATCTTATGCTTTACTTCCCACTAATTTACTAGCAGTCAAATGAACGGTAATCACATTCCTATAAATCATCATTCTTAATAAAGTTACAGATCGTGTCTGAGGGCATATTAAATATCGACCTATCCGCATCACGTGGGTTTTTTTACTGCTTTTATGCAACAAATTTATGCCTAACTTTTGTGGAAGCATTTTTTTTCTCTAAACAGACTCCATTCCCTCAGCTTCATTGGTGAACAAAAGAACATCGCAAAACTTCACTTTTACACTTCGCTAGTCTCTCGTGCCGTATTTCACCAGTTTCGTAATTGTACTGCATTATTTAAAAAAAATATTTATTGCAATATTACTATTTTAGAGTCTCCCCAACCAAAGCCCGTTAATTTCCACAGTAATCCCGTCAAATTCTTTTACTTTTTTTTCGCTTGCATTTATATTTGTGTAGTTGTTTATTTAATGTTGTTACCGACGCCACATTACATTCGTAATGAAATATGAATGTCAGTAATCGTCATGACGTTGTGCCTGACGTCATGGGTCAAGACACACGGGTGGTATCGGAAGATCAAGTATTGCTGGACATGAAGGCACGTGCTCAGACCCGACAGTCCCCTTAATGTCCCGGCAGACAGAAAACGATAGGCAAGTAATCCAGTGGAGGTTTTAATAGTACGAGGGTGAGCTAAACCTTGAAGTTAGTCGATTTCGTGTCGCAGGCAGCGAGGGATGGAGGGGCGTAACTTTCCAATCAATTCGTCGCACAAGACCTCGCCAGAGATACCTGGGAAGGTCGTGCGGACAGGTTGAAGAAAATGTTCAAATGTTGGTTAAGCTTATGGGACTTAACTACGGCGTCATCAGTCCCTAAACTTACAAACTACTTATCAACTACCTTATACTACGGACGTCACAAATATCCATGCCCTAGGGGGGATTCGAACCCCCCGACCGTAGTGGCCATGCAGACCGTGAATGAAGCGCCTCAGTCCCCTCGGCCGGCACAGGTTGAAGAGAAAAAGTAACATCGTGTCCTCGTCCGCGGTCTGGAGAGTGGCCAGATTAGAAACGTCCAGCAGGGAGGAGACTGCATCAATGTGGAGCAAGAAATCGGCAACGACATTGACGGCACCCTGATGTAACGTACATCAGACATCAGCGGTGAATTGAGAAATAAAATCAGAGTAGCGGAACCGGCGGGGAGGAGCTTGAGAATTGAGAATGGAAGCTGCAAGTGGTTTGTGGTCAGTGTCGACATAATGTTTGATAACCTCGTATATTGCCAGGAGCTCGCTGTCAAAAGCGGAATACTTATTTCTGAGCATGGTAATTTCCAAGAATGCTTGCAATCGACGTAGCTCAGCCTGAAACGATATATATCGAACATGCAAAGGTAATCGATTATGCTACTATTAATCCACAGTTCATGAAGTGTGTTGTTCGTAAGTAACAGCAACGTATATTATTGTTTTCGCAACGTATTTAATTGGTTTCTGTTGTCGTGAATGACGGAGTTTTTTATTTCTTACCATTTAAAAGACTTTGCAGTCAGAGCTACATAAAGGAAAATGAAAATTGTCACATCCATGTATTAACAGATTCTCGATGTACTTGTCTAGTCGCTACGAAAGATTTCAGAGAAGTACATCAAAAACCAGTCACTCTCTGGATATGAAAGTTTTTTTTTCCTTTATGTAGTTTTGATTGCCAAGTATTTTAAATGTTAAGAAACCAATATTATTGACGAATGAATAGCACTCAGTTTCTGTTAATTTAAAAACTGTCAAACCCAAGAAGTGATGATTCTTGATGTACTTTCCTGAAGATATCCTACTCGGTAATTACAATGTACATTACAATGTACATCATCAGAAACATTCAACAGTTTTCTACGAAAATACCACGACTTCCGAATATGTTGTTACATAGATACGTATTACCACAGCTTCAATTTACGTCAGTGACAGTTGGAGCAATGAAGTTCCTACGAATTTATCAAGATTCTGCTATTCAAAATATTCATACCAACTTAGAGTTACTGTAACACTCGTCAAAATTATTTTTATGTAATTATACGTTCCGTAACAGTCATTTTTTGACATGTCGCACGTTAATGTCAGCGTAATCGATTTAGAATTTACAGTAGAGTCCCGAAAACTCGGTCCAATGTGGACCGAAGTTTGTGAAAATGCCGGATTAACTGGAACGGTGTTAAAAAAGAATAGATAAGACAGTTTTTATACAATATTTTCTATTGTCACTTTAGTATACAATACAAATGATGGAATACAGTAAAAGAAAATAAATTTGAGGCTATATTTAACAAATGATATTCGTAACTTACATTCACATGGACTGTTAAGAAAAGACAAAGGTTGTAGGCAGACTGAGCGACAGAGCGAGCGCGTCCTATGAGTGTCATTGTTGTCTGCTGTAACCGAGTTCATTATTTGTCAATCGCGCCTCAGCTGATTTAAGACGTCACTGTAAAAAAAAATGCGCTCCCGTAGTTTTGATAACGATTGTTTTTAGTATGAAAACGTATCTGCATACTGCATTATTGAAACCCAAAGGATTCTTAAACAGAGTGTAAGTTGCACAATAAAAGATGAAGTTTTGTCCCATACACAGCATAGTTTGTGACTGCTACACGCTATGATTTCAGTTCTATCCTCCATTCTGCGAGCACGGAATAATTTCAGGGAGTGGCCGAGTTTTCCGGACTGCCGAGTTAGCGAGTGCCTAGTTTTTGGGACTCTACTATAGATAGTAGAGAAAGCAGAAGTCATGGCATTTCCACGGAATGGGGCAAGTGCCGGAGGTAAGTTTAACTGCTGTAGTCGGCATCACGTACGAAGGCGGCACAGTTTTCAGCCGATTTGCGCATCCTCTTCCAGTACCGCACTGACAGCCAATAATGTTCATTGTGTAGGCGTGTGGCTGGCCGCGAGTTACGCAGTGTTTATCCCTCAGGCTGCACTGTTGGCATTCGGCCGTAGCTCCTCCCCTCCACGCTTCCCCTACCATTCCGCCTCTATGCGCGAAGGCGCCTTCTTATATGACGCCAGCTATAGGGCGTCGGTGGAGGGTGGAGGTGGAGGAGGCGGCTTGAAGCTTGGCAGCACCGGGTAAGCGGCTAACTGTCCCGAGAAAACGCCGTAATTCTGTGAAGCTCGAGAGAAGGGGCAAGTTACTGATGTGGTCATCCTTTTTCAGGGGAGGAGCAATCCCATCCGCAGAAACTTTGAAACTGAGCAACAGTACAGAGCTTTGGTGTAACTGGGTTAAGTTTTACTATCCTGGCGGCCTCAAGTGATTATGTTGGCAACATTAACAAACATCGTAGAAAATCTTTGCCAAGATGTTAATACTTTTTAGAAATCCACATAGAATGACTTGATTAGTGTTTCGTACAGACCATTCCAAGTAAATAATTAATGCTGTTCCTGCTCTGTGGCAGCCAGGTTGTCAATATCCAAGAATGCTTGCAATCGAAGTAGCTCGGCCTGAAGGGATATACACCGAACGCACAACTGTAAATCGATTGAGTAATTTGTGTGTGTGTGTGTGTGTGTGTGTGTGTGTGTGTGTGTGCATGATTGAGCATAGCGCCTCAATCTCCGGTTCTCAGAAACACTCAATTGATTTACAGTTGTACGTTCGATATATATAATTTCAGGCTGTGCTACTTCGATTGCAATCATTCTTGAAAATTACCGACAGGTTTTTGTATGTACTCCTCTCCGCTCAGCAAAAGTAATTGCCCTCCTAAAACGAAGAATACACGACCAAACATTTCCGTTGTCACGTGATTAGCTAAAGCCTACGTCACATGAGTGGCAATATTATCACGTGAGGTCGTCAGGACTATATGTAAAATTTAACATTAGACTCGCGTGGCGCGAGTGCACAGGATTTGGATACACAAGAAACTAGGAACTAGCAAGAATAAGCCACGTGTCTGCGTAAAATCTGACCATTTTGTGATATACTGGCGAAAATAGCATCAAAACCGACTGCAGTACAAGAATGTAATATTTTATAGCTACTGGCATCTAAAAGGTAATAGGCAAAGGTGAAGTGTTGTTATCCATAAAAATATTATTTGACTGGACCAAGTACAATATTTTATTTATGGTTAAATTTTACTGTATATAAATGTCACTTCTAGGTACTTTACCTCTATATACCTTGTCTTAAAATGCTTGTATTGGAAATATCTTTAATGTGATGTTTCATTTTCCCTCCAAACATTCGTAGTAAGAAAGTAGTAAGTGACAGTATTAGTCAGCCAATAGTAGTCATCCAATAGAACACTTCCTCGCCGCGGCAACATGCGAATAGGAATGGTTATCGTTCAAGTTTCGATCTGGTTTTTTTTTTTTTTTTTTCTTTTTTTTTTTTTAATAAACTGAAACATGAAGATTCATGTGCGTAACGTTTTTGGAAGTGGTTGAACTTACATTAATCTGGGCAATCCTGTGACTGCAGTAAAAGATAAATCTGTCTGCATCCGGCGAGTTTTTTCTTTTAAATAAAGTGTAACATGAAGAATTACGTAGCATTTGAACTTCGACCGTAGATACTAATGGTCGAAGATTTGAACACATGCCCGAAAGTTGATATGCTTTCCGATTGGTTAATCAGATTGTGTAGAATTGGCTTCATTGGTTGACAAAAGAACATCGCAAAGCGTGACTTCACTTTTTCACTTCGCTAGGCTCTCGCACCGTATCTATTCAGTTTCGTAATTGTACTTCACTATTACGAAAAATATTACTCCAGATGCAACATCTCATTAAAAAAATCAATAAACGGACCGTTTTCAGGCCGATTTTGTGTCCTACAGTGCCCGGAAGTGACATTTATATACGGTAAAAGTTTACCGATCTCCTTATTATTAAAATCCAAAATCTATTAAAAACCCTAACAGATCGTTGTTACAGTAGCAACAGAATTTACTGTACTGTACATACCGAACTGTTCCATTCATGTTCAAATAAGCCCCTAATTGACTGTCTGAATGCCACTCCCGATTGGCTAACTTCGTTCCTGCTCTATGGTTGACAGGTTCTCGATGTACCCTTGTACGGTCAATAAATCAGCTATCATCGTGAAACACTGCCCTCGAAAACTACATCGATATTTAACAAACCTTATAATCATTAATCACGAAATCACTGAAATTCATCACGAAATCTTTTGTTTCGGGCTTACAGCAATTTCAAAAGTGACGCCAAATTCAATAGACACGAATCAAACAATCCTATTGGCCGCGTGAACTCTACTCTTGATTGGCTGCCTTCGCGCCGTTGCCAACATCTACACGCCAAGCACCAGCCCGGAACTCATAAACTACACTTTAACCAAGTCGTTAACACAGTTATAGGCAATACCTTTGAATTCCTACCTTGAGAATCGCCTCCACTCGTGAGTACAGCCAATCCTTTTCCAGCATGTAAACCTCTCTGCAAAAAGCGCAGAGGGCTTTCTTCCGTAAAACCTGCCGGGATGCCGCTCGGCAACGTGATACTTTTCTTAAGGATTCCTGCAGATTTTCTTTCCTGGTCTCCCGCTCCATCTGCTTCAGCTTCGTTATCCTCCTCGTCTTCCTCGGTTTCTGAAGGTCCGATGGTGCCCTGGTCTTCTTCCAAGTCATCTGTGGCATCGACTTCATCTTCATCCGCGTCCTGTGGCGTGTCTTCATTCTCGTCTTCCATTTTTTGATGTTATACAAATAAAGGCTCCGAAAATTAAAAAAAAAGGAAGCAAATGGTTATGACCTTAGGACTATTGTAAAAATGAAATGGGGGAGAACATCACCATTTGCTGTCTATCTCCCCCTGTTACAAAGATATTTTAACTGACAGCATGGAATAACTGATATGACATTAATTCAGTCTCTTCGACATTTAGGGCTAGCGCGCACGGGAAGATTTTTGTCACCGTGACAGAAAAGTTTGTGTCTTGTCACGTATTCAAAGCGGAGTGCGCTCGCGACGGATGACAGTCACTGAACATGTTTGCAAATACATGCGTCATTTGTCGGTATAGATTTGGATGAAACGGTCACTATTTGTGAACTCATGAGACTTAAAATATCTTAAAAAGAATACTCTGTACTACCTCTTATAGCAAAACTTTTCACTTATTAGCCTGCGCTGCAATGTTTCATAGTCCTCGACAAAATATAAGCTTATCTTTTCAATATTTTCAAATGACTGTTGAAAGTTATCGATACTAGATGAATATTTTTAGTGAATTAATGGTACTGAGATGTTCATTTGAGCTTACTATACTAGTAATCAGTGGCGTAGCTATCATAGGGCTAGGCGGGGCAGTGCCCCGGGGCCCCCGAGGTCAAGCACCCCCTCGGCCTCCGTGAGCAAAGTTCGGAAAAAGTTACAGTAAAGCGTCCTTTTTTTATTATTTATATATTTATTTATTTATTTTTACCTTCCCAGCCTACCGTCCATCAATTACCTCTCCCGTCAAACTACGCTTCCCACAGTAGCCGCACTGGGCCACAGGGTGACGGAACATTCCTTCTAGTGGGGCCTACTGACAGGCCAAGCCGACAGTAGCTGAGTACAACAGCTGCGCCTTCTAAGTGCTGCGGCGTGCCGCTCGGCGCAATGTGAAGGATCGCGCTCCTCCAAATACAGTATAAATAAATTTACTGTACAGTACTCTTATTGGCAAGTAGAAGTGTACAATTCGATTATACGAATAATCGGTTTTTCGAATATCCATGTCCCCCAATTACACTTCGGATAATCGACGTTCTACCGTATGTAATATTTTAGCTGAATGAAGGATTTTCGACTTTTAACTTTTTGAACACTGTCAACAAACTTCAAACGCACGAAGTGAAATCCAAAAGTTATTCCCATCTCAGAATATAAACATAAAAAGGTATTGCTTGTCCGCTAAGACGTCCACACTGCCACCTGCCACCTGCTGAAATACTAGCAGTGTGTGACAATACTGTTTATGATTTGATTCGCGGCAGGGGGCCATATTTTCGTGGTTGAGGAAAACTTCATTTTTCATTTTTACTAGCATCTGCCTGCGACTTCATTCACCTAGTATGGAGCAAAAAACTATTCCATGGTAGTTTTATCTGTATGTCCTACCCAGGTCCAACTCTATCCCTCTTCAAAATTTCATCCAAATCGAACCAGTAGTTTCTGCTTGAAAGCATAGTTAACTTTCACAGTTATAATTATATTAGAGAGTACGATTAAATATTTTCTGCTGCGTGACACACAGTAATTTACTTAAAGAGTATTTAGGTTTGCCTTGTTATGTCTTCCAGTAAGCGGTAAGGACCTGATGAAGAAGTATTGCATCTAGTTCATAGACGCCGATTACGGGTATGCTCGGTCGCTCAAGCATACCCCAAAATTTGAGCCCCACTGAAAATTTTGGTATTATATTTCTTGATTGTAATTCAATTCGACTCTCTCGTTCCATAAAGTTCATTATCGTAAACTGAAGGCGGCAACCTTTAATAGATGTATTAAATAACTAGAAATGAAGTGGGTTTGGTACGATACGGTGAAAATGCGTATACTACTAATTTGACGTTTATGTATTCTCTTAGAAGTCAATTGTCTTCAAGGAATTGTGTTAGTGTAAGTCGTGATTTTTTCATCCTGTTTACTGAATTGGTGTGTGATGTAACAATGCGCTGTCAACCTATTGGTATCGACAGACATGGTACGACAGCAGAAGTGGCTATGGACTATTTTCATAATAATGTATAGAAAATAAATCTGCAGTAGAAAGAAGGCAGGAACACCATCCGACGTTAGCTTTTGCGATAATGAACACAGTATTCACAATACAGGCACATCATTATCTGATATGCATGTCTCAAAAGACGAAAACTCTGAAAATGATTTAGGTACTTACTACAAAGGGAAAGCAGGTTCAAATGGTCGCAAAAGCTGCCCAGTAGATATAAAACGTGAAATTGAAATTAATGACTGTTACTTTATTTACTGTATATTAAAAAATTACTTTTCTCCTTTCAGAAATTAAAATGGTCTTAATTACACCAGATGAAGCAAAAAAGAAAAATTACTACTAAAATAAAACAAAATAATTACTTTACCTTTGTACCGAAAATTGGAAAAATATAATAAAGATTGTTTTAGAAACACCTGTCGGGGGGGGGGGGGGGGAGGACTGCAGGCCGGCAACCACCTCCCCTTATTGGAAAAGGCACTGAGCATACCCCAAGATTTTCAAAAGTTGGCACCTGTGGTATAGTTTTAGTTTAGAGAGGGCCCCAATGTCATTTTTGCCCCGGGGCCCTTGGTGACACAGCTACGCCACTCACTGCTAGTAATAGGGATAGATTGTTTATTTTAGTGTTGTTTATTTCACTGTTGCATTCCGATTTTTTAAAATAATTTATCAGCAACAGCTTCATAATAGAACTTTAAATTGTATCCAATTTACTAAGATTAATCACTTTTATGGATCCTGTGATATCACAAAATTTGTATGAGTTCTTTTCTTTCCTGTAAGATCCTGCACAGCTATCCCTGTGGGCTTCGTTTTATATGATGACTCCATAATATACTTCTTAGTCTTTTGCCTTTATTTTTGCTCTGTTTACGAAATGTCTCAAAACTGAATTATATTTGTTTATTATTGACTCCGTCCCGGAAAAACCATCTTTTTTTGTAAAAGCTGTATTAGAATTATGCTAGAAAAACATTCAAAAAAGAAAAAAATCCGTCGTTTTATACTTTTGTCAAAAATTGTTCACTGATTAGCTACTGGATGTGTTTAGTATTGTTCTGACTAACTCCTTTCATAGGTCGTAGAAATGACATTTCCAATAATGGTTACGATGAAAACTGTTGCCGGGCGCGGTGGCCGAGGGGACTGAGGCGCTCCAGTCACGGTCTGCACGGCCACTACGGTCGGGGGTTCGGATCCCCCCTCGGGCATGGATATTTGTGCCGTCCATAGTATTAGCTAGTTCGTAAGTAGTTTGTAAGTTTAGGGACTGATGACCCCGTAGTTAAGTCCCATAAGCTATACAAACATTTGAAAGATTTTTTTCGTAGCCAGTTTTAAAGTATTTTTCAACTTCATAAAAAATACCACTATTAATGTCACCTTCGTATACAGTCATGTGACGCTGCGACGTTGGTGCCATATATGCATGTTGACAATCGGCAAGAAAATATGGATATGCATGGACAGTGACAATTTTGTCACCAGTGCGCGCGCAGCTATCAAAACCTAGAGACAGTTGTGTCGCGGGCTTGTTCGCGGATCGGCGAACAAAATGGCTTATCACGTGGCAACGTACGAGCATCTCCGTATGTGCCCATAGACTTGACGAGAGCGACGAAACAGTCACGGTGACAAAAGTCGCCCGTGCGCGCTAGCCCTAAGCAACACTTCTAGAAAATGAAGCATTAATGATGGATACCTGTGTTATTAATCAGGAGGGTTAAATGAAGACAAAACTGAGTTCTGGAAGGAAGCATGTTAATTGAACGAATTCGTTTTCCGACTTTTATGTTGCAGGCGAGGATAGCAAGAACGAGTATACCTATAAAATTCTATATGGTACGGCGATTTTACAAGGCGAAGTGTCACGAGACTGAGATAGTTGATAACAATGAGTAAATGCTTGTCAGCTTGTGAATTCCTCAATACATAAAACTCGTATAAAGGTAATATGCCCTTTCCTAGACATCTCGTAACACCATGTCTGAACAAGTATACAGATGTATACAGGGTGTTACAAAAATGTACGGCCAAACTTTCAGGAAACATTCCTCACACACAAAGAAAGAAAATATGTTATGTGGACATGTGTCCGCAAACGCTTAATTTCCATGTTAGAGCTCATTTTAGTACGGATGAGGCTTCATTCCAACGTGATCAAATTGTAAATTTTCACAATCAACATGTGTGGGCTGACGAGAATCCGCACGCAATTGTGCAATCACGTCATCAACACAGATTTTCTATGAACGTTTGGGCAGGAATTGTTGGAGATGTCGTGATTGGGCCTCATGTTCTTCCACCTACGCGCACTGGAGTACGGAATCTTGATTTCATACGGGATAATCTACCTGTGCTGCTAGAACATGTACCTTTACAAGTACGACACAACATGTGGTTATTTTTAATATTTTGTCGGTTCGGGCAGTTGAAGGACGTACAGAACGAGGTTTGTCAAATGTTGAATGTTCAAGTGTTTGTTAAGCTTATGGGACTTAACTACGGGGTCATCAGTCCCTGAACTTACAAACTACTTAACGAACTAGGACGGCACAAATATCCATGCCCGTGGGGGGATTCGAACCCCCGACCGTAGTGGCCGTGCAGCGAGGTTTGTCATCAATGGACATGTCGTCATTTTTAAATCTAACAAACCACACATACACATGAGTTTTTCACATAGCATCATCTTGGTGAGCTGTTTTCGACAGTAAAACATTTTTACAGAGTAGAAAACAAATTTTCACAGCTGCAAGTTGTTCAGTCAGTCTTGACATCATCAAAACACGGAACAATAACGAAACAGAGATGGCAAAAACAATCACTACACGCACTCAGCTCTTTCTCCTTCCTCTTCTGTAGAGGAGAGTGTGTTGGATTGGATTTTGTTGTCCAAGGTTATTTTTTCAGACTGTCCTGTGCCTTTCGTCTTGGAAGGGGCCTCCAATTCTTTTTTATAGTAAAACATGTATTTCGACATCTACATCTACATAGATACTCTGCAAATCACATTTAAGTGCCTGGCAGAGGGTTCATTAACCACTTTCATAACTTTTCTCTACCGTTCCATTCTTTAATAGCGCGCGGGAAGAAAGAACACTTAAATCGTTCCGTTTTCGATCTGATTTCTCTTATTTTATTGGGATGGTCATGTCTCCCTAAGTAGGTGGGTGCTAGCAAAATATTTTCACATTCAGAAGTAAAAGTCGGTGATTGAAACTGCGCAAACAGATCACGCCGCAATGAATAACGTCTTTCTTTTAATGATTTCCACACCAATTCGTGCAACAATTCCATGACGCTTCCCCTCCCCCGTAACGTGATAAAAGATAAAACAAAACGAGCTGCCCTTCTCTGAACCTTCTCAATGTCTTCCGTCAGTCCCACCTGGTAAGGGTCCCACAAGAGATAACAGTACTCCAGGAGAGGACGCACAAGTGTAATGTAGGCAGTCGCTTTGGTGGAGCTGGTGCCTCTTCGAAGCGTTCTGCCAATGAAACGTAACCTTTGGTTCGCCTTCCCCACAATATTTTCTCTACAGTCTAAGTTATTCGTAATCGTAACTCCTAGATATTTGGTAGAATTTACGACCTTAAGGTTTGTCTGATTTATCGCGTGATTGAAGTTCAGCGGATTTCTTTTAGTGGTCATGTGTATTACTTCACATTTTTCTTTATTTAGTATCAATTGCCAATTTTCGCACCATGTAGGAATTTTGTCTAAATCGCTTTGCAGTTGCTTTTGATCCTCTGTTGACTTCACTAACCGATAAACGGCAGCATCAACCGCGAACAGTGTAAGGGAGCTATTCAGATTGTCTCTTAAATCGTTTATAAACGCCAGATACCACTTCTGTTTTACTCGATGACTTACCGTCAACTACAACAATCTGTGTCCTTTCTGATAGGAAATCGTGAATCCAATCGCACAATTGGGGAGATATTCCATAAGCACGCAATTTCATTAGAAGCCGCTTGTGGGGTACAGTGTCAAAAGCCTTCCGGAAATCCAGAAATATGGAATCGATTTGAGATCCCTTGTCGATGGCATATAACACTTCATGTGAATAAAGGGCAAGCTGTGTTTCGCAAGAGCGATACTTTCTGAATCCGTGTTGACTATTGGTTAATAGGTCGTTCTCTTCGAGGTAGTTCATAATATTCGAACGAAGTATATGTTCCAAAATCCTACTGCAAACCGACGTCAATGAGATTGGCCTGTAATTTTGGGGATCACTCCTATTGTCTTTCTTGAATATTGGAGTAACCTGGGCAACTTTCCAGTCTTTGGGTACGGATCTTTCGTGGAGTGATCGGTTGTAAATTATAGCTAAGTACGGAGCTATTGCATCAGCATACGCTGAGAGGAATCTAGTTAGTATACAGTCTGGCCCGGAAGATTTGTTTTTGTCTAATGACTTAAATTGTTTTACTACTCCAGGAACATCTACTTCTAAGTTTCGCATGCTGGCAGCTGTTCTTGGATCGAATACTGGAGTGTTCACTTCGTCTTCTTTGGTGAACGAATTTCGGAAAGCTGTGTTTAGTAATTCTGCCTTAGCAGTACTGTCAATGATAGTATTACCATAGCTATCGCGTAGTGAAGCTATTGTTTGTGTTTCGCCGCTAGTGTACTTCACGTATGACCAGAATTTCTTTGGACTTTCTGCAAGATTACGAGACAGGATTTCGTTGTGGTAACTACTATAGGCTTCTCGCATTGAAGTCCGCGCTAGGGTGCGAGTTTCAGTAAAAGATAGCCAGGCTTATGGATTATGCGTCTTTTTTAAATTTTGCATGCGTTTTTCTTTGTTTCTGCAACAGTGATCTGACCTGTTTTGTGTACCACGGGTGGTCAGCCCCCTCTTTTATTAATTTATTTGGTATAAATCTCTCGAATGCTACTGATATTATGTCTTTGAAAGTAAGCCACAACTGATCTACATTCGCATTTTTAGTTTTGAAAGACTGGAGATTATCACTCAGGAAAGCGTGAAGCGAATTTTTATCTGATTTATTGAATAGATATATTTCTTGTTTATGTTTGGTGCATTTGGGAATTTCGACATTCAGTCTCGCTACTACAACTCGATGTTCGCTAATCCCTGTATCTGTTTTGATGCTCTTTACTCGCTCAGGATTATTTGTTGCTAGGAGATCAAGGGTATTTTCGCAGCCACTTACTATTCTAGTGGGTTCATGAACTAACTGTTCGAAGTAGTTTTCAGAAAAAGCATTCAGAACTAGTTCGGACGACGTTGTGTATTTGCCGCCGGTTTTGAATACGTAATTATGCCAACATATCGAGGGTAAATTAAAGTCGCCACCGATTATAACAGTATGCTTCTGATACCTATTTGAAATGTGATTCAAGCTTTCTTTGAACATTTCGGCAACTGCATCGTCTGAGTCAGGGGGCAGATAAAAAGATCCAATTATTAATTTATTCCGGTTGTCAGGTATAACCTCTACCCATACCAACTCACAGGAAGTATCTGCCTCGATTTCGCTGCAGGATAAACCGTTTGTAACAAAAATAAACACGCTACCCCCTTTTTTATTTATTCTATCCTTTCTGAAGACCATTTGGCCCTTTGAAAAAAATTTCGGTCGAACGTATCTCAGGCGTCAGCCAACTTTCGAAACCTATAACGATTTGTGCCTCAGTACTTTCCATCAGCGCTTGGAGCTCTGGAACTTTCCCAATACAGCTACGACAATTTACAACTGTTAAACCAATGTTTTCTAGTTTTGCTTTCTTCCTGTGTCTGACCTGCCCCCTTTGAGACTGAAGCCTATTTTGTGTATTCCCGAGGCCCTCTAACCTAAAAACCAGCCCAGTGCATGCCACACAGCCCCCGCTATCCGTGTAGCTGCTTCCTGAGTATAGTGGACTCCTGACCTATTTAGCGGAACCCGAAAACCCACAACCATTTGGCGCAAGTCGAGGAATCTGCAGTCCACACGGTCGCAGAACCGTCTGAGCCTCTGATTCAGACCCTCCACTCGGCTCTGAACCAAAGGTCCGCAGTCAGTCCTGTCGACAATGCTGCAGATGAAGAGCTCCGCTTTCATCTTGCAAGCAAGACTGGCAGTCTTTACCACTTCTGATAGCCGCTCAAAACCAGAGAGGCTCTCTTCCGATCCAAAGCGACACTCAGCGTTGGTTCTGACATGAGCCACCACCTGTAGATGGCTGCACCCTGTGCTCTTCATGGCACCCGGAAGGCCCCGTTCCACGTCTGGAATGACTCCTCCCGGTATGCACACGGAGTGCACATTGGACTTCTTCCCCTCCCTAGCAGTCATTTTCCTAAGGGGGTCCATCACCCGCCTAACGTTGGAGCTCCCAACTACTAACAAACCCACCCTCTGTGAGTGCCCGGTTCTTGCAGGCAGAGGGGCGAGTACTGTTTATTACCGTAAAATCTGAAAAATATACACGCAAGCTAATAAATCAAAATATCAACAACTGAACTAACAAATAAACGCGATTCTTAATAAATAAACACGCGAGCACCCTAAAGTATGAAGAACTGCAAAAGAAAGCACACACGAAATGAAAATAAGTCGCTTCTATTAAGAAACCGGTTACCTTAGAATGTAGAACTGCTGCTGTCACGTGTGCACCGGCCGGCGGTCACAGCAATTTCCAAGTGGCCGGAGGAGGGGGGGGGGCTCCTTTCGATTCGCTGCCGCCCCGGGCCTCCAGCAGCCTTAGAAAACCACTGACGGTCGAGTAGGTTATGCTTTAACTGGTAGTGCCAGCGCCGGGGCTGGCGGGAATTTGAATGATATGGTGTGAAGAAGGATGTTGGATGTTAGGAAAGGGGATATTTGGAATTCTTCTCAGAAGTAGTCGCCTACTTCGTTTTCCTCGCTGGTCTCTTGCTCTTCGTCCTGGGGCTGCTTTCCTCTTTTCCATGAGGTTAGTGATGTATTCGTTCCACTGTGTAGTGGTGTACTTGTGGTAGACGTCCTTCAATTCCGCTGCGTCCATTATAGAGAGAAGTACGTCGATCTGCTCAGGGTTGAAGTGAGTATGGAATTACTCTTTTCCAGCGGCTACATCCTTCTGTTCTTCTCGCCCCTGGGCGAGGGCGGCGCTAGTTGCGTCGTTGCCAGCCGCGCCTTGTACAAGCGGTTGTTGTCGTCCTCGGCTCCTGGGGTGGAGCGATTGTCTGCCCTGCCTCGACTTCCACCGTGTCTTCGACATCTGCCGCCTTGCAGGCGACGTCGTCCTCTTCCCACTGTACAGATGGGCAAGAAATCACGTACTCGTGAAAAATCACGGTGATTGAAAATTCACTGTTTTCACGGTCGCGGCGATCTGGAATCTGACCGTGATTTCAGTCACGGTCACGATTGGGTAGCGACGAGCAGGAATAGCAGCGAACAGCAGTACAAACTACGAAGAGCCATCTGATGGCCGAAATGAGTACTAAATGCAACAGCGAATATCAGGTGTAGCAGCGAATAGCGAAGAGAACATTTGAAATGTGAGCGCTTGCACTCCGCTACGATGTTGGCAATACCACGTGGTAGCCAATCAGAGTACGAGTTGTGTGCTCTCTGCAGCCGTTACCAACGCATGAGCAACTCGAAAAAACATGTGCGTAAAATCATTCCCCATGGGACTTGCGCTGTAATACTGATATCACATTAATTGCTTCACTTATAGTAAAGATCTCAGCTTCTTATTTCATATGTATGCATAAATTTTTGAGTTAAAAGTGTATGGCACTGGAAATGAAACTGCAGTAACTTTTTATTTATTTAAGCATCCAGTTAGCTGTGCATGATACATCGTAAAAACAAATAAAACTGATACTGTAAGTAATTGAAGCGTGTAAAGTAATATAACTATTATAGGCCAGTGTATTTAAATAACAGCACTCTCTAATAACTGCAGTATCAATTTCATTAAAGAAACAGGTTATTAAAATTGAGGGCATATATTCATTGACAATGAAATAACACCTACCTTGCAAATAATTTTTACACTTACTTAGAATATTTACTATTCTTTCATTGTCTTGATGTTTAGAAAGTTTATTGTACAGTTATTTTAAACTGTACTTACTATTGACTTCATTGTTGAGATTTACTTTTCTCGGTTCACAACATAACTTTTATAACAAAGAGACGATAAATTAATTACTGGCGGATGAAACATTATAACAAAAGTATCTAACTCAATTTCTGTCAGTTCCATGGTAAATCATACAAGTCGCAGGAATCGCGGCGATTCAATCACGGAAATAGCGATAAGAGCAGAAATCACGGAATAGCGGAAAGAGCTGAAATCACATAATAGCGGGAGGAGTAAAAATCGCGGAGGGATACATGTCCTGAAAATCTCAAACAGTGATTCTAAACCGTGATTAATCACGGTGATTTAAAAGTAGCAATCACGGAAATCACTGTTAGCGGAAAATCACGGTTTAGCCCGTCTCTATCCCACTGTATGCAGGGGCGGCCGCTTCTTGCCTTGCGGTGCGCAATCACACACAAAGGGAAACCTCCGTAAGGGCCCGGTCCTACGCTCAGGGGTGCGGGGAGGGAGGGTTTCCAGCAGTTCCGTAAGATGTCCCATGATGGCGCTGCGGTCAGAAGCAGGCGGCACGTAGCGGCTGCCCCCACCACTACCTCCCCTCAAACGCCAGCAAGCTGGACACAGCCGTGGCCTCGTGGCCTCCTGGCAGGCGGCACAAGCTCTCCCCTCAGCCACCCCTCCACGCTACCCTCTGACATGCGAGAGGCACCCTAAGCCAGCGATCCGCTTGGCACCTTCTAGCATCTTACGGAACTACGAGGGGAGCGTAGGACAGTGGTTTAGAGGGGGCTGCTCCTCTGTATATGTTACTCTGTGGCGCAATTCTTCCTTCATATCCGTAGGAAGGGAAGAGGAAATAGATGAAGATGAAATATGAGATACTATACTGAGAGAAGAATTTGACAGAGCACTGAAAGACCTATGTCGAAACAAAGCCCCTGGAGTGTACGACATTCCCTCAGAACTACTGAAGTCTCTGGAAGAGCCAGCCATGACAAAACTAAGTTCACCTGGTGCATAAGATTTATGAGACAGGGGAAATATCCTCAGACATTAAGAAAAATTTAATAATCCCCATTCCAAAGAAAGCAGGTACAGACAGGTGAGAAAATTACAGAACCATCAGTTTAATAAGTCATGGTTGCAAAATTTTAACACGAATTATTTACAGAAGGGTGGAAAAGCTGGTAGAAGCCGGCCTTGGGAAAGACCAGTTTGGATTCAGGAGAAATTTAGGAACACAGGAGGCAATCCTCACTTTAAGACTTATCTTAGAATATAGATTAAGGAAAGGAAAACTTACATTTCCAGCTTTTGTAGATTTGGAGAAAGGTTTTGACAATGTTGATTGGAAAACACTCTTTCAAATTCTGAAATCAGCAGGAGTAAAATATAGGAAACGGAAGGTTATTTACAACTTGTACAAAAACCAGACAGCGGTTGACAGAGTTGAAGGGCATGAAAGGGATGCAGAGGTTGGAAAGGGTGGAAGACAGGGTTGTAGCCTTTCTTCAGTGTTATTCAATTTGTACATTGAGCAAGCTATAAAGGAAAGCAAGGAGAAATTTGGAGAAGGAATTAAAGTTCAGGGTGAAGAAATAAAAACATTGCGTTTTGCTGATGACATTGTAATTTTGCCAGAGACAGCAAAGGACCTGGAAGAGCAGTAGAACGGATTGAACAGTGTGTTGAAAAGATCATATAAGATTAACATTAACAAGAGCAAAACAAGGGTAATAGAATGCAGTCTTAGAAAATTAGGCGATGCTAAAGGAATAAAATTAGGCAACGAATCAATAAAGGTGGTAAATGAGTTTTGTTATTTGGGCAGTAAAATAACATATGGTGGTCGCAGTGTAGAGGATATAAAATGCAGACTGGCAGTGGGAAGAAAAGCGTTTTTGAAAAAGAGAAATTTGTTAACATCTAATATTAATGTAAGTGTAAGGAAGTCTTTTCTGAAGGCATTTGTGTGGAGTGTTGCCATTTATGGGAGTGAAGCAAGGACGATAAACAGTGCGGACAGAAAGAGGATAGAGGCTTTCGAAATGTGGTGTTACAGAAGAATGCTGAAGATGAGGTGGGTGGATTGCATAACTAATGAAGAGGTACTGAACAGAATTGGGAAAAAAGGAATTTCTGGCGTACCTTGACTAAAAGAATGGATCGATTGGTATGACACATTCTTAGACATCAAGTTACTGCGAATTTAGCGTTGGAGGGAAGTGTGTGGGGTAAAAATCGCAGAGGGCGACCAAGAGATGAATACAGCAAGCAGATTCAAATGGATGTAGGTTGCCGTTCTTACGGAAAATGAAGAGGCTTGCTCAGGATAGAGTAGACGGAGAGCTGCATCAATCCAGTCTCCGGACTGAAGACCACAACAACACATCTGCGACCTGGCAGCCATGGGCCCCACATTTGATTGCCGGTCCTGAACCCAGAATCAGAGACGGCCCTCCCCCTGTCTTTTTTTACTGTTGTTTGCAGTAGTTTGTAATTGCAAGTTTATATCTTAATCATGTTCTTTCTGTAATGTACTTTCACTTCATATAACAAGGTATAAATTTTATACAGTAAGCTTCATTTATACAATTATTTTATTTAAAATTGAGACTTTATTTACAATTTCCACAGCAGGGCCGTAGTCAGAATTGGTTTTCAGTAGGGGAAGGGGGGATCAGGCAATTATGATGTATACTTTAACTTGTGAAGCTTTACAACTCAAGTTGAACTAAAGGTGCAGATTTATTTCAATAGAGACAATATTCAATTTTATTCAATACAAATCTCGAAGGAGCAACTTTAGCATACTTTTGAATTACTTTATCAGGAATTACGTGAATATTGAGGCTTTTTTGGGGGGAGGGGAGGGGATTGATCCCCTTCATCCCCCACCCCCCACCCCGCCCCGGCTACGGCCCTGGCCCACAGTAAGCCCTACTTTTGCTTAACAGAACAATTGTTTGTACTTCTGGCAGACGCTGCACCAGGTAAAACGGAATTGCTGTACACACATGAAACTCTTATCTTCGCAGAAAGTTGGCGAAAAGAGAGAAAAAAAACTGTCACTACATTACACCGAAAGCTGAGCCATCAATTCCTTTTCAAGCCACGCCAGAAGTAACGTCAAACTGCTGCGTCAACGGCATGACTTAAGAACGAATCCCTAAGCGGTATGACAACCAGAGTAAAATGGACAAAGGAGCTTAATTTATCATGTTTCTATAGCTGATATCTGGCCTGTGTGCTGTTTAATACTAGAAGGATCGCATGAAAGCTACCTTTGGGGTAGGAATGGGAAAAACCGACCGGTTAAAACCGATACCGGTATTTTAGTTTTGAATAACCGGTTTTTTTCGGTATTTATTTGGTGTCGGTTGTAACCATTTTTTTTTTTGGCTATTGCCAAAAACCGGGTAAAAAACCGGTACAACTAGTTCCTGTAGCAGTGATTCAAAACGAGGTGGTTTTTTTTTTTTTTTTTTTTTTTTTTTTTTTTAAATATAAATCTGATGAAGACTGACTAAATGTGCCGAAAGCGGCCATTTTAATAAATGCGTTTTCTTGACTGCTTTTATTATTGGATATTAAAGAACAGTGTGTTGTTAGCTCCTCAACACGTTGGTTAAACCTTTAAATGTATTATATTGCTATGCTAAGAAGTTTTATCAATGTGATTGCTTGAAACTGAGGGGCTTTTTTAATAACCAATATGGGTTTAGGTAACATTAATCATGTGGTGCCTTCGGAGGTAGCCGTGCGGTCTGAGGCTCCATGCGCGGCTGCTCCAGTCGGAGGTTCGAATCGTCCCTCCTCCCTCGGTCATGGGTGTGTATGCTGTCCTTAGCGTAAGTTAGTTTAAATTAGATTAAGTAGTTTGTAAGTCTAGGGACCGATGACCTAAGCAGTTAGGTCTCATACGAACTCACACCCATTTGAACATTCTTTGGGCATGTGGTATACAGCTTTTCTAGTTCAATTTGCGTAAATTTACACTGACAACAATCATACTGTTAGTCAGAACTGTGATTTTATTTTTCAAAGTACTTCTGCAGCACTGACTGAAGTTCATTTAGTGACTGTAACTTATATATATATATATATATATATATATATATATATATATATATATATATATATATATGTGTGTGTGTGTGTGTGTGTGTGTGTGTGTGTGTGTGTGTGTATGTTGTGTTATGGTCTTCAGTCCAGAGACTGGTTTGATGCAGCTCTCCACCCTACTCTATCCTGAGCAAGCCTTTTCATCTCCTGATAAGAACGGCAACCCACATCCATTTGAATCTGCTTACTATACGCGTCTCTTGGTCTCCCTCTGCGATTTTTACCCCACACGCTTCCCTCCAATGCTAAATTTACGATACCTCGATGTCTAAGAATGTGTCCTACCAAGCGATCCCTTCTTTTGGTCAGGGTATGCCAAAAATTCCTTTTCTCACCAATTCT
This sequence comes from Locusta migratoria, assembly GCA_026315105.1. NCBI lineage: Eukaryota > Metazoa > Arthropoda > Insecta > Orthoptera > Acrididae > Locusta > Locusta migratoria. The sequence goes on from CM048744.1 coordinate 503,825,201, forward strand.
GTTCAGTACCTCTTCATTAGTTATGCGATCTACCCACTTAATCTTCAGCATTCTTCTGTAGCACCACATTTCAAAGGCCTCTATTCTCTTCCTGTCCACACTGCTTATCGTCCATGTTTCACTCCCGTACAAGGCAACACTCCACACAAATGCCTTCAGAAAAGATTTCCTTACACTTAAATTAATATTCGATGTCAGCAAATTTCTCTTTTTCAAAAATGCTTTTCTTCCCATTGCCATTCTGCATTTTATAACCTCTGTACTGCGACCATCGCATGTTATTTTACTACCCAAGTAACAAAACTCATCTACCACCTTCATTGTTTCGTTACCTAATCTAATTCCTTCAGCATCGCCCGACTTTCTAAGACCGCATTCCATTATTTTTGTTTTGCTCTTGTTAATGTTCATTTTATACGCTCTTTTCAACATACTGTCCATTCCATTCAACTGCTCTTCCAGGTCCTTTGCTGTCTCTGACAGAATTACAATGTCATCAGCAAAACGCAATGTTTTTATTTCTTCCCCCTGAACTTTAATCCCTATTCCAAATTTTTCCTTGCTTTCCTTCACCGCCTGCTCGATGTACAAATTGAATAACATCGGAGAAAGGCTGCAACCCTGTCTTACTCCCTTCCCAACTGATGCTTCCCTTTCATGCCCTACGAGTCTAACAACTGTGGTCTGGCTTTTGTACAAGTTGTAAATAAGTCTCCTTTCCCTATATTTTACCCCTGCTCACTTCAGAATTTGAAAGAGTGTATTCCAGTCAACATTGTCAAAAGCTTTCTCCAAATCTACAAAAGCTAGAAATGTAGGTTTGCCTTTTCTTAATCTATCTTCTAGGATAAGCCGTAAAGTGAGTATTGCCTCCCGTGTTCCTACATTTCTCCTGAACCCAAACTGATCTTCCCCGAGGTCAGCTTCTACCAGCTTTTCCATTCTCCTGTAGATAATTCGTGTTAAAATTTTGCTACCATGACTTATTAAACTGATGGTTCTGTAGTTTTCACACCTGTCTGCACCTGCTTTCTTTGGAATGGGGATTATAACATTTTTCTTAAAGTATGAGGGCATTTCGCCTGTCTCATACATCCTACACACCAGTTCAAATAGTCTTGTCATGGCTGGCTCTCCCAGAGACTTTAGTAACTCTGAGGGTATGTCATCTACTCCTGGGGCCTTATTCCGACCTAGGTCTTTCAAGGCTCTGTCAAATTCATCTCTCAGTATGGTATCTCCTATTTCATCTTGATCCACTTCCTCTTCCCTTCCTACAACATCGTCCCTAAGTTCATTTCCTTTGTAGAGCTGCTCTATGTATTCTTTCCACCTTTCAGCTTTCCCTTCTTTGCTGAGAACTGGCTTCCCATCTGAGTTCTTGATATTCGTAGAGTTGCTTTTCTTGTCCCCAAATGTCTCTTTTATTTTCCTGTAGGCGGTATCTACTTTTCCCCTTCTTATACATTCTTCTACAGATTTGCATTTGGCTTCTAGCCACTCCTGCTTAGCCATTTTGCACTTCCTGTCGATCTCATTTCTTAGTCGTCTGTACTCCATTTTGCCTGTTTCATTTACTGCATTTTTATATTTTCTCCTTTCATCAATTAAGTTTAGTATTTCCTGTGTTATCCAAGGATTTTTTGTAGGTCTTGCCTTTCTACCTATTTTGTCCTCTGCTGCCTTCACTATTTCATCTCTCAATGCTACCCATTCCTCTTCTACTGTTTTATTTCTCCCTGTTTCTGTCAATTGTTGCCTAAAACTCCCTCTGAAATTCTCCAGAACCTCACTTTCCTTCAATTTATCTAAGTCCCATCTCCTCATTTTCCTACCTTTCTGCAGTTTTTTCAGTTTCAGCCTACAGTTCATGACTAACAAGTTATGGTCAGAGTCTATATCTGCCCCTGGGTATGTCTTGCAGTTTAGAACCTGGTTCCGGAATCTATGTTTTACCATTATAAAATCTATCTGATACCTTCCGGTGTCTCCTGGCCTCTTCCACGTATACAACCTTCTTTTGTGATTCTTAAACCACGTGTTTGTTACGATTAAATCATGTTCCATGCAAAATTCTACCAGGCGACTTCCTCTTTCATTCCTCCTGCCCAATCCATATTCACCTACTATTTTTCCTTCTCTTCCTTTTCCTACTACCGAATTCCAGTCTCCCATCACAATGAAGTTTTCCTCTCCCTTAACTGTCTGAATAATTTCCTGTAGATCCTCATATATTTCTTCGATCTCCTCCTCATCGGCAGAGCTAGTTGGCATATAAACCTGTACTACTGTTGTCGGTGTTGGCTTCGTTTCTATTTTGACGATGATAATGCGATCACTGTGCTGCTCATAGTAGTTTACCCGCATTCCTATTTTGTTATTCATTATTAGTCCTACTCCTGTGATACCCCCAACTGATTTTGTATTTATAATCCTGTACTCACCTGACCAGAAATCCTGTTCATCCTGCCACCGAACTTCACTAATCCCCACTATATCTAACTTCAACCTATCCATTTCCCTTTTTAAATTTTCTAATTTTCCTACTCGATTAAGGGATCTAACATTCCACGCTCCGATCCGTAGAATGCCAGTATTGTCTTTCCTGATGACAACATCCTCCTGAGTAGTCCCCGCCCGGAGATCCGAATGGGGGACTATTTTACCTCCGGAATATTTTACCCGAAAGGATGCCATCATCATATGTTCATACAGTAGAGCTGCATGTCCTCGGGAAATGTAACGGCTGTAGTTTCCCCTTGCTTTCAGCCGTTCGCAGTAGCTGTGTGGCAAAGCCACATTAGCTGATGTTACAAGGCCAGCTCAGTCAATCATCCAAACTGTTGCCCCTGTAACTATTGAAAAGGCTGCTGCCCCTCTTCAGGAACCACACGTTTGTCTGGCCTCTCCACAGATACCCCTCCGCTGTGGTTGCACCTACGGTACGGCTATCTGCATCGTTGAGGCACGCAAGCCACCCCACCTCGGCAATGTCTGTGGTTCATGGGGGTGGATATTTGTGTATATAACGAGATATTTGTATGCGCCGTCTCACAAGTCCAACTTAAGGAGTGGTTGGCTCAGTATTCGCAACTGCCGGATGGAAATACTAGGCCAGTAAATCTGTATGCTTCGTATATCATCTTCTACGGACTCCTGGCTAGGCTTACACACACTCAAGAAGGCGTAGTATTGGGAGGGGATCTTGCAAAATATGGAAAGACTAGTGATTTGTCGTATAACGTAAATTTACCTAAATTTTAACTAAACTTACTAAGTTTTGTTTTCGGCCGAAACTAGAAGAACCAAAAATTCGATTACGGTTTCTGTTTCGGCTGCCAGTTAAGTTTCGGTCGAATTTTGCTGGAAATAAAAGCAATAAAAAAACCGATAACCGGTTATTTAAAAAAACCGGTTATCTTGAGCAGTTTTTACAGAGTGGTTAAACTGGTGATGAAAAGAACAGGTTTAACCGAAAACCGGTTGTTTCAGCAATAACCGCCATCCCTACTTTGGGGCCAAATTGGCCCCATGCAGTTTTATTGCTTATACGGCCAGATTGTAAAAGATAATTCAGTGTAACCATCATATCAGTGGCAGATTAAGGGAGGGAGGACGGAGAGGGGGAACCGGCACGGGCCTCTCGTCTTGGGGAGGGGGGGGGGGGCTACAAATACCTCGAAAGCACGTTTCTTTCTCTTTCTTGTTAGCTCCCTTGTCTTCTCGTTTTGGGGCCTCTAGATCTCGAAAGATATTTATTTTACACTGTCTCTTGACGCTCGTCCTGGTGGGTCTCCAAATGTCAAACGTTACCGTTTTCATAGTAATACATGTGTTTCCACGTGGACGGGGGCCTCATTTCGTTTTGCCGCCGCCCCAGGCCTCCGACAGTCTCAGGGCGCCACTGCATCATATGTTCTTTTATTGATTTTTAACAACGGAAGGTCCAGATTGGAATGTTGATAATATGAGGATAGCTAGCAACTCACTATAAAGATGATCGCTGAGCTGCCAACAAACTCATATTCACATTCATACAAATTTTCGGCCATGACCTTCGTCAGAAAATATCACACTCACTCACACAATCAGTCACTCAGGCAAAACTCATACACACACGACCGCCATCCCCAGCTGCCCTACCGCAATCAATGCTGGAATGTATTGCATTGTTGTCGCATATTGAAACAAGGAGGAGACAACAGTTGATTTTATTTCATACACAGTATTACATGGAAACATGGCGAAATTACAGAGAAACGCTATGAGGGGCCAAAATGGCCCTGCGGTCCTTCTACGTAGTAATTTTAATATTTAGGAATCCATTTGAAGTAGAACACTCTAAAAGAGGATGCACAATACTTTATATAAAAGATGAAAAAAACAACAACAACACAGAAGTCAACTCATTTCATTTAACGGTTTGTTCAAGACACATGAGAAATATTGGTAAATGGGCCAATTCGGCCTCTCGATCCTTCTTGTGTAAAATGATTTTTAAATGGTGTATAACATGTTAAGCTGTACTTCTCAGAATACCCGGTAGATTAATTTCGTATCACCTCCGTTTATCTTTCAAATGTTCAAATGTTTGTAAAGCTTATGGGACTTAACTACGGGGTCATCAGTCCCTAAACTTACAAACTACTTATGAACTACTTACGAACTAGGACGGCACAAATATCCGTGCCCGAGGGGGGATTCGAACCCCCGACAGTAGTGGCCGTGCCGACCGTGACTGGAGCGCCTCAGTCACCTCGGCCACCGCGGCCGGCCCGTTTATCTTTCTTCTGCATTTAATCGTGACAGTATTACCGCTCGGATAGTTCACCAATTGGCTTTGCCAAGTGAAATGTATGTGTTCAAATAAGCTAAAAATGCTGGAAATTTAAGTTAAAATATGAAAAATATTCAACAAAATATACCAATATGGGCTTAAAAACAACGAACATGTACCTAAAACTAGCACACCTTTAAAACTGCAGGAATAGGAATGTAATATTGTATTACGTGTTTTTAATATTGCAGGACACAAAAACTATTCTATATTTATCTTATTTATGGCTTTATAGTAAATTGGCAAATATTTTTCCAAATTTATAATAAAGGCCTTCCTAACATCTGGTATAATATTTTTCACATATTTCTGGAGTCCCCTCTGGCTGACGAAATAGAAATTCATTGTTTGAATATCCGATATCGTAATGTCTGATGTAGTGTTTCTATAAGTTGATAATAATTTCACGACAAATATGAATATACAGACTTTGCCATCTAATAACAGAAGTCTACTTACAAAGTATTGGTAGAAACGGAGGGAACTGCAGATTCTGCAGATGTTGCACCGACTGAGGGCAGCCTCTGCAGACACTAACCACTGTTGCGTGCCTCTTGTCGGCGACATCAAACATTTCTGGTGTTTCGACACAAATCGGCGGCCGACTGGGTGACAAATCGAAATGTGTATTGTCGCTCGTTCACGTGAAGGAAGACTGCCGCGGTATTCAACACTACTGTTCCGTTAAAGGAAAAGTAGAGAGAACAATAAAGTTGCTTTCGATGGCCGGATTAGTGTGAATGCATCATGTTAATATTCTAAATTCAATAATTTTTTTCCTTTTACTAGGAAACAAGACTCTTCGTGAAATAGTGACAAATTTCAAAGGCGACCATAGCGGGCCTCCTCTGGTTCGGCCACGGTACTTGCGATTGCCTTAATGCGGCTCTGAATCGTACAAAAATGTCTAATTAAGTACGAAAAATTGCATGAAGCTTTTCTCATAAACGTGCTGAGAACTTTCATTGAATCGTTTTATGGTTGATAGACTACAGATCTACTGAAGACGGTCTACATGGATAGGATTTCAAAGAAGCTGTCAGTATCTGCTAAATCTGAAGGATACTTTGAGGTTTGATTGGTGATTTGAACTTTCATTTCATTACTTTCTAGGTCTACGAAAGACAAAAACTGGTGAAAATACATGAAAAAATTGTTCATAGCTCGCAAATATTGTTGTGAAATATTGCATTACAAAATTAAAAACAGGAAAGAGAAAAAAAGATCTGAATTAATTTGATGCTTACAGCTGAAATTGTTCAGCTGTCCTTTCATTTGCATCAGGTTTCCTATTGCTAATCTCTGATGAAATGCCAATTGCCTCAGCAACTACTTTTTCTTCATACAAAGTGATGTCATAATGCCTTTAATCACCGGCATCGCTATGTTGAGGGAAACGCCTTTGTTCTGTATAACGACATTTTTGTGATCAACAGACGTCAAGATATTCCACCAAAAAGATATCGAGAGGTCTTAGAAAGCTGTCAAGTAGTTCTTGAGATCGAAATCAATATCTTTTGCTGATGGAGTTACTACAGCAGGAAAACGTCTAAAACTGTGAACATCGAAGGATTTTGCTTAAAAATTTGGCGGAGTATTTGAAGCCTTTGATTGCAACAAGAATTAGACAAAGGGACAAGTTGTTTCAACAATTCCCAATTTATCAGCCCTAATAGACAAGAGAGAATAAAAACAATTACCATTTGTAAAAATGAATCACATAATAATTCAGTTCAGCAGCATAAGTACCACTCTGTTCAGTGACCACATTTTCTAGGTTCAAATTCGGGACATAATCATATTTTCTAGATCGAAATTCGGGACACATTACAAATTTTGTAATTCGTATATCTATTTTCATTATATTAAAAGTAATAATTACAAAATATCAGTTTAAGTTGTTAGAAAAAGTACATTCATTTAGCTTTATTAGCACTTGATATGATGAAGGAATGCGATCAGAACAACTGTAATTAACAATGCAGTGAATTTTCTTCTGCAAGTCCGTATATTTGAACAACATGTTAAAAAATTCTACACAAGTTTCATAATAATATTGTGTATTCTACACAAGTTTCATAATAATATACTCTAGTTACCACTCCCATGAACCACAGACATTGCCGAGGTGGGGTGGCTTGTGTGCCTCGACGATACAGATTAGGGATGGGCGGTTGTTGCTGAAACAACCGGTTTTCGGTTATACCGGTTCTTTTCATCTGCAGTTTAACCGCACCGTAAAAATTGCTCAAGATTACCGGTTTTTTAAATGACCGGTTTTCGGTTTTTATTGCTATTATTTCCAGTAGAGTTCGACCGAAACATATTTTGCGACCGAAACAGAAACCGTAATCGTCGGTAATGCATTAAAAGTTAGTATTCCAAGCTTAGAGTACATCACTTACATAATAGGTATATGAATCGAATTTACCTTCTCTTGCAAGGAACATTTTTGATGCTTTCTCCTTAAATGACACAGCATGTTTTTAGTACTCCACCCGTTTTCAGCTTTTTAAAGCAAATCGAGCATTGTATCTCACTGCTCCCGTACTTCGTGAAGTTATTTCACACTCGGGATGGTGCCATTTAAGACACAACGGATGTCTGGCGACGACAGCTAGGAACTGCCGCATTACCAGACGGAGGCAAGTCTCGTAGACTGCCGGTGCATGCGCGTCGTCTAATAGGCCACGCCACACGGCAACAGCTGCATCGATGCCTCAGTAGCTGCACCAGTCCTTGTTATTATGCCATTCGTCTGTTGCAAGTATCCCACTGCCGGGATTGTTCTTAAATTATCACTGATCGCTTTTCTTAGTTTACTTCGATGACCTAATATTTCACAGCAGTGGAAATTTTAAGAATAGCCCTAAATATTAGGGTTTACTAGTTTTAATTTTTTTTAATTATTAACAAAAAACACATTTTGAACCACTACTACAGGAAATAGTCGTACCGGTTTTTTTACCCGGTTCTTGGCAATAACTAAAATAAACCGGTTACAACCGACACCAAATAAATACCGAAAAAAACGGTTATTCAAAACTAAAATACCGGTATCGCCGGTCGGTTTTTCCCATCCCTAATACAGATAGTCGTACCGTAGGTGCAACCACAGCGGAGGGGTATCTGTGGAGAGGCCAGACAAACGTGTGGTTCCTGAAGAGGGGCAGCAGCCTTTTCAGTAGTTACAGGGGCAACAGTCTGGATGATTGACTGAGCTGGCCTTGCAACATCAGCTAATGTGGCTTTGTAACACAGCTCCCTCGGAAATTCTCAAGAACTTCAGGTTCCTTCAGTTTATCCAGGTCCCACCTCCTTATTTTCCTACCTTTCTGCAGTTTTTTCAGTTTCCGCCTACAATTCATAACCGATTAGTTATGGTCAGAGTTTATATCTGCCCCTGCGCATGTCTTACATTTTAAAACCTGGTTCCGAAATCCATGTCTTACCATTATAAAATCTATCTGGTATCTCCCGGTGTCTCCTGGTCTGTTCCACGTATACAACTTTCTTTTGTGATTCTTAAACCAGGTGTTTGTTATAACTAAATTATGTTCCGTGCAAAATTCTACCATCCCCTTTGCCCAGACCATATTCACCTGCTATCGTCCCTTCCCTTTCTTATTCTACTACCGAATTCCAGTCTCCCATAACAATTACGTTTTCCTCTCCCTTAATTGTCTGAATAATTTCCTTTAGCTCCTCATGTATTTCTTCTATATCCTCATCATCGGCAGAGCTAGTTGACATATAAACCTGTACTACTGTTGTCGGTGTTGGCTTCGTATCAACCTTGACTACGATAATGCGATCACTGTGTTGCTCATAGTAGTTTACCCGCGTTCCTATTTTCTTACTCATTATCAGACCTACTCCTGTAATACCCCCAACTGATTTTGTATTAATAATCCTGTACTCACCTGACCAGAAATCCTGTTCCTCTTTCCACCGAACTTCACTAATCCCCACTATATCTAATTTCAACCTATCCATTTCTCTTTTTAAATTTTCTAGCTTCCCAACCTGTTTTAGGGATCTAACAGTCCACGCTCCGACCCGTAGAATGCCAGTATTGTCTTTCCTGATGATCACATCCTCCTGAGTAGTCCCCGCCCGGAGATCCGAATGGGGGACTATTTTACCTCCGGAATATTTTACCCGAGAGGATGCCATCATCATATGTTCATACAGTAGAGTTGCATGTCCTCGGGAAAGGTAATGGCTGTAGTTTCCCCTTGCTTTCAGCCGTTCGCAAACGAAACTGAAAAAACTGCAGAAAGGTAGGAAAATAAGGAGGTGGGACCTGGATAAACTGAAGGAACCTGAAGTTCTTGAGAATTTCCGAGGGAGCTTTAGGCAACAATTGACAGAAACGGGAGAAAATAAAACAGTAGAGGAGGAATGGGTAGCATTGACAGACGAAATAGTGAAGGCAGCAGAGGACAAAATAGGTAGGAAGACAAGACCTACAAAAAATCCTTGGATATCACAGGACATACTAAATTTAATCGATGAAAGGAGAAAATATAAAAATGCACTAAATGAAACAAGCAAAATGGAGTACAGACGACTAAGAAACGAGATTGACAGGAAGTGCAAGATGGCTAAACAGGAGTCGCTAGAAGGCAGATGCAAGGATGTAGAAGGATGTATAAATAGGGGAAAAGTAGATACTGCCTACAGGAAAATAAAAGAGATATTAGGAGATAAGAAAACAACTCTATGAATTAACAAAGTCCGTACTCCGGAAAGATATTTCTTATGATTTTTCCAGTATATAATATGAATATTTTCTGTGGTGAGTTCATGCCTGAGCAAGCGATATAAAGCTGTCCGTGTGAGAAACATGGAGATTTCTAATATACTCCACAGTATTGAGTAGATTGCCCTGAGATTTATTAATCATTATAGAAAATGCATATTACACTGCAAACTGTAGTCTCTTAACGTCAAAAGCCAGATCTGTTGGAAATAATGGATATTCGTCGGATGAACTCTGTTTCAGTCTTTTCCTTTCCTTTTAGCTCTATAAATATCTATTGCTTCTTCCTATAGCGGTATGCGCTTCACAGTTCAAAGTTGCTTCAAAGTTTTCAATTGCACTGTCATCTTTCAGGAATTTCCTTAAGCTCACTGGAATACAGGAGTGTCTTAGCAGTAAATAAGAAATGTTTTCACCCATCGCAGAATATATAATCTCATACTTACTGAATTATATGTAGTACAATTGTATAATTTTTCAGGTATATGTTCATTTGTACAAGTGCTGTATGTCTGAAAAATCTGTTGCGAATGTAATTAGTAGTAAAGAAGTAATACATTAAAACTTGGAGCGTAATGGGGCGTTTTTCCATGAACGTTACTGTTTATGTGCTTGTATTTCATGAACTACGTGTCGTACATTCAACTATATGTGTGTATACTGTTTGTAAAATTCCTGCAGGTACAATATGACGTGTAGACATTATAAATTTCAACGTTATACTGAATGCCGTAGTTTTATTCTGTTAACAGCGGTAAAGTAGTAAGCGAGAAACTTTTTTCCTTTCATCATTTTGCTACGGTTGTCAGGTCAGCGAAAAAAAGTTTCCTAAAGGTTTTTAATTATGTTTAAAGCTTGTTGCAAGTCGCTGAGCGCTCTTTTCCTCAAATAGTGGACTGATAAAGTCACACTATCACGTGCTGCAAGACGGGGAAGTTTTCATTGTTTATGACGTCATATCTCCTGAAATATCGGTCCTGACACAAAATCGTTTCTTAGCTGACGTCTACTACCTATAAACTATATTCCTGCCAAATGTCAGCTTCATAGGTGATGTAGTTTTCGAGATTTCGTGTTTAGTCAGTGATTGAGTGAGGGAGAGAGTGTATGAATGAGTGTCCTTTCGCTTTTATATAGATAGAGATTTATTTTATAGTGATTTGTGAGCCACACGTTATTAATTTCTAAAGTAAGAAACCTTGCGACTGTTTAACCCTCTAAAAATTACAAAATTTTTCCCCTCTCGTCCGCCGCCGTACGTAAGTCAATGGCGTGCTATATAATACCACATTATACTTCCGAAAAATGCCTTTTAGTCATTCCGATATAAAATCAGCATCACTTATTTTCGTGGTAGTTTGACATCGTCCAGATTATTCGTTCACTCTAATACATTTATATGAATTTTTAATGTACTAATGAACAAAGCAACACCTCGTCGCCAAAATAAGTATGAAATATGACGATTGATCTGTCCACGTGATTACCATTGCTAATGGACGGAAATGGAGCGCCAGTGTCTCGAAAACGAATTAAAGTATCGTTCTGCTCAGTTTGAAATGAAAAGTAGGAATATTGTCTAATTTCAAACACAACAACCTTTGAGCAGAAATCGACTGTACCAAAAACTCTATGCAGTGCGTTTTTTTACCACAGCAACTCTTCATTTTCGTGTAAAACTTCACTTAATTGAATGCTACACCGTAACTATACACAACAAAAGTAACGAAAATAAATTTACGCCTTTATTACATCAAACTATAATATATGTAAAATTATTTTCTTCTGTGAATAGTTTGTTTAATATGCAGATACAAATGTTTCACTTGATTTGCAAGAACATTTTAGTGAGGTGAAACAATTATTAAATCTAATTGAGTGAAATGAGAGTGCAGCAACAATGTGTGGAAACGATCTTCAGTACAATGATATGAAGTTGTTGTTGCAGAAAGAAACAGATGATACTTAATCTGAAGATCAAGCATACAACATTTCAACAGGATCGTATGAAAACTGTTGATTTTGTCGAAGTCGATAAGTGAAGCAGCCTGCGCTATGCAACACATCGATTTTTATGTAGGCAGTTACGTTCCTCTTGTTCTGAAGATGTGTGCAACATCTCATCAAGATCGGAATAAAACAGTAGATTTGTATGAATTACAAACGTATGGACACTCACGTATCCGCGTATAGAGGCAGTGGCGTAGACAAACGTGTTGATTTTCCGAGCACATGGACACTGCGAGTATGGACATGACGTCAGAGTACCCGCGGAACTCATGTCTGGTGGCTACGAGCACGCGAGAGCGATGGGAAGGCTGCGCCAGCGCACTTAGGCTCGCTTTACTCGCGCAATTACAGTGGGTTTGAAGGGAGGCGTTTGTAGTATGCAACCCGCAAGACCGGGCTCATACTCGGCCCGTTTCTGACCTCTGGGACTTAACTACGGGGTCATCAGTCCCTAAACTTACAAACTACTTACGAACTAGGACGGCACAAATATCCATGCCCGAGGGGGGATTCGAACCCCCGACCGTAGTGGCCGTGCTGACCGTGACTGGAGTTCCTCAGTCACCTCGGCCACTGCGGCCGGCAATTTGATGCAGCTCTCCACGCTACCCTGTCCTGTGCAAGTCTCTTCATCTGAGAATACGTTCGTCAACCTACATCCTTTCGAATCCGCTTACTGTATTCGTCCCTCGGTCTCCCTCTACGATTTTTACCCCACACGCTTCCTTCTAATGCTAAGTTGACAATTCCTTGATGTCTCATAATGTGTCCAACCAATCTATCCCTTCTCTTAGTCAGGATATGCCAGAAACTCCTTTTCTTCCCAATTCGGTTAAGCACCTCCTCATTAGTTACGTGATCTACCCATCTAATTTTCATCATTCGTCTGTAGCACCACATTTCAAAAGCTTCTATCATCTTTTTATCTGAACTCCTTATCGTCCACGTTTCACTCCAATACAATGCTACACTCTAGACAAATGCTTTCAGAAAGGACTTCCTAACATTTAAATTAATATTGGATGTTAACAAGTTTCGCTTCTTTAGAAAAGCTTTTCTTCCCACAGCCATTCTGCATTTTATATCTTCTTTACTTCGCCCATCAGAAGTAATCTTGTTACCCAAATAACAAAATTTATCTACTACTTTTATTGTCTCATTACCTAATCTAATTCCTTCAGCATTGCCTGATTTTCTGATCTGGCATTCCATTACCTTCGTTTTACTCTTGTTAATGTTCATCTTATATCTTCCTTTCAAGACACTGTCCATTCCATTCAGTTGATCTTCCAGATCTTTTGCGGTCTCTGACAGAATTACTATGTCATTTCTTCTCCCTGCACTTTAATGCCCTCTCCAAATTTCCCCTTCCATTCCTTCACTGCCTGCTTAATGTACAGATTGGACAACATTGGGGAAAGGCTACAACCCTGTTTTACTCTTCATCAATGTCCTGGATTAAATCCAAACTTCTCCGCAAGTGTCTCGTGGAGTGAGAGCATGGAACACTGTTGATGGTGATTCGTTCCTCGGATGGGGACGTTTAGCTCGGCGTTCCCCTTGGTGCTTTTCGTGAGGAGTAGGCTATGTGCCGACACCGGGTTTCACCCTCTCCCTTCTCTCATCATCTCCAACACGAACACTACACTACACACGCACCCTTTACGGTCACTACCTGTAATATCGACACTTCAGTAAACAGTTCTCACACTTCGCGAAGGAAAGGTGCCTGCGGACGCGAAGGATAGGGGAAACCTTTAAAATTAGGCGGCTGAACCAGCCCTTCGGGGTCTCACAACCATTATGCCAAACGACTTTACTTTTTAACAATTTGATTTCATTACTGGAATGTAATATAGCGTGGAAGAAATCTGTATCTATATACAAAAGGCTTGTGTGTGTACGTGCTTACAGACTTTTCTCCATGACCACATACTGCCACCCACTCGTGGTTGGTCTAACGATGTTAGTAAGGGAGTTTGATCGCGGTGCGTGGCAGTGGGTGAGCGTGACGAGCAAACAATAGCAAAATATGCAATAAATACTCTTAGGAAAAGCTATATACTCTGTGACTTAAGAACTTTATAGCACGAGTCAAAATCTGTTTATTCTTTCAATCGTCAGACAATGCGGTCCGTTCAGACTTTAATAACGATGAGGAATATCAAATACGCAATTTTTTATATAGATCACTTGTTTCCGTCAACCACACATTACCGACTATGAACAGAGATACAAAACAAAAATAAAAATCCAGATAGACTCAAAGATAAAAATACTCGTGGATCATTGATCACTGTCGTGGGAGTAAGCTCACTGATCTGTGCTAATCAGTGATCTCTGATACGTATAGCCGCGACACTCTCTGCTGTGAAAGGTGTTATCGTTTGACAGCTACTGTAGGTCTTCTATGCGACGTAGTCCTACTCATATCCCGGCGGCCTCCTGTGATAATGTTGGCAACAGATGTTGAATAACGAGAATCATGTGACATCGTCATAAGCCAATCGCGTGACACGCAAATATTTTGTCGTGAAATCAAGCATACAGCAGGAACAAGCAGTATTTATCTACACTCTATGTGGTTCGGTCATCTTTGCAACGATTTTATATCGTGTTATTGATGTTGCCAACATAAAAACACGAGGCCGCCAGGATAGAAAGTCAAATTTTACCGAATCAGATACATCCGTTGTTGTCACATCTCATTATGACCAGCACTTTCACGCGAAACTCTTTTGTATAAAGTCTCATGATTCACACAGCCTTACAATTCATTCCAAATTCCTACTCAAGAAGATATTTGTGAAAACTGTTACAAATCAATATTCGCACTTATGCAATATCGTTTTCAGAAATGTAATTTGCCAGCCGCTTTCGGCGCTGCTGTCGCAATGTGTAACTTTATGAACACAACCTAACATTGAATTTACATTGTTCCGAAGCACGGACTTAAATTAATTTCACTCTTAGTGTTAAAAAGTTTATGAACATTCATCGTTTTCGACAATGACTTCTACTTAAATTTGACATTTTGGCTAGGAGAACTGAGTTTATTGACAGAGAGATCCAACAAGGATTGTGTTTTTGCTGACCTACGTCCGGAACCCAAAGAACCATGATATACACAGGACCTTCTTTAACAACCGTTGCGAAGCACGGGCATATAAGCTAGTATTTTATATTTGTAAATGCCAACGTAAAGAGTATTTCTTTATAAGTGTATTACGAATTTCCCCCTTACTTTTAAATGAAGAAGTCATTGATTTTAGAAATTATTGCTTCAACAGAAGACTGATTTGTAATGCTGAACCGCATCCCAGTTTCCAGTACCTTAATCGTAAAATGACAATACGAACTTTACAGCCTTTAAATCCCCACCTATGTAAAGAATTCGACGGGACTTCGTTTGCTTTGAGAGACAAAAATCTTGAAGAGCCGCTAATTTATATGAAACTACGCATTCTCCTACCGACCGAGGTGGCGCAGCCCGCGGAGGCCGAGGGGACTGAGGCGCTCCAGTCACGGTATGCACGGCCACTACGGTCGGGGTTCGAATCCCCCCTCGGGCATGGATATTTGTGCCGTCCTAGTTCGTAAGTAGTTCAAACGTAGTTTGTAAGTTTAGGGACTGATGACCCCGTAGTTGAGTCCCATAGACTATACAAACACTTGAAAACATTTTTTTTTTTTTTTTTTTTTTTTTTTTTTTTTTTTTTTTTTTTAATGTTTGATGGGACTTAACTACGGGGTCATCGCCCCTAAACTTACAAACTACTTATGAACTAGCTAACACTAAGGACGGCACAAATATCCATGCCCGAGGGGGGATTCGAACCCCTGACCGCAGTGGCCGTGCAGACCGTAACTGACGCGCTGCAGTCCCCTCGGCCACCGCGGCCGGCCCATTCGGGAGGAAGATGATTCAGATCCACCTGCGGCTATCCACATTTGGGTTTTCCGTGATTTCCCTAAATCACTCCGGGCAAATGCCGGAATGGTTCCATTCAAAGGGCACGGCCGATTTCCTTCCCCATCCTTACCCAAAACTCCCAGCGTGAACACCATCTCTAATGACCGCGCTGTTGACGAGATGTTAAACCCTAACTTCCTTTCTTCCGTACCGATACTAAACGATCACGTCTGTTCTGCCCGCCGAGGAGTATAGTCCTATTAAAATTACTGGCTAGTTGACGTTTGTCACGTGGCGCTTCAGTTCAAACATGTTCAAATGTTTGTAAAGCTTATGGGACTTAACTACGAGGTCATCAGTCTCTAAACTCACAAACTACTTATGAACTAGCTAACACTAAGGACGGCACAAATATCCATGCGCGAGGGGAGACTCGAGCCCCCGACCGTAGTGGCTGTGCAAACCGTGACTGGAGCGCCGCAGACGGCTCGGCCACCGCGGGCTGCGGCGCTTCAGTGTTGCCACATACAGAGAGCCTGTATCCATGGCCCCCACATTCGATTGCCGGCCCTGGACCCAGCATCAAAGACGGGCCTCCCCCCACTATTTTACAGTCGCGTGCTACATTAAGATTTCATGGTTATTTGTTACCAACACTGTGCTTAGAATGCAATTTAACTAGAAAATACAGGGTATTGTTACAGTAACTATTTTATTAGTTCATACTAGACTTTATTTATACAATTATTTCACTTAAAAATGATCACAGTAAGCATATTTATTTATCTAACGAAGATTAAAATAAACATATTACAAGAAACTAAAATTACAATCAATGTCAGCCGTAGACACTGGCTACAGAAAAGGCTACTTAATAATAGCCTTGCGCGCTTTCTTCTGACTACACTGATCAATTACGTCGGAAAAGTCGACAGTTCTGGCCAGCTGATTCTCATTTGATAAAACTACTAAATGATTAAGACGACTTTGACATATTGTACTCCTTTGCCAAGTTTTTAGAGTCGCCGGTTTACTGAATGATCTTTCAGCAGCAGACACTGACACTGGAATAGTACAGGAAAGTCTAATTGCAGTACATAGGTTAAAAAATAGCTTAAAGGTTTTTCTCGTATATGGAATTCAAAGCCTCATCTGGTCGCTTTCTGACTGAACACTGTACTATGGACTCTCTCCATGTGTAGAATTTCTTCAACTAAGCTGTCTGGATCTGAGAAGTCTAAAGAATATTTTGAGACAAGATTGGTGGTTTTAATTTGCAGTTTATGACGCTACGCGACTCTGGGACAAGCTGGGACCCACAATGTCTGTCATTAATTGACAGCCCCACAGTAAATTCCGGCAAATCACAATATCAGGTTTAAATGTTCAAATGTTTGTTAAGCTTATGGGACTTAACTACGAGGTCATCAGTCCCTAAACTTACAAACTACTTATCCACTACCTTATACTAAGGACGGGACAAATATCCATGCCCGAGGGGGGATTGGAACCCCCGACCGTAGTGGCCGTGCAGACCGTGACTGAAGCGCCTCAGTCTCCTCGGCCACCGCGGCCGGCTGTCAGTTTTAATTAGGGATACCACCTATACGTGAAGGGTATAGGACCTTAATGCTTGCCACGTTGCACCACATGCGGACACGCGCCTATCGCCGGCCGCGGTGGCCGAGGGGACTGAGGCGCTTCAGTCACGATCTGCACGGCCACTACGGTCGGGGGTTCGAATCCCCCCTCGGGCATGGATATTTGTGCCGTCCTTAGTTGTAGGTAGTTCATAAGTAGTTTGTAAGTTTAGGGACTGGTGACCACATAGTTGAGTCCCATAGACTATACAAACATTTGAACATTTGAATTCTAAGTCCGGCGACATGCACGATCTGGCAACACTGTAGAATGCTGTAGTATCAGGGGGAAGTGTTATTTGCTTCTCAAGGGCAGTTCTGTGCTGTATCAGCGCGTGGTCTCGTGGTAATACTCGCGTTTTCAAGCATATAAGTAAGAAGTGAACATTTGAACGCGCCTATCAAACTACAGTTTCTCTCACTTCCTTCCACTCGCCAAGACGTGTACCCTCTCCCACACTCACACGGGTGCCAAAACAGTTAAGTTTAGCTCATCTGTTGTCGGTATAAGATGCCCCATTGGAAGTTCTTCTCCGCAGTTCGCAGTCCACAGGAGGTCGTAGTTCACGGAGTGTGTTGCTAAAAATGTCTCACATAACAGGATTTCTACCTGCTCCAAATAAATGCCTTTCATGCTGATACTTGAATTTATTTTGACTCGACGACGGCAAACAAGTTATGGAACCAGAGTACACTGACTTATGTATTCCGCGGTATCTACATGTTTAATTAGCTGAGCACCTTTACTATTAAAACTGATAGTCTTTCACAGTCGAATCTCACTCGCTGTTTTACATAACGATGTTTGACAGTATCTGCGTCAACTTGCAGTAATATCACCTCTCGTAGCATTAATACAGAACATGCTGATATCACTTTCTTATCTACTCACGACCAAATGCTGTGTCGTCTCCCTCGAGAACAAACCAACAACTATAACTATATATCACATTTCTAAATTCCGTGACCGAGCACAGCGACATCTTCCTCGAGACCCGACCGGCAACTGGTACTTTAGCAACGCGCTTCCTTGGCGCCTCCGTTTGCTATACTCGCACACCATTGGTCCAATGTTCTCTACCAATGACAAGGCTGTTTTTATTTGTTGGACAATACTGACTAATACTGCATTTTAACTGGCTCTGATATTATGAATAATTTCTGTCAGCCTGACTGCAATCCATAGCAATGTTGGAGTTATAGAAAAGTGTCTATAAATAATTAAAACAAACATTTATAGTATCGTAGTTCCCGCCACACATAAACGGGGAAACACCGAGCTGCACGGCTCGCAGCCGAGCCGGTTCGCACGGTAGGCTGACCATATTAGGCCAGTCGTCAGGTATGTTTAGGTCCAAAAAAATTGCAGGAAGCTGAATTTTTGGTATGTTGTTAGGACATATTAGAGTAGTATTAAACCAAGTTTGCAGCTTCGAAATCCTTTTGCGTAACTTTTAAGAGCCAAAAAACCTCGAAATTTTCGGACTTTTTTCTGGTTTGGGCTTATAACTCATGAAGGGTGGTTTTTTGAAGAAAAGTCACTCACACCTCTATTAATGTAGATAAAATATTCTAAAATTTAAGCCCAACCGCAGCTCTGTAAGTCCAATAGTTCCCGAGATATTGGACTTCAAAAATTGACTTATTTCTCCAAAAAGTTCAAATTTTCGATTTTAGTCATCTTTCGGCTAGAATATTGGCTCCAATGATCATCCCACGGGGAATGTCATACAAAAAAGTTATAGAGCAGTTATTTAACTTTAATCTAAGCACTGAACGAAGTACATAGGCCCAATAGATTTCTAGTTATCGTTAAAAAACGAAAACTTGGAAAAATCGGAGTATTCAATAAATTGCCACTCCCATGAACCACAGACATTGCCGAGGTGGGGTGGCTTGCGTGCCTCAACGATACAAATAGCCGTACCGTAGGTGCAACCACAGCGGAGGGGTATCTGTGGAGAGGCCAGACAAACGTGTGGTTCCTGAAGAGGGGCAGCAGCCTTTTCAATAGTTACAGGGGCAACAGTTTGGATGATTGACTGAGCTGGCCTTGTAACATCAGCTAATGTGGCTTTGCCACACAGCTACTGCGAACGGCTGAAAGCAAGGGGAAACTACAGCCGTTACATTTCCCGAGGACATGCAGCTCTACTGTATGAACATATGATGATGGCATCCTTTCGGGTAAAATATTCCGGAGGTAAAATAGTCCCCCATTCGGATCTCCGGGCGGGGACTACTCAGGAGGATGTGATCATCAGGAAAGACAATACTGGCATTCTACGGGTCGGAGCGTGGAATGTTATATCCCTTAATCGAGTAGGAAAATTAGAAAATTTAAAAAGGGAAATGGATAGGTTGAAGTTAGATATAGTGGGGATTAGTGAAGTTCGGTGGCAGGATGAATAGGATTTCTGGTCAGGTGAGTACAGGATTATAAATACAAAATCAATTGGGGGTATCACAGGAGTAGGATTGATAATGAATAAGAAAATAAGAATGCGGGTAAACTACTATGACCATCACAGTGATCGCATTATCATTGTCAAGATAGATACGAAGCCAACATCGACAACAGTAGTACAGGTTTACATGCCAACTAGTTCTGCCGATGATGAGGAGATCGAAGAAATATATGAGAAGCTAAAGGAAATTATTCAGACAATTAAGGGAGAGGAAAACTTAATTGTTATGGGAGTCTGGAATTCGGTAGTAGGACAAGGAAGGGAAGGGAAGATAGTAGGTGAATATGGTCTGGGCAAAAGGAATGAAAGAGGAAGCCGCCTGGTAGAATTTTGCACGGAACATAATTTAGTTATAACAAACACCTGGTTCAAGAATCACAAAAGAAGGTTGTATACGTGGAAGAGACCAGGAGACACCGGGAGATACCAGATAGATTTTATAATGGTAAGACATAGATTTCGGAACCAGGTTTTACAGTGTAAGACATACCCAGGGGCAGATATAGACTCTGACCATAACTTGTTGGTTATGAACTGTAGGCTGAAACTGAAGAAACTACAAAAAGGTAGGAAAATAAGGAGATGGAACCTGGATAACTTGAAGGAACCTGAAGTTCTTAACAATTTCAGAGGGAGCTTTAGGCAACAATTGAAAGAAACAAGGGAAAATAAAACAGTAGAGGAGGAATGGGTAAAATTGAGAGATGAAATAGTGAAAGTAGCAGAGGACAAAATAGGTAGGAAGGCAAGACCTACAAAAAATCCTTGGATATCACAGGAGATACTAAATTTAATCGATGAAAGGAGAAAACATAAAAATGCAGTAAATGAAACAGGCAAAATGGAGTACAGACGACTAAGAAATGAGATTGACAGGAAGTGCAAAGGGGCTAAGCAGGAGTGGCTAGAAGGCAAATGCAAGGATGTAGAAGAATGTATGAATAGGGGAAAAATAGATACAGCCTACAGGAAAATAAAAGAAACATTTGGAGATAAGAAAAACAGCTCTATGAATATCAAGGACACTGATGGAAAACCAGTTCTCAGGAAAGCTGAAAGGTGGTAAGAGTATATAGAGGGGCTCTACAAAGGAAATGAACTTAGAGACGATGTTGTAGGAAGGGAAGAGGAAGTAGATCAAGATGAAATAGGAGATATTATCCTGAGAGATGAATTTGACAGAGCCCTGAAAGACCTAAGTCGAAACAAGGCCCCTGGAGTAGATGATATTCCCTCAGAGCTACTGAAATCTCTGGGAGAACCAGCCATGACAAACCTGTTTCACCTGGTGTGTAAGATGTATGAGACAGGCGAAGTACCCTCAGACTTTAAGAAAAAATGTTATAATCCCCATTCCAAAGAAAGCAGGTGCAGACAGGTGTGAAAACTACAGAACCATCAGTTTAATAAGTCATGGTTGCAAAATATTAACACGAATTATATACAAAAGGATGGAAAAACTGGTAGAAGCCGACCTCGTGGAAGATCAGTTTGGGTTCAGGAGAAATGTAGGAACACGGGAGGCAATACTCACTTTACGGCTTATCCTAGAAGATAGATTAAGAAAAGGCAAACCTACATTTCTAGCTTTTGTAGATTTGGAGAAGGCTTTTGACAATGTTGATTGGAATAAACTCTTTCAAGTTCTGAAGCAAGCAGGAGTAAAATATAGGGAGCGTAACGTTATTTACAATTTGTACAAAAACCAGACAGCGGTTGTCAGAGTTGAAGGGCATGAAAGGGATGCAGTGGTTGGGAAGGGAGTGAGACAGGGTTGTAGCCTTTCTCCAATGTTATTCAATTTGTACATTGAACAAACTATAAGGGAAACCAAGGAGAAATTTGGTGAAGGAATAAAAGTTCAGGGGGAAGAATTAAAAACATTGCGTTTTGCTGACGACATAGTAATTTTGTCAGATACAGCAAAGGACCTGGAAGAGCAATCGAACGGAATGGATAGTGTGCTGAAAGGTGCATATAAGATGAACGTTAACAAGAGCAAAACTAGGGTAATGGAGTGCAGTGTAAGAAAATCAGTTGATGCTGAAGGAATTAGATTGGGAAACGAAGCAATAAAGGAGGTAGATGAGTTTTGTTACTTGGGCAGTAAAATAACAAATGATGGTCGCAGTACAGAGGATATAAAATGCAGAATGGCAATGGGTAGAAAAGCGTTTTTGAAAAAGAGAAATTTGTTAACATCGAATATTGATTTAACCCTAAGGAAGTCCTTTCTGAGGGCATTTGTATGGAGTGTTGCCTTGTATGGGAGTGAGACATGGACGATAAACAGTGCGGACAGGAAGAGGATTGAGGCTTTTGAAATATGGTGCTACAGAAGAATGCTGAAGATTAGGTGGGTGGATCGCGTAACTAATGAGGAGGTGTTGTTGTTATGGTCTTCAGTCCGGAGACTGGTTTGATGCAGCTCTCCACCCTACTCTATCCTGAGCAAGCCTTTTCATCTCCTCATAAGAACGGCAACCCACATCTATTTGAATCTGTTTACTATACGCATATCTTGGTCTCCCTCTGCGATTTTTACCCCACACACTTCCCTCCAATGCTAAATTTACGATTCCCCGATGTCTAAGAATGTGTCCTACCAAGCGATCCCTTCTTTTAGTCAGGGTATGCCAAAAATTCCTTTTCTCACCAATTCTGTTCAGTACCTCTTCATTAGTTACGCGATCTACCCACCTAATCTTCAGCATTCTTCTGTAGCACCACATTTCAAAATCCTCTATTCTCTTCCTGTCCGCACCGCTTATCGTCCATGTTTCACTCCCATACAAGGCAACACTCCACACAAATGCCTTCAGAAGAGACTTCCTTACACTTAAATTAATATTCGATGTTAGCAAATTTCTCTTTTTCAGAAATGCTTTTCTTCCCATTGCCATTCTGCATTTTGTATCCTCTGTACTGCGACCATCGCATGTTATTTTACTACCCAAGTAACAAAACTCATCTACCACCTTCATTGTTTTGTTACCTAATCTAATTCCTTCAGCATCGCCTGATTTTCTAAGACCGCATTCCATTATTTTTGTTTTGCTCTTGTTAATATTCATTTTATACGCTCTCTTCAACACACTGTCCATTCCATTCAACTGCTCTTCCAGGTCCTTTGCTGTCTCTGATAGAATTACAATGTCATCAGCAAAACGCAATGTTTTTATTTCTTCCCCCTGAACTTTAATCCCTATTCCAAATTTTTCCTTGCTTTCCTTCACCGCCTGCTCGATGTACAAATTGAATAACATCGGAGAAAGGCTGCAACCCTGTCTTACTCCCTTCCCAACTGATGCTTCCCTTTCATGCCCTACGAGTCTAACAACTGTGGTCTGGCTTTTGTACAAGTTGTAAATAAGTCTCCTTTCCCTATATTTTACCCCTGCTCACTTCAGAATTTGAAAGAGTGTATTCCAGTCAACATTGTCAAAAGCTTTCTCCAAATCTACAAAAGCTAGAAATGTAGGTTTGCCTTTTCTTAATCTATCTTCTAGGATAAGCCGTAAAGTGAGTATTGCCTCCCGTGTTCCTACATTTCTCCTGAACCCAAACTGATCTTCCCCGAGGTCAGCTTCTACCAGCTTTTCCATTCTCCTGTAGATAATTCGTGTTAAAATTTTGCAACCATGACTTATCAAACTGATGGTTCTGTAATTTTCACACCTGTCTGCGCCTGATTTCTTTGGAATGGGGATTATTACATTTTTCTTAAAGTCTGAGGGTATTTCGCCTGTCTCATACATCCTACACACCAGTTCAAATAGTCTTGTCATGGCTGGCTTTCCCAGAGACTTTAGTAGCTCTGAGGGTATGTCATCTACTCCTTGGGCCTTGTTCCGACCTAGGTCTTTCAAGGCTCTGTCAAATTCCTCTCTCAGTATACTATCTCCTATTTCATCTTCATCTACTTCCTCTTCCCTTCCTACAACATCGTCTCTAAGTTCATTTCCTTTGTAGAGCTGCTCTATGTACTCTTTCCACCTTTCAGCTTTCCCTTCTTTGCTGAGAACTGGTTTCCCATCCGAGTTCTTGATATTCGTAGAGCTGCCCTTCCTGTCCCCAAACGTCTCCTTTATTTTTCTGTAGGCGGTATCTACTTTTCCCCTTCTTATACATTCTTCTACGGATTTGCATTTGTCTTCTAGCCACTCCTGCGTAGCCATTTTGCACTTCCTGTCAATCTCATTTTTTAGTCGTCTGTACTCCATTTTGCCTGTTTCATTTACTGCATTTTTATATTTTCTCCTTTCATCTATTAAATTTAGTATTTCCTGTGATATCCAAGGCTTTTTTGTTGGTCTTGCCTTCCTACCTATTTTGTCCTCTGCTGCCTTCACTATTTCGTCTCTCAATGCTACCCATTCCTCTTCTACTGTTTTATTTCCCCCTGTTTCTGTCAATTGTTGCCTAAATCTCCCTCTGAAATTCTCCAGAACTTCACTTTCCTTCAATTTATCTAAGTCCCATCTCCTTATTTTCCTACCTTTCTGCAGTTTTTTCAGTTTCAGCCTACAGTTCATGACTAACAAGTTATGGTCAGAGTCTATATCTGCCCCTGGGTAGGTCTTGCAGTTTAGGACCTGGTTCCGGAATCTATGTCTTACCATTATAAAATCTGTCTGATATTTTCCGGTGTCTCCTGGTCTCTTCCATGTATACAACCTTCTTTTGTGATTCTTAAACCACGTGTTTGTTACGATTAAATCATGTTCCGTGCAAAATTCTACCAGGCGGCTTCCTCTTTCATTCCTTTTGCCCAGACCATATTCACCTACTATCTTCCCTTCCCTTCCTTGTCCTACTACCGAATTCCAGTCCCCCATAACAATTAAGTTTTCCTCTCCCTTAACTGTCTGAATAATTTCCTCTAGCTCCTCATATATTTCTTCGATCTCCTCATCATCGGCAGAGCTAGTTGGCATATAAACCTGTACTACTGTTGTCGGTGTTGGCTTCGTATCTATCTTGACAATGATAATGCGATCGCTGTGCTGTTCATAGTAGTTTACCCGCATTCCTATTTTCTTATTCATTATCAGTCCTACTCCTGTGATACCCCCAATTGATTTTGTATTTATAATCCTGTACTCACCTGACCAGAAATCCTGTTCATCCTGCCACCGAACTTCACTTATCCCCACTATATCTAACTTCAACCTATCCATTTCCCTTTTTAAATTTTCTAATTTTCCTACCCGATTAAGGGATCTAACATTCCACGCTCCGATCCGTAGAATGCCAGTATTGTCTTTCCTGATGACAACATCCTCCTGAGTAGTCCCCGCCCGGAGATCCGAATGGGGGACTATTTTACCTCCGGAATATTTTACCCGAGAGGATGCCATCATCATATGTTCATACAGTAGAGCTGCATGTCCTCGGGAAAAGTAACGGCTGTAGTTTCCCCTTGCTTTCAGCCGTTCGCAGTAGCTGTGTGGCAAAGCCACATTAGCTGATGTTACAAGGCCAGCTCAGTCAATCATCCAGACTGTTGCCCCTGTAACTACTGAAAAGGCTGCTGCCCCTCTTCAGGAACCACACGTTTGTCTGGCCTCTCCACAGATACCCCACCGCTGTGGTTGCACCTGCGGTACGGCTATCTGCATCGTTGAGGCACGCAAGCCACCCCACCTCGGCAATGTCTGTGGTTCATGGGGGTGGAATGAGGAGGTACTGAACAGAATTGGGGAGAAAAGAAATTTCTGGCTTACCTTGACTAAAAGAAGGGATAGATTGGTGGGACACATTCTTAGACATCAATGAATTGTGAATTTAGCATTAGAGGGAAGTGTGTGGGGTAAAAATCGCAGAGGAAGACCAAGAGATGGATACAGTAAGCAGATTCAGACAGATGTAGGTTGCCATTCTTATGTGGAGATGAAGAGGCTTGCTCAGGATAGGGTATTGTGGAGAGCTGCATCAAACCAGTCTCCGGACTGAAGACCACAACAACAACATCAATAAATTGACCCAGACGAATTGCAGTCCTCCTATCCTGTGTAAGTTAAAGAAAAAGGAAGACTTACTCATTGACGATGATTATTAACGTATTGTATATACATAGGTGTAATTATGTGTTAGTGCATACAAATATATTTGTGAAAGTAGGTATTGATGAAAAAAAAAAAAAAGAAAAGAAAAAAAGCATCTCCGTTTTTGGGTATTGGTCAGCCATTAAGGGATTGGGTCTTCCGTTCGTAGCGAGGCCTTTTGTTGTGCGAAGGTATCAATCCCCCTTACTCAGTCGGGTGTTCTGTCCTCCCCCCCCCCCCCCCCAAACTTCTTGCCTCCGAGGCCTTCCCCATTACACCCAGTCTGCCCTTAGAAATAGCCGTATTCGGATCCGTGAATAACGTTTCAAACACAAATCGTCTAAATCTTGATCTTGTTGGCATTTTAAGTACTTTCTGTTTTACAATATGTCGGAGCTACCCCCGTCGCATGTTTGTTTCGGGGTCGTCGGTAAGTGCTTGCAGAGGGAACAGTCACAGTGAAAAAACGCGGAACTTAGACGCTGATAAAAATGAGTCACAAACGTGGGCTTGAAAGGAATATGAGGTTTTTTGTGCAGTTTAAACGAAGTGACCGTACATGACGCATGCAGTAAGAGGTACACTGTGGAAAGTAATGTGTAAGCATTTGCC
Source organism: Locusta migratoria (assembly GCA_026315105.1). Classification (NCBI taxonomy): domain Eukaryota; kingdom Metazoa; phylum Arthropoda; class Insecta; order Orthoptera; family Acrididae; genus Locusta; species Locusta migratoria. The sequence continues at coordinate 503,851,493 of CM048744.1, forward strand.
CAGCGAGGAGAAGATGTTTGATTTGCTCAACCATCGTCTTCGTGTGAAGAGGCCGAAAAGTGCGTCGGATTCAAGGCGTCACATCATTGGATATTATTGTTTCCTTTGTGGTGAAAAATTCTCCAAGGAATATTTCGAGAAGCAGATAAAATTGCCCAAATATCTACAGGATGAACTACATCAAAGGGAAACACTGGAAGTGAAAGAAGCGATTGTGGAAAAAGCTAGACAAGCTAGTGAATGGGGACAACACATTCTTCGGCGTCTTTCATTTATAAGTGAACTTGTTGCTACTGAGGGTAAGTACCACAAACATTGCTACGTAAAATTGCACTCCTTGTCGCAATCTACTAGTGCAGGAGGTAAACAAGGCCATCCTGAACATCCCTTCCTTATCGAAGGTATGGAGCGTATATATGCATACCCTGCACAGAAACAAGACGTTCAAAGATTGTATATCTCCCTTTTATCCATGCTCCCCCAACCGACTACGACAATGTTTTAACATCACTTTTAGAAGCCAGTTAAAGAACAAGCATTTACAGTCAGGAAACATGTTTTGTGACCTACGATCAACCACTGTACTTGAAAGCCCGAGACATTGTGGAGAGCCACCGGCATCATTAGCTTGTCAACATAGGGGTGAGACTTAGAGGTTTTCACCACCTCATGTTATTCATAGGAGCCGTCGGTACCATAATGGCAAGAGGTGACTCAAGGAACTTCTCTGTTCAATATTTGCGGAAAACAGTGTTTACAAAATCCCTTTTTATATACGATGCGTTAATAATCATCGTCAATGAGTAATTCTTCCTTTTTTCTTTTACATACACAGGAGAAGAGGACTGCAATTCGTCTGGGTCAATTTATTGACTACTCCGATTTTTCAGAGTTTTCGTTTTTTAACGATAACTAGAAATCTATTGGGCTATGGACTTCGTTCAGTACTTAGATTAAAGTTAAATAACTGCTCTATAACTTTTTTGTATGACTTTCGCCGTGGGATGATCATTAGAGTCTATGTTCTAGCCGAAAGATGACTAAAATCGAAAATTTGAACTTTTTGGAGAAATAAGTAAATTTCTGAAGTCCAATATCTCGGGAACTATTGGACTTACAGAGCTGCGGTTGGGCTTAAATTTTAGAATATTTTATCTACATTAATAGAGGTGTGAGTGACTTTTCGTCAAAAAACCACCCTTCACGAGTTATTAGCCAAAACCAGAAAAAAGTCCGAAAATTTAGAGGTTTTTTGGCTCTTAAAAGTTACGCAAAAGGATTTCGAAGCTGCAAACTTGGTCTAATACTACTCTAATACGTCCTAAAAACATACCAAAAATTCAGCTTCCTGCAATTTTTTTGGACCTAAGGCCATTTTTTTGTCTACGACGACTGGCCTATATGTCGCTATCCGCGATCAACTTGCTCTCTCTGCAGCCTCTGCATTTCTCCCTAGCCGTCTAACATTTAAGGGTATATTACACGGAGCGTATTTGGTCGCTAGTCGCTAGCGTCTGTTGTCGCTAGGCGTATGGGCGAATAGCGAATGAATACGCTGACGCAATGACACGCAGCGACTTCAGACGCTAGCGTCTTCGTAATAACAATTGATACACGACGTAGCATATGATACATTGTTTTGGAGGTTAGGTGATACTAAACAGTTCTGTTTCCCAAGGTGCGACATGACAATTTTCAAGTCTACAGCAAATCAGAAACTGGACAATTTTAGTAATAGACTACAGTACCTTATAAAACATAAATAAGGCATTACAGTCATCAATATAAAAAACGTATTAAAACATTATACATCATACCTGTTACTACATTCCTTAATGAAGAAACACACTGTGATGATGCCATATGGCTATATTACATGTATTGATGACTGTAAGTTAATGCATTAGTTATGTTTTCTAAGGTAGTCTAATACTAGATGTATCCTTCTGTTTCTGATTTGCTGTAGACTTGAAAATGGTCATCCTGAGCGAAACCGGTCGTCAAAACGACGAGAAATTTTGTGATCATTGACGCAAATAAGGATATTAAAAGTTCCAAACAAAATATGAAGTGGCATTGTAATCAAATTTCTGAAAATTTATTGAATTTTTTCAGTATTATGGGACATTAAGAATACGATTATTTAAATTTTATTCTAGACGAGATCGCCATCCTCTGATGGTATCCTGTTTCCTTACTTTATTCTCTACCATTTACAGTAATCTATCAAAATTTTCTAATGTGATCCTCATTATATTTCTGTAGGCAGAAGGATCTTCACTCGATAATTCACCGAAAAGATTTGCAGAAGTACCATATTTATCCCTCCTCGCAATCCACCTTCTAATCCATTTTCTTTTATTCTTTTCTACTTTTCCGTTTTGCTTTTTTTTCATTAATTGTTCTTTTAAAACTGTTGCGAGAAACACAACACCCAGCATTTACAATTTCCTTCGACATTTTGACTCGACTGGTGGCTACTTTTAGACGCTCCCGTATATGACACGGGGCGACCAAAAACGCCAGCGACCAGCGTCTAAAGTAGCCCACCCTTAACTTTAGACGCTCGCGTTTTGGAGCAGCGACTTTGTTCGCTGTCCATATTTACACGGAGCGAATTTAGCAGCTGCGTCCAAATACGCCAGCGACTAGCGACCAAATTCGCTCCGTGTAATATACCCTTTAGGCATACGAGAAATTAACTTACATGGAAAAAAATGTACCGAAATGTGAGGTAACGCCACAAGTTCATCATTTTCTAAGTCTACGAAATCTAAAACTGGTGAAAACAGATATCAAATTTGTTCTCAGCTCGTAAAACGTACTGTCAAGTCTGTCATGATGAAATCCAAAACAGGGAGGAAAACAGATAATTTGAACTCATTAGATGCTTCCCGCTGAATGTGTTTCGGAGCCTTTTCATCTCCACTGGCTTTCCTTTTGATAACAAACTCTGATGTAATATCACCTGCCTCGGCAACTACTATAGCTTCATTTAAAATGGTTTCCCATGAGTCTGTAAGGACCTACATATCAGTAAGTAAATCTTTAATTAGCTGTGTCTCTACGTTGAGAGATTTAAAAAAATGTTTAATGAAGTTTTTCTGATTAATGGAGGCGAAGATCTTGTGCCAAAATGATGTCATCAATAGGCCTTTGAAGGATGCATGTAATTATTACGTCCCAAAATAGTATTTCTTGCAGATGGAGATAATGTGAGTACCTAATCCACTTGGAACAAGTCTAAAAGTCTGAGTAATGAAGGATAGTTTTTCAAAACAGGCCGCACAGCGTGTAGTCTTTCACTCCATCGAGTTTCAGAAAGGCTTTGCAGAGACAGAGGGACATGCTGCTTCATCAGTTCTCAACGACCAGGCCTGCTAGAGAAGAAATTACAAAAACGTCCTATGTTCCAGAAAATGTCACAACATCAGAATTCAGCTTAGCGACGTTGGCACCAACTCTGTTCAGAGAGTGTGCTTCGCAGAGAGAAAAAATTGCAGACTTGTTTTCTTCGAGTATTCTTGACTGAACATCACTTGTGTGACATCGTATGTTGGGCCCATTGTCATAGCCCTGGGAACGACAATCGGCAAGTGGTATTCCATGAGTTTCCAACGTGGACAGTTTTTCATCAGTTATCGCCTGACCTGTTTTCCCGTTAATATTCATAAATTCTATAAATCTTTCATAAATTCCGAATGACTTTTTTTTTTTTGCATTTTGTTATACATAGCGCAGAATGAGAACATTCTGCTCCTAGTGGGAAATGTCAGGAATTTCATCAACAATAATACCGTAGAATGCATACACTTCTCTTTGATGTAATATAATTTTAAATGGTTTTGCCACATAGGGACTTAATTGCATTTTGTGAGTACCATGATAGATAGTGAGCTTGACCTGTCATACTTTTATTCATCAGTTTGTTTTATTTACTATGGCTAGATGTTCAGGAGTTACTACCTCATATTTGCCATTAAATTCCAAAATTCCTAAAAAAAAAAAAAAAAAAAAAAAAAAAAAAAAAAAAAAAAAAAAAAAAGGTCCATTGTGAACATCACCAAAATAAGTTTAAATGTTTGTTAAGCTTAAGGGACTTAACTGCGGGGTCATCAGTCCCTAAACTTACAAACTACTAATGAACTAACTTATAATAAAGACAGCACAAACATCCATGCCTGAGGGGGGATTCGAAACCCCGACGGGGAACGGCCTAGCGCATCGTTGCATAGCGCCTCAATGCACTCGGCCGCTCCGCCGCGGCGTGAACATCACCAATCTGGGAAAGCTAAACCCCTACTACTCAAGAATAAAGTTGTGTTTAGAATTCTTTGTAATAAGCTTTCCACCTTGTAGCTACACAATTAATCATCTGTTGAAGATTACAATCGACACCATGGCCTTTCAGTAATAACTGAAGGGTTTTCCATTCTGGGTAAAGTTTTCGATGCTCAGAGCTTTCTTCATGCATCGGTAACAACGTGTAAAGTCTTCTTTAGGGGGTTTATTGTAGAGAGGGAAACAATGAATACCGTTTTTCGACTCGCTCCACATTAACCATTCCCATGGAAATGGTTTACTTGTTCTGTTAGCTGTTTCCATGTATAATAAAGTCTCATGAAAGCGTTTCCCTGAAAGGTCAACTGGAAAAGACTTTGATCAGGTTTCAAAAACTGAAAAACCAACATAATACGACGCTATTTCCTGTCGCAGGTTATCACTCGATGCCAAGTACTAGGATCGTCCAAAATACAACAGTTGCTTTCATACCAAGGTCTAGATTACCACATTGCTCATTACATTCATGAAAGAAATATGTGTTTTTTTTTTTTTTTTTTTTTTTTTTTTTTTTTTTTTTTTTTTTTTTTTTGTTCCGCTTTAATCAGATGTTCATATATGACAGTATCTTGTTGTGGTGCGATTTCTTTTACATCTTTTTGGGCTGAAACCGAATGAACTATAGAACACGAAGATCCGTTGTTTGGGGCCGTTGTCGGTTCTGACATAGCATAGAGCTGGACTTCTTGCAACTCTCTTGTATCATTATACTTCAAAAATTTTGTAATAGTCTGGCCACCTTTAGCTACTTTTTCGAATTTGTCTCCTTGTAGTTTTCTTTTTAAAGCTCCAGATTTATGTGTGTAGCTCAACGTCTTAAATTGTTGCGTTATGTCATCTGAAACGAAACAATACATTCCGTTTAAAGCACAGTACTTTCGTGAGACGCGGTAACAGTACGTGCCCTCCTTCTTTGGACTACGACTCGAATATTCTATTTTTATTAGTTGCAAAATTTTGCAAGAGTAATCTAATTTCTAAATGTCTGAGAGAATCGTCGTCACTACGTAAGTAATACAGAAAAGTCAAACATTTTGATAGAATGACTGAAACATCAATTCGAAACACTCCGCCCTTAAGATAACAAACGAATTACGAATAATACTGTAGTAGCTACTCCACCATGGACGAGTTGTAAAGTGCCAGGAACCTGTTCCCCGCAATATTTTAAGTTATTTTTAATTATACCGATCAAAAATAATAACCTCATTTGGTCCCTCCACATATTAACACACCTGTAACTTTGCCTTGGTCAGTCGCATCACTGCACATCGTAGAAGAACAGCATATTTAAGCTAAAGCCTACTATTTGCATTTTATTATGAAATTTACTAAATGGTAAATTATTTTCTGAAATGCTCTAGCCGATAGAAAGTCCAAGAAAAGGTCCCAAAAAGAAAGGAAATATGAGTGGCCTAATATCAGACCCGGACATCTGACCTCCGGGTTAAAATTTGGTTATTAACGGATTCTAATGGGAATTTTCTGGCCTTTGCATTGGCTAAGTCCGTTTATTTCCTTAACGGACTCAAGTATGATAAACACTGTTCACTTCAAAAACGGACATATACACAGATGTTTGGTATCACATACGGAAATCTGCTGAATAAAGGAATCTGCACCAATGGTAACGGCGTGTATGATCAAATGACACGGAAAATCTGTCATGCCGTCAGTCTGCCCAGATGTTAAGAAACGCTAGCCGGTACTTTAGTTTTTGAATCATTTTTACAGGATTGCTACTAATAATTAACTTTTAAGTGAGTGCAATGAAACGAAATATTTCACTAGCCACAGAAGGAAATGCTAGGAAGATATCTCGACAGCCTGAAAAGTGGAAAAGACAAAATGGAAAGAAACAAGTGTAAGACTCTCTTGTAAATGCCACAGTTCTATTTTCGTGTGTGTTGCACAAAATTGTCAATTGTCGGAGAGAATGTCGATATCAGAAATAGTGTAACGGTGCATAGAAAACAATCAGACGACAGATTTAACTGGCCTTATGCTAATAATTTTACAGATACAATGCGACGAAATGAAGTAATATTACTCTCTGAAAAACTGACAAATTCTTAATCATTACTGATTGTGGCTGCTATTCTGGTGATAGAAATTGAGGTTACGGGTTGCATTGTTGGCTAGAGGGGCGTAGGGGACGGTGAGAGAGTTTACCGTACACACTAAAGTAACAAAAAAATAAATATTAAAATACTATACTGGAATCAAAAAAGGGAACGTGTTTACAAGCTGTTTCACTTACGTCGCCTGGGGAAAGACAGCTGCGCGCGATTCTCATGAGTAGAGATTAAACAACGATTGAATTTGATTGCAGGTGCTCACCGATAAAAGTTTCGTGGTAATACAAGTTGAGATTCCACATAATGACGATGTTGATGATGATGATATTGTGATTGTGAAGTCGTGTCTAGTAATAAGCTACCTCTACAGATTTCGACAGTTTTGTACATTTTGATGACAGACTCGCTGTGTGTGTACAAGATGAAGAAATTATTGTTGGTATGTGCCAACAACGCAGCGATGATCGAGAATGTAAGTGAGAGTGAAGTGTTTAGTGCAATCGATCTGTGCAGACGTTATTAGTGCAAAAATTTGTCGTGAAAAATATCTGAAATAATTAATAAATTCGCAAAATGAGGTGTATGCATTTAATGCCTGGAAGATGAAACAAGCCAAATATTTTAAACCATTTAAAACATGATCAAGTTCAAAATAACATTTTGTTAAAGCAATGCGAAGTGCCAGATTACATATTGTATCTATTTTTTTAACAAAACAAAATGAAAGTATTTTATTTAAATACTGTATTCTATATTCATCGTTTATAAATTTTATAAATATAGCACCACTCTACCCTTTATTTTCACTAAAAAAATGAAATAATGGTATGACATTATCGGCTGGGAGATCCTATCTGGATTATTCAGCCACCTAATGCAAGTGTTTTTACTTGACGCCACTTGGGCGACTTGTGTGTCGATGACGATGTAAATGATGATAAAGACAACACACAACAGCCAGCTCCCTGCTGGGAATCGCATCCGGCGTGGTAGTCAGTGATGCTCATAAATAATGATATCTGTATCTGACTTCCTAGTAATTCTGAATTACAAGTAATCTTTTCCCCTTGACAAACGTTTCAATTTGGTTCTGCTGCATCTAAATTGTTTCTCAATATCTCTGAGAGTTTGCTTCGCCCTATTTTATAAATCAATTAGAACATAACTCAGGTGCAAATATTACGTACAGATATATAACAAACTAAACATTTGTTAATATTTTTGTTTACAGTACGTTTTTGAGAAGATAGGCAACGTACTTAAAAACTGCCGCTCTTTAAGAGAAGTGGTGGATCCGCGCCTGAATATACTGTTACTCTACGTTTTTCGAATTGGATTGTTAGTAATGGTTTCTCTTACCTTACGTTGTTCAAGACTATCATCATAGGTAGCAACACGAAGTACTTTGAGTAATGTATCTTTATATCAAACTTAACCAAATGACGTAATCACTTTCGTAGCAGAAGAGAGAAATGTCACAGGAAACTGACAGGTGTACTGCATGCGCCTGATGGCCAGTACAAGCGGCTTGGATGTCCGGCACGCTTGCCGTGGCGCAGATGTTCAGCTGTCAGTGGAGAACACAGCAGTCAAATGCGCCAACAGCTGCCGCCAGTCTCCTGAGGCAACTCCAGCCCTGACGTCAGCGGCTCGCCACGCCGGTAGTCACACAACTTCACACGACATACGCAGTAACTGCGAGCATCAGTTTCATAAAACTGTTACAATAAACGGTTTGTCATAAGTATCTGTTTTAAACATTTGTCTTTTAGTTAAACGATATTCTAAATTTCAGTTGGATAAAATATTTTTTCTAGTTTGAATTAACATAATTAAGACATTATACTGCACGTGGCCGTTCCCGGGCCCCCTTCAGGTCCGGGCCCTGGACCCAGGGGTCCACCCAGCCCCATCCTTGTGGGGGCCATGGTCGTGAGGCCTTAGAGTGAACCCACTAGTAACGAATTTAATGCTGGTTCTATTTCTTTGTCGCTCTGATTATCGCGCGTCTATTCTAGCGCGATCACACTAGTGACCACGTTCAAACGACAAACGGCCGTCATTAATGTAACTTATTGTCAATCTATTAGTTCGTTCGTCGTTTAAACAGGACTTGCGGGCCGGCCGCGGTGTTCGAGGTGACTGAGGAGCTCCAGTCACGGTCAGCACGCCCACTACGGTCGGGGGTTCGAATCCCCCCTCGGGCATGGATATTTGTGCCGTCCTAGTTCGTAAGTAGTTCATACGTAGTTTGTAAGTTTAGGGACTGATGACCCCGTAATTAAGTCCCATAAGCTTAACAAACAAAAGGACTTGCGGAGGGCGGGAGGGGGCCCGGGCCCTACCCGAAATGTAAAGAAAAAGACAGGGCCGGCGCAAGGCACGTGCGAAACGTGCGGCCACACGGGGCGGCACTTTCCGAGGGGCGGCAAATCTGCCGCCCCCTTTTTTTCTTTATTTTATTACTATTATTACATATATATTTTTAGGACAAACTCAACATTCATGCCCAAGAGGGGATTCGAAACCAAACCTCGGAGGGAGCAGCTTCAGAAACTGTGTCATGGCGCCTCGATTACCTGCCGGCCGCCTCTTGAACAAGGAGATGGAGAACTAATTTCTTCCTCGCCACTGAGGCAAACAAAAGTGCCGGTCAGTTTAATTCTTGTTCATTCTGGCGGAGACAGGAGTTTTATGGCTCAAAAACCAAAACGTCCGACTATCACTCAGAAACTGATAGCAAAAATTTCCAAAACTACGTCGAAACCCAACTTATGCCAGGCTTAATGCCAATGTCTTTATCAGGCTTAACATGTAACCGCAGTATCGAACATTGCATTCGAATTTTCAAATTAGATTTCGTCTTCTGCAAAATTAGTTCCGCTCTTTCTTCAGTACAAAAACATTGACGCTTGTAAGAGCTGTCTCGACTAATATGTAATCCTTTTCGTTTCCCGAAACTGCCATGTACTTCTGTAGTGCCAAAATAAGAAGTTTTTCACTGCTAGCACTGCGCACTCTCTGCTGCTAACGCCGCGTCTTCCCTCCCAGCGCGTTGAACTCGTGCCGCGCCAATGAATCGCACAATTCTGCTCTCCTCTAGGACAAACGGTAGCACCTAACGTTTTCCAACAAACGGCAAAAATAAATTCAAACCTTTCCGAAACTTTTTCTCGCTTACACCCCCACAAAAAAATGTAAAGAGAAAAAGTTTGCCGCTTACTACATTTTGGACGTTGGTTTGGTAAAAGTTCTGCGTCAGACGTGGGATTTTAATTTATTACTTCACTATCACTGAATATATTGGCCGGAAAGTTTGCAGACATCGACAACATATAGCACTGAAGGCAATAATAAAATTATTTTGCTGTGCGACGCTTAGTTTAGGAGATACGGTGTGATAAACATAGAGTAGCGTGAATAAACAACTTTTCATATAAGTTTAAATATTCTCTTTTTTCAGTGACAAAAAGTTTTAATTAAATTTTAAAAAAGTGTTAGTAGGTAGTTCTCGGAACACACTGTCGTGTTATGTCGCCAGATTATGAAATACACGACTTTCATTTTTTACATTTTTTGGGCTGTCTCTCATGGTAGGAAACGCAGCGAACGCCGGCCAGGGGGGCCCTATTCTGTATCTTTTCGGCGCCCCAGAGTTCGGTTCGGTCAGAGAGCGCATCGAGGGGTCGAGTTATCGAAGCAGCTCTGTTAGTTCATTCTGTATGCCTTTCGGTGGCGTTTCGGTACGCCTTTCTGGACACCGTAGCTCACGGTGGCGCTGTTGCCAGATCCGCTGGCATCAGCCAATCAGAAGTGCCTGACTGCTTCTCCACGCATGCGCACTGCTGGCGAGCAGCGGGAACGGCAGCCGTGGCCGGCGTTCGCTGCGTTTCCTACCATGAGAGAAAGCCCAAAAAATGTAAAAAATGAAATCGTGTATTTCATAATCTGGCGACGTAACACGACAGTGTGTTCCGAGAACTACCTACTGACACTTTTTTTAAATTTAATTAAAACTTTTTGTCACTGAAAAAAGAGAATATTTAAACTTTTCATAAAAGTTGTTTATTCACGCTACTCTATGTTTATCACACCGTATCTCCTAAACTAAGCGTCGCACAGCAAAATAATTTTATTATTGCCTTCAGTGCTATATGTTGTCGATGTCTGCAAACTTTCCGGCCAATATATTCAGTGATAGTGAAGTAATAAATTAAAATCCAACGTCTGGCGCAGAACTTTTACCAAACCAACGTCCAAAATGTAGTAAGCGACAAACTTTTTCTCTTTACATTTTTTTGTGGGGGTGTAAGCGAGAAAAAGTTTCGGAAAGGTTTGAACTTATTTTTGCCGTTTGTTGGAAAACATTAGGTGCTACCGTTTGTCCTAGACGAGAGCAGAATTGTGCGGTTCATTAGCGCGGCACGAGTTCAACGCGCTGGGAGGGAAGACGCGGCGTTAGCAGCAGAGAGAGCGCAGTGCTAGCAGTGAAAAACTTCTTATTTTGGCACTACGGAAGAACATGGAAGTTTCGGGAAACGAAAAGGATTGCATATTAGTCGAGACAGCTCTTACAAGCGTCAATGGTTTTATACTGAAGAAAGACCGTACAATATTTTAATAACAAAACAGTTGTTTGCCGATGCGGGAAAGCTAAAGGATTTTTTTTTAGATTCACTCATAACCAGTTTTAGTATTTTCTGTCGTTACTTGGACAAAACCTGAAACGTCAGGTTTAATTCCATCTTGAATCCAAGTGCTCAGTGGCTGTTAACATATACGGATGTTGAAGAGCAGTCGCAAATATTTCTTTACTGTCGCAAAATTTGAGTTTGGTCGCTGTCAGACTCTCATCAGTGCTTAAAACATAGTTTGAAACGTACAAAAATTTTCAGTCTTCATATTGAAGATTATGTGATCGTCAACATGAAGGCTGAAAACTTTTCTTTGTTTCAAACTGCGTTTCAAGCATTGAGAGTAGTCACACATGAATTATTTGTAACAAGACTAGAAAAGTAAATGAATAAAAATAAAAGTCTACGTTTGTTTCACTCACAGAAATTTCTTCTTTTGTTTTATAGTAAGAGTGAACCCCGATGTATTAGAAACTACTGCTGGCGCTCGCTCTTACATGTACATGCTAAAGAATATTGCAGATCATGCTTCTCTTACACGACTAGAAAAGTGTTCCAAACAAGATGACTGGTGAAAAAATATTTTGCACCACGAAGGATTCGAACCTAAAACACTTAGGATAGGAGGTTGTCGCCTTAACCGCTAGACCACTTTTTTTTTTTTTTTTTTTTTTTTTTTACTATTGCTTCTGAAATTTATTTTATATTTTCATTATGTTGTTCATCTTCTGTTGGTTTGTTGTAGCTTCAGAAATCATTGTTGCACATCTTGTGATACTTCCTTACGTCCTTATTTCAGGGTATGAAAGAGGAAATTTTGAAATTGTTGTTTATATTTTGGTAGCTTCTGTAATTGGTTGTGTTCTTCTTTAATATACATCACAAATTCTTCTAATGTTGTGGTTTTGTTTTTAATGATGTAGTTTATAAATTTTCCAAGTAACCAAATATAGCTGTTGTGTTTCATACTAGGGTATAAATTCCAGTCTGGATATATTATATCCTCTACCTTTATTGCATTTTCTGACGTCCTGTTGATAATTGCTAGCTTTTTTCGCGTCCACTTCCAGATGGTATTTCGGTCTCTGCAAACAAAGGTATGTGCTAGTGTGTCTACCAATTGGCAATGGTCACAATATGGGTCAGGCTTCATTTTAATTTTATACAGTTTTTCTCCTGTTGGAACTTTTTCATTAACAATGTCATACCACGCAGATTGCTCGTCAGTCGTAAGGATCTTGTTATTTATGTTTTTCCAGATATTTCCCCACTTTTTGTTTGAATATTTTAGCTCTATAGGGTTTCGTGGGTGTCCCCTAATCAGTGAAGTGTACAACTTCGAAGTGGTATATCTGTGAGCAGCTTCTTGTAAATAACTTAATTCTGTATAATATTTACAGACATAGGCCAGTTGAGCATTAATGTGTCCCACATTTACTGGCGCCCTCTGATCTTTCGGGGCCAAGGTAGTAAAAAGGTATTTGGTAATACCGAGTTGGACACTCTGTAATATTTTTGTTGTTTGCTTAATAAACAATGCAGTGCACTGTGATTGAACATCCTTAACTGCCAAGCCTCCATCAATGCGAGGCAAAGTCATTGTTTGGAGGGAGACTTTGAAAATGTTGCCTCTCCATACGTACCAGTATATGGCAGTTAAAATTTTGTGTGCTATATCAGAAGAAATTGGTAAAACGGCACCTATATAATGTGTCTTGCTGATAATATAAGTGTTTATAAACAGCACCCTTTGCAGACGATTTACTGATCGGGTTGTGTGTTCTTTGAGTGTGGCTCTTACAGTATTCAGCTTATGCTCCCAATTTACCTTTATCATTTCATGTGGGTTTGGTGTTAAGAACATTCCTAAACAGTTTACCTTGTCTGTTCTTTGCAACCAGGAAGTTTGCATATGATCACTGTTAGGTCCAATGGCCAAAATCTTCGACTTATGCTCGTTGAGCTTTGCTCCACTTGCAGTGGAAAAAGACATAACAATTTCTCGAACAATTTCAATCTCTTGTTTCGTGTTGACAAGAATACTTATGTCATCCACATATGCATGACAGACCGTTTTGGTGTAGAAAAGTTTTAATCCTTTCAGACGGAGGTGCAAATATGAAAGTAATGGTTCCACAGCGATACTATACAACGTCATGGATAAAGGACATCCTTGTCTAACAGACTGATTGATTGGCACTTGGTTAGTTAACTGCCCATTGATCTTTATTCTGGAATGTGTTCCAACTATGCAATTTCGTATCAGGTTACAAAAAGGAGCATTAAATCCTATTTTACTCAACACTTTTAGCAGAAAACAGTGGTTAATCCTATCGAATGCTTTGTTAAAATCTAGGAAAATCATAGCAGTTTTACAATTACATAACCATGTTAAATATAAAATATCTCTATATTCAGAAAGAATGTTCACCATTGATCTACCTGTACCAGCTGCTGTTTGGTATGGCCCAAGTATCTTACCAAGAAGTGGTTTCATTCTATTATTTATGAGACGAGTAAAAATTTTGAAGTCGGAATTGAGTAGAGTAATTGGTCTGAAGTCCTCTATTTTAATACTCCGTGACTTTTTTGGGATAAGCACGACCATGCCTTCAGTGAATTCTAGTGGAAAGCTGTTATCTACCAACAATTCATTGTACATTAATGTTAATTCACTTCTAATAACATTCCAAAATCGTATATAAAACTCTACTGGTATGCCATCTATTCCGGCAGCTTTGTTTCGTGGAGATTCCGTGATTGTTTTCTGTATTTCATCTTCCAATATGGTTTCTATAAGCTCTTCATTTTCGTTGAGGTTAACTATTGGTTGTATATTAGACAAAAAATCTTCCTGTACAACCAAGTCTGTCACAGATTCAGAATAAATATCCGAATAGTACTGTACAATATGTTGCTTAATAGCATTCTGATTGTCATAGTTGTTTCCTTGCTCATCTTGGAGGTCGCTGATTATCTTCTGTTTGCCTCTTTTTGCTTCCCTTATCATATGGTATATCGAAGTGTTTTCTTGATAGATATCAGTTGTGGAACGCGCTCGCACTTTTTTCCCTTGCAAAGACTGGCGTATCAAAGCAGTAATTTTTGCTTTGATATGTTTTATTCTAAGAACATTAGCTGTTAGATTCGTTGGCTCGTTGTACAAGTCACGTAGACTTAGGAAATAATATTCCAGTGTCCTTCTCCGCCAGTAGTTCTTTGCTCGTGAAAACCGAATAATGCATCTTCTTATTTGCGGCTTTACAACTTGAAGCCACCAGGTAATACGCTTTGGGTGTCTTGCTAAACTTTGAAGGCATCTCGTCCATGTCTCGATAATTTCTTTTTGTAATTCCTTGTCATCCAGAAGCGACAAATTTAGTTGCCATACCCCCCTTCCCAGAAAACATTGTTGTTTTATGTAGTTAGCCGTTATGTGATAGGCACAATGATCTGAAAAACTTACTGGCCATATCTCGCATTCAACCACATTTTGTGTAAATGTTTTAGATACGTAAATTCTGTCTAATCTACTTTTAGAGGTACTACTAACGTATGTATAGCCTATAGAGTGTGGGCGGAGATGAATCCATGTATCTATTAAGTCTAATCCAGTTGTTAAAACACTCAGCTCCTCACAGAAATTAAAATTAGGGTCTTGATCTTCTGGACGCAAAACACAATTAAAATCTCCTCCCAGAATAATATGTCGAGTGTCTGTTAACAGATGCACTATTTCATCACGAAACAAATTACCTCTTCCTCGTTTGCCCTTGGAGCCAGTCGGTGCATATATATTTACTAATAACAAATCTTGTATTTTTGCCGCTATTCCACGTCCACTTTCAAGTATAGATTGTGCTTGGCATGGTATTCCCATTTTGTACATTAATGCTGTCCCACAATCCTGACCAATATTTAAAATAACATCATAACCAAAAATATTAACAATTTTATGTGTAACCACTTCTTGAATCATAGCTACGTCCACATCAGCTGCATATAAATAATCTTGTAGACATTTAATTTTGACATCGGATTCAATTCTATTGATATTAATGGAAGCTATTTTATATGCTTGCATGAATTTGAGGCAACTATTCTTGACCGGTATCGTCAGACCACAGAGTCGACTTGTCTATAAGATTATTATCTATTGTGTCCATGGGTTCCAATATCTCACCTTCTAAATTCATTTTGACATCTTCATTATCAACGTGATGAGGTCTCTTCTCATTACTTTCCACTGCTATGCTTTCTGTTTTCAGTATTTTCTTTGTCCTTTCCAGTTTTCTTGTTAATTCCTGCTTTACATCAAGCTCCTGTTTCCGTGTCCATTTGGGTTTTGCAGTCAGCTGTTTATTATTCTCTTTGACAGCAGTCAAATTTTCTGTTGAAATGTTGTCTTTTCTTGTCTCTTTGTCACCCTCTGCTGGAGTGCCAGCAGTACTTGACAGGACTGCTGTCTCCGTTACACGATTAACACTCACTATTTGAGAGTTACTCTGGGTACGAGTTCGATCCACTTCTGTCTGTTCAGATGGCGGCGTGTATTGTATTACACGCCTGTCTGCTGTATCGTGCATTCCGTTGGCTCCCTCCCCCCAGCCACTCGTATTTTCGCTGGAGGCGGCTGCCTCGCGGCCTCTCACTGTGTTGTTTACCGCTGCCTGCTCCACTGTACTCGGCACCGGCAGCACCACGCTCTGAGTCGGCGTGTCTGCTAACTTCTGTGCATATGTTACATTTCCTATTTGACTAAGCCGGTCTAAACGCTGTAATTTGGTACGCGGGCATTCACTTTTAAGGTGTCCTGTAGCTCTGCATATAACACAAGTTCGTGGCTGACCATCATATACCACCAGTGCTTTAAATCCTTGTATCGTAATAAAAGAAGGCACATGTTTTGTCAGATCAATTTTTACGTTTCTGACTCCATTGTCAACATTGTAGTGTTTGTGGCCTTGCCATTTTTCAGCCGTAATTTGAATAACCTTCCCATACGGTGAAAGGGCTTCTCGAATATATTCGAATTCCATTTCAAATGGAAGATTGAAAACTCGAACTGATCGTAGACCTAAACCTGCGTAGGAAATTGCAACATTGACAACTTCACCTTTACAATTTTGAAATTTCGCGTTACCTCCAGTCTGCGTTACAATTCTAACAAAAGTTTCATCGTCTATCAACTTTGCATACACAGCATTACCAAGAAAATCGTAAGTGTAACCAACAACTTCTTCATCTTTCAACCCAAGGTGATCGTAAAATCAGTCGACAATTTCATACACTTTTGGACGTTCATACCCATACGGAAACGAGAACTTTAAACAAGACTTCCTATACTTTGTATTCATGGTGTGAATATGAAATCAGTACTCACAAGTTCCAGCTGTCGGCCTGCGTCAGCAACAGCGATGCAGCCGCGTTCCGCCACTGCGCTGCACAGCAGACAGTCGCAGTGCACACGTATTCTGAGTCGCTGCCGCAAAACACTCTTTTCTGCTATATAATTACGTTTTTTTTTTTTTTTTTTTTTTTTTTTTTTTGGGGTCCGAGCACAATTTATAACGTCTCTGTCTCTCTATTTTCTGTGTTTTTCACTATTTTACTATGGGACCACAGCGTCTACAACAGAGGCCAGTCTTTGTTTCCATTCACTTCTTTGCGGAATGATTATCGGTTATTTATACTGCTGCTAATTTGTATGATTTCCACTATCTAACTTCACAAACTTCCTTTCCATTTTAACTTAAACGATGTAAGAGTGTTTTCTGTAAGTAATAAATACTCAGTTTGTACGGAAAACTACGGTAAAACACTACTAAGAACCGTTCAGATACGTCGGTAACGTGCTTGTTGGCACAACAGGTCTTAAGATTGCGGTGAAAATGGCTCATTTTATGAAGATTTTCAATGCGGTGGAGTATCTGGAGTGCATATTTGAGTAATTCTCACGTACAAATACGAAAATTTGCCAAATACGACGCGACAGCTTTGCGAACGGCGAAAACGAAGGTGACGCCGTATTTGATGGATTTCGTATTTACACTTCCGTAATATGAGAGTTTGCAAGATAAATGAAACGGCGCATTTAAAGACATTACCGAGACGCGTATTTTAAGATAAAGTTTATTGCAATAGAGTTTACAGAAGTGCTATATCGTTATATTAAACTCTAGAACGCTAGCAATTTTAACGTAATATTTTGATAATATCTGTAGACAACCTTGAAAATTAATGTTTTAAAGTTACTTATTACTTAAAAAACAACAGGTGTATCATTATCGGAATTTAAAACGACACAGCATTGCTAAAATAATAATTTATCTTCGCAATCCAAGCCCACCGAAACGAACCAAACGGCCTCACCGAAACCTCAGCGGCTTTCAGTGCAGCGCTAGAAATTTCGGTGGCCGTTTTGGGCGGTAGCAGGCCACAGAAACGTACAGAATAACCATTTTCGCTACCGAACCGAAATTGACGTAACCGCCGAGAAAAACACACCGAACCGAACGGTACGAAAGATACAGAATAGGGCCCCAGGCTGCCGTTCCCGCTGCTCACCAGCAGTGCGCATGCGCGGAGAAGCAGTCAGGCACTTCTGATTGGCTGATGTGAGCGGATCTGGCAACAGAGCCACCCTGAGCTACGGTGTCCAGGAAGGCGTACCGCAATGCCACCGAAAGGCCTACAGAATGAACTAACGGAGCTGCTTCGATAACTCGACCCCTCAGTGCGCTCTCTGACCGAACCGAACTCTGGGGCGCCGAAATGATACAGAATAGGGCCCGTCGGGGAAGGTACAGTATAGGCTTTTTTTCTGACAGATTGAGTGGGCTATATATAAATACTGGCTTATATGCCCGTGCTTTGCAACGCTTGTTAAAGAAGGGCATGTGTGTATCGTGGCTTTTTAGGGTTCCAGACTTCAGTCAGTTAAAATCCTTCTTGGATCGTTCTGTCAATAAATTGTTTTCCTAGCCAAGATGTCAAATGTAAGTAAAAGTCATCGTCCGAAACGATGTATCTCCATAAAGTTTTTGATACAAAATGAAAATTGCCAAAAGAAGCAAAGAAATATTTAATACACAAAGCTAAATCAGTAATACTATATTCAGTGTTTGTTGGTATTCGCAGAGATTGCTTAATTCTATCACAGACGTTCGCTTCCTTGCTGTACTATCCCATACTTATTTCACAGCAACGGCGTCTATTTGTCGAATCGGTATGAAAAGCTCCCTCACTGCTGTCTTTGACTATACGCCTCTGTCTCGTGTTTCAAAAGCCCGATTTTGTAAACGTGCCTTTGGCAACACTTCGTCATAGTTCTATAGAAAGCTACTGATTTCGACTGCAGCTGTTTGCGCTTCACAGTTCAAAGGTGTCAACAGCACAGTCAGCTTTCAGAGTATCCTCAAGCTGATTGGAATGCAGTAGCGTCTTCTTAGTAGTAAATAAGAAGTGTATAAAACGTGGTGCATGATGTGACATGTTTTTACCTATCGCAGTGTTAATTTACTATGTCATATCTATTGATGTTTGTGTTGCACAATGATATAATTTTGCAGGTATATATTCATTGGTATAAATGCTTTGTGTAGGTTCCCCTGTGAAATCTGTTGTATTTATTCATTCCTTATCTAAGGTATATCGTTCTTCCCTTTCACTCCATCGACTTCTACCTTACTATCTGTTCAGTTAAGTTTCGTTTCCATGCAGATAATTTGTAGAGAGTAATATTAGCAAACTGACTGCGACGAATAAATAGTGGATGAATGAAGTCTCGTAAATCACGCGTTGCGTGATGGGAAAGTTTATTGTTTACGACATCATACGTCCTGAACTATTTTGTTGTAGGTAGTTCTTAACCAAACAGCGATTGTTGTCTCATACTAAGCAATATATGTACCTAGTTTAATTGAAATCGGTCCATTATTTTAGGAGGAGATGTGGAAAAAGAATGCATGATGTAGCAGTTATTCGGAAATTTCATTGTTTATGACGTCATATCTCCTGAAATATGTGTCGTATTACGATGTAAATTCGAAGGTACATTTAGTGGTATATGTGCCTAATGTCTGCAAAATGGACCATGAATGGTGTTAACAGTAAAGACCTAATAAATCAAAACCTCATTCTGTATCTTTTCGGTGCCCCAGAGTTCGGTTCGGTCAGAGAGCGCACTGAGGGGTCGAGTTATCGAAGCAGCTCCGTTAGTTCATTCTGTAGGCCTTTCGGTGGCATTGCGGTACGCCTTCCTGGACACCGTAGCTCAGGGTGGCTCTGTTGCCAGATCCGCTCACATCAGCCAATCAGAAGTGCCTGACTGCTTCTCCGCGCATGCGCACTGCTGGTGAGCAGCGGGAACGGCAGCCTGGGGCCCTATTCTGTATCTTTCGTACCGTTCGGTTCGGTGTGTTTTTCTCGGCGGTTACGTCAATTTCGGTTCGGTAGCGAAAATGGTTATTCTGTACGTTTCTGTGGCCTGCTACCGCCCAAAACGGCCACCGAAATTTCTAGCGCTGCACTGAAAGCCGCTGAGGTTTCGGTGAGGCCGTTTGGTTCGTTTCGGTGGGCTTGGATTGCGAAGATAAATTATTATTTTAGCAATGCTGTGTCGTTTTAAATTCCGATAATGATACACCTGTTGTTTTTTAAGTAATAAGTAACTTTAAAACATTAATTTTCAAGGTTGTCTACAGATATTATCAAAATATTACGTTAAAATTGCTAGCGTTCTAGAGTTTAATATAACGATATAGCACTTCTGTAAACTCTATTGCAATAAACTTTATCTTAAAATACGCGTCTCGGTAATGTCTTTAAATGCGCCGTTTCATTTATCTTGCAAACTCTCATATTACGGAAGTGTAAATACGAAATCCATCAAATACGGCGTCACCTTCGTTTTCGCCGTTCGCAAAGCTGTCGCGTCGTATTTGGCAAATTTTCGTATTTGTACGTGAGAATTACTCAAATATGCACTCCAGATACTCCACCGCATTGAAAATCTTCATAAAATGAGCCATTTTCACCGCAATCTTAAGACCTGTTGTGCCAACAAGCACGTTACCGACGTATCTGAACGGTTCTTAGTAGTGTTTTACCGTAGTTTTCCGTACAAACTGAGTATTTATTACTTACAGAAAACACTCTTACATCGTTTAAGTTAAAATGGAAAGGAAGTTTGTGAAGTTAGATAGTGGAAATCATACAAATTAGCAGCAGTATAAATAACCGATAATCATTCCGCAAAGAAGTGAATGGAAACAAAGACTGGCCTCTGTTGTAGACGCTGTGGTCCCATAGTAAAATAGTGAAAAACACAGAAAATAGAGAGACAGAGACGTTATAAATTGTGCTCGGACCCCAAAAAAAAAAAAAAAAAAAAAAAAAAAAAACGTAATTATATAGCAGAAAAGAGTGTTTTGCGGCAGCGACTCAGAATACGTGTGCACTGCGACTGTCTGCTGTGCAGCGCAGTGGCGGAACGCGGCTGCATCGCTGTTGCTGACGCAGGCCGACAGCTGGAACTTGTGAGTACTGATTTCATATTCACACCATGAATACAAAGTATAGGAAGTCTTGTTTAAAGTTCTCGTTTCCGTATGGGTATGAACGTCCAAAAGTGTATGAAATTGTCGACTGATTTTACGATCACCTTGGGTTGAAAGATGAAGAAGTTGTTGGTTACACTTACGATTTTCTTGGTAATGCTGTGTATGCAAAGTTGATAGACGATGAAACTTTTGTTAGAATTGTAACGCAGACTGGAGGTAACGCGAAATTTCAAAATTGTAAAGGTGAAGTTGTCAATGTTGCAATTTCCTACGCAGGTTTAGGTCTACGATCAGTTCGAGTTTTCAATCTTCCATTTGAAATGGAATTCGAATATATTCGAGAAGCCCTTTCACCGTATGGGAAGGTTATTCAAATTACGGCTGAAAAATGGCAAGGCCACAAACACTACAATGTTGACAATGGAGTCAGAAACGTAAAAATTGATCTGACAAAACATGTGCCTTCTTTTATTACGATACAAGGATTTAAAGCACTGGTGGTATATGATGGTCAGCCACGAACTTGTGTTATATGCAGAGCTACAGGACACCTTAAAAGTGAATGCCCGCGTACCAAATTACAGCGTTTAGACCGGCTTAGTCAAATAGGAAATGTAACATATGCACAGAAGTTAGCAGACACGCCGACTCAGAGCGTGGTGCTGCCGGTGCCGAGTACAGTGGAGCAGACAGCGGTAAACAACACAGTGAGAGGCCGCGAGGCAGCCGCCTCCAGCGAAAATACGAGTGGCTGGGGGGAGGGAGCCAACGGAATGCACGATACAGCAGACAGGCGTGTAATACAATACACGCCGCCATCTGAACAGACAGAAGTGGATCGAACTCGTACCCAGAGTAACTCTCAAATAGTGAGTGTTAATCGTGTAACAGAGACAGCAGTCCTGTCAAGTACTGCTGGCACTCCAGCAGAGGGTGACAAAGAGACAAGAAAAGACAACATTTCAACAGAAAATTTGACTGCTGTCAAAGAGAATAATAAACAGCTGACTGCAAAACCCAAATGGACACGGAAACAGGAGCTTGATGTAAAGCAGGAATTAACAAGAAAACTGGAAAGGACAAAGAAAATACTGAAAACAGAAAGCATAGCAGTGGAAAGTAATGAGAAGAGACCTCATCACGTTGATAATGAAGATGTCAAAATGAATTTAGAAGGTGAGATATTGGAACCCATGGACACAATAGATAATAATCTTATAGACAAGTCGACTCTGTGGTCTGACGATACCGGTCAAGAATAGTTGCCTCAAATTCATGCAAGCATATAAAATAGCTTCCATTAATATCAATAGAATTGAATCCGATGTCAAAATTAAATGTCTACAAGATTATTTATATGCAGCTGATGTGGACGTAGCTATGATTCAAGAAGTGGTTACACATAAAATTGTTAATATTTTTGGTTATGATGTTATTTTAAATATTGGTCAGGATTGTGGGACAGCATTAATGTACAAAATGGGAATACCATGCCAAGCACAATCTATACTTGAAAGTGGACGTGGAATAGCGGCAAAAATACAAGATTTGTTATTAGTAAATATATATGCACCGACTGGCTCCAAGGGCAAACGAGGAAGAGGTAATTTGTTTCGTGATGAAATAGTGCATCTGTTAACAGACACTCGACATATTATTCTGGGAGGAGATTTTAATTGTGTTTTGCGTCCAGAAGATCAAGACCCTAATTTTAATTTCTGTGAGGAGCTGAGTGTTTTAACAACTGGATTAGACTTAATAGATACATGGATTCATCTCCGCCCACACTCTATAGGCTATACATACGTTAGTAGTACCTCTAAAAGTAGATTAGACAGAATTTACGTATCTAAAACATTTACACAAAATGTGGTTGAATGCGAGATATGGCCAGTAAGTTTTTCAGATCATTGTGCCTATCACATAACGGCTAACTACATAAAACAACAATGTTTTCTGGGAAGGGGGGTATGGCAACTAAATTTGTCGCTTCTGGATGACAAGGAATTACAAAAAGAAATTATCGAGACATGGACGAGATGCCTTCAAAGTTTAGCAAGACACCCAAAGCGTATTACCTGGTGGCTTCAAGTTGTAAAGCCGCAAATAAGAAGATGCATTATTCGGTTTTCACGAGCAAAGAACTACTGGCGGAGAAGGACACTGGAATATTATTTCCTAAGTCTACGTGACTTGTACAACGAGCCAACGAATCTAACAGCTAATGTTCTTAGAATAAAACATATCAAAGCAAAAATTACTGCTTTGATACGCCAGTCTTTGCAAGGGAAAAAAGTGCGAGCGCGTTCCACAACTGATATCTATCAAGAAAACACTTCGATATACCATATGATAAGGGAAGCAAAAAGAGGCAAACAGAAGATAATCAGCGACCTCCAAGATGAGCAAGGAAACAACTATGACAATCAGAATGCTATTAAGCAACATATTGTACAGTACTATTCGGATATTTATTCTGAATCTGTGACAGACTTGGTTGTACAGGAAGATTTTTTGTCTAATATACAACCAATAGTTAACCTCAACGAAAATGAAGAGCTTATAGAAACCATATTGGAAGATGAAATACAGAAAACAATCACGGAATCTCCACGAAACAAAGCTGCCGGAATAGATGGCATACCAGTAGAGTTTTATATACGATTTTGGAATGTTATTAGAAGTGAATTAACATTAATGTACAATGAATTGTTGGTAGATAACAGCTTTCCACTAGAATTCACTGAAGGCATGGTCGTGCTTATCCCAAAAAAGTCACGGAGTATTAAAATAGAGGACTTCAGACCAATTACTCTACTCAATTCCGACTTCAAAATTTTTACTCGTCTCATAAATAATAGAATGAAACCACTTCTTGGTAAGATACTTGGGCCATACCAAACAGCAGCTGGTACAGGTAGATCAATGGTGAACATTCTTTCTGAATATAGAGATATTTTATATTTAACATGGTTATGTAATTGTAAAACTGCTATGATTTTCCTAGATTTTAACAAAGCATTCGATAGGATTAACCACTGTTTTCTGCTAAAAGTGTTGAGTAAAATAGGATTTAATGCTCCTTTTTGTAACCTGATACGAAATTGCATAGTTGGAACACATTCCAGAATAAAGATCAATGGGCAGTTAACTAACCAAGTGCCAATCAATCAGTCTGTTAGACAAGGATGTCCTTTATCCATGACGTTGTATAGTATCGCTGTGGAACCATTACTTTCATATTTGCACCTCCGTCTGAAAGGATTAAAACTTTTCTACACCAAAACGGTCTGTCATGCATATGTGGATGACATAAGTATTCTTGTCAACACGAAACAAGAGATTGAAATTGTTCGAGAAATTGTTATGTCTTTTTCCACTGCAAGTGGAGCAAAGCTCAACGAGCATAAGTCGAAGATTTTGGCCATTGGACCTAACAGTGATCATATGCAAACTTCCTGGTTGCAAAGAACAGACAAGGTAAACTGTTTAGGAATGTTCTTAACACCAAACCCACATGAAATGATAAAGGTAAATTGGGAGCATAAGCTGAATACTGTAAGAGCCACACTCAAAGAACACACAACCCGATCAGTAAATCGTCTGCAAAGGGTGCTGTTTATAAACACTTATATTATCAGCAAGACACATTATATAGGTGCCGTTTTACCAATTTCTTCTGATATAGCACACAAAATTTTAACTGCCATATACTGGTACGTATGGAGAGGCAACATTTTCAAAGTCTCCCTCCAAACAATGACTTTGCCTCGCATTGATGGAGGCTTGGCAGTTAAGGATGTTCAATCACAGTGCACTGCATTGTTTATTAAGCAAACAACAAAAATATTACAGAGTGTCCAACTCGGTATTACCAAATACCTTTTTACTACCTTGGCCCCGAAAGATCAGAGGGCGCCAGTAAATGTGGGACACATTAATGCTCAACTGGCCTATGTCTGTAAATATTATACAGAATTAAGTTATTTACAAGAAGTTGCTCAGAGATATACCACTTCGAAGTTGTACACTTCACTGATTAGGGGACACCCACGAAACCCTATAGAGCTAAAATATTCAAACAAAAAGTGGGGAAATATCTGGAAAAACATAAATAACAAGATCCTTACGACTGACGAGCAATCTGCGTGGTATGACATTGTTAATGAAAAAGTTCCAACAGGAGAAAAACTGTATAAAATTAAAATGAAGCCTGACCCATATTGTGACCATTGCCAATTGGTAGACACACTAGCACATACCTTTGTTTGCAGAGACCGAAATACCATCTGGAAGTGGACGCGAAAAAAGCTAGCAATTATCAACAGGACGTCAGAAAATGCAATAAAGGTAGAGGATATAATATATCCAGACTGGAATTTATACCCTAGTATGAAACACAACAGCTATATTTGGTTACTTGGAAAATTTATAAACTACATCATTAAAAACAAAACCACAACATTAGAAGAATTTGTGATGTATATTAAAGAAGAACACAACCAATTACAGAAGCTACCAAAATATAAACAACAATTTCAAAATTTCCTCTTTCATACCCTGAAATAAGGACGTAAGGAAGTATCACAAGATGTGCAACAATGATTTCTGAAGCTACAACAAACCAACAGAAGATGAACAACATAATGAAAATATAAAATAAATTTCAGAAGCAATAGTAAAAAAAAAAAAAAAAAAAAAAAAAAAAAAAAAAAAAAAAAGTGGTCTAGCGGTTAAGGCGACAACCTCCTATCCTAAGTGTTTTAGGTTCGAATCCTTCGTGGTGCAAAATATTTTTTCACCAGTCATCTTGTTTGGAACACTTTTCTAGTCGTGTAAGAGAAGCATGATCTGCAATATTCTTTAGCATGTACATGTAAGAGCGAGCGCCAGCAGTAGTTTCTAATACATCGGGGTTCACTCTTACTATAAAACAAAAGAAGAAATTTCTGTGAGTGAAACAAACGTAGACTTTTATTTTTATTCATTTACTTTTCTAGTCTTGTTACAAATAATTCATGTGTGACTACTCTCAATGCTTGAAACGCAGTTTGAAACAAAGAAAAGTTTTCAGCCTTCATGTTGACGATCACATAATCTTCAATATGAAGACTGAAAATTTTTGTACGTTTCAAACTATGTTTTAAGCACTGATGAGAGTCTGACAGCGACCAAACTCAAATTTTGCGACAGTAAAGAAATATTTGCGACTGCTCTTCAACATCCGTATATGTTAACAGCCACTGAGCACTTGGATTCAAGATGGAATTAAACCTGACGTTTCAGGTTTTGTCCAAGTAACGACAGAAAATACTAAAACTGGTTATGAGTGAATCTAAAAAAAAATCCTTTAGCTTTCCCGCATCGGCAAACAACTGTTTTGTTATTAAAATATTGTACGGTCTTTCTTCAGTATAAAACCATTGACGCTTGTAAGAGCTGTCTCGACTAATATGCAATCCTTTTCGTTTCCCGAAACTTCCATGTTCTTCCGTAGTGCCAAAATAAGAAGTTTTTCACTGCTAGCACTGCGCTCTCTCTGCTGCTAACGCCGCGTCTTCCCTCCCAGCGCGTTGAACTCGTGCCGCGCTAATGAACCGCACAATTCTGCTCTCGTCTAGGACAAACGGTAGCACCTAATGTTTTCCAACAAACGGCAAAAATAAGTTCAAACCTTTCCGAAACTTTTTCTCGCTTACACCCCCACAAAAAAATGTAAAGAGAAAAAGTTTGTCGCTTACTACATTTTGGACGTTGGTTTGGTAAAAGTTCTGCGCCAGACGTTGGATTTTAATTTATTACTTCACTATCACTGAATATATTGGCCGGAAAGTTTGCAGACATCGACAACATATAGCACTGAAGGCAATAATAAAATTATTTTGCTGTGCGACGCTTAGTTTAGGAGATACGGTGTGATAAACATAGAGTAGCGTGAATAAACAACTTTTATGAAAAGTTTAAATATTCTCTTTTTTCAGTGACAAAAAGTTTTAATTAAATTTAAAAAAAGTGTCAGTAGGTAGTTCTCGGAACACACTGTCGTGTTACGTCGCCAGATTATGAAATACACGATTTCATTTTTTACATTTTTTGGGCTTTCTCTCATGGTAGGAAACGCAGCAAACGCCGGCCACGGCTGCCGTTCCCGCTGCTCGCCAGCAGTGCGCATGCGTGGAGAAGCAGTCAGGCACTTCTGATTGGCTGATGCCAGCGGATCTGGCAACAGCGCCACCGTGAGCTACGGTGTCCAGAAAGGCGTACCGAAACGCCACCGAAAGGCATACAGAATGAACTAACAGAGCTGCTTCGATAACTCGACCCCTCGGTGCGCTCTCTGACCGAACCGAACTCTGGGGCGCCGAAAAGATACAGAATAGGGCCCCCCTGGCCGGCGTTCGCTGCGTTTCCTACCATGAGAGACAGCCCAAAAAATGTAAAAAATGAAAGTCGTGTATTTCATAATCTGGCGACATAACACGACAGTGTGTTCCGAGAACTACCTACTAACACTTTTTTAAAATTTAATTAAAACTTTTTGTCACTGAAAAAAGAGAATATTTAAACTTATATGAAAAGTTGTTTATTCACGCTACTCTATGTTTATCACACCGTATCTCCTAAACTAAGCGTCGCACAGCAAAATAATTTTATTATTGCCTTCAGTGCTATATGTTGTCGATGTCTGCAAACTTTCCGGCCAATATATTCAGTGATAGTGAAGTAATAAATTAAAATCCCACGTCTGACGCAGAACTTTTACCAAACCAACGTCCAAAATGTAGTAAGCGGCAAACTTTTTCTCTTTACATTTTTTTGTGGGGGTGTAAGCGAGAAAAAGTTTCGGAAAGGTTTGAATTTATTTTTGCCGTTTGTTGGAAAACGTTAGGTGCTACCGTTTGTCCTAGAGGAGAGCAGAATTGTGCGATTCATTGGCGCGGCACGAGTTCAACGCGCTGGGAGGGAAGACGCGGCGTTAGCAGCAGAGAGTGCGCAGTGCTAGCAGTGAAAAACTTCTTATTTTGGCACTACAGAAGTACATGGCAGTTTCGGGAAACGAAAAGGATTACATATTAGTCGAGACAGCTCTTACAAGCGTCAATGTTTTTGTACTGAAGAAAGAGCGGAACTAATTTTGCAGAAGACGAAATCTAATTTGAAAATTCGAATGCAATGTTCGATACTGCGGTTACATGTTAAGCCTGATAAAGACATTGGCATTAAGCCTGGCATAAGTTGGGTTTCGACGTAGTTTTGGAAATTTTTGCTATCAGTTTCTGAGTGATAGTCGGACGTTTTGGTTTTTGAGCCATAAAACTCCTGTCTCCGCCAGAATGAACAAGAATTAAACTGACCGGCACTTTTGTTTGCCTCAGTGGCGAGGAAGAAATTAGTTCTCCATCTCCTTGTTCAAGAGGCGGCCGGCAGGTAATCGAGGCGCCATGACACAGTTTCTGAAGCTGCTCCCTCCGAGGTTTGGTTTCGAATCCCCTCTTGGGCATGAATGTTGAGTTTGTCCTAAAAATATATATGTAATAATAGTAATAAAATAAAGAAAAAAAGGGGGCGGCAGATTTGCCGCCCCTCGGAAAGTGCCGCCCCGTGTGGCCGCACGTTTCGCACGTGCCTTGCGCCGGCCCTGTCTTTTTCTTTACATTTCGGGTAGGGCCCGGGCCCCCTCCCGCCCTCCGCAAGTCCTTTTGTTTGTTAAGCTTATGGGACTTAATTACGGGGTCATCAGTCCCTAAACTTACAAACTACGTATGAACTACTTACGAACTAGGACGGCACAAATATCCATGCCCGAGGGGGGATTCGAACCCCCGACCGTAGTGGGCGTGCTGACCGTGACTGGAGCTCCTCAGTCACCTCGAACACCGCGGCCGGCCCGCAAGTCCTGTTTAAACGACGAACGAACTAATAGATTGACAATAAGTTACATTAATGACGGCCGTTTGTCGTTTGAACGTGGTCACTAGTGTGATCGCGCTAGAATAGACGCGCGATAATCAGAGCGACAAAGAAATAGAACCAGCATTAAATTCGTTACTAGTGGGTTCACTCTAAGGCCTCACGACCATGGCCCCCACAAGGATGGGGCTGGGTGGACCCCTGGGTCCAGGGCCCGGACCTGAAGGGGGCCCGGGAACGGCCACGTGCAGTATAATGTCTTAATTATGTTAATTCAAACTAGAAAAAATATTTTATCCAACTGAAATTTAGAATATCGTTTAACTAAAAGACAAATGTTTAAAACAGATACTTATGACAAACCGTTTATTGTAACAGTTTTATGAAACTGATGCTCGCAGTTACTGCGTATGTCGTGTGAAGTTGTGTGACTACCGGCGTGGCGAGCCGCTGACGTCAGGGCTGGAGTTGCCTCAGGAGACTGGCGGCAGCTGTTGGCGCATTTGACTGCTGTGTTCTCCACTGACAGCTGAACATCTGCGCCACGGCAAGCGTGCCGGACATCCAAGCCGCTTGTACTGGCCATCAGGCGCATGCAGTACACCTGTCAGTTTCCTGTGACATTTCTCTCTTCTGCTACGAAAGTGATTACGTCATTTGGTTAAGTTTGATATAAAGATACATTACTCAAAGTACTTCGTGTTGCTACCTATGATGATAGTCTTGAACAACGTAAGGTAAGAGAAACCATTACTAACAATCCAATTCGAAAAACGTAGAGTAACAGTATATTCAGGCGCGGATCCACCACTTCTCTTAAAGAGCGGCAGTTTTTAAGTACGTTGCCTATCTTCTCAAAAACGTACTGTAAACAAAAATATTAACAAATGTTTAGTTTGTTATATATCTGTACGTAATATTTGCACCTGAGTTATGTTCTAATTGATTTATAAAATAGGGCGAAGCAAACTCTCAGAGATATTGAGAAACAATTTAGATGCAGCAGAACCAAATTGAAACGTTTGTCAAGGAGAAAAGATTACTTGTAATTCAGAATTACTAGGAAGTCAGATACAGATATCATTATTTATGAGCATCACTGACTACCACGCCGGATGCGATTCCCAGCAGGGAGCTGGCTGTTGTGTGTTGTCTTTATCATCATTTACATCGTCATCGACACACAAGTCGCCCAAGTGGCGTCAAGTATAAACACTTGCATTAGGTGGCTGAATAATCCAGATAGGATCTCCCAGCCGATAATGTCATACCATTATTTCATTTTTTTAGTGAAAATAAAGGGTAGAGTGGTGCTATATTTATAAAATTTATAAACGATGAATATAGAATACAGTATTTAAATAAAATACTTTCATTTTGTTTTGTTAAAAAAATAGATACAATATGTAATCTGGCACTTCGCATTGCTTTAACAAAATGTTATTTTGAACTTGATCATGTTTTAAATGGTTTAAAATATTTGGCTTGTTTCATCTCCCATGCATTAAATGCATACACCTCATTTTGCGAATTTATTAATTATTTCAGATATTTTTCACGACTTTCCCATAATCTGAGATAATATAGCAAGTAACCACAAAAGGTTTTTTGTTGTTTTTGATGTGGATTCGTGCAACTCCTGTAACGAAAACAGCTAAAAAATTCTACTCCAATTGACCAAAGCCATCGCTCCATGGCAGACGTTTTATTTTACCACAGAGCTAGCAATGAGCTGTGCTCGCCACCTCTTTCCTACTGCCACATACATCACTAACACATATAACTCGCAACGTACGAAACGCGATTAGTTGGAATTTCGCTGTGTAAACAATTTTCTGGACCAAAAAGCATGAACTAATAGCCTTCTGTCGCCTCTCGACTGAGAAACCAGTCACATTATTCAATGGAAATTACAGGAAACATCAAGTCACTTTATGAGCATAGTTCTGTGCCAACCCGGAAGTAAGACCTCGGTACCAGCGTTGACAGACTTACGTTGTGATGTTGTCAATCTTCAGTCATACTATCAACAGGAAGAATAAGAGCCGAGGTGATTGCCAAGCGAGCTTGACTGAGACATAGCTCGAGCCTCGCTCGTCTGCTGTGGGTCTGAACATCTAAAGTATATGTCACTGAGCCCTACTCGTAATTCCGTAACTAGCTTTAATGAGTCGATCGTTGTCACTAATAAAAATATACAGATGCACCGACCGCTAACATAGTAATAAGTGTCTCAATTATTTGCGTATTCTGTCTTAAGCGCAATGACAACAAAAGTCATTCACCAATGCTGTTTCACACTTCTTCGAGCATTTCCATTGATTATACTGAAAATATTAGATGTAAGCGTCAGTTTTCTTTTTAATTATAGACTCAGAAAATATCTTTCTTGGTATCGCTACCAGTGGCACAAACGAACGAAGAGAAATCAATGCAGCATTGTTTTAAAGATGTGAACATTTCTGGGAAGGCTTCGTAACATGGTGTTCAAAATAAGAAGAGCTTACGTTATCGAAACATAGAATTAGGGACAGTAATGTATAGATTAATTAATCTGTCGTAATCTCCCATTCTGTATTTTACTTTTTTTCAGGTTGTTTCCAATTTCTTATTTCGTCTTCTTTCAATAGCTTCTAACTTTATTACATTCTTTATTATGGTTAGTTCACATTATTCGATGTTGTTTCTTTCTAAGTATTTATTTACTTCTTTCCTCGTGCTATTGTTGATTTATTCTTCCAGAAGTATACGAATAATTGATTCATTAACTTTTTATCACTCATTTAATATGTATGTCCAACAAAAGTTAACCCTCACTTAATCACCCCCGACTGATATTTTTTCCATATTTTTGTAGGTCTCGTTACTATGGATTTTCCAAAAGTCTCTACTTTCTCTTGCACCCATTTTCTTTCTTACAATCCGACTATTATTCTTTTTGTGTCGTTTGCACATCTGATAAGGTGTATATTTTCAACACTTAAACTAATATTTAATATTCATTCTACTGTTAACATCACATAATCATAATGTGTAAGAATTTATACAATGCTGGCACTATTTATAATTTTCAACGTCCCTTGTGCGGTCGTTACCTGTAACGATATCAATGGGAGTTAAGTGCACAGTATTGTTGCAAACATAGAATATCAAACTGTCCATGGTAAATCAGTATGCGGCTACCGGCTTTTTCGACGAAATAGATATTGTTTTTGTGCATCTCCTACAGCATTAACGTATTGTTCTGAGATAAAGGGAGTGGTGCTGTGGCTATGGTTTGCGGTTATCATGCGGACGTGCACAGAACATCGTTATGATAGGCCATGGAAAATCATTCAATTTTTTTTTTTTTTTTTTTTTTTTTTTTTTTTTTTTTTTTTTTTTTTTGTCGTAGTAGTTGCATTAATAAACAAACTTTCTTCGAACATGAATTATATTTCTGGTAGGTAGTTACAATCTCACGTGTGTGGATAACATTCGCTTGAGTTCAGACTGATCAGGCACTTTTCCATCAAAACTTTGTAGAGAGAAGAAACGTAGGTTCTTGCAGTGTAAAATTATACTGCGGACAGATACTCCACTTTACTGAACCTGTGATGTTTCTTTTTTCAGGCAGGTTGATGGTTTCACTAAAAATGTATATAGCAGGCAACTTGCATAAGCCTAACAGAGAAATTATTTCGAGGGAACTTTCTATAAAACTACAACATTCTGTTCTGCATCTGTTTATCGTGCCTGCTTTCACACTAATGAACAGATTTGCGTGGTTAACGTCAAAATTGATCCCAGTAATAATAATTTTTGGAATTTAAATAAACTATGTTTTCGGGTATCACCTGCATATTCCATGAAATGTGGACAGTACTCCAAGAATTGGTGTTTAAGTTACCTGTGCGACAAATTCTGTTCCTAATTCTTATTTGGCACAGCAAACTATGATGCCTAAGAAGATACTGCAATTCATTCCGTAACAAACGGGGTACACATTTGAAGGAAGTCTGCTGTAATGATGGCGCTTTATTAATGAAATTACTGTGTCTAAAATGACTATTTTTGAATAATCTTACACGACATACACTACTTAATGATATGGTGTGTTGTTGTTGTGGTTATAGTCTTCAGTCCATAGAGTGGTTTGATGCAGTTCTCCACCTCCACCCTATCTTGCGCAAAACTCTTCGTCTCTAAGAAAGACAGCCCACATCCCTTTGAATGTGCTTGCTGAATCCATCTCGTCGTCTACCCCTGCGATTTTTACCCCCCACGCTCCCCACCAAAACTAAATTGACGATTCGTTGGTGTCTCAGAATGTGCCCTACCAATCGATCCCGTCTTTTAGACTAGGTATGCCAGAATTAGCAAGAAATTTCGAAAGCTGTCATCTTCTTGTCTGAACTTCTTTATCGTCCACCCTTCATTGCATAAAAAGGCCACACTTCGGACAAATGCCTTCATTAAAAACTCCATATCTCTTAAATTACTAATTTCTCTTCTTCAGGAATACTTTTCCTCTCATTGCATTATACATTTTATGTCTTCACTACTCCGGGCATCAGAATTTATTTTACAACCCAAATAACAGAACTCATCAGAACGAGGTAACACAGTGGTTAGCACACTGGACCCGCATTCAGGTGGATGGTGGTTCATATCCACCTCCAGCCATCCTGATTTAGGTTTTCCATAATTTCCCTAAATCACTCCAGGCGAAAGTCAGGATGCTTCCTTTCAAAGGGCACAACACGATTTATTTTCCCATCCTTATCCGAAATAGGGATTGGTGACCTGAGTAGTCTAGTGCTTCCAAACCATAACCCAAACCTCCGACCCTCCCCCCCCCTCCCTCCACACACGCAATCAATAAAAATTCATCTACCACTTTTAATGTCTTGTTTCCTATTATTTTCCACATCACCTGATTTTCTTAGACTAAATTTCATTACTCTTTTTTTGATGTTGTTCATTTTATACCTTCTTTTCGTGACACTGTCCATACAATTGCTCTTCTAGGTCCATTGCAGACTCTGACAGAATTACTACGTCATAAGCAAATCGGAAAATCTTTACTTCTTGTCCCTGAACTTTAATCCTTTCTCCAAATTTCTCCTTTCTCGCCTTCACAGCCTGCTCAGTGAATAGATTGAACAACATTAGGGAAAAAGCTACAGGCCTGTGTTACTCCCTTCCCAGCTTCTGTGCCCCTTTCATGCTCTTCGTCTCTCACAAAAGCTGACTGGCGTTTGCACAAACAGTATACTATCCTGCAGTCTCGCTGTACGCTGATATGATTAGCTTGTTATCAAAGGCGGACATCTGTCGTTTGCAAATAACTGAGATAAGCGCCATTTTTATTACGAAACATGGAATTAATACGTATGCATGTTAGTTTGATCATCACTAAGTCGCAAATGATTACCAAAGCAGTATGGAAATACACATTTCGTACTTAAAATGGCGTTTATCTCAATTATTTGCAAACGACATATAAGAAGCTATTCATATATTTATGCAGATTCTGACCTACACTGTCGGCAAAATAACTTCTGTTAGTTGCTTAATATAGGGATCACATTAGTGGTGCCGCGGTGGAGTAGCCGAGCGGTCTAAAGCGTCTCGCTGCGGAGCGCACGGTTGCTCGCCGTGGAGGTTCGAGTCCTCCCTGGGGCATGGGTGTGTGTGTGTGTGTGTTGTCCTTAGGTTAGTTTACCTAGGTTTAAATGTTCAAATGTTTGTAAATCTATCGGACCAAACTGCGTGGTCATCAGTCCGTAGCTTACAAACTACTTAAACCTAGGTAAACTAATCTAAGGACAACACACATACCCATGCCCCAGGGAGGACTCGAACCTCCACCGCGCGCTCCGCAGCGAGACGCTTTAGACCTCTCGGCTACTCCACCGCGGCACCTAGGTTTAAGTAGTTTGTAAGCTACGGACAGATGACCACGCAGTTTGGTCCGATAGATTTACAAACATTTGAACATTTTTTTTAACATTAGTGGTATAGATGGTACGCATTTTACTTCAGTCAGAAGCCTGGTATTCAGTAGATGAATAACTGGTCCGATGGTCTTCTTCTTAGCACTAAACTGCATCGTTTGGTATGATTCAGCCAGTCATGCTCAATCTGACACGATGGACACGAAAATGTTTACCAGACAAAAGCCTCTTAGCGATATTTGAACCCGATTTGTTAGACGCCGTATACAAAACATTAATACAGTGCATAACTTACAAATACGTTCTTCAAATATAAGTAGATGAAATAATTTGATACCTATTTATTTACAGGACCACCGCCCCATCCATGAAAGCTGCGCCATTCAAGAATGATTTTGCGGCCAAGATCGTATAAAGCTGACTGAGTTCGTTCCATGGTCACCGGACCTTAATCCTATTGAGAATATGTGGACGGAAGTAACAAGGTTGTTGCCACTTGGATCAAGAAACGCAAGCGACCGTTGGGAAAATATAGAACATATATGGTGGCAAATAAACTACTATGAAACATTATCAAGGCAGTTAGTAGAGTCAGTTCCAAGACGCCTTAGAGAGATATTACTAAATGATGCTGGATGGCTAGGCTGTAGGTATAGTCCCTTCTCAAAAAGCTAGCAAGGTGTGTGTGTGTGTGTGTGTGTGAGAGAGAGAGAGAGAGAGAGAGAGAGAGAGAGAGAGAGAGAGAGAGAGAGAGAGAGAGAGAGCTTGTGAGCAAGAATGTAAAAGACAAGCAAGAATAAAAATCCATAAAATATCAATGTGGAATGTTTTAATGACTTCTAAAGCTACAAAGTTCAAGATTACCTAAACAATTTCCTGTAAATTACATACATTGAAATAATGGTGAATGTATTACGACTTGGCTCTGAATGCGGCGTGCTGACACTATCTGTACAGGTTACTCGTAACCAAAATCAGACTCTATTCCGACGACTCTCTTCTTACGTCGCACAGGAAGACAACCTAGGCGGCACCAAAATTAATGCAACACACACGAACGAAAATCAGGAGCTTTCCTGCACTCGTTAGTGGTACACAAGTAGTAACCTTTTGTGAGAAGCATATAATAAATCTCCTTCTCTCGTATCACAGCCCTTGTGTCAGCGTGAAGTGATAAAATCTATATGCTAGGGTTGCTAAGTCTGATATGATGCCTTTCGTAATAGTAGTCCGGATCGTAGACATCATAAACTCCAGAACTTTCCTTCTTACATAACTATTTCTCACAACCCTTTATTTATGGAATTGCGGACATCAAATTTTTCTTGTGACTGAACGATGTGTTACTTTACTTACTATGGCACTAGCTGTACCCGTCCACGCGTTGCTGTGGCTTGTTACAGATTAAATGGAAAAGAAAGATAAGAGGAACCATACATATCTTATATACGTAATTTCCTGCTGCCTTGTGGATGGGAATTAGATATACGTCCTACAGTCTCTGCTCCCCTTATCTCTGTCCCCTCTTTCTGCACCTCTCCTCGTTCCCCTCTCTTTGTCCATAACTTCCCCCCGTCTCTCTCTGTCCATATCCTCATCCCTCACTCCTTGTCTATCTTCTGCCCTCTCTCTTTGTCTATTCGATCCTCCTCCCCCCTCTTTCTGTGCATCTGCACCTCCTCCCTCTCCCTCTACATCTCATCATTACGCTTTTCCTATTCGTCTCCTCCTCACTTTTATTTCCTCTTGGCACTCTTTCTAACTTAGCCATGTTTAGTGTTATGTTCAATATCGTATATTTGCGAAAGTTCTTGACCTAAAGCTTTGAAATGTTGACACAACGTTCTAATAAAATATGTGCATGTTTTCATATACCATTTTTTTCAATATGTGACTTATATGAATTTGTATAAACTTTATAATTGGAAAAAGGCTTATACTAAAAATCGCAAAAGGAACGCATTTATAGGTTAAATATAATATATTCAAGAAATGTGTACATAAAAACCTTCTTAGGCTAGAATGCAACGTTGAGTCAGAATTTCAGAGCAATGGGTCAAGAACTTTCGGAGATTAACGGCTATACGCCTAACATTATTATATATAAACGTGGGGACATAAGGAGGGA
Source organism: Locusta migratoria (assembly GCA_026315105.1). Lineage (NCBI taxonomy): Eukaryota > Metazoa > Arthropoda > Insecta > Orthoptera > Acrididae > Locusta > Locusta migratoria. The sequence goes on from CM048744.1 coordinate 503,888,087, forward strand.
AGTACACCCGCCCCCTCCTTTCATCGGTGAATATCGCTGCGCATGTATTCATTCATCATTGACTAACAGTTGGCACAACGCTTTGCAGAATTAACGCAATTGTCAGATCATTCAGAGACAGGAAATGGACTGTAATAAAATTGACGTTGCTTTCCGAGCTATATTCATCCAAAAATGGAATATTACTTAAACCAGATCCAGCAGTTACACTTGGATAATTCCTATGTGTTTAATTTGATAGCTGAAAATGTTCGTTAGTGTGGAACAGCCTGGAATTTATTTAGAACTAACTTAAGAATCGAGGCATTCTGAAACAAAAATTCTAATCTGTAAGGCGCGTCTCACGTTTCGCGGCAAAGCATCAAGCAGCAGTTATATTGTAATCATCGCTAATGTTGGGCAGTAGAATTTCTATATCACAACAGTAGGGATGCTTAGAGAACGACACGGCGTCACGCTGCCTATAGACTTTACAACGTGGTAGTCCTTAATCTAACACTGACATCGTAAGTGTCGGTGGCGACTTCTCTTCTAATGACCAGCAGACCATCAAGAACATGCACAAAATGGAACCAAGAACCATTAACATTTGAAAGAAAACACTCGTTTGTCTTCTCCAGCCAATATAGATACACCTGTCTGAATAGGAATAAGAAGAGACAAAGTTAAATCGTATTGTAAATAATGAATTCTGCAAAGAATTGCTTAGGTAAATTACCGTCTGCTACGCAATTGAAATGACAGCCATTATACAAGTTTAGATGTTACAATTAAGTAATCAGTATGCTGCAGTATTTCCACTGTTACGAAATGTATGGCCCATTAGTTATTTGAATAAATACACTTCCCACTCTGAGACACAAGTATTTGAAATGTTTTGGCCTCTTCACAAACAATGCCTGACGAATAAATACCGTTGAAGTGCCATTACGTTTATTGTTAAATATAATTTGTGTGTAATAAGCAATAAGCATAGGAAATTTACGCTTTCGTCTACAATGAGCTCATCTGAAGAGTAAACTACAATGTCTCGTAATTTATAGCATGGAAAACCTATTTTCGTAATTCGTTGTTGTGCCATGGATGAAGATGAAGTGTGGGATGTATTAATCATGATTGATAAAGTGGCTTATAAAATGTGCATTACACGATGTCTCACGAAAGCGAAGGAAGTAACACTATCCGCTACCCATATACGCCGTGATTTCAGTCAGGACACATGACGAGACATTGCTTTACGCTAGCGGAAGGCACCGCTGGGCATCGATTTCTGTTCACTTGCTTTTTTCTTTTTGTAAAGCCTGTGGGACTTAACTGCGGGGTCATCAGTCCCTAAACTTACAAACTACTTATGAACTAGCTTATACTAAAGGCGGCACAAACATACATGCCCGAGGGAGGGTTCGAACCCGCGCATCGTAGCATAGCGTCTCAATGTTCACTCACTAGCACCGCTTTCCGTCTGAGACTAAAATATCGGAGAGTGAACAAAACCGATGCTAAGACAATTCCTTTAACTAACGGATCAGAACGCATAAACGGCTGACGATAAGCAAAACGTGCTTGAAATGTGTTGTAGTATGACGGGGTGTGCTGAGCTACCAGCGATGGCTGATGTGTGTAGATGAGTTATGCCTGATTGAGTGATTGTGTGTTTAATTTGTTTCTCTTTCTGAAGAAGGCTGCGGCCGAAAATTTAAATTGTCTGAATGTGAATGTCTTTTATTTGTGTCTGGCTGCGACTCAGCGTTCGTCTTTACGGCGAGTTGTTTCCTATCCTCTGTTATTATGATTGCAGTATGTAAAATTCGAGATAAAATAAATAGTAATGCGACCGGACAATCCCGCCTGGGATGTCCCGAACAACAATGTCATATGATCATTTCAATAATTCTAACAGCCGCTTTCAAACTTAGCCTGTACTAAAGAAATGAGAGAATCTTCACAGACTCGACGATATATCACCACCTGTGTAGTGCTGCTACTGTAGCCATACAGTCAAATCCCACTACAAAAGTATGTTTAAAACCGGAAGCTTTTACTATTCCTGTATTTTAAATGGGTATGACTCCAACATCAACTTCAAGAATCCTACGAAACACCTGAGTTCATAACCGTCAGATGAATTGTAGAAATCGTCACACTAGCCAGTTACTACTATAATATTGTTTATCTGTCAGAAACGAATTTATGTCAGTCTTTGAACTGAATTTTGATTGGTGAGCCTGTAAGAATATAGGCGTTTATGATTTCAGAATAAAAGTACAATAGCCTCTCAAAAAAAGCTGACAACGAGAAGCAGATAGGAAATGTATGAAATTGCATCCACTGTCATATTTTATTTAACATCTCTGGTTGCAATTGTCACTGTTTGGGAAGGGACTGGGTGTGAATTATGGTGTGATGGACTGCAAAAATCGTTTTTCACTTCCAAAACGAGGTACCAGACTATTGCAAAGCAGAAAATAGAAAAAGGGAAACATAGTCGCTGCCAGAAAGACATGGTCATATTGCAATTCACTGCGATTAACTGGCATATTATTTGTTTGGTTCTTTGTGATGCTTATTTACCCACTGCTGAGAAACTCTTTCACGGGTAGAAAATAAGTACTACAATCAGACGTAGTTGAGCGTCAAAATCCAGTAGTCCATGGATAGTCTCTACAAGATCTGCCTGTCTCTCTGTGCCGTCGTACTAAACGCCTAGAATTCTCATTTGAATATTGTGACAGAATGGAAACATCGTTCGTAATTCGTACCATCAGGGAGCCAGTTAATTACACCGTGCACCAACTCAGAAGCACTCTATGGAAAATGAGCTCAACGCTCTGCTAGTTGAACGTATTGCAATCTCGGCAAGTGTCTGTTTTGAGCACAGTACAAGTTTGAGAGCTCTCTGGCACCGGCGTGACCACCGAGTTACTTGCGGGATGGCACAGAGACATGATAACAAATTCACTTAATATTTACCTGTCTGTTTGGTTGAATAATTTCAGTTCCTTTCTTTAACGGTGTGACATCGGCGCATAACTTTCTACTTCAAGTGCAAGTAATTTTTTGTTGTTATCTTTTGTAAAAGTAGGGAAACTCAGATCAATATTACCAGTCAACATAGAACAAAAACTATCCAACGGCTGCAAAGAATAGTTCTACTAGGGAAAAGAAAGCAGGGTTAAGGTCCCACTGCGGCATAATTTTTCAATATTACTGTTGTCAACCTAAAGAATTCAATTAATAAAAGGATGTCGTAAAGCCCCTTTAATCAGTCTCAGACAACGAATATCATGCGGAAAGTGACTGTCAACTCGGCAATAATCAACGAAGTTCCAGTATGTGTAATACTAATTAAATATTCCCATGTTTTATCCCTTCTCTAGTGCAAGTGATAAGGACCAAAACAGAAGTACGGCCTAAGTAATGCATTCTGTGAAATCCAAGAATTTCTATTATGGTAGTTTGTAGGTCGAGAAAGTATTTTTCATGTTTTTCCAATGGAGTTTGTAAACTTCCATTAACTGTTATTTCATTTTTATTTATTGGAATATACACGCCTTTATTCGCTTACTTCAACCATTTTTTGGTTTGTGGGACTGAAATCGACACCTGAGATATTCATCCAACTGAATATTAGTACTTACGTTGAGTATTCATCTTCAGAACAATAGCAGAATACTGTCGGGAAAACTGACAATAACGACCCCATTAATGTAGGTATAAACCTGTATTTTGTATCATAATTTATTAGACATCTACAGTGGGTGTAGGGGTGAGAGCAGGAAGTGGACGTGAACGATGAAGTGATAGACTCATGCTTGTTGAACGCTTTCAGTACGTAATAATACTGTTGTGAATGAAATTAAATCGTTTGTAGGAAAATCAAGTCATAGAAATTTAGCCACGTATAATTGGCAACTGATGGGTTTGTGTTACATGCAGGGGTAGCGATACTGTTCACCAACTGTTGAGCAATTGTTTCACAGACAGCAATTAATGTGGAATATATTTCGACATAGTGACAATTTGGCGTTATCCATTGGTAGCATAAAAACAGTCACTGCAACTTCTATAGCTATCTGATCAACTATGTCATCATATTACGGCCCGATGGTTCTGATATGAATATGATATGAAAAAAAAACAACAACGACAACAACAACTGTGTGACTGCTGCATTCAATATCAGCATTACGCTTTGCTTCGTTAGCCCGTAGTTAATTTGGATTTTGGGTTCTTTCTGCCCTGAATTTCTGCATAGTCAAAAGGTTTTCAGTATATCTGCTGCTCGATTTTATTAGGGGATATAATGGGACTCAAATCAACAGGTGATACGTTTCATTTTTGCCATATTTGTAGACTGGATGATAGTTTGGCTTAAAGATAAATGAATCTGTACATTACTGTCCCTAATTCTATGTTTGGATTACAGAAGCTCTTCTTATTTTGAACTACATGTTACGAAGCCTTTCAAGAAATGTTCACATTTTGAAAACAATGCTGCATTGATTTCTCTTCGTTCCTATTTCCCCCCCCCCCCCCTCTCTTCGTTCGTTTGTGCCACTGACAACGATATCAAAAAAGATATTTTCTGAGTCTATAATTGTAAAGAAAATTGACGCTTACATCTAATGTTTTCAGTATAATCAATGGAAATGCTCGAAGAAATGTGAAACAGCATTGGTGAATGACTTTTTTGTCATTGCGCTTAAGACAGGATACGCAAATAATTGAGACACTTATTACTATGTTAGCGGTCGGTGCACCTGTATATTTTTTATTAGTGACAGTGATACACTCATTAAAGCTAGTTACGTAATTGCGAGCAGGGCTGATTGACATATACTTTAGGTGTTCGGACCCCCAGCAGGCGTGAGCTAAGTCTCTCTCGAGCTCACTTAGCAGTCACCTCAGCTCTTATTCTTCCTGTTGATAGTATGACTGAAGCTTGGCAACATTGCAGTGTAAGTCTGTCAACGCTGGTACCGAGGTCTTACTTCCGGGTTGGCACAGAACTATGTTCATAAATTCACTTGATGTTTCCTGTAATTTCCATTGAATAATCTAACTGGTTTCTCAGTCGAGAGGCGACAGAAGGCGATTAGTTCATGCTTTTTGGTCCAGGAAATTGTTTACACGGCGAAATTCGAACTAACCTCATTTCGTATGTTGCGAGTCATATGTGCTAGTAATGTATGTGGCAGCAGGAAAGAGCTGGCGTGCACAGCTCCTCGCTAGCTTTGTGGTAAAGTAGATGTCTGCAACGGAGCACTGGCTGTCGTCAGTGGTTCGTGTCTTATTGGAGTAGAATTTTTTAGCTGTTTTCGTGACAGGAGTTGCACTAATCCACATCAAACACACAAGAAACCTCTTGTAGTTACTTGCTATATTCTCTCAGATTATGGGAAAGTCTGACAACGGCCTGGTAGTTTACCAATTCTGTCCCTTTAGAATCGAACTGATTCCAAGCTAACTATGACGCCAATCGATGTTCGATTTGTATTTTCGTCTGTAAATAATGTTTGTCGAAGGTTATTCGAGTAGGGGCAGGAAAGATAAACATTTGAGGACAGATGATTGACACTAAATAAAGAAATGTGTGAAGTAATACACATGATCACTAAAAGAAATCCGCAGAACTTCAATTACGCGATAAATCAGTCAAATCTTAAGGTTGTAAATTCTACCAAATACCTAGGAGCTACAATTACGAACAACTTAGACTGGAGATAACACATAGAAAATATTGTGGGGAAGGCGAACCAAAAGTTACAATTCATTACACTTGTGCGTCCTCTCCTGGAGTACTGTTGCCCAGTTTGGGACCCTCACCAGGTGGGACTGACGGAAGACATTGAGAAGGTTCAGAGGACGGCAGGTCGTGTTGTTTTATCATGTCACGGGGGGAAAGCGTCACGAAAACGTTGCACGAATTGGGGTGGAAATCATTAAAAGACAGACGTTATTCATTGCGGCGTGATCTGTTTGCGAAGTTTCAATCACCGACTTTTACTTCTAAATGTGAAAATATTTTGCTAGCACCCGCTTACTTAGGGAGACATGACCATCCCAATAAAATAAGAGAAATCAGATCGAAAACGGAACGATTTAGGTGTTCTTTCTTCCCGCGCGCTATTAGAGAATTAGAGAAAAGTTATGAAAATGGTTAATGAACCCTCTGTCAGGCACTTAAATGTGATTTGCAGAGTATCTATGTAGATGTAGATGATCGAAAGAGTAGGTGGGGAATGGGTGATTTCCAAAGCACACTATTCGATGTTTTGTTTGTGAAATCAACGGGCATTATTATGGTGTAGTACTAACAAATGATGTTATTTTCTTAGGTCGTTTGTCCTTACAGTGCGACTAAATAGTGTCTCAGTTGTTTGCAAAAATTGGACTCACCCTGGCGTTGTGGTTGCACTTTGCTGAGTATAAAAATCTTGTTTTTTTGTCTAAGGCTGTACATAAATGTTTGATCTTCATCTCGAGAATTACTCAATACGTGTCGTGTAAAGTATAACAACATGTACAATTCTTTCAGTGTTTCATTAATCAAGTAATAGATATCTTAAATCATAAATTATACTGAATGAAATCATGTCAAATTGTTAAACAAATCTGTTAATAACTCCAGACATCAGTTTCCCCATTAACATGGTATTTTACTTTACTTTTTTTTTTAAATTAAAGGAATTGGACAAAGTGAAATTGTGGCATATACTTTGTCATAGATTTCGCCGTCGATTGGTACCATTTATCTGCTATTTAATGTCAATGTTGATAATCTAAAATTTTGTTCACGACCAAATGTAACCATTGATTCAAATTGTCTAAATCCAAGAAAGGTTATGAATCGAACTCATTAAGTTGATAGGAAGTGTCTGAAATGTGTCCAGTGTGCAAACGCACTGCTGGTGCTAGAGGTATTACGTATAGAGACTAAGGTTTTTTTTACGCTAGAAGCAATGACTATGAAAACTATATGTATTTAAAAAAGTGCTTTCAAAATTGCTTATTTCAATCACCAATAGTGTCCCAACAATTGTTGATTTTTGTAATCCGATGTTTTTATGGAAGAAGCAAAATTAATTTTTTAAGTGAGATCCTACTTTCAATATCGCTAGGTTTATGTAAACGTCAGACATCGGCAGAAAAATCCCCAAAGGGAAAAAATGACACTATAATGTATTAAATTTTTACGAGACTTCTATTTAAAAGAATAGCCTGAAGTTTGGACTTACTTTCTTCGAGGAAAATGAACGAGCTTCATACAAAACACTTTGCACATTTGGTGGTTTATCTATTTGGTGCAAGGTTATTAAACGCTTTGGAATCGGTCAGAAGAATTTCCTCTTACCGTCACAAACTATTGCAACAACTTTCGCACCGCAACCCGAACGCCACAATGGCAGTCATATTTAGTTTGATACTATTGCGACTGCAGCTTGAACGCTAATCGCGGTTGCAATCGTTGCAACCGCAACTCGAATGAAGCTATTCATTCCGAGTGACAATCAGTCTAGCCATGTCCACCTTAATAAAACCTTAAAGGTGGTTCTATTGTAGCCCAAGAGTCATACATAAAACCACATATTTTAGAAAGATCTTTACGTTGCTGAGCAATTAAAGTCTATATTGTTTGTAAAACGTAGGCATATATACACGAAAACAAAAATTACAGCTTATCGTTGGAATCCTTCAAATAAAGATGGCAGATGTTTGTTTTGATTCTGAGAAATGGTGCCACAAAGTTCAAATGTACGCTGTATGTATACAGTTGTGCATGGTTAGTTTACAAATAACAAAGGCAGGGTATGTTTTCTGACCTTTTATGGGCAGCAGATATAATGCAGTGTGTGTGTGTTTACTAATAAACAAGAAGTTATTCCACGAACTAATAATGTTGTGGATCTACGTTGGCAGCCCTGCCGTGATTTCAAACACTGTTTTGCCGGTCTCGTTTTAAATTTGTAAACAAATATTTGTTGTCATATGTGGACATGGAAAATGTGTGTGCAGCAGTAAAATATTTTTCAAGGCTTTCAGGTAACTCACTTACATAACTGACCCGTTTAACATAAATTAACAATGTACTTTCCGTCAGTCTGCTGTGGTGTCCAGCCTCTAACTGTCATTAACTACATTTGTGTAAAATGTGACTTTCATTGGAGCATTAAAGAATTGTTCGCTTAGCAACTGTACGTCCTGATTATTACTGTTTCATCGATGTAGTAAAATTACTTACTTTGGAAATTCACAATAAACATGAAGTTCATTGATGATTGTCATATTTATTAAAACTACAGTTTTGTTGTGGGCTGTTGCAGCTTCTCGTTTTAATGTGTCATGTTTAATTTTGTAAACAATTTCATGCTTAATAGAACCGCAATCAATAGGGTCTATGTAAAATGTTTCAGTCGTATATTAATAAATTTCTTGAAGTCAAAGCTGTATATAAATTGTAGTCACTGGCTTTTATTTGAATATTTCATAAGTACCGAAGGTTGTTTAGAATTGTCCCCCTAAATATGTAGATCGAATGGTTTAAGAGCAGCCAAATTGTGTAAATAGTAGCCATAGTGTCATTTAGGCTATCGCTGGGGCATATTTTAGACTGATTTTGGGCAGAGCAGGAAACGGAATATTGAATCAGTTTTGAAGAAAAGCTACCAAAGAAATAACAATTTAAATATTTACGTAGAATTGCAGTGTATATATGAGGAAGTCCTAAGTCCTGGCAGCAAGATGTGACATGTCCAAACGTCTATAACAACAAATTAAACTTAGCTGAAGGACCAATAAAAGTATTATTTGTTATGCAGTTCACACAAATATCTAATAAATCAAGGAGCCTTTTCCCTCAAGCTAAACTTTGTCTTTCATATTGATTTTGAATTTTTCAATCTGCTCAGTATCGTTTTCATTCACAGACAGCGTCAAAAATTCAATATTTACATCACAGTAAAATGAGTCCAACAACTGTGATTGGATTACAGATATTTTAAGACAAATTGAGCATGTATATGCACTCAACAACAACTGGATAAATTCTAGTCTCCGATACCGCTTTGACCAATGTCGTCATACATAATAGAGAGATACTACCACAAACACATTTTTACCACAACATGGCAATATAATAGTGTCTGCAATTAATAGCAATATATTAATCAAAATTAAAGGGACCATCACAGGAAATTGGGGTTTTTGGGTAGGGACAGACTAAAAAATGCCCCCCCCCAAAAAAAAAAAACCACCCCTCTATTTCATTCAAGAATAACCTACCCATCTCCCGAAAATAGAAGTCACATACGTAAATTGTGACATGGTATTGGTAGTTAAATTTCAAATCTACTTAATGATACCACCTCTTCAAAATACATTTAATAATTAGGTCATTTTAAAGAAAGTTTACATTCAAAGTTGTACAGCCTGAAATGATATATGTCAAACATACAACTGTAAATCTATTGAGTGTTTCTATGCCACCTAGGTGTTGTCAAAAATATGAAACACATGTAAACAGCAAGTATTGATACCATGCGCGGGACGGAATGACATAAACCGACGTCATTGGTCAAAGCGGTATTGGAGACTAGATTTGACTCCAATAACCATACAATAATATTAATATAAGAACAAACAAAAAAACAAGTACCGTAGTTTATTTTTGATATCAAGTTTGAAGTCAGGTAGGCACTGTGATATCAACGGGGGGAAAAAATCTTCAATGCTGTACATTTGTTCCTCTTTTAATTTACACAGGATAGTTTCTTTAAATTGCTCCAGTGGCGAGAATTGCATTACCTTTGGTAATACATTAGATAATTCTATAGGCTCACCTATAGAGGGGGATATCGCCCGTCAGTGATTATGTGGTGGCTGAGTTAAAGTTGATAGATTTTTTTACAAACAAAACAGACTAATATTTTGTGTTTAAACTGTGATCTGTAGCTTCTCTCTGATGGTTAGGTGTAGGTTAACCGATATACTTTTTTTCGTATGGGAGCGCCAAAGGTGCGAATTTCTGGCCTAAGACCTGTGATCAATGGTACATTCTGTTATCTATAATAACTACAGATTATTTTTATGTACAATACGGAAGTATTAAGATATCCCCTATACTGGTTTATTGACATCTTGATGACGTCATGGGGTAAAGCAGATGAGTGGTATCCCAGTCTACAGTTAAGCCATTTCATAGCTACCATTGAGAAGCTGCTTTGTGTCTTCATTAAATGATATCTTGGTCTGTCTAGACTGTTTTTACTATGAGTGCAGTGTTGATGAATGTCACTCCTCTTCATGCTAGTTTCTTGGTTCAAGAGAGAGTTAAATATGTACTGGCTGAACCCAGTGAGCACATCCAATCTATGAAAATAGGTTTGCAATGGTCACAGTTTTACTTGAAGTGATGATCCTCATAGCTTTCTTTTGCAGTAAGAGCACATCCTTATAGTGTGCAGAGTAGCCCCACAGTAACAGACCATAACTGATATTGATGTGGAACATTGCATAGTACACAATAAGTAAGTACTGCTCTGAGATTATATATTTTTAGTTTCCTCGAGAGGTACAGGATCATTTAAAGTTTGGAGCAAACATGTTTAGTGTCTGGTTGCTACGTTAACTTGGTGTCAATGAAGTAATCCAGAAGTTAACGGCTGCTGTTTCATCCAGTACTCTGGTAACACTGAGACTACATATCATCCTCTGTGTGTTGTCTTTTTTATTTTCATTCTGTTCATTTCAAATCGGGTTTTGGTTTCAGTGAACAGAACATCAGCCTGATGTACAGTCTGAGCAATATTTTCTCCTTTTGCAAACAAGGTAGTATCATCTGCAAACTGCAGTGTGTGTCCATTGGAGCCTATGTCATTAACAAATATAAGAAACGAACAGGGGCCATATGACCAATCCCTCCGGCACTCCATCTTTTACATTCTTTTCACCTGAGACTGCTCCCTGCACTGATATGATCTGTCGTCTGTTCATTAGGTATGATTCAAGAGTTTGCAGGACTGTTCCTCCAATACCATATGATTTTAGCTTTTTGAGTAATGTCTTATGTGGATGTAGTCATACGCCTTACTAAGGTCACAGAGAACCGAAGCTATAGACTCTTTGTCTTCAAATCCAAGACTTATTTTTTGAAATTAAATCACATACTGCTCTTTCCCTTTTGAAAGCCACGCTGTGAATCATACTTGCTCTTACATTATTGACTCCATCACTTTAGATAGTATAGTTAGTACCAGTATTATGGAAATGGACCTGTAACTTGACATTTCATGTGGATAAGGTATAGGTTAAACAAGATTTTATTTTAGTATGTGAGGGCACATAGTGGATTTTTTTCTTAGGGAAGTGAAAACTAATTTTAAAATGATTCATTATTCCCGTATTGCAAGGCAACTGGAAAAATTATAATCAGTCATATTACTTGTGATACATCGTGGACTATGATGGAAAACAAGGAACTCGGTTGACGGACTTTCAGCTGACCCCATGGGGCCAAATTCTCCAGCAATCTCTACAGCCGGTGGTTGAGTCTTTTCAACAGTTAACTACGATTGTGTCAGGTCAGGCGGAACGTTTTGATTTCCTTGTGTCACGATTCCAGTCGGCTTCTCTGCCGGCGATTGCTTCCAGTTCTGTGTCTAATGCAACAGCATTCCTGCCTCCTTTCTCTGGTTTTGATGACTAATTAGCCGTCGTTATATGTTCATTACTCTGACCCACAACGAATCGTATGCGGACGATATGGTTCGTGATGCAATTCTCAGGCTTGCTCAAGATACGAAAGTTCACCAATGTGCCTTACAGTTGCAAAATCCAACCTTGACGGACGTTCTAAACATTGCGCAATCTTTTGAAGTCTCATGGGCTGCAAGGAACCAAATTGAGACTTGGGATGATGTAGCTGCAGTTTTCTGTCTGGCTCGGTGCCTTTGGATTTTGAGGACACCACTGTCGTACGGGAGCGCCCCACTCGTCGCATGCGCGGTCGTAAACAGGTCGTGGCTTTGCAGCAGCTGCAGGTTGTGTCGCACCATCCTGCTCGTACGCAGCGACCTTTACCATTTTGCCCCTTTTGTTTTGTACAGCATGACAGAGCAGACTGCCGCAAGTGTTGTTGGATGTCACTCATGCAAGAAAAAGGGTCACATGGCTTCTGTTTGCCATTCCTGTCCGACTGAGCAGGACGGTGAGATGGATGTGAATCTTGTCCAGAATGTTCACTCTCTGTTTCCCAAACTTATTCCTGAAGTTCAGATTTTTGACAAGGAGACCACCTTGCTAGTAGATACGGAAGCCTCCATTTCCCTTCTTAATTATTCTAAGTATATACTGCTAGGCTTGCCCCCCTTGGCAGCAGTTACCCATTCTTTATGTGGCTATAGCTCTCAGCGCATCCCTATCTTGGGTCAATTTAAGGCCTCCACGGCGTATAAATCTGTCATCAGGCCAGTCACTTTTCTTGTTGTCGATGACACTGTGGCTGCTAACATCTTCGGCCTTGATGCCCTTAATGCTTTTGGGTGTACTGTTGACTATTCTGTTAATCTTCTTTCAAATTCTGTGCCTTTCCCAGAGTTGGATGCCCTTTGTCAGGAATTCTCTTCGTTTTCTGGTGGGCTGGGTTGTGCCGCAGGCTTTACTATGACACCAATGCCACACCCCAAGTGTTTTCACAAGCGCCACGTGCCGGTGGCCTTGTGCAACCAACTTAAGGCTGAATTGAATCACCTCCAAGATTTACAGGTCTTAACTCCTATATCTTCCAGTGAATGGGCTACGCCACTGGTTATTGTAAAGAAACCTGTGGGGTCTATACGTATCTGTGGGGATTTTAATGCGCAGTCTGTGATTGACTCGTACTCCATGCCTCGTACAGATGAACTCCTAGCTTTACTTTCTGGTTCGCATTCTTTTTCTCATATAGATCTGGCAGAAGCCTATCTTCAGCTTCCTTTGGACGACGATACAAAATGTCTCCTGGTTGTAAACACTCCTTTTGGTTTATACCAATATCAACAGGGTCACTAGTGCCCCTGCTACTTTTCAGCATTACTTAGAGCAGCACTTCCACCCAGTTTTGGGCTGTATTGACTACTTAGATGATATTGTTGTGACCGGGGCTTCACCCCACGAACATTTACAAAACCTATGGGCCATTTTCTCTGTTCTCCAAGCAACTGGCGTCCGCTGCCACTTGCCCAAGCCTTGCTTTTTTCCAACCTTCTATTCCTTATTTGGGGTTTGAAGTGTCTTCAGCGGGCATCTGCCCTTTGCCGGACTGCGCGGCCTCAGTACAGTCTCTGCCGTGTCCCGCATCTGTCAAAGATGTAGAGGTTTTCTTGGGAAACATTGTCTATTACCATCGCTTGTTACCAGGGGCTGCCTCAGTGGCGCACCCCTTTATCCATCTGCTTCACAGAGCTGTTCCCTTTGTCTGGTCTTCTGATTGTGAACTTACATTTTGCACCTTAAACCACTTGTTGATTTCTGTCCCTTGTTTGAGGGCATATGTTCCTGAGTAACATTTGGTTCTATCCAAGGACGCTTCTTAACATGGCATTGGTGCTGTTTTGGCTCATAAGTATTCCGATGAGTCTGAGCGCCCTATCGCGTACGCATCTAAGACATTGACGGCTACCCAGCAACAGTACTCTCAAAATGGAAAAGAGGTTGTGGCCATTGTGTATGCTTTGAAGAAATTTCATGTTTACTTGTATGGGGTCAAGTTCCATCTCATAAGCTCTTGGTCTCTGTACTTCACCCTACAGCAGCACTTTCTGACAAAGCAGCTCATAGATTCCAGTGTTGGGCTATCTTACTTTCTCATTATAATTATGAGATCCATTTCCGTCTGACAGCGCAACATGCTAACGCGGACGCATTATCTCGCTTCCCAGCAGGTCCTGATCCTGGGGGGGGAGGCGGGAATGCTGTTGCATTAGACACAGAGCTGGAAGCAATCGCCGGCAGAGAATCCAACTGCAACCGTGACACAAGGAAATCAAAACATTCCGCCTGACCTGACACGATCGTAGTTAACTGTTGAACAGACTTGACCACAGGCTGTAGAGATTGCTGGAGTATTTGGCCCCATGGGGTCAGCTGAAAGTCCGTCGACCCAGTCCCTCATTTTCCTTCATTGTCCACGACGTATCACAACTAATATGACTGATTACTATTTTTCCAGTTGCCTTGTAATACGGGAGTAATGAATCATTTAAAAATTAGTTTTCACTTCCCTAGGAAAAAAATCCACATATTGGATAATTTGGAAGATTCCCTATATCCCGAAGTTCCGGTTCTGAACCGGAAATTCCGCCACTATGCACTCTCACACACTAAAAAAAATCTAATTTAACCTATACCTTATCTTTTTAAGGCTACACTACAGATCACTTTTTTAAGTGAGAGGTTGTCTCAACCACACTTTTCAGACTATCGCGTAACACACTATCGACAACTTCAAAACCAACAACAGGCCAGCACAACCTTATGGTTAGGTATAAGTTACACAAGAAGTTCTTTCTCGTAGTAGCATTCGAATCTCCAGTTCAGAACCGCTTGAAAAAGCTGCAAAAGTCATGCAATTACCACAATTAAAATGATTGGTGAAAATAATTTTCACTACATAGTACAGCCAAGTCATTATCTTACACTCAATTTCCATTACAGAATGTAAATATAAATTTCCTATTTACTGAAATGCAATATGTTCATATAAAGATCTTTACATCCATTATGCTGATTTGTTTACAAACAATAAAGAGTGAAGCTGTTTCTTATTGGCTTGGCCTCACTGGCTGCCGTTGCAGCATTGGAAAAAATCGAGGCTTCGGCAAGTGGCAGTGGACTCAAGTTGCTTGGAGAACAGAGAAAATGGCCCATAGGTTTTGTAAATGTTCGTGGGGTGAAGCCCCAGTCACAACAATATCATCGAAGTAGTTAATACAGCCCACAACCGGGTGGAAGTGCTGCTCTAAGTAATGCTGAAAAGTAGCAGGGGCACTAGTGACCCCATTGATATTGGTTTAAACCAAAAGGAGTGTTTACAACCAGGAGACATTTTGTATCGTCGTCCAAAGGAAGCTGAAGATAGGCTTCTGCCAGATCTATATGAGAAAAAGAATGCGAACCAGAAAGTAAAGCTAGTAGCAGTTCATCTGCACGAGGCATGGAGTACGAGTCAATCACAGACTGCGCATTAAAATCCCCACAGATACGTATAGACCCCACAGGTCTCTTTACAATAACCAGCGGTGTAGCCCATTCACTGGAAGATATAGGAGTTAAGACCTGTAAATCTTGGAGGTGATTCAATTCAGCCTTAAGTTGGTTGCACAAGGCCACCGGCACGTGGCGCTTGTGAAAACACTTGTTGTGTGACGTTGGTTTCATAGTAAAGCCTGCGGCACAACCCAGCCCACCAGAAAACATAGAGAATTCCCGACAAAGGGCATCCAACTCTGGGAAAGGCACAGAATTTGAAAGAAGATTAAAAGAATAGTCAACAGTACAGCCAAAAACATTAAAGACATCAAGGCCGAAGATGTTAGCAGCCGCAGTGTCATCGACAACAAGAAAACTGACTGGCCTGACGACAGATTTAAAATTGAACCAAGATAGGGATGCGCTGGTGGCTATAGGCATGTAAAGAATGGGTGGGGGGGGCAAGCCTAGCTGTATATACTTAGGATAATTAAGATGGGAAACGGAGGCTTCCGTATCTACAAGTAAGGTGGTCTCCTTGTCGAAAATCTAGACTTCAGCAATAAGTTTGGGAAACAGAGAGTGAACATTCTGGACAAGATTCACATCCATCTCACCGTCCTGCTCAGTCGGACGGAAATGGCAAACAGAAGCCATGTGACCCTTTTTCTTGCATGAGTGACATCCAACAACACTTGCGGCAGTCTGCTCTGTCATGCTGTACAAAACAAAAGGGGCAAAATGGTAAAGGTCGCTGCGTACGAGCAGGATGGTGCGACACAACCTGCAGCTGCTGCAAAGCCACGACCTGTTTACGACCGCGCATGCGACGAGTGGGGCGCTCCCGTACGACAGTGGTGTCCTCAAAATCCAAAGGCACCGAGCCAGACAGAAAACTGCAGCTACATCATCCCAAGTCTCAATTTGGTTCCTTGCAGCCCATGAGACTTCAAAAGATTGCGCAATGTTTAGAACGTCCGTCAAGGTTGGATTTTGCAACTGTAAGGCACATTGGTGAACTTTCGTATCTTGAGCAAGCCTGAGAATTGCATCACGAACCATATCGTCCGCATACGATTCGTTGTGGGTCAGAGTAATGAACATACAATGACGGCTAAGACCATGCAACTCTGTGGCCCACGACCGATAAGACTGAGTTGGTTTCTTATGGGACTGATACAATTCAATCCACGCAGCAATAACACGTGTATGCGGGCAGTAATGTGCCAACAACAAACGACACATTTCATCGAAAGACAAAGCAGCCGGTTCCTGCAGGGGGCAAGTTGACGCAAAAGTTGATAGATGTGAGGGGAGACCCATGAGAGAAAGAAAGCCTTACACAAAGCTGGGTCTGACACCCTGAAGGCAAGGAAATTCTGGTGCAGCCTGTTTTCATGAGTCCCAATCTTCTAATTAGTCATCAAAATCAGAGAAAGGAGGCAGGAATGCTGTTGCATTAGACACAGAACTGGAAGCAATCGTCGGCAGAGAAGCCGACTGGAACCGTGATACAATCGTAGTTAACTGTTGAACAGACTCAACCACCGGCTGTAGAGATTGCTGGAGAATTTGGCCCCATGGGGTCAGCTGAAAGTCCGTCGACCCAGTCCCTCGTTTTCCACCATTGTCTAGGATGGATCTCACGCCAAGTCAAATACCACACTCGTCGCCACTAGTGTTATAATGAATAACAAACCTATGCAAGCTATGTAAGCTGCGACCAGTACAGAAGTATTGAATTGTCTCATTCGGGGTCTGAGGACCTATGAAGTGAGTGGTTCCTACTCCAGTCCATGCGAAAAGCACAAATTAACAGTCACGAAGCACACACTAGTTCATAAACATTGATGACACTATACTGGATAGAAGCGGCCACAGCTGGGTCCGGCAGCTCTGTTTTAACGGCTCTGCGGCCGGCAGGCTGCAGTGCGGTAGCCCAACCAGTGCCGCACAATGGCCAGTCCTGGTAACGTGTGGTGCGCCGTTCAAACATACGTGCCATGCAGTACCACAAAAACTTCCTGAGTAATCATCAGTAAGAACTCCAAAGACGAAGACTGTAAGTCTTACAGGCTTATTAACTTCGCAGTAAACTGCTCTAGCTACATGCATGTGTAGAAACAAAATTTTCATCAACCTACAATTTCAATATAAGTTGATTTCTGATGGTTGAAGCACAGACAAAAAGTTTGGAAATGGACGACATGTACCGAAACTAGTCACAAACAACTTCAAATAAATATGCAATTCCAATAGTGATAAGCATTTTAAAAAAAAAAAAAAAAAAAAAAAAAAAAAAAAAAAAAAAAAAAAAAAAAAAAAAAAAAAAATTTACAGTTGCTGATTGTGCCCCATCTTACAATGAATTTTCACACACTGAGTAAATTCTGGAGTACCTTTGTGTTAGCAAATGCAGGAATATGGACAGCTTCTGGGCCTAAAGTTGTGCCATTCCAGTTACAGAAAGGGGTGTACCATTGGTGGTGCCGTTAATCAAACAAGTAAATTAGTTTCTAATTTATCTTGAGGGTATATACTTGTGTTAATGATCAATATTTCAGGTGTAATCTAATAATGGAAAGTCCAGGTTGGAATTAACAATATAGTAATAAGGACAGTTTACAACTCACCGCAAAGATGTGATGAGAAGCTGCGACAGGCATGTAAAAAAACACCAACACACACAAAACTTCAGCTATTGGCCATGGCCTTCTTCAGAAAATGGAACATATACACAATTACATGTGGCAGCCAGAGCTGACGGTTGTGTGACTGTGTTGCGTGCCTGTGTGATTGAGTGAATGTTCTATTTTCTGAAGAAGGCCAAGGCCAATAGCTGAAGTGTTGTATGAATATTTCAGGTGCCTTTGACAACATAGGAATTCTCTCACACTATAAATTGTTGTTTTGTTATTGTTGTCTTCGGTCCAAATGTTGGATTCATCCAGCTCAGCTCACTACACTCTCTCTCTCTCTCTCTCTCTCTCTCTCTCTCTCTCTCTCTCTGTGTGTGTGTGTGTGTAGCTTGATGGCTTAATGGTAAAATGCCAGACTCCACAGTCTATAATTGGTAGGATTTCATGTGTCACTTGCCAAATTTCGTTCACATCTGACAGTGTATGTCAACATGAAAATTGGTGAGTTGCAATGTGGTTTGGAATATGAATGTAGATCCTTCTGTGTTGCTGGATAAGAGTCGAAAGTTGGAGGAAGGTAACAGCTAACTCCATCCAGCAGGACTATGTCTTCTAAAGCACTGCTCAAAACAGTCTTACGATTGACGACTACTTTACATATTCTGTTTATACATTATAATTTCATTTATTTATTAACTTGCTGCCATATTTTAACAATAGAAGCATTTAGTATTGTCCTAATTTTATTATAATCAATGCAGTGAGACATTGGTCAAGATTTCTTAACTTGTACTTGACAAGGGTGAGATTAAATCCCCATATGCCATCTGGATTTTGGGTCATTCTGGGTTTCTGGGTTATGTCCAGAAATGCCAAGTATTACGATTTGTCCACAATAATCATGATTTATAGCAAAAAATTATAGTGTGCTGTGCTAAAATTATGGAATTCAATATTTGATTTATTTAGTACAGTAAAGTCTCGAAAACTCGGCCTAATGCGGACCGAAGGTTGGCCGGGCTTGTGAAAATGCCGGGTTATTGGGAACGGTGTTAAAAAGGAATAGGTAAGAGTTTTTTGTTATAAAATATCTTCTGTTGTAACGTTAGAATACGATACAAGCGATGGAATACAGTAACACAAAATAAATTTAAGAAATTATATTCGTTACTTACGAGTATGTGCGGTACTTTAATTTACATTTAGAAAACTACTTTAAGAAGGCATACAGTATTGAACAATTAAAATTATGGACAATAGTGATTTATACTTCATAAAACATATTCCACTAAAATTGCCATCACGCCTAAGCTGATTTTAAAAGGCATTGTGAAAAAAATGCCCTCCCATAATTTTGATCACAACAGGTTTTTAATATTAAGACGCATCTACATACTGTATTAATGAAATGCAAAAGATTTTTAAATAGAGTGTAGGTGGCACAAGAAAAGATGATGTCTAGGCCCATTTATAGCATAGCCTGTAACTGCTACACGGTACGATTTCAATTCTGTCTTGCATTCTACGAGCACATAATAATTCCAGAGGGTGTGCTGGGGGGTGGTCTAGTTACCTGGACTGCTGGGTAACTGAGTGCCGAGTTTTCGGGACTCTACTGTTTTTTTGTAGGATCAGTTTATGAACCAGTATAATTTTTTAAAAGAACTCAATTCCAAACCCTTTTTATCGTCAGTTGGTACAAACAGAATGATATACACAAACATCGAAATGGAGCCTAGATCAGTTCACTACTGTGAGTGCGTAAACTTGTAGTTAGGTTGCGATTTGGCTTACCACTGTTCTATAAGTTATATGATATGCTGATGACGGGCAGTGATCCTTTCTTTTGTATGGAGGCACTCCTATTCCCTTAATCTTACAGGAATCAGTTTACGTAGTTTGAGTGCCAGGCACCGTGGCTCAGCGCGGTCAGAGAACTTGACATCCTGTGTAATAAAAAAAACTGGGCCAAATACTCAACGAACAACCCAGTATATGAACAAACAAGTGTTGTAGTGGTCAGCGTGATCGCGTAGAAAGCAGGAGACCCAGGTTCGAATCTCCGTGGGGTACTCATTTTCATCTTGCCCATTTTGCAGTTAAAGTCATACATTCTGTGAATATGAGTACTAATGTCCATGGTGTTTTGTCATTAGCGAGAGAAAATCATTCATTCAGTAGCACTTAAGTATCACACTTTTCTAATCTGTTTTGGACATACACAAATGAATGTAAAGTTCAATGTAATTGTTTGTTCTAAAGTGTTTTCTCATAGCTTAACAATTTTTTTTAATGCTACACTTAAGCATGAAATGGAAATTTTTATGGTCAATTTTTGAAATAATTTGCGGGGTAAGGCCCTGGTTCAACCCGCACCTCCCCCCCCCCCCCCCCAAATTACGAATAGCTTCCTTTCAAACTTGGCATCCCTGTTACTTCACTCAAATTGTGAATTGGTTACCCTGGATAGTTTATGGTTGTTTCTTCTTTCCCAATATTGTCCAACAGTCTCAGTCTCAGTGGCAATTAAATACTAAAATTTAACACTATTGTCTGAACGCTTGCTAATATTCTTGGAGGACCTAAATTAGTTGTTTTATTCCCTATTAACATCAGTATATTTTAAAACTATAACAAGGATAATTTCAAACTCACTGCAAATACATATGCTGAGCTATGACTACACATAAAAAGACACTTGTGCTTACATATCTTCAGCTATAGGCCATCAGCCCTTGTCAGAAAATAAAAGACACCATTCACACAGGCACACTTATCATTCAACTGTCATCTCTGGCTGCTGCATTCCAAACAACGCTCTGTAGTCATGGAATTGGTAGGGAGGGGATAGGGACAGGAAGGTTGCAAGGCAGTGGTGGTAATGGATACAGAAAGGCCTTACTTAGTATGTAGGTACTAAATGGGTGGAAAGAGATGCAACTTCTTTATTAATGTAATAAATGTTTGTTTTCAGGTTCAGGCTACAAGTTCAAGACTACAGAATTTGATAGCAAACTTAAAGAATTATCGGAAATAGAGACTGGTTTGAAAGATGCTGAAATTACTATTCTCCTTCGTGTTTTAACAAGTGCCAGACTTGGTAAGTGCTGTTTTACCAAAATCATTTTTAACTGTACATCTTATTGAAACTATTTTATATTTTCATATAATGCAGGCTGTTTATTAAACAAAAGTCTTGAAATATTTCTCACTGGTTATGTGGAAGTGGAAACACGATTGCTCACAAATACTCATCTTATTGATCATATTGTGGAGGTCCCCCTAGGGGGCACACAGCTCTTTTGTGTGTGGTGCGCACGGGTCCCCGAGCCACTGTAGCATTTCTTCTTATCCTCCCAGGCTGCTTTTCCTTTCTCCTTCCCCCCACCCATTATCCTACTTCCTTCCCAAACCCCACTCACTCCCCCACCCTAGGTGCTTATCTCTACAATGTCTTGGCTATTTCCACAGCTCTGATGGTTTAATGCTTTGGCTTCCTTTGCATATTCCCAATTTTTGGCCCAGTGCGGACCACTTCGGGCTTTGACCTCCCTCGCCAAATTTTCTGTTGTAGTGTGAGTCAATTGGGGAAAAACTCCCAACCTAGCCCCTGCATCGCGGGTTCCCCTCCCTTTCTCTCCCCCTTCCTTCCCTCGCTATAGCACCCTCCCAGCTAGGTCGCCAGCACGTGTAGCCAGTCTGTGTGGTGGAGTTGTTATGTACCCTTTGGCTGAGCCCCCTGAATGCACAGGGATGACTCTGCTAATACATGAGCTGTCACTTCCCCATGCAGGCCTAGAAGTAGATACGTATCCCCCTGGAGTATTAGGACTCCCGGCAACGTCTATCAAGCCAGGTTGGTATTACTGTGGCTGGTTGGCACCCACGGGGAGACCCCCTGTTTGGAGTGGGTGGTATCGGGGCGGACTTTTCGCACATGAATCGCTAGAGTGTGTCTGGCCGCTCTCCGGAGGCCAGTGTCTCTATAGAGAGAAATAGTTGTTCGGTTCCTGTTTTGGCTATCATGGCCTTCCCATCCTTGGCTACTCCATGGAATGACGGCCAGGCCCATCGATTAGGTCCAAAAACATTTCCAAAATACTTAGTCTGTTCCAGGACAGACGGGGAGACATTTGCTGTTACCAAGCCTCTGTTCTTTGTGGAAAACATAGAAGATAAATTTGTTGAAGTCAAGGCAATAAGTAAGATGCGATCAGGCTCTGTCTTCATTCACTCTTTTTCTGCCAGTCAGTCGGCTGCCCTACAAGCTTGCCAGCAATTGGGTAATATTCCTGTGGCCATACACCACATCAGTCCCTCAATATGACCCAAGGAGTTATTTTCCATAGGGACCTATTGCTGCAAACTGATGAGGAACTCTGGAAAACCTGGAATGGCGTAGCATTCATTTCATTCGCTGCGTCCAGGGAGGCTCCAAAGATAATTGGAACGACACTGGTGCCTTCATTTTGACATTTGAAGTGGAAACTTTACATGCAAAAGTAAAGGTAATGGTCTATCGATGTGATGTGAAGCCATATATCCCACCTCCTATGCGCTGCTTCTGTTGCCTCCGTTTCAGCCACATGTCCTCCAGGTGCACCATTGATCCTGTCTGTGGTAACTGTGGCTACCCCCTTCATGCTGGAAGCTCTTTCATCCTGCCTCCACAATGCATGAATTTCTGTGGTCCGCATTTGCCTCATTCGCCTGATTGTCCAGTTTTCTGAAAGGAAAAGAAAATTCAGGAATTTAAGACCCTTGACTATCTTTCTTATTCTGAGGCTCCATCCATTGCTGTTAACATCCACTTTTGCCTCCATTGCGTCACCCCCCCCCCCCCTCCTCCATCGTTCCTCCTCCTTGGCAGTTACCACCGTTCCCTCTCCCAGTACTGCCCAGCCTCCTGACAAGGTCCCTCTCAGACCTCAGTTGCCCCTTCCTCGCCCCCTATGGAACTCAACGGTGACGACCACGGATACAGTGAAATAACTTCTCCAGGCTCTTTCCATCCTTTATGAAAATCCTCCAGTGGAACAATCGTGGCATTCGAACCAATAGAGCAGAATTGCAGCTTCTTCTGCAGACTTATTCTCTGGTGGCCCTCTATTTACAAGAAACAAACCCCCATGATCACTTTCATCTTTCACATTTCAATTCCATTTGCTTTGACCTCCCCTCCTGTAGAAGGAATTCCAGCTCATGGGGGTGTCATGCTGCTCATACTGGACACCATTTAGTCACATCATCCCTCTAAAAACCCAGCTTCAAGCAGTGGCTGTCAGCCTTATGCTTCCTGATTTTTCCTTCTCACTGTGCACTGTTTACCACCCTCTTCTTCAACTGTCACCAGGGCTGATCTTTTGCACATTATAGATCAGCTTGCTCCTCTGTTACTGCTTGTCAGCGATTTCATCGCCCACCATCACCTTTGGGGCTTTCCTCGCTCCTGTCAGAGGGCCTCTCTTTTAGTTGATATTTTTAACCATCTAAACCTCATCTGCCTCAGTACTGGTGAACCTACATTCCTTTCCGATTCCACCCATACCCTTTCCCATTTGGACCTTTCCATCTGTACTACTCAACTTGCCCCTCGGATCGAGTGGTCTGCCCTTTTGGATACACACTCCAGTGACCACTTTCCATGTGTGATCCGCCTGCTGATGTCTACTACATTGGTTCGTCCACCCTCTTGGCAACTCTCCAAAGCTGACTGGCAGCTCTACTCTTCCTTAGCCACCTTCACCGAACATCATTTTTCCAATATTAACAACAGGGTAAACTCCCTCATGAGCACAATTCTCTCAGAAACAGAACACTCCATCCTTCGTTCCTCCTCTGCACTGTGATGCACCCCTGTCCCCTGGTGGGAATGAGGCATGCCGTGATGCAGTCAGAGCCCAGAGACATGCACTTCACATCTTCAATCATCATCCCCCATTGAAGAACTGCATCCGCTATAAATGGTTGTGTGGCCAATGCCGCTGCATTATTTGTGATAGTAAATGAGATAGCTTGTTGTCCTTCACTAGCTCCCATAACAGTTTTACCCCCTATTCAGTTGTCTGGGGTAACCTCCGTCGACTATATGGGACCTCGGCTTATTCCCCAATCCCTGGTCTCACAGTTGGAAAGGACACCATTGGAGACCCCTTGACATCTCCAACACCTTGGGCCGCTATTTTGCTGATATTTCGAGCTCCGAGCACTGCCATCCTGCTTTCCTCCTTCAAAAATGAGGAGCAGAAGCAAAGCCACTATCCTTCTCCTCTCAGAACCATGAGTGCGACAACACTGAATTTACTCTGAGGGAGCTTCATCGGCCACTCTCTTCATCACTATCCTCGTCCCTAGGACCAGACGGCATTCATGTTCAGATTTTATAACACCTTTTCCCCGAAGGCTAGCTCTTTCTTTTCCAAACATACAACCACATCTGGATGGGCGGAACATTCCCTAGATGCTGGCGTGAAGCCAACGTCATTCCCAAACCAAAGCCGGGTAAGCACAAACATCTTCCTTCCAGTTACCTTCCAATCTCCCTCACCAGCAGTGTTTGCAAGGTACTGGAACATATGATTAATAATCGTCTGGTATGGGGGCTAGAGTCTCAGAATTTGCTCACGCCTGCCCAATGCAGTTTTCATAAGCACCGCTCTGCTATGGATCATCTTGTTGCCTTATCCACTCACATAATGAACAATCTTTTACGGAAACTCCAAACAGTAGCAGTGTTCTTTGACATGGAGAAGGCATATGACACCTGTTGGAGGTCGGGAGTCCTCAAGACTTTACATACTTGAGGCATCCAGGGTCGCTGCCTATTTTTATTTGAGAATTTTTGAAAGACCGTGATTTTAATGTGTGTGTGGGTTTGACCCTGTCGAACACTTTTATACAGGAAAATGGTGTACAACAAGGCTCAGTGCTCAGTGTTGCTCTCTTTGCAATAGTCATCAACCCTGTTATGGACTGTCTTCCACCAGGTATTTCGACTTACCTTTTTGTAGATGACTTTGCCATCTACTGTGGCTCTCACAGGATGTGTCTACTCGAGCAACTTCTTCAGTGGTGCCTAGACTGTCTCTACTTTTGGAGCACTAACAATGGTTTCCGAATTTCTGCAGACAAGACGGTCTGCATGAACTTTTGGTGGCGAACGGAGTTTCTCCTCCCATCTCTTCACCTAGGTCCCGCTGTCCTTACTTTCGCTGACACAGCGCAATCCTTGGGACTCATGTTTGACAGGAAACTTTGTTGGCCCTCTCACGTTTCTTACTTAGCAGCTTGCTGTTCCACTCACTCATTGTTCTCAAAGTATTAAGCGGAACTTCCTGGGGAGCAGATCGGGCCAGTCTCTTCCACTTGTACCGCTCTCTAGTCCGCTCGAAACTGGACTACGAATGTATATTATACTCATCTGCACGATCATCTATTTTACGTCGCCTTAACACTATCCACCATAAAGGAATCCTTCTGGCTACAGGAGCCTTCTATACTAGTCCAGTAGAGAGTCTCTATGCTGAAGCTGCCGAACTGCCACTGTCCTACTGGAGAGACGTCCTCAGTCATTACAGGAGCTGTTTGTCAGCTATACTCCCTTTTCTGATGCATCTCTTGATTGACAATTCACAGTTGGTCCATCTTATCCACTACTTCCCAGAGTCCGCTTCCATTTGCTGCTCCAACAGCTTGGCCTTACACTCCCTGTCACATTTTCTGTGGGAGAGAGTTCATCACTGCCATGGCTTCATCCCGAGGTCCAGGTTACTACCCCTGACCTAGTTTACTACAATGAAATTCTTGCTCTCTGCATCCATTTTGGGGGCAGCATCTTCATCTACACCGACGGCTGAAAAACTAACCATTGAGCTGGTTGCGCTTTTGTCCTTGGAGGCAGTTCCTCCCGATATCGTCTTACTGACCATTGTTCAATCTTTACTGCGGAGCTATTTGCTATTTATCAGGCCACCCAATATATCAAGCCACACTCGCTTCCTAGTAGTGCCACCTGTGCGGACTCTCTGAATGCTCTTCAGAGCCTCTGTGAGCTATACCCAGTCCACTCCATAGTACAGCATATCCAGGAGTACCTCTACTCACTTAGTGTCAGTGGAGCCACTGTGGCTTTCCTGTGGGTTCCTGGTCAAGTCGGAATATCAGGGAATGAGTGTGCGGATACTGCTGCTAAGGAAGCAGCTTTCCCTTACCCCGGCTAGTTGCTTATTCCATTCCCCTAGGTCAGTGGTTCCCAAACGTTGACACGCAAGGACATTTCATGTGGTAACACGCAAGTGAACAAAACAATTACTGATATAGATAAAATTATTCTGTTACTCTATATTCAAAATAATGATGACAGTGAGAATAATCATTGACAAAATTGCCAACAACGCAGGACACTGGAACATTGGATTATAACACCTCTCCCAATACCTCTGTCATTAGTCGTCACTGTCTTTGCCGAGAATGATTCATCTTGTTTTAATAGGAACAAAAACAGAATATCCTTCTCTTTTGAAACAAACAGTCCAATTTTTGGTGCTGTTTGTTACTACTTACATGCATGAAAGTGTTTTTTTGGAGTTATTGTACATTAAAAATAATAGACTTACTGTTAACGATTTGAGGGGTAAATGGAATGAATCTAACTGGACTTTGAAGCTTTGATTGTAGACAAACAGCAACATCTTCCAACTGATTCTACGTGTACTCAAAATTACTATGTTCAGTTTATTAATCTTTTGCACAAATGGCTTAATCTGTGATCTAAAAATGTAATAAATGTTTAAAATGTCATTTTTCTTTTACTCACAGAATATTAAATATTGGTATCAGAACAGGTGTAATTTAATTTAATATTATTTGTTTCAAATAAGTACCTCATATGAACATAAGGACTTCAAAGAAAAGTGCTTCTATGAAATCTTATTTGTTGTGTGTGTCAACATTTCTGCTGTACAGAGTAGTTGATCTGTGTGACGCAAAAAATATGTATGTTGTCAGCACTTTACAACATTGTAAAATCCTCATCACTGTGACAGTCTTCATTCATCGTTTAACCTTTTGCACTGCTTCCTGTTCCCCCACCCCCCCCCCCCCCACTCTCCCCGTCCACCATTTCACGGTTAGGTAAAAGTAAACAATCTATAGTGGTACACCGAGATATCTAAAAATGATAAGTGGTACGCAGAGACGAAAAGTCTGGGAACCCCTGACTTAGGTGACCTCCAGGCGGAAGTCTCACGACGTATGGCGTCGCTCTGGCAAGCATATTAGTCCTCCCACCAAGGAAACAAACTCCGGGATATTAAGACTTACCCTACTGCTTGGTTGACTCCCTCTCGGTCCTCCCGCTTCGATGAGGTCATTCTCGCCCGGCTGTGCATAGGACACTGCCGTTTCACCCACCCTCAGTTACTGTGCAGCAACCCAGCCCCTCTTTGTAGTCACTGTTCACAACCCCTGACTGTACACCACTTTCAGCCGCAATGTCCATGTTTTAACCGTCTCCGTCAGTTTGTGTTTTGCATCGGACTTGTCCGACATTTTAACAGATGACAAACGCTTAGCTGATCATGTCTTACTTTTTTTCTGTCGCACAAATATGGCGAGGGAAATTTAACTCCCCTCAGGGGACTAGGGGACTATAGCTGTCTCTTTTGTCAAGAGGAAATCTTACCCAGAGAGTTATCGTTTTTTAAGTGCTCTCATTTTAAAGTTGATCAATTTTAGTGTGTTTCCTTTTTCCTTTGCTCTTTTTAGTTCAGGTTATTGATACAATTTGAGTTGGGCCCTTATGACAACAGTAGTTTTGCACCCTAAAACTAATTAAGAAAAAAAATCTTTTGGAGGTTGCAGCTCTATCTCCATGCTTGCTACAATGAACTGGAGAGGAATTTTGTCTTATGCAAGACACATTTTTGTTTTTATTATACAGGCATGTTTCAGCACTTATTGTGGTTTTTTCCTTTAATTACTGAAATTATTGTTACATGTTACAGTTTTGTTGATTGTTTAAGCATTTGGCTAAATAGCTTACATTTGAGAATTAGAGTAAATATTTCAGGCCTACATTTATTTACATACCTACATGAAGTTTTTGGCAGGCTTTTACATGTTGCTTCTTTTAAGCAATATGTTGTATGTGCTTAATCAAAGTAAGGTACCACTCATAGTATTTCCTTTTCCACTGCCCAGTAAGTTCTTTTCAGTTTTGTTCAGGTGAGAGGACAACGGTGACATAGTATTGTATCTACTTCGTGCAAAAGCTCATACTTCAGTGCAAAATTTCTGACATTGAAAGAAAGACTAAAAGGTGTTTAATAGTTGAGATAAGTGAGAATGAGCCTTGGTGTTGGGAGCTCTTTCAACTGCTTTCATGGTGGTGAAATATCATCCATTTTCTCACTTTGCTCTGAGTCTCTGCAATGTTTGGTGGTGGATAGCCATTGGCTGCTGTTGTTGATTCAGCAAACTTTATCCACAGAAAACCAATATACTTTGGTTTCATCTACACATTTTTAGGTATGGTGACTTTGTGCTGCCTGCGCTCTCTCAGTCTCCTTTATTATTCTATTCTGTCTTGGAGCTGTCAGGCCAATAACTACTAGTTTGACATTGCACAGATTGTAGTTCATGTGCACTGGTTGTGTGTCTTTGGTGGGAATGTGGTACTAGATAACAGATTTTGCTGGAGTATTCTCTTTTTACAACTCATTTTTATGTAATGATGAAAAATCTTGCAATGTACATTCTGGTAGTTAATTTGGATTACACTCTTTCAGAGTTATCAATACTGACAAGAAATAAGCAACATTCATATTACCTTTTTGAACATGCTAAACAATGAACCTTAGTCATTTCATTTCTTCCTCCTGTTTCCGCATTCAGTCTCCACAATCAACAATCGGCCAGTGACAAGATCATGGCATCTGCCCAGATTATCTCTATGAATTTCTAAAGGTAATCACTGGAAATGAACCTGAGTGTCCATGATTGTTGTTAAGCAGTGGGGTTAAGGGCTGTAATATCAGCTTGTGTTAATTTGCCATTGTCACATTTGTGTTGGGGATGGATTGAACAGTAAAGGTATTTCAGCCTTTCTGCTTATTCTATAGTTGTTTAATTTCTCAGCCAAACTCTGGTTACACACAAGTAGCTGCAGTTCGCATACAATAATTTGAGAAGCAAATTATCGCCAATTGTACTGTCATTTCCTATTTATTATTGGTGTCCCATCCTCCTTGTTCTACCTACTTTCCATGTAATACGTCCCATTTTCCTACATATTGTGACACTTCTTTAGATTTCCCATTCTGCCATATTTTCACTTTGTTAATACGTAGCTAGTCATGGTGCTTAGTTTTTCAACTATAAGAAGTTGTTGATGTATTTGCCATTCACCTCTTTATTTTTTTTTTAAATTGGTTTTATTTTCTGTGATGGATGCTAAAAAGGTAAATTTTGGACCATTGACTTTATTAAAGTCGTTGTTTATAAGCCCTAACGTTTGTCACTCTTTCGTTTTTCTTTGTGAAGTAGGCCTATACATAGTAATGCACAAAGATGGAAGAATTGTGCAAACACGAGTAAGAAAAGAGTTACAAGCAATGTAATCTACTACCAATCTTAACCAATCTTGCTTGTCTGTCTATTGTATTAATTGATTCTCAATCTGTCATAGAATGTATTTTTTTAAACATAAGGAGAGGCATTGAATTAAAATTTATGCTGTGGCCGAATCACGCTCTGCGGCGAGTAAATCGGGGACGGGAGGGGTGGGGAGGGGAGGGGAGGGAAGAGGGGATAGAAAGGTTATGTCACAGTGGTGGGGATGGGTTAGATGGGAATACCAAGATGCAGCTTAGGAATGGAGTGGGGAGGTGGGTGAGGGGAGACAAATACAATACAATAAACAAAATAAATATACATAAAAAAAAAAAAAATGTGATCACACTGCAAGAACACAAGACCGTGTACACACACACACACACACACACACACACACACACACAGACACAGACACACACACACAAAAATTACATTAAAAAAATAAAATAAAATGCGTGCACACTGCAAGACCATGTACACACACACACACACACACACACACACACACACGCATGCGCGCGCGCGCATATTTATTTTGTTTATTTTATTGTATTTTTCTCCCCTCACCCGCCTCACAACTCCATTCCTAAGCTGCATCTCGTTATTCCCATCTAACCCATTCCAACCACCGTGACATAACCTTCTCCTCCCCTCCCGTCACCGATTTACTCACCGCAGAGCGTGATTCGAAGTGCGGCAGCCGAAGGTATGTATGACTGTGTTGTGTGCCTGTGTGATGCGTGAGTGTCCTATTTCCTGAAGAAGGCCATGGCCGATAGCTGAAAGTGTTGTATGTGTGTGTCTTTTGTATGTGCCTGTCGCAGCTCGTCGCCACGTCTTTGCGGTGAGTTGTAGACTGTCCTTACTATATTATTAATATGAATGTTGCTTATTTCTTGTCAATATGATAACTCTGAAGGAGTGTAATCCAAATTAACTACCAGAATGTACTTTGCTGGGATGCTATTCCAATGTAGGAGAGCCCTGGCAATTTGATATGGAATTCACAGGGAACATGAGGCAGAATTAAAGTATGTGGTGTGGAGGGAGACGTGTTTTAAGACAGTCCATGTAGTTGCTTTGGCTACAACGCTGTGTTAGCTGAGTGGTCTAAGGCACCTGCCTAGTAAGTAGGAGGTCCCTAGTTTGAATCTGGCCACAGCATAAATTTTAATTCAATGCCTCTCCTTATGTTTAATACCTTTGGTATAATGAGACAATGTTGTCTCAAGGAATTGTATTATTTGTTGAGTGTATTTTTTGTTTTACCATTGTTGATACAGTTTTGTGAACACAAACTTACTGCAGGAACCTGATAAAATAAAATTCAGATGCATCTGTTAAAACACAATAAATATTTTCACAAGTCTAATACAGCTTAAAGTATGACAACATAATCAGAAACAGTGACAAGATGTATATACTATAGTACTTATAGGATTAATAGCACATTACTTCTGTTAAGTTACTTACTATTGTTAGCACATAAAGAGTGCAACATGCATGGCTAAAAAATAATTTAAAAAAATAAATAAAACTAAACTGTGTCTTGTTAAATAATTGCGATACCTTAGTGTTGTGAAGTTATATTAACAAAATTACATTCTTAATAAATTTATTGTTTCCTATGTACAGCTGTAAGGCGTTTCCAGAAACTTCTTTATTGTGTTTTGCCAGAGACAATAGTGCAGAAAGATCACATAAGAACTGTGGTTGTGTGGATGCTCAAGAATTATTTAACTGAATCACCTAAAAAGATTGTTTCTGTGCTTCAGTGGCTCATTGGTGAGTTAGTTACTGTTTAAATAATTATATGTATCATTTCTTGTTGATGGTCTAAAACGTGTGTAGTAATGAAACACTCTGCCTAAACTTCAGTGACAGAAGATCAATTTTAACCTTAGTTCAGAAATTATTTGCAGTTCAGGAATCTGCTCTGTTGTGGAACATTAAACTTTGATCAACTGATCTACTTTAGTATGAAATATCTTGGCAACACTACTAATATCTGATAGCATCACAATTATCAAACATTGACTGCAGATATGAATTGTAGATACACACTGTTTATTATCAAGTCTTGTGATGTAAAGATGGATGAAAAAAAATTGTATTGACACAGTATGAAAACAATAGAAGGTAGACAACTAATAATGTTATACTGTGGTACTAAAGAAAATGTATGGAAGAAAGATGGCACTGATTTTAATTTACAGAACATAGGGACAAATCTTAACTGGAAAAGTTTGAGTATGTGGTGGTGTTATAATGTGAAGAAAAAGACCTAGAAAACATTCAAAGCTAACATGATAAAATTCTGGCACTCTGTAAAATTATTAAATTTCATCTTTATGAAATTATGGTTCAGTTATCAATGTCATTCACACTTAAATACCACTAAATGTTGCATTTCATTTACAATGATGGTAAATTCAAATGGAAATGTTGATGATAATAATAATGAAAATTAAGCTGAAGAAGAAATGTGTTAACATTAGGTGCTTATATGTGTTACGATTTTTTGACTGATATGGTTGGACAGATGTAGCTCTCTGATATTGTGGCCAATATTTAGTAACTATCAATTCGAGCAATTTATCTTTGCAAAGCCACAAACGAGGTCTAGATGATTTCATCACAAAGCAACTTTTCTGCTCATTAGTGGTTGTATCCACAGATACATCGTTGTATTCCAGTGATATATTGATCATCGCTGGTTGGTTGGACATATTTATTTCTGCAATACTACATTACTAGATTAATGGACAGCGAAATGGCAGCCGTCAATTGAATGTTTCTAAAGTATAACATTCTGAAGAGAAGAAAGAGAACAAGAAATCATGAAAAGTGAGCACATTATTAGATAATGAATTGTAAATATTTAAACATTTAGACCGTTTCAGGGAATTGAAATAAGTGCTTAATTTTTATACCCTGTATTAAAAGTCCTTAAAAGTATTATTTTATCCTTTTTTAAATTTTTTTCCTTAGAAGTTCTTATTTTTGCCCTTGCAGTAATATTCAAACATAAACAATGATGATGTTGAGGTTAAAAAGCTTCATGTGTAGGTCGAAGGCCAAAGCATTGATATGTACCACGAGTGGGGTGAGGCCATCCCTGCCTCAGGCATGTTGGGCCTATAATATGGAGGTATTATGCTTCTACTCAGTACTGACAACCTTTTTTTGTATGTAAAAATATCTGTGGCAAAATATCAATCAGCAATTTATGGCCCATGGTTGGTGAAAATACTGCAGAACATGTCTGTTTTTAAAATTATGATAGCCCTGGCTAGAAAGTGTATGTTTAGCCAACTGTGACAGTAACAAGATGAATATAAATATGGCTAGTGCAACTGAAAGAGTTTCACTGATGGAAATGGAAGGTCTGCGTAAAAGACATTAATATAGCAATTGTGGTAGAAGCAATAAAGAAAAAGGCTTATGAAAACAAAGAAAAGGTTCAAGAAATGGACACGACATAATGCATCTTAAATTTAGAGCCTATAAGTTTTTCTTTGTCATAATTCATTCCCACATTCATTAAAAGCACAAATTTTTGATTACTTTTTTGTTTTATTGTATGATAGAAAGTACAGTGTACTATAAAATGTGCCATAATTATTTTAACTGCTTTAATAAGAAAAAAATTGTAGATAGGTTTAATAAAATTATATTAAGACTAGCTTATATGCCCGTTGTTGGAGGGCCTATGTGTATCATGGCTTTTTAGGGTTCCAGACATCAGTCAGTAAAAATAGAATCCTTGTTGGATCGCTCTGTCAATAAACTCAGTTGTCCTAGCCAAGATGTCAAATCTAAGTAAAAGTCATTGTCCGAAACTATGTATTTTCATAAAGTTTTTGATAGAAAAGGTGAAATGTGTCAAAATAAGCAAAGAAATGCCGTTAAGTATTTAATACACAATGTGAAATCAGTAACACTATGTTCAATGTTTGTTGGTATTCATAGACATAAAATTGCTTAATTCTGTCCCAGACATTCGCTTCCTTGTTGTACTACCCCATACTTATTATGCAGCAGTGGCTACGGTTCTGCATTTGTCCTCTAGCCACTCCTGCTTAGCCAGTCTGCACTTCCTGTGAATCTCATTTTTCAGGCGTTTGTACTCCCTTTTTCCTGTTTCACTTGCTGGAATTTTATATTTTCTCCTCTCATCAATTAAGTTCAGTACATCCTGTGTTATCCAGGGATTTTGATTAGGCCTTGTCCTTCTGCCTATATGGTCCTCTGCTGCCTTTACTACCCTAACTCTCAGAGCTACCCATTCTTCTTCTACTGTATTACTTTCCCCCGTTTCAGCCAATCCTTGCCTAATGTTCCCACTTAAACTCTCAACCACCTCTGGTTCCTTCAATTTGTCCAGGTTGCATCTGCTAACCTTTCTACCTTTCTGCGGTGTCTTGAGTTTTAATCTGCAGTTCATAACCAATAAGTTATGGTCAGAGTCTTTATCTGCCCCTGGATATGTCTTACAATTGAATATGCTAGCCAAAATGTTATCTTAGAAAGACACTATAATGCTTTTAGCTGTTCTGGCTGAAGAGTGCCTCCTATTCCCTTAGATTTCTCGTCTGTGGCTTATATTACAATTGGTTACAGTTTTTGGTTGGATTAGCAGAAAATCCTTTGAGTTACCTGGTACAAAGTTTCAGCAAAGTACATGAAGTAAAAACTTGATAAAAAGAAATAAAAAAATCACGAACTCTTTATTCCCAATCATGTAACACAACTCAACGAAAATTCTATGTAATGTTTTTCATCATTTCGTACAATTTGATTAATATTCTCCACTGACATTTTTGCTAAACTAGTCCTCACACACGATTTATCACGTAAGCTGATTTAGTTTGAAATTACCCTCCAAACAGTGCTCCCAATGTACAGAGATTTCACTTGCAGTGACCCAGTTTTGAAAGATTGATCTGCTCGTTATTAAGTCAGCAGAGATAAATCTGTCATGGCATATTGTTACTGGATATTGCCTGATATCTCATCTATTCACGTATTTAAATAGTAACGGTCATATTTACTGCCAATTTTGATTTTCAACAACAATAAATTGCTCACATTAGCTGAAAAATTGTGCTGTGTGTAGGTGTTGAGACTGATACTATGAGTTAACAGTGTAATGTCATAGTTTACAACTCACTGCAATGATGTACGTTGAGCTGTGACGGGCACAGAAAAAAGAAACTCATACACTTCAAATTCTAGCTTTTGGCCATTAGCCTTCACCAGAAAGGAAATCACTTACACAGACACACAACCATCATCTCCTGCCAATTCACTCTGAAATGTTTCTACGAATATTTTATGATTTTTGAGTTCACGGTTAGTTTGAACATAATAGCACAGCGAAAGTATGATGGAAACTCAGATTTGTTTACATTTGGAATGGCGCATGATTGGCCACATGTTACATCTATCAGTGACTAAGTATTAAGCAGGGTTTAATGCCCATAGTAGTTTGGTCCCTTCAAACCACAAACCAACACACCAACCAATCTAAGCATTAAGCATTATTCACACATGCAGTATATACAGGGGGATTATAACTAAATCAATGGTGTTCTGGGTGCTGCAGTACAGGCCATATACATCACAGGATGCTGAAACTTCTGGGTATGTTCAGTAATTGGTACACTGATAGAGTATGATGAAAAAATTATAATTCCACTTTCTGCCACTAGATGAAAATGACGTTGTTGTGGTCTTCAGTCCGGAGATTGGTTTGAAGTAGCTCTCCACCCTACTCTATCCTGAGCAAGCCTCTTCCTCTCCTCATAAGAACGGCATCCTACATCCATTTGAATCTGCTTACTGTATACATCTCTTGGTCTCTCTCTGCAGTTTTTACCCCACACGCTTCCAATGTTAAATTCATGATTCCTGGATGTCTAAGAATGTGTCTTATCAATCATTCTCTTCTTGTAGTTAAGGTATGTCAAAAATTCCTTTTATCCCCTATTCTGTTCAATACCTCCTCATTAGTTACGTGATCCACCCACCTAACCTTCAATATTCTTTTGTAGCACCTCATATCAAATCGTCTGTCCTCTTCCTGTCTGCACTCTTTATCGTCCATGTTTCACTCCCATACAAGGCAACACTCCACACAATATGCCTTAAGAAAGGACTTGATGTTAACAAATTTCTCTTTTTCAAAAACCCTTTCTCCCATTGCCATTCTTCATTTTATATTCTCTGTACTGCCACCGTCATAAGTAATTTTACTGCCCAAGTAACACAGCTAACTAACCATCTTTATTGTTTCATTACCTAATCCTTCAGAATCGCCTGATTTTCTTAGACTGCAATCCATTATCTTTGTTTTGCTCTTGTTAATGTTCATCTTATATGCACCTTTCAACACACTGTCTATTCTGTTCAATAGCTCTTCCAGGTCTTATGCTGTCTTTGACAGAATTACAATGTCATCAGCAAAACACAACGTTTTTATTTCTTTGCCCTGAACTTTAATTCCTTCTCCAAATTTCTCATTGCTTTCCTTTATAGCTTACTCAATGTACAAATTGAATAACATTGGAGAAAGGCTACAACACTGTCTTACTCCTTTCCCAACGTGTGCTTCCCTTTCAGGTTCTTCAACTCTGATAATTACTGTCTGGCTTTTTTACAAGTTGTAAATAACCCCTGCTGATTTCAGAATCTGAAAGAGTTTATTCTAACATCATTGTCGAAAGCTTTCCCCAAAACTACAAAAACTAGAAATGTAGGTTTGCCTTTCCTTAATTTATCTTCTAAGATAGGACATAAAGTGAGTATTGCCTCCCTTGTTCTTGCATTTCTCCTAAATCCAAACTGCTCTTCCCTGAGATCGGTTTCTACCAGCTTTTCATCCTTCTGTAAATAATTTGCGTTAAAACTTTGCACCCATGACTTATTAAACTGATGGTTCTGTAATTTTCACACCTGTCTGCATCTGTTTTCTTTGGAATTGTGATTATTACATTTATCATGAAGTCTGGGGGTATTTCCAGTCTCATTCATCTTACGCACCAGATGAAATTGTTTAGTCATGGCTGGCTCTTCCAGAGACTTCTGTAGTTGTCCATTCCACAGGCCTTGTTTCGAATCAGATCTTTCAGTGCTCTGTCAAAGTCTTCTCTCCGTATTGTATCTTCTATTTCGTCTTCATTTACTGCCTTTTTCCTTCCTATAATATTGTCTGTAAATTCATTTCCTTTTTAGAGCACCTCTATATATCCTTTTCACCTTTCAGCTTTCTCTTTTTTTTTGAGAACTGGTTTTCTATCTGAGTTGTTTATATTCATGCAGCTGCTTTTCTTGTTTCCAAATGTTCCTTTTATTTTCCTGTAGGCAGTTTCTATTTTCCCCCTATTTATACATTATTCTACAGACATGCATTTACCTTCTAGCCACTCCTGCTTTGCTAGTTTGCACTTCCTGTCAATCTCATTTCTTAGTCATCTGTACTCCATTTTGCCTGTTTCATTTACTGCATCTTTATATTTTCTCATTTCATTAATTAAATTTAGTATTTCCTGTGATATACAAGGATTTTTTTGTAGGTCTTGCCTTTCTACCTATTTTGTCCTCTGCTGCCTTCACTATTTCATATCTCAATGCTACCCATAGCTCTTCTACTGTTTTATTTCCCTCTGTTTCTGTCAATTGTTGCCAGATGAAAATATGGCACAGTAAACAGTCAGAATTTGGTGTGGGTGTAGAAATAGGGAAGGGGTGATCAGACACATGATAGTCATGGTTCTAGGAAAGGAAATGGTCACAAGTTACAACATGTGTTCAATATGGTCTCCTGACTCTGTATTATGCTGCACCCACTAAATGGCACGCTCAACAGTTGCCCACACCATATCCAGTGTTATATGGGCAATATGTCTGTCATTTGCTATACTTCATATCAAGACTAGACAGAGTACATCCCTGATACACATGAATTTTGGAAATTTTCGAGGAAATATTCCCGACGAAAGGCAAAAAGGCAATAGACTTGTAATTGTCCTCTAATGATTCAACTTTTGGACCAAATTGAAACGCACGACACATTTGTTGAGCAGTGTACCCATTCTGTTTAAAGACAACTTTGAGGTGCTCCAGTTCTTCACCCAGATGTTCAGCATCAGAGATGGCATACGCTCTTTTCACTAGAGTACACAAGACCTCCATAAGTTGGTGTGGCGGATGACAGCTCATCGCATGAAGATAAAGATCGGTATGTGTGGGCTTGCGATATGCTCCATGTCCTAAGGTCCCATCAGTGTTCTTTTGAACCAAAACATCCAGAAAAGGAGGTTTCCCATCTTTTTCAACCTCCACTGTAAATTTAATATTGGGATGGAGACAATTAAAATGATAAAAAAAAGATTTAAAGCATCCATTCCATGAGGCCACACCATGAAAATGTCATCGACGTTAGGCTTAAGAAATGATGTCCTTAGAGCCATGTCTTCAAAGTCCTACATAAAAAGGTTTGCGACTATGGGGGAAAGAGGACTTCCCGTAGCCACTCCATCAGTTTGTTAAAAAAAAAAAAAAAAAAAAAAAAGCATCATTAAAAAGGAAATACGTCGAAGTCAGCACATGACGACATAACTTGACTGTTTCATCATCCAATTTATCACTAATTAATAACAAGGACTCTTCAAGAGGAACCTGCGTAAAAAGGAAAACAACATCAGAACTGACAAGCAAATCTGATGGACCAAGACAAACTGACTTCAGCCGCCGAATAAAATGTGACGAGTTCAATATGTGATGTTCACATTTTCCAACATGAGGAGCAAGAACAGAAACTAAATATTTGGCCAAATTATAGGTAGGGGCACCCACATTGCTCACAATAGGACGAAGAGGAATTCCATGCTTGTGAACCTTAGGTAGGCCATACAGTATCGGAGGGACAGCAGCTCCATGGTGAAGTTTCTTAACAACCTGCTCTGACAAGGAACTCTTCTTTAAAAGTGAAATTATCTTCTGTTTGATTCGTTCCGTGGGATCATTATGTAGCCTACGATAGGCTGAGTCATTCAATAAAATATTAATCTTGGACACATAGTCTCCACGAGATAAAATAACTGTTGCATTCCCTTTATCGGCCAGAAGGATAACAAATCCTTATCTTCTCTCAAATACCGGATGGCCGCCCTCTCAGTACTTGGAATAGTGCTTCTTGGAGGAGGTGCTCTGCGAAGTTTGTAGGCAAACTCTTGCCTAATATCATCAGCCTGATCTTCAGAAATACGAGACACAGCTTGCTCAACAGCACAAATAAAATTCATAATAGGGATTTCCAGAATTTTAAGATGATTTGACATTAAAAGTGTTTTTACGCCCCCACCAAAGACTAGGGTCCTCCTTGTGTCAGTCAAAGATGATTTAGGACTGAGCAAACCCAGTGTTTATAGAATTCCATGTTATTGTGGTAAAACTTACATTGGCCAAACGATCCGTACAGTTCAGGATCGGTGTCTGGAACACCACAGTCATTCTTGTTTACTTCAACCTGAAAAGTCAGCTGTTGCTGAACATTGTCTGAATGAGGGACACAACATGTTATATGATGAAACTAAACCGATTACTCCTGCTTTCCGCTACTGGGAATGTGTTCTTAAAGAATCCATAGAAATTCGTATGGCCGATAATATTATTAATAGGAACAAGGGCTTCCCTCTAAGTAAAACTTGGAACCCAATCTTATGTGATATTAAGCAACAATGGTCTTCATTTCGACCCGTTGTTTCTTTTAACTGGTCTTGTTTCGACCCATCATTTTACCGATTTTCTCCACTGGCGCGCTACTAGTTCTATTGCGCCTAGAGGGCCTCTACTTTGGTTTCGCGCACGCACGGTGGGTCGTCAGCGGTATATAAAGGCCAGTAAGCATATCAGCACACTCACCTGAAGATGGCAGCCAGTTGATCTGCCAAAATATCGTGTTTAGTTGACGACGGTATCAGGCTGCACACCTGAGATGAGTATTATGAGATAATGATGTTGGATTTCACTGATGGAGGTGGAACTAGTGTTTTGCTTATAGTGACTTCACAAGGGAAGAAACAACCCATTTAAAATGCAAAGGAAGAGGAAAATGAGATTGTCTTCCTAGCATAAGCTAAGAACACCTTTGCAAGTATTAATGAAGCTGTGTTCATGACAGAAATTTTGATCATGTAGTGATCACTTGTAAAAGTTAAGAAACCTTCTGGGCTGTGAAAGAGGCTTTGCACACACAGAGTCTGTTGTATTCATTGTGATAAGTGATACCTGAGATTGTACACCACAATGTCTTTGTCTGGTAGTTACTTAATGTAAACGAACTGTAGGGCTTGAGTAGGAATACAAATCTATTGTATCAGAACACATTAAATTCCTCTTGTTGCCAGTGCCAATTTAAGACTACCAGTACTTCTTCAGGAGATGAACAGGAAGACTGTATTTACTAAAAGATCATGGCTGTGCTGCAGATTGACAGTATGCATGGACTTTCAAAGTCTCCAAATACTTAGAGGTGATAGGTGGGAAACAACATTTGTTGGAAAGAAAATATTTGATGATGCTTATTGATGATATCTGGCATCTTGTTGTATTGGTTATGATCAAATCTTGTTAACAGACCCTGCTAGTTCGATAACATTTTCTTGCTCCAAGGCCAGTAAATAGTAAAGGGTGCTTATATGGCCCCGACACCATCAATAATATTGACAATATTTCCCAAATGTGCAATAATATTAAGGGTGAGATTGAGAAGAAGTGCAATAATATCGAGAACGCTGTCTGTAAATATTGTGACGTCTGCGGGCAGTATTGACAATATGGGGGACTGATGACCTCCGTAGTTTTGTCCCCCTAAAACATCCAGACAACAACAACAACATTGACAATATGTGTTATGATAATCTTTCGTTTCATTCAACAAATTTTCGTGAATGAGTCTTTGTTGCTCCTTGTACCAGTTTTTAATCCTTTTTTTTTCCTGGCATCAAAGTAATGCAATAATAACAGCAGCAGCATCTTTATCATCCAACATTTCACACCACAATATTATTGACTGTGTAGTGGCTGCTTTAGTGTCTATGCACCCTGTCTAAGTAATTATGGAAAATATTTCTGTAGAGATTATGTTGTTTACCTTTTCCCTTTTTTAAAAAAGAATTCTTTTTAGTCTTAAAATAAATACTGTGTGACATAATGTGTTTTCTTTTCTTCTTTTTCTAGTGTTGGTGGAGAATGATCTTGCAGACAGAAATGCAATCGATATTTTTTATCATCAATTTTTTTATCTAATATTTATTGAGAGTCTGGTAAGTGCAATGAGAATTTTAGCATGGGCACTTTTTGTGCATTTTTAAGTGATTGCAACTCATTTGTTTCAACTGCACTCAAGTGCCATTTGTATTCATATTGCCCCCTCTCATTTATGTCCTAACCTGCTCCTCCTCCTTATCATAATCATCATCATCATCATCATCGTCGACGACAACAACAACAACATCTTTTACTTCTATTCCTGTATTTTCCTGGTGTGTGTCTTTCTAACTTTAGTATTTAGCACTTTATTCTACAATGGTGGTTTTCAAGAGGCAAGATACACCATGCACAGTCTTCAGTCTCCAACGAACAACTGCAGGTGTTGTCCATACCGCTTCCACATATTGCCAAAATTGATCTGATGTAGCGGAGGGTGGCGAATCTTGGGCCAGTCATTCTGCAATCATTAACCAGATGTTTTCAACGGGCGAGAGATAAGACGAACAGGCAAGCAAAGGCAGCAGTGTGGTCCAGTGGGTGACATTGTGTGCCACATGTGTTAGCGAACTCCAAAGGAATGGGGTGACAACAGGCTCCAACACTTTGGAAATGTTACACTGGCTGGTTAAGGTACGTTTACACCAGAACGAATGCTACGAACGAGCATTTGTGAGAAACATTCGCTTGTGTTCACAACCGTTTGTTTGTTCTGACGAACAGACGTTTACACTAGACGATCAGTAGAGAAGTCTGCCAAACGACCATTGTGCGTGCGAACACTAGCGAACGCTGCCTTTTTTGTTTTTTTGGTGCTAAAGTCGTCGTCTTTACTTTGGATGTCATCTGCAAGAATGTAGTGAAATACTAGTAGTCTCAATGGAAAAAAGCGATATCCAGTCAGGATTATTTTGTATGAAAGTTTTACTGTTAGTATTGCAGATACAAAAGGCGAAAGCAAAGCAGCGAAGAAATAGAATAATATGGGTATCTGAATTTTTGAAAAAGTGGCAATTTCGTGATGGTAGGGCACTAGTGACAGACTTGCAGCTACCAACCTCATTGGGTCCATTCCAAAATTTTACTCGTATGTCTATGGACGATTTTCATTGGCTGCTGAGTAAAACTGAGAGTAAGATTTCCAAGCAGGCCACCAACTACAGATGAGAAATCTCGGCTGAATAATGACTTGCACTTGTGCTTCGGTTCTTAGCAACTGGAGACAGCTATGCTAGACTAAAGTATTTATTTCACATCTCCGTTGTGGCTATTTCGCAGATAGTTCCGGAAGTCTGCAGTGTAATACGTGAAGCACTTAATCATTGTATGAAGGATTGAAAACAATTGAATTCCATTAAATGTCATTAACCAATTGATGAAGCTTTCTAATTGGTACAATAAATGTTTTAAAAATTTTCCTTTAAGTTGGTAGTAAATGCGTCTTTCACAGCAAACGTAATGTTCAACATGATTAAATTTTACTTTTGGCCGCGTTGTGTGCCAATGCTGGCAACGAAACTTTTGATAGAGTAGTAAAAGCATTAATTATATAGTGCATGCTTGTATTATTCCCTCACTTAATGTGATTGCATTTTAAAAGGCCATTCAACAATTGTTTTAAATACTAGCAGACACATAAAATTTAACAAGTTTAATGATAATTGTACTTTCAGTTTGTTCTGTATTAGCCAT
This sequence comes from Locusta migratoria, assembly GCA_026315105.1. Lineage (NCBI taxonomy): Eukaryota > Metazoa > Arthropoda > Insecta > Orthoptera > Acrididae > Locusta > Locusta migratoria. The sequence goes on from CM048744.1 coordinate 503,930,530, forward strand.
AAGATGCCCATTCTTGGCAAGACACATTATTTGAAATGTGTACTAACAGATATGCCTTGTAGATTTAAGGGGTAGGGTAATGAAATGTGAAAACACACACACAAAATAGTTTCTGCCACATGAATGCAACAGATGTGACATGCATAGTATCACGCCGATTTTATTCCACGCACCCTTTTTTCTATTTAAAATTTTAAAATATGGGTCTCTCGGGCCCCACGAACTCTTCCGTGGCCTATATTCATCCCTCCATTCCATACTTCTCCCCAAGCTAACCAAACTTCACGTACAAAACAAATGACGCCAGAAGCGAATGCTCTGTGTGTTGTTTACACCACACGAGCGCCGAAGTGGAGAGACTGCAAACTTCCCTTTGATGATTCGCCCCAAGACTGACAACTGATGGATCATGAGCAAACACACCAAAGAGAATCCTCTGTTTGTTAATGCTCATTCGCATCGTTTGCTCCATTGTAAACATACCTTTAGTGTGCCATCAATGCTGGCTAAGGAGGTGCGTTAGTGGAATACACCACCATCCCAAACCATAAAACCAGTTGTAGGGCCACTATGGTGATGCATAAGGCAATAGTTCAACATTATCTCAGCATGGTGTCTCCAGGCTCTAATCCGCCCATAGGCAGAGTTGGCATTTGTTGCTAAAAACAGTGTCATTCCATTTGGTAGTCCATGACCATCATTCATCGCACCACTACCAGTGAAAATGCAAGTGTTATTGATTGAATGGTAAACACAGTATTAGTAACAGTCCACTTTGCTGCAAACATTGTCAAATTGTGCAACAGATTTACTTTTTTATGTTATGGAAGAGTTATCCCTCACTGCCAGGCACACAACATGCCTTTCACCATTTGTAGTGGTGCAATCAATCTCATGGATGTGTTATTCTCTCCTGCATCTATCATTGTTGGAAAAGGCCACCAAGAGTTAATGGTAACCATAGGAAAATATCTCTTGACAGCTAACTTTACGTGATCAATGGCTGAACTGCAGCAGAAGACATGTTTTGCAGTCCTCAATTTAATTTCATGTTGTAACCAACCCAAATGTGATGTACTATGTATTTAAAAAAATGGCGGTCTACCATCTGCATCACGACTAAGATCATTATTGCTTCATTCATGGAGTTTAACACTTACCTCAATGAGCACATCCAGACAGAAAAATTTCAGGTACAGTACTAAAATCAAACTGTAATTTCTCGACTTCATTCGTTACCTGAAAATATCCTCATACTGGCTAGTATTTACATGAGCTGACATGTTACAAATTAATCAGCAGACCTGCTTGGTACTCAATTACAGGTCATTAATGACACAAGCAGATTCCAACTGAAAGAAAGAAAATTATGGGATGGAAAATAAGAGTGAATGGAAAAAAAAACTGTCATGAAAAAGATGTAACAATGTGTTAGAACTCATAAAAATGACAATCAAAGTAATTTTGATTGAGAAATAAAAATAACTGGATAGTAGAGGAATTGAGCTCATGATCTGGCACACAGAAAATTTATACCTTACCACTGAGCTATGCAACCACAGTGTTATGGAAGTCTGAATGATGGTATACATAATTAATAACAGTGATATGCAATCTACGGAGATCTTGGTTTCACAGAAAACTCATGTAATTGAAGCTGATATCTGTGGTATAGTATTTATAGTGTCGTTAAATCGTGGCTTGTATTAAAGGATCCATAGCATTAGTGTTGTGTATGAGTACGTATTTTGTTAGCACCATTGTCCATGTCTTGTTTGTTACATGGTCATCATTAAGTGATGAAAGCAAAAAAAAAGGGGGGGGGGCAGACCTATGAATCGAGATCAAAACAAATGAAAAAGAGAGCCAGACAAGGAAATAGAAGTGAACTGACCAGATGTTGAGGCAGTTTGGCCATGGTGAATGGCTGGGGCGTACCATTGAATGCTCTGATTGGGGGAAAGTAGCTCCAGCACATGAACTGTCAACTAGCGAGCAATTTGAATTGGACTATAGTAAGAACTTTAGATCATTACTGCAGAATAATGCTGCAGCAATAAAACATAAAAGTGAGAGAATAACACCAAAATAAAACTTTAGTATGAATTACAACAAAAAATGCAGAATGTATCAAAGGCTTTAACACAAAATCTGTGAAATACTTCGTATTAACAAACTGCATTTGATGAGCTTGATGTCTTATCTTTTACAGAATTGTGAATAGTGGCTTGAGAAGCATTGCTATTAAAGTAAATGTCATTTTTCACAAGATGAATTGTGTTAAAAGTGAGAATGTGCTATGAATTTCTTAAATCATGAACCATTTGACTCCCATTCAAAAACTTAAAAACATTTAGGACTCAAAAGATCTGCCATTTATCCCATAACTGTAACAGCTCATTTATGTGTGAAGTATCTTAAACTGTAGCATATGCCGACAAAGACAAGCTTCATGTTTAGTTTATCACATTTATTTTAGTTCTTTCATAGATAGATTAAAATTATGCAGTAACAATGACAAAATTATAAATTATCCTTCAAAAATTGGCCATAGTAGTTGGTAAATAATTTTGTGTTGTGGTCATAATTTCACTTTGTTATTAGGTTTTGCCTAACAGCATACTCCAATCTGTGACATGTTCAAAGAAGACAGAGAAATGTTTTTGACAAAGAAGCTTGTAAATGTGATACCACAGTTAAAGCTGATTGATAGGGTTGCAGCCTAACAACATATTTGAAAATCATATTATATGTATAGAAAACAGCAAAATATTTTACAAAATGAATTAATTGATAAACAACCTTCTTATAAATTGCGACATCTGTTCCATCATGAAAAAATTGAAATACATGCGAGCAGCATAATGGAACCGACACATTCTGAATGAAACTTCCTGGCACAGATTAAAATTGTGTGCCGGAACCGGGACTCGAACCTGGGGGGGGGGGGGGGGGGGACGACAGTAAATTTGAATAGCTTTAAGTTCACTTACCAGATTGAGCTGTCTGTCATAATGCAAGGATCGTAATTTCTCTGTAATAACTGAATGACCTATTGTGCCTAGTGAAGTTGTTTAATTTATAACTAGAGGAGAACCCAATATAAAATTTAAAGGTTCTCTCAATCTTTCATTTATCGAGGTTTTCTCCTGATAAACTCTTCTAACAAATTTTAAAAGAGCTGTGATTTGCAACAGACTCAGAAAATATCTACTGCTGATTCCAGGGTAACTACATGAACTGTTACAACACTTACATAACACACTATTTCACCACAACAGTTGACTTTGCATTAACTTTTTAATAATGACTACAAATAAACTGGCCATCTAGCAGAATGTGGAGTTCTTGCACTAGTTAAAAGCAAATTATTTTGTCAAGACAATACAGCTAGAAAATTACAGTAGTTAATTTATTATGCAATTCTACATCTACATCTATACTCTACAAGCCACCAAACTGGGTGTTGCATAGGGTACTTTGTGTACCATTATCACTTTCTCCTATTCCAGTCGCATATGGTTTGCAGGAAAATTGATTGCCTGTTTGCTTCTGTGTAGACTTTAATCTGCCTTAGTAAGATATATGTAGGAGGAAGCAATATATTGGTTGACTCTGAGGACAACGAGAAAGACAGGCCGCAGCGTGCACATCATGTCATGTAAGCAAGGTAGTCCTGAGCCGGCGTGATCACTGGCTGAGTGGCTGGCCGCTATGAGGCACTGGGCTGTGCCTCAGCAGCCGGCCAATAAGCTAGTGATTGCACCAACTCAGGACTACCTTGCTTACATTACGTGATGTGCGCTGTGGCCTGTCTTTCTCGTTGGCCTCGGGTTGACTCTTCATGAAAGGTACGCTCTCAGAACTTTGACAGAAACCCAATCCATGTTGTAGAACATCTTTCTCACAGCATCTGCCACTGCAGTTTACTAATCATCTAAATGACACTTTTGCTCTTACTAAATGTGCTCATGACAAAGTGTGCTACTCTCTGTCTTCTGTTAATCCTACCTGGTACAGATCCCATAGTGAGGAGCAGTACTCAAGCACACACTGAATGAGAGTATTGTAATATACTTCTTTGTTGATGTACTACACTTCCTGAGGATTCTTTCCATTGATTTTATACGATTGTTTTCTATATCAAATCACCCATTATGACTACTATCAGACATTTTATGGAAGTAACTGCCTCTAGTGTTTGTCCTGCTATTGCGTAGTTATGTAATAAAGGCTTCTACGTAAATGCAGCACTTTACACTTGTTTATGTTGAATCTCAATTGCCATTCCTTGCACCATGCCCAATAAGCTGCAGATCACCCTGCATTTTACTTCCCCTTTACAGTGTTGCAACCTCTTGATAAACTACAGCGACATCCACAAAAATCTTCATTGATTTTCCGATGCTATCTAAGAGATCATTTATATATGTATTATGAAAAGCAACGGTCCTATAACAGTCCACTGGGACATGCTGGAGATCACTTTAAAGACTTCTCTCTGTTGAAAATGACATGTTGCATTCTGTTAGCTACATATGCCTGACTTCAGTTACACAACTGTGCCAGCTACGTGATAAGGGCACGAGGTGCCTAGGGGTGTGGCATCAACAGGTAAAGAGAGTCCACAGTTGCCACCTATGAAGGTGCTTGGTAGAGCTATGTTAGTCAATTGGTGTGGTGGTGTAAGTATTCAAAAACAGAATGAGGAGTCAACAGCTTTTTTCATTACCTATTTGAATGTCCTAATGCGTCATTTTGATTCTCCATTTGACGAAGGGTGGAATGGTGGGCCTCAGAATGTGTTTTATACCATTGGCCTCACAGAACTGTTGAGATGCTGTAAATTGTGGTCCATTGTTACTAACTAAAGCGTGAGGCAATCGATTGATAGCCAAAATCAGGGCCTAGGCTGTGACAGTAATGTCAGTCATGGTGGTCGCCATGCCTACAACGTAGGGGTACCTAGAGAATATATCTACAATGAGTAGACACATTGATCCCAGAAACGGCGGGTTGTAGGCAAAATATTGTGTTGTGTTGTGTCGGGTGCATACTGTACAGCTGAGGACCATCTTGTCAGTGTCATTATTGATATCAGGTCAGTATACTTGTCGGCAAGCCGAGGCCTTCATCTGGGTCATTCCCCAATGTCCTTGCTTTGGCAAATTCAGTATTTGATGTTGTAACTCAGCAGGAATGATGACCCAATCTGTGTCAGCCTCTGTATCTACCTCTGAGAGCCTGTGGGACATGTTACCAGGGGCTGAGTTCAATTGTCAACAAGTTGGTTAGGTAGCTTGGCCATCCATGTTTTACATAGTGAGAAACCTGCAGCGGGTAACGGTGGTGACACGCGCAGCTGTGATTGTGGACCTATTGAGAGTATGTTGTTGTGCAGTGTCTATATGGAAACAAAGGACTTCCTGTTGGTCAAATTCATGATCAGAGCTAATCAACAGTCATGACAGATTGTCGACATTAGAGTGCTGTGCCATGAGTTTGTACAAGACGCTGTTGTTGAAGGAACTCACGAACAGTGGCCATTGCTGAAGGTGTTGAGCTGTTAATTCTGGGAGATTGGAACACGGCTCGAATAGTGTGACTAAACGCTTATGATCAGTGATTAACAAGAATTCATCCCAAAGAGGTACACATGGAACATTTTGACGTCAGACAGTGTCGCCAATGCCTCCATCTCAATTTGTGAGTAATTATACTGAGCTGGAGTCCCCCTCTTAGAAGCATATGCAGCTGACTTTTTGGAGCCATCCGTGTTCCTATGTGCCAAAACTGTCTTGAAACCAAAGGCAGAGATCATATGCCACCACAACCAGGGAGCAGTTGGGAGAGAAAGGCATGAGACAGGGGGCTGACTTCCGCATCATTTTCAGCTGGGAGAAAGTCAGGTCACAGGCAGGGGTCAACTTGTAGGATATCCCATTTTTATGGAAATATGGGATTGTACTGTGTGAGCTACTTGAGGTAGGTATTTGGGGCAAATCTACTTTCCCCAAAAACACCTGTTGTTGAGGAAGGTTATTGATTGCAGCGACATTGTAATTGGTGGCTTGATTCCACCTTTGGTGTGGCAATATCCCACATATTCTACCTCTAGTTAAAAAAAAAATCAACTTTTCACTAAGCATCAATGCAGGCCTGCTTCCTGCAGGCTTGTAAAAAGTGTGCAGAGATAGTGTAAATGCTCTTGGCGGCAACTTCTGTAACAATGACATCATCCACATAATTCACACAAGTGGAGACACGTTGTATCAGCTGCTCCAGAAATGTTTGAAAAATGGCAGGAACCAAGGCAATGCCAAAAGTTAGTCCCAAAAGGTTTGTTGATAACCATAATTTTCTGAGATTCCTCAACTAAAGGCAACTGAAGATAAGCATCTGCAAGGCTGATCTGTGAGAAATATTCTCCTCCAGATAGTTTGGTGTGAATATCTTCCTGATGTGGAATAGGATAAGTTTCAACCTGTGATTGAGAATTGATTATGGCCTTAAAATCCCAACATATTCGAAGGGAACCATTGGGTTACCTGATGATGAATGGTGTAGCACATGCACTGGAACTGATTGGTTCAATAATGCCGGTAGTCTGAAGATGATAAAGTTATTTGCACATAATGCCACAGGAATGGGTTTGATCCGGTAAAAACGTGGTATGGCATTTGGCTAAAGGATGATGTGTGCCTGAAAATCCTTGGCACACCCCAAATCCAGTTTAAATAGAGTCGTAAAAACTTAGCACAGGTCGTCTGGTCCATGGAAGGAGACCATAGTGAACATAACATTGACTGCATCTGAGATGAAAAATCCAAATGGTTTAAAAATGTGGAGCAAAAATGTTAGTGGCTGATGGGTGGTCAAAAGCAAATAACGTAATGGGCTGTGTAACCAGTTTGTAGGTGGCTGTGACAGAGAGTTGACCCCACAGGGGAATGAATCTGTCTTCATATTCCACTAAACAATGTGAAGATGGAGATTAATCTGAGGTTCCCATTTGTGCATAAGTTGCGAGGTTGATCACTGATATGGTGCCTACCATGTCCAGCTGAAACCTTATGTCCTCATTATGGATGTGAAATGCGAGGAAGATCTTCCACAAGAAATGATTGTTTGTTGGGACTACTCACTGTAGTGCATGCACTGTACTATGTTGACCTCGTGGGTTGGAAAGGGGGTGAGTTGTGCGGCTGTGACACACTGATCGCAGATGACCTCTTTTGCTGTAAATGGTGGAGGACCCCCAGTGATCTGGACAATCTGCTTTGAGTCATTGGAAAAGTACTATGGGCATGGGAAAATCAACTCCCTTGGTCTGCAATAAGGGACAATTGGGGGCTCGGACCTCACAGAGACATCCAACAGTGACGAGGCATGATGGTGCTTTAATCTGAGGGCTGTTCTACACCTGCAGCACACAGCTGAAGTGTGTGAGGACATATGACTTGTAGTCTTGCAACGAGTTGCTCATTTACTGCCTGAGTGATTTCGAATGAATCTGCAGTGATTACGGTATAAGCACAAGCACAAACCTGACTGGTGGTGTCGGATTGAACGGCACGAGGGAAAAAGGCAATCCTCGAGCGTCAATGGAGGTCGCAGCAATTGGTTGCTTTTCTTCCCAGAGCAGGGGGTGAGGGGAATGGGCTTCACAGTGTTCAATGAGTAGGAGGAAGAAGGATTGTCTTACCGTAGTAGGAGGTGCGGCCAATGTGTGGTGGCCTTGTGCTGGATTTTATGCCCCAGTGAGTGATGATGAGAAACTGCGTCTTCGCGCCGTTGAACTTGAGGCGCCATCGGACAGCCCACGTAGCGAGGGTGTCCATGGCGCATTGAAGGCGATCCCGGAAGGCAGCGGCGTTCCTACTTCGGCTGTAGAATGCCGTATCATCTGCGTACAGCGCCGGCTGGACACGGTCGATCGAGGGGACGTCAGCGGTGTACAGCAAGTACAGGATGGGCCCCAGGACAGAGCCCCGGGGTACCCCTGCACGGATGCGATGTACGTCCCGGTAGCTGCACGCACGTGGAATGTCCAGCCCTCCAAGTATGAGACGACTAGCTCGACGTGGGCTGCAGGGACACCAAGCTCCAGGAGCTTAAAGAGCAGACCACGGTGCTAGACACAGTTGAAGGCCCGCGAAACGTCCAAGAAGACGGCACCGAAGAACTCCCTCCACTCCAGGGCGTCAAAGGCATCTTCAACCAGTCGCAGGAGCTGGTGTACGGTGGAGTGCCCCCTGCGAAAACCATGTTGTTCGTCGGGAAGGATGTGCCCTTCCACAACATGTGGGGACGGCCAACAGCAGGCTAATCGACTGGTAGTTCTCGGGGAGACGTTGGTCTTTTCCCAGCTTTGGGACCGTGTGCTTCCACTCAGCGGGGAAACGTCGAGTTCGGAAGATATTGTTGAAGATGTCGGCGAGGTGTGAAGCAGCCAGTGGCGGCATCTTCTGTAGAAGGGTGTTAGGCAGTACGTCTGGCCCCGCCACTTTCTTGGGGTTGAGGTCTCGGAGTGCCTCGGCCACTTCATCAGCAGTAGTCTCTTCAATGGGGTCAGCGTCTTCATGTTGTGCCAGGTAGCATGGAAGCCTTTCATCGATGTGGTGGGCGTCGTGTTCAGGATCCATGACGTCTTCAACCGGGTGAAAGGTTGCTTCAAAGGCATCAGTGAGGGCATTCGCTTTGGCTGATGGTTCACTGACAGACTGGCCATTGACCAGAAGAGGCGGCGTACGTTGTGTTCAGCGGAGGAAGGACTTCATTTGGTGCCAGGCAGTGCCATCGTCGAGGCGGAGAGTGGTGACCCTGTTACTCCATTCTGAGTTCCTGTGGTTTTCCACTGCCACCATGATTTCATGCCTCATGCGATTTAGGAGGCGCTTAAGATTAGGATTACGCGATCTCTGCCACTCACGATAAACGCATTTCTAGTCAGTTATGAGGTCAATGATGTCTGGAGGCAATTGAGGTGATTGGTCCGGTGTGGTGAGTGGAGGCTGCGGGGTCGCAGCATGAACTGCGTCGAGTGCTGCGCCGGTGAAATGCAGGACTGCCGCGTCGACACCGACATTCGCAGGGTCAGGTGCAGTGGCCATATTCTGGGTGAGGTCGATTTGAAAGCTTGTCCAGTCAATCCCCCGAAGGAAGAGTCCTCTTATGGGCTGTTGTAAAACATCCAGGTTGATATCAAATACCACAGGAACATGGCCCGGAGACAAGACGTTTCTGGTGGATGCATAGATGTGTTGTGGTATGCCCTTAACGACCGCAATATCGATGACGTCCGGTAGCCCTCTAGCCGGGAAGATAGTCGGGTCATATGGCCCCTCGGTGATGGCGTCGTGGCGGTCGGCAGCGCGAAGAAGGTAGCGTTCATGTTCATTGGTATATCTGGAATTCCAGACGACATGTTTGCAGTTGAAGTCGCCGGCTAGGAAGACTTTCCCTGGTAGTGCAAACAGTGCATCAAAGTCTGCCAGATCTAGACGAGTCTTCGGTTGTTTGTAAACGGAGACGAAGGTGATGGCATCGATGGTTGTTTGGATGACGACGCCAGCAGCCTCGAGGGAGTTTGACTGCGGGAGGGCAACTGGGTAGTGACGCAGGCCTCTCCGAATGTAGATGGCTGTGCCACCCCCAGCTGTTAGCCGGTAACGCGGTAGCAGTCATAATTTGCAGCACCAACAGAAACGCCAGGCATCAGTTTCGTCTCCTGCAGGAGACATATGTCGACAGCTTCATCCCTCAGAAATTGGCGTAATTCACTGACTTGCATACGAACGCCAATGGCGTTCCAGGAGACAACCGTAAGACCTCTAACGATGGCCATGATCGATCCCTTCGAGTGTGGAGCTGATAGAAGCCTGAGTAGGCGGCGGCTCGGCGGCAGAGAGCTGACGTGATAAGACCTCGATTAGCTTCGTTGCACCCATCACGAAAGCAGTCAGCTGAGCGATGAGGCCACGGAGGTCACCTGTGGACATGGTCGTGACTGGGGTGCTGCTGGCGGTGGCTGGAACTGCATCTTCAGGTCGGTCCGCCAGAGCCGGGGTGCGGGGGGGGGGGGGGGGGTGACGGTGGTGGGTCAATCGCTGCACGACGACGGTTGCGCCAACGAGTTGAAGAAGTGCCTTGGACCTGTGTAGCATCTCGGGGAAGCAGCGTGCGTTTCTCACACAAGACTGCAGTCTCGACAGGAGCAGTGGCTGCCGGCGGCATCACTTCCAGTGGAGTTGGTGCGGCCGCAGGAGCGGGAGCTGGTGCGGCCGACGTCCCTGCCATGGCAACGGCGCTGTAAGTGATGCCCGATCGAACATGTGCGGATCTTCGTGAGTGAGGAGCAGGTTGTTCACTTTGTTGATGGGATACGGCGCGCTTCCCTGCTTCGCAGCCTCTGTAGCTGGCCATGTGGGGGCCGCCACAGAGGGCACAGATGGGCTTTTCGGTGCATGGGAGTGGACGGTCGCGGCCTCTGTGGTTGCCCGCACACTTCACACACTTGTCGGGCATGGAGCAGTGGCGGGCGACGTGCCCGATGGCCTGACATCGGTAGCACTGTGCCGGACCCTTCTTCGATCGTAGGTCTTCTGTTCGCACAGTGAGATGTGCGAGACGAGTCAGCTGGTACAACTTCCGGGTATCGGTGGCGACGAGAAGATTGAGGGGCGGTCCCTCAGCTTCACTACAGTAAGGACTTGAAAGCCGATATCTGAGAGTTCAGCCTGTATGTGGTCCGGATTCATGCAGAATGGCAGGTCGCGGATCACTATCTCCAACACTGTCAGGAGTGGTGGCATGAGTGTAGAAGGGAATACCCATGTCCGACCCTTCTTTTGTGACGCGCCGGTAGTCCTCGGAGCTGTGAAGCGTGATCTTGTAAAGATCGCGCCCCACCATCTTCACATTATACACGGCTGTTGTCCATGCATTGAGGAGGTTCTGAAGTTTCTTGTAGGTGGATGAATATTGAAGAACAACTGGCAGGAGAGATGGCGTCTTCGGTGGATTCGGAGGTGGTGGGGGCGCAGTTGTAACCTCAGAAAGAATGCTGAATGGATTGGAAGTGTCCACTGGGGCACTGTTTCCAAGCTGCATCATCCACGAAGTTCGGTGGGCCACTACAAAGCCATTGGCGTCTGGAGTAGAACGTGACTTGGTTTGTCGTCCTTTTGGGCGCGCAGCAGTGGACTGTGCAGCATCGCACAGCTTCGTCTTCTAGCCTTGCGGCGAGTGCCGACCATTTGAAGTCGTTGTTGGGGCACGATGTTTGTTGCTGCCAGCAATATCATGCAGGGCAGTTGCAGAAGGCCGGTCTTCATCTTCCGACTTGGGTAGCAGAGCGATCAGTGCACTCTTCTCAATTTCCGGAGTGTTGTCCATCGAGTCCGTGTCCATAGCATGATCCATCATATGTGGGGGGCCGGATGCGGCCGCACAGCGATCCGCCACATTCTTCACAGCGGTAACATCCTCTCTCGATGACATCGTAACTCCGACAGAGCGAGCGAACGAACCCTGACTGGTGGTGTGCTCCGCATCGGTCTAAATAGTGACTGCGTGAAGTGCAGCCGAAGTAGAGTGGCCGAGCGCATTGAGGCGCTATGCTCTGATGTGTGAGGCCGTTCCACGTCGGGGGTCTGAATCCTCCTTCGGGCATGGATGTTTGTGCTGTCTTTAGTATAAATTAGTTCTTCAGTAGTTTGTAAGTTTAGGAACTGATGGCCCTGTAGTTAAGTCTCATAAGTTTAACAAACATTTGATTTGGAAGGCCACAATGAGATGGTGGCACCCTTCATTGAGTGTGGATGCAAGACCTTCTATTGGGAGTCCAGGTCCATGGCCTCTGGTGGGCATTCAACGTCTGCAGCCCCCCGATACCAGAGATTTCTTCATATTTTCCCTGCAGTCTTTTCACCTTGCCTTTCCTTTCCTTCATATTTATTTCATTTCTAAGGGATTTGTATTGCTGTGTTCCCTACACTCCCTGAACACTTTTGTGATCCCTTCTCTTGTCAATCATTTGAAGTATTTGTGCTGTTACCCAAAGCTTCTTCACAGTTACTTTCCTTCTACCTATATTAGTCTGTCCATATATGTACCGTATATACTCGAGTGTGTGTGTGTGTGTATATATATATATATATATATATATATATAATCTTTTTTTTTTTTTTTTTTCAAATTTATGAACAAAAACTGTGGTGCACTGATTACTCGAACTTAGGTTAGTATTACTCCATCTGTAACAACAAAACACACTTGGCGGGTATTACTCTGCTCTAAAAAAAAAAAACAGTTCCCTTCAGCCCGGTATTACACAATAATATTTTCGATCAAATCTTTGACAAAGAAATATTATCAAAAATTCGTAATATTTCTTAGACATAAATTTTCATCGTGGTGTTAAAAAAAGGGTATTTGCTCATCATATTTCAACATAGCGAATAATAACTTTTTTTATTGTGGGCTGCCATAGCCACTATCAAAACTGCATGTAATTTACTTGACAGTGGCACAACGTATCAGTAATTTCACTGTAAAGCGTCTCCTCACTTCACAAACCGGTGACAGTGTAGCATCTCTTTCCTCCAGTTTCTTTGGCAGCGCGTCTTGCATGTACGAACAGTTGCATTGTTGATGTTATAATGCCTCATTGTATTTGCTTGTCATACCATCTTTCTGAGTAATGAAGTATGTAATCTACTTATGTTGGGTATTATTCGATTCAGTACCACCATATTACCCACACCGGTATCTGCACTCCAGGGTTACAACGATTTCTTGCTACTGGAGTTAAATGTTAATTACGGGGTGGCATTGCAGCTATGTTCAAACCAGTGAGCTCATTGGTTCCAACACACGCACACGTTGATTAGCAACAGTGATGCTAGTGCTCGGAGGGGTTACATTTTGCATTGCAGCGAACAGAAAACAAGCAACTTTTATAATCAAATGTACAGCAAAGCACTGAATATGATGATATTTCTTTGATGAAAGATACCTGTATGTCAAAGTTCCCTATTACACTACCAAATATCTTTGCTGTAAATACATGTCATATCGACTTTGACAAAGATATATGACCGTGTAATATCAGTCTCAGCTCCAATTATTTATTAACTTTTCAGATTATATAAGCATTCATTTCAGAGTGTGTTACTGTGAGTACATTTTCACAGCAATGAGTTACAAATGAAATAATTTTTAATTTGTATGAGAACATTCAGTAGGTAAAATATGAGAATTTTATGGGGTTGGTACAAGATTCGCGTGCTCTGGATATGACAACCCTGCGCGCATATCTCTCTCTCTCTCTCTCTCTCTCTCTCTCTCTCTCTCTCTCTCTCTCTATACCCAAAAGGACCGGCTCGTCGATAGACACAAAAATAAAAATCACACTCAAACACACATACAAGCTTTCACCACCACTGGCAGCTTCTTCAGGAAAAAGAGGAAAAAAAGGGGAGGAGAAAGGGAAGGATATGGGTTTTAAGGAAGTGGAAAAGGAGTCATTCCAATCCCAGGAGTGGAAGGACTTACCTTAGGGGACAAAAAGGAAGGTAGATAAATACACACACACTCACACATATCCAAACACAAACACTCCACTCCTGGGATTGGAATGACTCCTTTTCCGCTTCCTTAAAACCCATACCCTTCCCTTTCTCCTCCCCTTTTTTCCTCTTTTTCCTGAAGAAGCTGCCAGTGGTGGCGAAAGCTTGTATGTGTGTTTGAGTGTGATTTTTATTTTTGTGTCTATCGACGAGCCGGTCCTTTTGGATAAGTCATCCGTTTTCTATTTTTTATATTTGTTTATCCCACCAGGATAGTTTCCTTCTATACTTTTTGTTATATATATATATATATATATATATATATATATATATATAAAATAGACGAAGATTACTCACCAGGCGAAGGAGCACAGGTGTGACAGCATCACAAATAAATAAATGAATACACACACACACACACACAATCGCAAGCTTTCGCAACCCAGTTGCGTCTTCAGGCAGTAGGGAAGGAGAGGGAAAAGGAAATGATGAGGGTTTTAAGGAAGGGGGTAAGGAGCCATTCCAATCCCGGGAGAGGAAAGACTTACCTTGGGGGTTTACCCTCCATTTTTTCCCCCAAGGTAAGTCTTTCCTCTCCCGGGATTGGAATGGCTCCTTACCCCCTTCCTTAAAACCCTCATCATTTCCTTTTCCCTCTCCTTCCCTACTGCCTGAAGACGCAACTGGGTTGCGAAAGCTTGCGATTGTGTGTGTGTGTGTGTATTCATTTATTTATTTGTGATGCTGTCACACCTGTGCTCCTTCGCCTGGTGAGTAATCTTCGTCTATTTTTTATATTTTATTTTTCCTGCTAGGAATTTTTCGTCTTAATAATCGTTATATATAGTTTTGAAATTTAACAGACGTGACATCCCAAGGTGGCTGCCCTTACATGGTATCCTCGTCTACATAAATACGTGTAGTTTTTTTTTCTTTTTCTTTTAATTTTATCTGTTTGTTTATTTTCTTTCTTTTTTTTTTTTTCCATCGTCAAAATTTTGGGGTGCGCGGATTACTTCAGGGTGCCGATTACTGAATTATATATGGTAATTCTTGTTTTCAGATATGTCTTCTTTTTTCAGTTGAACTGCCTACATATATAAGACTACTATTTGTCCATGATAACTTGAAGATTGCGCTTATGCTGCCACAAGCAGAGAAAATCTACACTAGGTGGAAGCTAGTCTTTTGTCTCAGAGTGCAGCCAACTTTAAGCTGCCCAGTGATGCATTGTTGTAGGCTATACACTGAAAATAAGTAGTACATATTCTCAAGAAATCACTAGGGTGTTTACTTTGGAACAAAAACATGTTATCCTATACTTCTTCCAATTGCTGCAGAAAGTAAACTACAAGAAACTTTTACTTAATTACACAAAAATATGAATAATACTTGAACAGAAGTATTTCCGCAACACTTGCAGTACATGCAAGTAGAGTGGAATTTTATATTGTCATTCTGAAAAACAAGAACAGCTGCTATCTGTTGTATTCTTACTAATAAATGAAAATATTGGTATAAAGATAACATAAAAAATAATTGTTAGCCTGACGAAATGAATGCAGAGGAATTCATGTGGATTTTATCAATGGACACTGAGGAATAAAATGACTCCAATATGGATACTTTGAGTGTGTCTTATGCAGATTTTATAAATATGATATAACAGTATAGAAAAATGTGGCTAGCTATCTTACCAACAAAAACAACCTTTTAATTATTCTTCTTAATTTGCACACAGTAAGCATTATTAATATTATTATTCAAATGTAATGCTTTTATGTTTGCATTGGCATTAAAAATCAGGTAAATTCAAAGGCGAATATATTATCATTCTGTTTTCCTTTCTAGTGCATCAGATAAATTGGTAAATTCATTTAATTCCTTTTTGGTTAGTGCTGCCAATTACATATTTGCAAAAAGTAGTGATGATTACTTTTGATTCGGTGTGTT
Source organism: Locusta migratoria (assembly GCA_026315105.1). Classification (NCBI taxonomy): domain Eukaryota; kingdom Metazoa; phylum Arthropoda; class Insecta; order Orthoptera; family Acrididae; genus Locusta; species Locusta migratoria. The sequence continues at coordinate 503,946,054 of CM048744.1, forward strand.
TGTCTTAATGCTATTTTCCCGTCCCACACTGGCATTTTTCACTGGTAGTGAATACACACAAAATCTGCAAATTTGAGTTAAAAATCCACAAACTGGCAATGTGGCAAATACTGGAACGAATTTTCGCTGTGCTACAAAGAGTGCGCAGATTTAAACTTCCTGCTGCATTAAAACTGTTGGCCAGACTGGGACTGGAATCTATGAAAGCAATTTGGCACACGGTTTTGATGTGGCAGGACACTTCAGGCATAGGTTGTTTCCAATAAATTGGGGTCAGTATTTCATGAAGTTGGCAAAATCAGCAAGGGTTGACTTGGTGCGGGTGTTTCCATTCAAAGAACTTACGGAGATAACTACTGCATTACAATAGAACATTACTGTAATGCAGCACTGTTTGCTTATGTGTGCTGTGTCCGCATGTCGTCTTGACATAATTAAAATGGGCCAAGAGGCAGTTCCAGAACCATTATTTTCAATACGTATAGATATAATACTGTAGCTGTAGGTTCTTGGCCATTGCCGTCACGACACCATATACTTCCCACTGTCATTTAAGTGGACAGTATTTGGGTGAGTGCTGCCTCAGTTTTCATTTAGGCGGGTGACTGTGGCAGCACTATTGCAAGCAGCCAATGCTGCCTTCCTCTCACCCCTCCAGCACAGATGGAAAATTACATGGCTGCTTTGACAGGTGGCCTGGCCTCTGATTGGGTAGTATAAGCCTGTAACAGTGCTGGGTGGGTGAATTGGACCGCTGTTGCACTGGGGTCTTTCACAGGGATATGATTCTTGTGGCAGGGTGCTGGGTTTCTAAGTGGCTTATGGATGGACTAGGATCGTATGGAGGTTGGGAGGGGATGGAACACCACTTTAAGTGGGATGGAAGGATCTTGGCCAGGATGTCTCTCATTTCTAGGCATAAGAACAGAAAATCAAAAACCTTGGCATAGGATGCAGTTTAGTTGTTTGAGTGCAGGGTAGTCACAATTGGGCATTAAGGATTATTTGGTTTGTGGATTTCGGGAAGCATGTAGAAAGTGTGTTGTCGGGTGCTCTTGGGATGAGGAGAGAGGTTATGTATTGGCTCTCCTTTCTTCTGCCAAAGGTTAAAGTCCTTTGGAAGGGACTTGGAAAGATGGTGAACCAAGTTGGAAGTGATAAATTCTTGGCTGGAGACCAGGTGGGAGTACAGGGGGATCTCAGTTGGATGTTGATGTGGACTGGAAAAAGCAGGGTTCCATGTTGGGATTAGGTCAGTTTTATGTTCGGGTGACCACTAACCAGCTGTCCATTAGGATGAGTGGCCACTGACAAACTGTGGTTAAAAACAAGGTAGACCACCTTGTGGCATCTTGTGCTTGATTTCAATGGCTGATACACAACTCAGGTCATCTGAATCCTCCCACCCACCACCAGCTTTTCTGAATTGCATAGATGGGAGTTATCCATACAGCACATTCTTTGATCCCGAAATTGTCTAGGCCTCTTTTCTCCACACAAAACAGTTCTTACCCCCTCTATCCTACACCTCTCTCATATAATGTGCTGTTTGTGCGTGTGTGTGTGTGGGGGGGGGGGGGGGGGGGGGGTGTAATTGGGTGGGTGCACAAGCGCGTGCAAGTATTTGTGTGTTTGCATGTTTGTTTTGCTTTCCTTCCCTTCCCCACCTACCTACTCTATTTCTAAGCTGCATCTTGTTCAACTCATCTAGTATGTACATGCTCCATAAGCAGGGCTGGGTACAAGCGCTGGCTCATCCCTTTTATGTAGTGTGCGCCACCGTGGCCGCTCCCTTTCTACTTCCCCCTTCCCATGATGTCACCACGGTACACAGTACAGCTGCAGGTGGACAGCGGCTGCTGAGTGGCTGAGCTGAGCACTGCTTTGTGTTGCTTTCGTGCCCTTTTTTGTACACATGTTTTGTAAGTGTTCTGTGTAAGTTAGTGTGATGTCATTGACTTACAGTATTCACAATGGTTAATTTTTGTATTGCGGCATGTAAAAATTATTCACGAAAAACGAATTAGGTTAAAAAAAAAAAAAAAAACACCCTTGCAGTTTCATCTGTTAACATTGTTAATGTGGGTACTGATAATTCTTACATAGATGTAAGAAATGAAAGGCACAACAGAAGGATTGTTAGAAAGAGAGCAGTGGAACATCTTAAAACAATAAGTCCTAAAAGATTAAGATTATCCGAAAGTGTTGTACACAACATCAAAGAAAATATAAGTGATGCAAATATGGCAAAAAATGAAAATTGTGATGTAGCTACAGGCTGTAATGAAGAAGACTCGCCTAAATGTTTGAGTTGCTTTGAAAAGCAAAAGAAAATGAAATCACTTGAAAGGTCAATGCGAGCTATCAAATGTGAACTACAAATAGCTAAAATGAAAAATAAAGCAATTGTTAAAAGGCTGAAGTGGAATTTAAGAAGTAAGACTAATTTAAAAATTGTCGTGAGTAAACAGAAAACAGTTACAAACATGACATGTCATAAATAAAGTTGTTTACGGAGAACAAGATTAAAGCTATTACGAACGGGGGGAAAAAGCTAATAAAATGGAATTCTGATGACATTTCAAGAGCCATAATTTTGAATGATTTAAATAAAAAAACATGCATTTTTGCAGCAAAAAATGTGTTTCTCCTTTCTTCTCCATTAACTCTAAAATGGTTGTGCATGAAGTTCCAGTGTAACCCTGGAATTTTAACAAATGAAACTATTAGTGAACTTGAACAAATGTGTGTTCTTAGCTTTCATGAGATGCACATTCATTCTAAAATAAGCTATCATGCTGGTCTAGATCAAGCGTTGGGCCCATTCTTGAAATTCCTGGTAGTTTTGGCTAGAGGATTAGTGTGCCTATGGAAGCAGCCTGTGTATTACTCCTTTGATACGACAATGATCAAAGCTGTTATGCTTCATATCATTCAACAGCTAGACTAATGGAAATTAATAGTTGCGACAGTTGTGTCTAATTTAGGAGGCTGTAATACATTGTACAAGGAATTGGGAGTAAGCATAGAAAATGCAATGATACTAAAAATGTCTACATTTTTGTGGACCTGCCTCAATATTTTAAACTATTGAGGAACCACTTTTTAGACTGTGGTCTACTTTTTCCGGATGGTACCGAACCGAATGTTAGTATTTTAATAAACATGTAGAAAGATTCAGAAAAAATCAGACTGTGTCACAAATTGAAACCAGAGTTTCTCAATCTAAAAGGAAATGCAAGGCAAAAAGTTGTGCCTGCAAAAGCAATTTTTTCTAGCACAGCTTCAAAATCAATATTAGTTTTATCTGGAAATAATGAAGCAGCACATTTTTTTGAACTTATGGACAAGTTTTTTGATGTAAATAATAGCAAGTGTCCTTACGCATGGATGTCCATTAACTCTCCTTTTGGTATTGATGACAGTGTTTTGCAAGAAAAAAAAAAAAAAAGAAAAGGCTTGTTGAAGTCAAACAAACCATTGCTTCCATGAGAGTAGTTGGAAAGAAAAATACCCTTCCTTTCCAAAAAGGAATTTTAATGTCTATTGCTTCTTTGCTGAAACTACATGAAGATTTGAAGGGGAAAAAAGGGGGGGGGGGGCTGAAGTATATTTTGTTTTCACACTTGACTCAGGATGCCCTAGATTTTTTTTGACAAGTTAGAGGTATTGGCCAGTTTAATGACCATCCAACCCCAATGGAAGTAAGTTACATCTACATCTACATGGGATACTCTGCAAATCACATTTAAGTGCCTGGCAGAGGGTTCATCGAACCACAATTATACTATTTATCTCCCATTCCATTCTCGAATAGCGCGCGGGAAGAAAGAACACCTATATCTCTGTTTGAGCTCTGATTTCTCGTATTTTATTCTGATGATCATTTCTACGTATGTAAGTGGGAGTCAACAATATATTTTCGCATTCGGAGGAGAATTTTGGCGATTGGAGTTTCGCAAGTAGCCCATGCTGCAGAGATAAGTGCCGTTGTTGTAATGATTCCCATCCTAGATCCTGTATCTTTTCCATAACGCTGTCTCCCCTGTATCGTGACAATACGAAACAAGCTGCCCTTCTTTGGACTCTTTCGATGTCCTTCGACAAACCCACCTGATAAGGATCTCACACTGGGCTGCAATACTCCAAAACTGGACAAGCAAGCGTAGTGTAAGTAGTTTCTTTTGTAGTTCTGTTGCATCTTTTAAGGGTTCTGCCAATAAAACACAGTCTCTGGTTCACCTGTCCCATGATATTATCTACGTTTTCTTTCCAATTTAAGTCTGAAGTTATAGTAATTCCTAGGTATTTTGTGGAGTTTACGGTCTTCACTTTTGATTGATTTATCTTGTAAACAAAGTTTAACGGATTTCTTTTCGTACTCATGTGGACGACTTCACACTTCTCATTATTTACAGTCAATTGCCAATTTTTACACCATACTGATATCTTATTCAGATTGTTCTGCAGTTGGTTTTGATCTTCAGATGATTTTACTAGACGGTAAATGATGGCGTCATCTGCAAACAACCTAAGAGAGCTATTTAGATTTTCCCCTAAATCGTTTATGTAAATAAGGAACAGCAGAGGACCGGAAGAGACAGCTGTTGCTTTGAAATAAGCTACCCAAGCCTTCTTCTACATCATATATTTGTCAAGGATGAAACTGTCCAGGTAAACACTTACTTCAGTGCTGAGTTATTGGAATCTGCATTCATAAATAAATAAAGTTGTTTGCAGCTTACAGCTACCGGCTTAAGTGATCCTCTTGGGGTAGAGGAGGTATTGAAAAGCAACGACACATTAGAAATAATCAAATCAGTTGACAATGTAGATGACATTGTTGCTGACAACTGCCTACAAATAAACAGTGAAAACTGCAGGGCTGAAGAAAAGGCTATAAACTATGTAGCAGGCTACTTTACTTTTAAAGGAAAGCAGTTGACACAACTGTAACGAAAAATATAAACAAGGACAAGTACAGTAGATAAAGCCCAGCTTCACACAGTTAAACTTCTTTAACTCGAGAACTACTCTTAAAGATCTGGGGGGGGGGGGGGGATAGATCTCCCACAATCACTATTTATGTAGTCTGAAGCCACCGGGTGCCATCCCCTTTGGAGAGAAAAATGGTAAATGTGCTCCAGTCATAAAAATTAGACAAATGCTCTCACAGACTTTTGTTTAGATCTATCTGAGTTCTACAATTTAAAACAAACCACATCACGATACGCTCAGTAGTTCTCGAGTAAAGTAAGTTTAAAGATTACCCGTGCGAAGTGGGGCATGTCAGCTAGTTTATTTTTATTTTCAATGATGCTACTTCACCTTTCCATGTTCTGTAAACAGTAATATGGTAATACATTACATTATAAATAAAATGACAGACAATCGAAATAGTAATAAAAAAAATGAGCAAATGTTTGAAGTCGGGGAATAAGTAGCATTGGGATTATTATGCAATATATGTACCGGTACCGCATATTTAATAATAAATTCATTTTCAACTTAACTGTTGATATTTCATTTTACTTGCCTTCAACTCAAAATCACGTGTAAGACGTAATGAAAACAATCACCAGTAAAACAGTAGTTATTGCTTAGCACTTCGCGGTGCATATACCGCCATGACGCCACAGCGGCAGTGGGTCGGGGCACTTCCAGTGGCTATGGGAGCCAGCCCTTGTACCTAGCCCTGCTCCATAAGGCCACGCTGTATCCATCCTTCCTGTCCCACCTTCCCCCTCCCCTCTCCACCAGTCCCCTCACTTCTGAGCATGATTCGGAGTGCGGCAGCCAGAGATGACAGTTGTGTGACTGTGAAGTGCGTGTGTGTGATTATGTGAATGCTCTCTGTTTTGAAGAAGGCTAATGGTGAATAGCTTAAGTGTTGTACGTGTCTTATTTATGTGTCTTATTTATGTGCCTGTCACAGCTCATTGTATGTCTTTGTAGTGAATTGTAAACAGTCCTAATTACATTGTTGAATTGCAACTTGGACTTTCCATTTTTTAATGGTCACATTTCTTTTATTGACATTTCGAGATTTTTATACAAAAATACCACCAAAAATTTCTCAATTTTTTGGCAGATTTTCAAAACCTTTTCTTTCATACAGACCTTGTTGTGGCTATTTTGAACACAACAAAATCAGACATATCAGTAGAGCTGTTCTGAAGTGATGATCTGGCATTGAAGTCTTTTGTAAGGGACTCTCTGCACTGCACTATATTACAAAAAGTGATGGTCATCGATTAAACCCAAATGTGTCATGCCTACTGTAAGCTATTATTGAGACTGCTTAAAAAATTGTGATTTCTGCACTTTGTTCGATTTTTTCAACTTTCCTTTGTAGCTGTTCCAAATTACCCCTCTCCAACATGAGTTGTAGGGTTGAAATCATTCGAAAACACTCTGAAATTCGCAGTTTCAGTTTTCCTCTAATTATCAAATTTTCCAGTAGCTTTTTCAAAAACATTCTTCCATACAAACATTGTCCTGTGAATTACTGTCAAAATGAAGAAGATCAGGTAAAATCACCTAGTCATTCTCCTGTGATGCACTTACATATACTTGTGGCGATTGATTTTTATTAATAGAGATTTCCATTTTAGATATCCATAGTTTTAATAATGTCTTTCTTCCATCTATGTGTGGCCATTTTTTATTTTATTTATTTTTCTTTAATACAGGGTGTACATTAAGTTCGGGAACTATTTCAATTATTTATTGCACAAGAACCAAACATTGTACAAATATCATACATATGTTATTTTGAAGAGAAACTCTGAACATTTATTTCATGTATACAGCTACAGCGTAGTTTTGTAATTTGCCAATAGGCAGCGCTAGTTGCAGACATGGCGAGTTCAAGTGTTGAATGAGCTTTCTGTGTGTTGGAGTTCAACAAAACAGGTGCGCTACAGCTGTTCAACAGATGTTTAGAAGTATAATAATGGAAAGTCCAGGTTGGAATTAACAATATAGTAAGGACAGTTTACAAAGACAGTTTACAAAGACGTGGCGACGAGCTGCGACAGGCACATACAAAAGACACACACATACAACACATTCAGCTATCAGCCATGGCCTTCTTCAGAAATTAGAACACTCATGCAATCACACAGGTACACAACACAGTCATACAGCTGCCGCACTTTGAATCATGCTCTGTGGCGAATGGGGGACGGGAAAGGGTGGGGAGGGGAGAGGGGATAGGAAGGTTATGTCACGTTGGTGAGGATGGATTAGATGGGAATAACGAGATGCAGCTTAGGAATGGAGTGGGGAGGCAGGTGAGGGGAGAAAAATAAAATAAAATAAACAAAATAAAGTAAAATAAAATAAATATACAAAATGCATGCACACTGTAAGTACACAAGACCGCATACACGCGCGCGCGCCCACACACGCACACACACACACACACACGCACATACGCGCGCACGCGATAGCACATTCACGCACCACTCAAAATAGGTGAGGTTTGGGATAGAGAGGTAGGAACTGTAAGGTATGGGGAAGAAAATAGGGAAGTTATCGTAGGTTGAGGCCTGGTTGATTTCGGGATCGGAGAATGTATTGTAGGGATAACTCCCATCTGTGCAGTTCAGAAAAGCTGGTGGTGGATGGGAGGATCCAGATGGCTTAGGTTGTGAAGCAGCCATTGAAATCAAGCATGTGCTCCGCTGCATGCTGTGCCACAGGGTGGTCCACCTTGTTTTTGGCCACAGTTTGGTGGTGGCCATTCATCCTAATGGACAGCTGGTTGGTGGTCATGCCAATACAGAAAGCTGCACAGTGTTTGCAGCACAGTTGGTAAATTACATGGCTGCTTTCACAAGTGGCCCGGCCTCTGATAGGGTAGGATGAGCCTGTGACAGGACTGGAATAGGAAGTGCTGGGTGGGTGGATTGGACAGGTCTTGCAGCGGGGTCTTCCACAATGATATGATCCCTGTGGCAGTGAGCTGGGTTTCGGGGTGGCATAAGAATGAACTAGGATGTTGTGAAGGTTGGGAGGGCAACGGAACACCACTTTAGGAGGGGTGGGAAGGATCTTGGGCAGAATGTCTCTCATTTCTGGGCATGAGGATAGAAAATCAAAACCTTGGCGAAGGATGTAATTTAGTTGTTTGAGGCCAGGGTAGTATTGGGTGACAAGGGGAGCGCTCTTTTGTGGATGGTTACTGGTGTTGGGAGGAGGATTTGGGATGTGTGGGGATATAGCACGGGAAGTGTTTTACCAGTGGCACAACAAATTTGTTATCAAGGCAAAGAGAAGTGGCCGTCCCATGGTGAGTGAAGTGAATGTGGACTGGGTTCGAGAAACACTCATAAGGAGTCAAAAGAAATCAATGTGTTGTGGTTCCTGTGAACTAGAAATAGCTCCAGTAACAGTATAAAAAGCCCTCCAACAGTAGCTTTGTATGAAACCATTCAAAGTGGACCTAGTGCAGAAGCTCAGTGATGACGACAAAGACAAGTGTTTTGAGTTTTGTTCACAGTTGCAACAATTGAATGAGAATGGGGATGGCATTGTTGATTGTTTAATTTTTAGCGATGAAGTCACTTTCCACACTAATGGGAAAATGAACAGGCATAATTGTCGAATCTGGGTACAAAGCATCCACTTGAAAGCATTGAATTTGAGTGTGATTCCCAAAGGGATTTTTTTTTTTTTTTTTTTTTTTTTTTTTTTTTTTTTTTTTTTTTTTTTCCCTTCTTTTAGCAGGATGGGGTCTCATCCCATTTTCATCTTGAAGTTTGTGGGTACCTAATCATGGAGCTGTCACATCAGTAGATCGGCCGTGATACAGAAGGGAACAGCTGTTTCATGAAATAGCCTCCCCGAACACCAGATCTCACTCTGTGTGACCTTTTTAATGTAGGGTCACATTAAAGATCTGGTGTATGTACTGCCTATACCGTATGAAATAGCAGAGGTGCAGGAGAGAATATGGGAAGTGACTGCCAGAATCAACAATGCCATGCTGGGATGGGTATGGTAAGAATTCGATTACCATATTGACATCTGCTGAGTCACTCATGGTTCGCATATTGAATGTGTGTGTGTGTGTGTGTGTGTGTGTGTGTGTGTGTGTGTGTGTCACAGACTTTCTCTTCAAAATGCAATATGTATGACATTTGAACAGTGCTTAGATTTTGTGCAATAAATAATTAAAAGTGTTCCTGGACTTTATGTACACCCTATATTTCAATATTTATTTAATTTATTTTTATTACTTTTATAATTTTATAGTTTTTTTTTTTTTTTTGTATTTCGTCACCCCCATCACAACATGTGACTGCCTATTTTACATGTCTGTTTGTGGCTTAGTAATCGTCTTTACGGTGAGCTGCTATTTTATTTATTTTTGTATATGATAAGATATGCAGATGAATAGTGATTACTCAGGACAGTTGGTGATTTATTTATTTATTTGGGGTTTTTGTTTGGGAGGGATGGTGATTTTCAGAGAACTACTCAGTTACAATAACTTATGAAATGGCCATAGAAGTAGCTCTGCATTTTAGGAAAATAGATGTGAAATACGGATTTGCTTCAGAGGTGAAGTTAGTTTTGTTTTATACAAAATCTCACGCTACTTTCTTCTTATTTGTCTAACCACTTCTAGTTGTCTAAAGACAGTGGAAAGCGGTGTCTCTCGATTATCCTTCTCCTGCTGGATTGTTGCTGCACGATTATCCTTTGTCATTACAACATTCCTCGTTATTGAGGACACTGTCAATTATCTGTGAATAGGCCTACCTAAAATCAGGTTCATCATAGTATTCAAGCCAGTCTTCATTATTTTTTAAATACATTCTCCAAATTGTGAAGATTCTTTAACCAGCTGAGCTAATTTGGAAACAAATTGGCTGTTTGTTGGCTGTTCATGTGCATTGCTAGAAAGAAAGACTCTAATTCCTGGCCTTTGTAATGTAATGTCCTTGACTGTAACCCAGGCTTCTGCTGCAACACAACAACATCCTTCATGTCTGTTTCATTTCACAGCAGCTGATAACCCACCCCCACTCACCCCACTTCTCACTTTAATAATCCATACACAGCAGTACCTTTCGGTAATAATATCTGAAGCTCTTCTACAGAACCTGGTTCATTGATTGTAAAACTGAACTAATAAAGGGGTGGGGGGGAGGTAACCTTCAAACTTTCCATTTTCTCTTACAAATGAATAATGACTTGAGGTATATTAGTCAACAGTTATGTATTTTCTGTTGCATTTAACTGTCATTGCAAATAGTATGACAGAACAATCTGTTACATCAGCATGGAACAACAACATTGACATTTAGTAGACACATTTATGGTTTGCTCTTGATTCTCAGTAGTTCTATGCAACATTGATACAGTATGAAATAATGCAGTTAAAGACATAAGTTTATGCACAGTAAGACTCAGTTTTTACAGTTTCCAACAAAAACAGGCATTTTGACTATAAGAATGGGCATATCATTAATGACACTTGTTATCATCTTCAGTCTGAAGACTTGTTTGATACAGCTCTGTATCCTGTGCAATCCTTTTCCATTTGAACATGCTTATTGTATTCGTCTCTTTGTCTCTTTCTGAGAATTTTTACCGCCCCCTCATACACGTCTGTCCAATACTAAATTGGCAATTCCTTCAGGAGGTGTCCTACCAATATATCTGAGAAATTTCTTTTCTCCCCAATCCTGCTCAATACTTCCTCATTAGTCACACAATCTCCCATCTAATTGTCAGCATAATGCTGTAGCATCACAATTCAAAAGTTATCTTTTACTTTTAGTGACACTCAGCAGTTCAAATTACTAGGCATACAGGTATATCCCAAAGTCAAAAGAGTTTCAGCCGACCAGTTGCATAAAATGGTTTACATGTATAAAGGTTTATACATGTAAACCATTTTATGCAACTGGTCGGCTGAAACTCTTTTGACTTTTGGATCGTGTTCCATCGTTGCTGAATTGCCGCCATATTTAAAATTCAGGTATATAGTAAGCTGATGTTGGAAGTACATGTTGAGAATCTTGTTCAAAAGTAAATGCTGTTTTATTTACCAGGAGAACAGTATCTGAAACAAGTGCTTTGCTTCTCTTCATTTGCCTATGGTGTATGATGTTATTTTTTTGCGGTAACTCGACTGATGCAATACCAATATTTTGGCTCAAAAATGTATGGTATGAGTAAAATGTAATGTAAGCTCATGAACTTCTTGATGACCCCAGTTCAATTATCTTGGAATTCTGACACTGGCCTCTCGATACATATTTTGCTTAATGTCATTTGTTGTTAATATCAGCTTATTCCCAAGAGTTAGTAGTTTTTACTCAGTTAACACTCTGCATAAATCCAATTTGCTTTTGAATCACAACTGGGTAGTGTGGTGAACGGCAATGGTTTTGTAGAAACTTATTTTGAGTGTATTTCATGATCTTGTTTTTTAGGTTTCTGTTAATTGTTCCATATACCTGGGTGAATTTACCAAGGGTAATTTAAATATCTTTGCTGTAGCCATATGTTGCTTCACATGGTTTACTTGCTCTAAAATCTTCTGATTATCACTATTTTGGTGCTAATTGGTTCTTTCCCCATGAAGGCCATCGTCTTAATTTTTTCTTTTGAGATTTCCAAGTCAAATTTTGCAATGATTTGTTTTGCTAAGTTGATTCCTTTCTGAATGTCATCTTCCTTATCTGCTAAGATCACTGCATCATCATCATCATATAGTATATTGTTTAAAAGAGTGCTCCTGTCTAGGTCTTGCAGAAATTCTGTTTTCCATATATGTATTACTTCATTAATGTAAATGTTGGACAAAGTTGTGCAGCAGCCTTGTCATACCTACAAGTGGAGTACACGTGTTTTTTTAGGTTAGATAATTCCCTCCCTAGGCCTGACAAGATGCCTCCTGCACTGCGAAAAGGTAGCAGTATGCAGAACACAAAGAGAATGAAAGGTCAATGTAGTATTATTTAAATGCAGGAGTGTGTATAGAAAGGTCCCAGAACTGCTGTCATTAATTAACGGTCACAATGCCCACATAGTACTAGGGACAGAAAGTTGGCTGAAACCAGATGTAAACAGTAATGAGATTCTAAACTCAGAGCTCATCTAAACCTGGGAGATGTAGAGACCGGCCACCACTTACATCACTATCAAGAATCAGTAGAAATGTTGCTGAAGACAATAAACAAGTGAGAAATATGTTTGCAGCACATTTTGTCATTGCCGAAGAACAAGTGGAGTGGCAATATTTGTTTGCTTAATGTCAAAGAAATTGTCACTGAATTATCACGTATAACGAAGATGCTTGCTTCAGGTTACATTTAACTTATGGCAGCAGTGGGGTAGTGTACTAAGTGTTGGCGACAAGATGTTCACTTTAAAAGGATAATTAATTTACTGACTAGGAAAGGGTACATAAAAGAACACCATTTATTATTTATTTCATGGTCAACACAAAACATTATTGCCCTCATATGCAATTATTGTTGCCAACATCAGTGCCTTACACTGCTGTAAGTAAAATTTTACATTCCTTCATGTGTTAATATAAATATTTGTGATAAGAAATCATGAAAAATAAAAGTGTGTTAACTTACCTGAAATGTGAATAAACTTGTTCTTGGTCTTTTTACGCCTATCAAGACCTGTGCAGAATTGTTTGCACACTATTTTGATATGTAACATCTTCTCCTCCTGATCCCATGTCTGTGATTTAGATTTATTAAATTTTCTGATAAATTGTGACCTCAGGTGATGAACTTTGCTGCCAATTTCTTTATTGGACACTGAACAATAATGCTAATTTGTGGATTTAATCACGTTTTGTGTTGTGGTTTTTATACTCTGGGGATGTTGGATCCCACAATGAGCATTTTCATGAAATTCTTCATGTAGTTTCACCTTCTTGTTCTTCATCCACTTCATCTTGTGCATGCTCATTAGAAAATGTAAACGGGATTTGTGCTGTGTTTTCAATCGGTGAATGAATACAGGCACATCTCACAGAACAGATATTTTCTCAGAATTCTAGCATTGATGTTGCAGGTACAAGCAAAACTACCAGTTGTTTCTAGTGAAACAAAAATAGTGAAAATAGAAGGGTAACAAAACATGTGAACAAATTCAATGAAAAGAGAGAGAGAGAGAGAGAGAGAGAGTCCTCATTAATATTCATAAAATATTAAGTTCAAACTGATGAATGTCAGTCAATACATTTTGTTTGCTCAAAAATTATTGCAGTCACAAAATGAAAAATATTGTCACAATTTTTTTCCCAGTATTGGAATGATGTACGGTAGCACTAAAATGATGAATGATGCATCTTTGTCATTCAAATATATTCTTTATTTGACCTTTTTTTTGAAAGCCATCTTAAATTTAGTTCATGCTAACCCCTTTAAAAATTTCAACTTCTTTATTGTAAACTCCTAAGAGTATTTTAGAGAAATTTCATTTGCGCCAATTTGTGGCTTTAATGGGTAGGCAACCACAGACATTAGTTGATAATTGTCTTTATTTTTTGTGTGTACCATTGTTATTACAGTAATTATTGATGTTAAATTGCGCACATAATTTTTCTTATCAGGCACGATGGGCTTGTAAAATTGTATTTTTACTGACAACACCAGATGACATCACAAGTGACAGAGCTTTAAGATTGATAACCAGCCGAAGCAAACAACAGCGACCACATCACATTGAAGCTTTACTTGGGTAAGCTACTTCACTGCAAAACGTAAAGCTAGTTGTGATAAAATATGACAACAATTTGTTGCTTCTACACAAATGGACATACAATGACTTAGTTTGAAGCTTTCATACAAACAAGTGTATTTTAGAATCTTCAACATAGAAGAAAGTTTATTCAGTTATCTAGCCCAAAGTTTTTGCTTTTTTCATTGTAGCTTCTTAAACTATTTTTTATTGTTTGAAATCTTTGACATTTGGAAAAATGTATAGCATCTCAGATATTATTATCAGACCCAATGAGGAATACAGTGATAATATGTTGTTAATGCCCATTTCATATTATCCTTCTGACAAGCAGAACTGCGACAAATGCCTCCTCCATCCTCTTCATCCCAGAGTAACACTTGCACCTACATCCCCACTTAGTTGCTAAATGTATTCCAATACCTTTCTTTCCCTACAGTTCTTTTGCCTCTCCAACCATCTGTCGTACCATGGAGGTTAATCTCTTGTGTCCTAACACTAATCCAGTCCCTTCTTCTTGTCATTGCTTTCCATATGTCCTTTTCTTCACATATTTTGCAGTGAACTAACTCATTTCTTTTTGTATCAGTCCAAAGAAATTTTTGACGTGCCCTGTTTCTCTTTTGTACTGATTTTCTCACTGTCCATGATCCACTACCAGATAAAGCTGTGCTCTGAATGTACATTCTTAGATATGTCTTGCCCATATTAACTCATTACCTGTAAAAACATTTCTAGTTATTTTTGCTCCCTTCTTTTACATTAATATGACTCATTAGACGACAAGTAAAAGAAGTAATGATTTGAATAAATTTCAGTATATTAGAACAAAAATTGACAGACTGTCAAATTTTTGAGACATTTTTGTCAATATTTCCTTCATCTCATATTTTGACTGCTTGGTGGAAGAATAATCACTGGTTCTAAGTCATTATCTTCATATTCACTCACTTCATTGTTGTGATGTTCTGCTAGAATTTATTCAAATGTAAGTACTAGTTTAACATTGCATGTGAACAATAGATTTGTCCAACTATCATACTTAATTGGAGAGGAGTCTCCTGTGCTTTAGGTGTAGGTAACAAGCAGCAGACCTTAGCTGCCAGGAAACATAAAACGATAGAAGAGGCTAATAGAAAGAAGATTATGCTGTTAGGTAGATATAGATATAGTGGGGATTAGTGACATTTGGTGGCAGGATGAACAGGATTTCTGGTCAGGTGAGTACAGGGTTATAAATACAAAGACAGTTGGCAATGATACAGGAGTAGGTCTGATGATGAATAGAAAATAGGAATGCGGGTAAATTACTATGAACAGCATAGTGAGTTCATTTTCATAGCAAAGATAAGACACAAAGCCATCACTGACCACTGTAGTACAAGTTTAAATGCCAACTGGCTTCACTGATGATGAGAAGATCGAAGGAATGTATGAGGAAATAAAATAAATTATTCAGACATATAAGGGAGAAGTAAACTTGATTATGATGGGGGACTGGAACTTGGTAGTAGGAAAGAGAAGAGAAGGAAATGTAGTACATGAATATGGACTGACAAAAAGGAATGAAAGAGGAGAACGACTGGTAGAATTTTTTGCAGAGGACAATTTAGTCATCACAGAATTTGGTTTAATCATCATAAAATAAGGTTCTATATGTGGAAGAGACCAGGAAACACTGTAAGGTACCAGATTGACTTTATGATGGTAAGTTACAGGTTTAAAAGCAAGGGGGGCATTAGGCAAGGAATCGCTGAAACAGGGGCAAGTAATACCGTAGAAGAGAATAGTGAAGGCTGCAGAGGATCATATAGGCAGAACAACAAGGCCTAATAGAAATCCCTGGATAACACGCGAGATACTGAACTTAATAGAAAGGAGAAAATATAAAAATGCAGCAAGTGAAGCAGACAAAATGGAGTACAGATAGCTGAAAAATGAGGTTGACAGGCAGTGCAAACTGCCTAAGCAAGAGTGGCTAAAGGACAAATGCAAGACTGTAGAAGAATGTATAACTACAGGAAAGACACATACTGTCTACAGGAAAATAAAAGAGGCATTTGGGGACAAGAAAAACAGCAACATGAATATCAAGAACTCGGATGGAAGATGAGCAAAGAAGGGAAAACTAAAATGTGGAAAGAATATATAGAGGAATATATAGACAGCCCATACAGGGGAAATGAACTTGAAGGCAGTATTCTAGAAATGGAAGACAAAGTAGAGGAAGATCATATAGGAGATACAGTGCTGTGAGAATAATTTAAAACAGCACTGAAAGATTTGGGTTAAAACAAGGCCCTGGGAGCAGATGATATTCTGTCAGAACTTCTGATACCGATAGGAGACCCATTCTTGAATAAATTGTTCCAGCTGGTATTCAAGATGTATGAGAAAAGAGAAATGGATAGGTTAAAGTTAAATATGGTAGGGATTAGTGAAGTTTCGTGGCAGGATGAACAGGATTTCTGGTCATGTGAGTACAGGGTTATAAATACAAAATCGGTTGGTGGTAACGCAGGAGTAGGTCTGATGATGAATAAGAAAATAGGAATGCGAGTAAGTTACTATGAACAGCATAGTGAACACATTATCGTAGCAGTGGTGAAGTTTATATGCCAACTAGCATGGCCGATGATGAGGATATCGAAGAGGAGATAAAAGAAATCATTCAGAAAGTTGATATTGAATAAATGTATGAGGAGATAAATGAAATCATTCAGAAAGTTAAGGGAGATGAAAACTTGATTGTGACGGGGGACTGGAACTTGATAGTAGGAAAGGGAAGAGAAGGAAATGTAGTAGGTGGATATGGGCTGGGAAAAAGGAATGAAAGAGGAGATTGCTTGGTGGAATTTTGTGCAGAGCACAATTTAATGATCACCAACACTTGGTTCAAACATCATGAAAGAATGATGTATACATGGAAGAGACCAGGAGACACCGGAAGGTACCAGATTGACTTTATAATGGTAAGGAATAGATTTAGAAATCAGATTTCAAACTGTAAGACATATCCAGGGGCAGATAAAGACTCTGACCATAACTTGTTGGTTATGAACTGCAGATTGAAACTTAAGAGACTGCAGGAAGGGTGAAAAGTTAGGAGATGGAAACTGGACAAATTGAAGGAACCAGAGGTGGTTGACAGTTCCAGAGGGAGTATTAGGCAAGGATTGGCTGAAACAGGGGAAAGTAATACAGTAGAAGAAGAATGAGTAGCTCTGAGAGATAGGGTAGTGAAGGCAACAGAGGATCATATAGGCAGAAGGACAAGGCCTAATAGAAATCCCTGGATAACACAGGATATACTGAACTTAAGTGATGAGAGGAGAAAAAGGGAGTACAAACGTCACAAAATGAGATTGACAGGAAGTGCAGACCAGCTAAGCAGGAGTGGCTACAGGACAAATGTAGAACCGTAGAATAATGCATAACTAGGGGAAAGATAGATACTGCCTACAGGAAAATAAAAGAGATATTTTGAGACAAGAAAAGCAGGTGTATGAATATCAAGAACTCAGACGGAAAACCAATACTAAGCAAAGAGGGCTGAACTGTGGTAGGAATATATAGAGGGCCTATACAAAGGAAATAAAATTTGAAGGCAGTATTGTAGAAATGGAAGACGAAGTGGGGGAAGATGAGATAGGAGATATGATACTGTGAGAAGAATTTGACAGAGCACTGAGAGATTTGAATCCAAACAAGGCCCCTGGAGTAGATGATATTCCGTCTGAATTGCTGATATCGTTAGGAGAACCATTCATGAAAAAATTGTATCACCTGGTATGCAAGATGTATGAGACAGGGGAAGTACCCTCTGACTCCAAAAGAATATTGTAATTCCAATTCCAAAGAAAGCAAGAGCAGACAAGTGTGGAAATTACAGGACTATCAGTTTAATAAGTCATGGGTGCAAAATACTAACACGAATTATTTACAGACGAATGGAAAAACTTGTGGAATCCTACCTTGGGGAAGATCAGTTTGGATTTAGGAGAAATGTAGGAACACGGGAGGCAATACTCACATTATGACTTATCTTAGAGGATAAGCTAAGGAAAGGCAAACCTACATTTTCAGCTTTTATAGATTTGGAAAAAGCTTTTGACAATGTCAACTGGAATACACTATTTCAAATTCTGAAGGTAGTAGGGGTAAAACATAGAGAGCGAAGAGTTATATTCGACCTATTAAAAAACCAGACAGTTTGTTATTAGAGTCGAAAGGATACAGAGATTGCGAAGAGAGTAAGACAGGGTTGTGGCCTTTCCCTAATGTTGTTCAATCTGTACATTGAGCAAGCAGTGAAGAAATGCAAGGAGAAATTTAGAGAGGTAATTAAAGTTCACATAGTAATTCTGTCGGAGACCACAAAGGATCTGGAAGAGCAATAAGATGAACATTGACAAGAGTAAAACGAGGGTAATGGAATGTAGTGTCGGAAAATCAGGCTATGCTGAAGGAATTACATTAGGTAGTGAGACAATAACAGTTGTAGATGAGTTTTATTATCTGAGTAGCAAAATAACTTCTGATGGCCAAAATAGAGAAGATATAAAATGCAGAATAGCTATGGGGAGAAAAGCATTTCTAAGGAAGCCAAACTTGTTAACATCCAATATTAATTTAAATGTTAGGAAGTCCTCTCTGAAAGCATTTGTTTGGAGAGTAGCATTGTATGGCACTGAAACATGGACGATAATGAGTTCTGGCAAAAAGATTATAGAAGCTTTTGAAATGTGGTGCTACAGACGAATGATAAAGATTATATGGGTAGATCACATGACTAATGAGGAGGTACTTAACCGAATTGGGGAGAAAAGGAGTTTCTGGCATATCCTGACTAAGAGAAGGGATAGATTGGTGGGACACATTCTGAGACATCAAGGAATTGTCAACTTAGCATTAAAAGGAAGTGTGTGGGGTAAAAACTGTAGAGGGAGACCAAGATACGAATACAGTAGGCAGATTCAAAAGGATGTAGGTTGCCAAACGTTTTCTCAGATGAAGAGACTTGCACATGACAGGGTAGCGTGGAAAGCTGCATCAAACCAGTCTGCGGACTGAAGACCACAGCAACAACAACACAACAACAACAAGTATAATGCTTTTATTAACACATTACTCATGCTATATGAAAGCTGCTTTGCATTGGAATGCTTGAAACAATGCACTACCACTAACTAACAGGCAGTCTGAGTGGCAGACTAGAGGACTAAGAATATCTTGCAGAATAAAGTGAGAATTGTATTGAAATGTTATACACAGTTAGACTTTAGTTACAGTAGCCCATTACAAACAGTAAGTTCTGAAAAATGTCATTAAGAAGGCAAAGAGTATGGGGAACATAAAAATAATACCTAATTTTCAGTATAAAATTAAAACTATGTGGTGAGTCGTGATGGAATTATTATCTGGTCAGCAGCACAAAATTGAGGGTATTAAAGTCAACCCGTAATGGAAATTTTTCTGTTACTGATAAGTCATATATATGTACATTCTGAATATAGCAGGTGAATTAAACAGAACCTTAGCTCGTTTAGGTAATCATATAACTCTCTTAGAAGATAACATTCCAAGACTGTTTCCTGAAACAGACTTCCATGATATTGACAAAGGAGAGATTGAGTCAATAATTAAATCACTAAGGACTCTTGTTGATATGATGGGGTATCTAGTTGAATACTGAAGTATTGTTCTGCATCTGGTAGCCCAGTACTGAGCCAGATTTGTAATTTTTCATTTTGTAATGGCCAGTTTCCTGACAGATTAAAGTACTCAGTAGCGAAACCAATTTATAAAAAGGGAGAGAGGGATAATGTAGGCAACTTTAGACCTATTTCTCTGCCATCAGTTTTTGCTAAAGTTATGAAAAGACTGTATTTTCAAGGTTAATTGATCATTTCAGTTCACATAATTTGATGACAAATGTACAGTGTGATTTCATGAGTGGTTGAACAATGCTATATTCTCTTTCTTCTATGAGGCACTTGTTTGGTTAAATAAAAAACTGCGAATGATGGTGTACTGTTTGATTTAACAAAAGAGTTTGATTGTGTAGATCACAAGATATTGTTATAGAAGTTGGAACATTATGGAGAAAGTGGTGTAGCTCACAGTTGATTCACCTCTTACTTTGAAAATGACTATGTCTCACAGTTAAGTGGCGGGGTACCCCAGGGTTCTATTTTCGGGCCACTGTTTTTTCTCATTTACATAAATGATGTTCTTTTTAAATGTTCAAAGAGGACATAAACATCCATGCCCGAGGGGGGATTTGAACCCCCAATGGGAAGCGGCCTCACGCATCGCAGCATAGCGCCTCAATGCGCTTGGCCACTCTGCCGCGGCTACATAAATGATATGCCCTCTAATATAACAGGTAATTCAAAGATATTTCTTGTTGCTGATGACAGTAGCTTGGTAATGAAGGGAGTTGTTGGCAATATTGAAGCTGTATCAAAGAATTAAAAAATTAAGCTAATTCCTATTTTACATTGTTGGTTATTTTTATCTGTGCTTAGGCCCGTCGTGTGCTCAGCATTACTATACATGTCACTATTCCTTTGTTACAATCTGATGTACTGACTTGTTCCATGACCATGGAGACTTGCTTCTCAATTTGTTCTGTAGAAACTGATAAACATAAAAAATAAAATGAAATTTTCAGTGGTATTGCTTTGTTATTGAATGTGTTGAGGTAAATGCTATTTTTGAACTGTTCTTAAAGAAGTGTGGAAAGTAGTGACAAATTTTAAAGTCCTATAGAAGGTATAAAATTTATTGAAAATATGTGTGTATGTTTGTGTTTGTGTGTGCGTGTGTATGTGTGTGTGTGTGTGTGTGTGTGTGTGTGTGTGTGTGTGTGTTATTTTTATTATTTAGTTGCAAACACATTAAATTACTTCAACCATATATGTATGAAAAAATATATCCCCACCCATAGCCACTAGTTTGCTCTGACAGCCTTGGCACTCCTTAGATACACCTAAGTTACTTCACGTAGTTCAGTCGTTTGGCAGAGAGCCCTGTCAACCATATGTTGTGGGCTGCTACAATGTGGAACACTTATGGTGTTAAACACACATATCCTTTCATTTCATCTGTTTGGAGTTGAACAACTTTGGTTATTTGTTAGTTTCTTAAGCAAAGGAAGCTATTTGCTTGAGCACCATTGCTAAGAAATATTTATACATTAAAGTACTGAAACTTATTAGTTGCCTTTTTCCTGGAGCATTCATTACCAAAAAACTGCAGTTGTTGCTTTGCCATATCTTCTCACTTATCAAGCTACATAGCAATTCTTCCTAGTTTGGAAAGGCAGCTTCTGTTTCCAGTCTTGACTTTTTGAAACCTGTAACTCCTGTTCCTTGTGAAATATCGCCAACCAAATGAGTATGTCTACTGGGAAATTATTTTAAAATAAAATGTTTCACATATTTGTAACCTTTCAATAAGCAGTTTTTTTCCAAATCACTCACTGTTTCATTACTTTCTCACTCTATCAAAGTGATGTTTCATTTGGTTACGCCAACTATCAGACTGTGTCGAACCTCTTGCCAGCCATCCAGGCGTTTTTAAGTGACACTGACGCGCCTCCGCATTGGGCACAGCCTTTTGACCCACAGCTTTTTATTCCATCAGGAGGATCCACCGATTTGTGATGCTTGTGGCGTGCAAATCACTATATGCCACATTTTAATTGAGTGTATTTTATATCATGCTGAGAGGGCAGTGGCTAATCTTGTTGTGCCCTGCCCATTGTTTTAGCAGACAACGAGGCAAGTGTGACAAACGTTTTACAATTTTGTGAACATTCTCGACTCTGGCCGAAGCTCTTAGGCTGGAGGTTTTAGTGTTACAGGAGGGCTTGCTGATAACTTTAACATCAGGGATCAGCGTACCTCCATACTTTGACATTGTGTTTTAAGAACTTCTAAGGTTGTATACTTCAGTCTGCCACCTTACATTACTGATTTGCAATATGTGTTTGTGCGTTCGTGCCATTGCCAAGACCTACATCCTTCTATTGCCTGTTCTTATGTATTTACTGCCGTCTAATTATTTTGTCAGGGAACTAGAAACCTTGCTGTTGTGTACCCTAAACATCCTATCCCTATCCGGACTTTTACCACACTATGGTGGTAATCTTACTTTTGAACAGTTAATTCTCAGATTTACCAATTCTCTTACAGTAACATATCTACCATCCGTTTACATGGATATATGGCTTGCCCATGACCATTTTATTTTTGATATAGTCAGCACTCCAGTGTGATTCTTTTATGATCACCTTTAGCACTCTTCAAAATTCGTGTCTTTACTGTAACCTCTCATTGTGCCACAGTAGTTAACTCAGTATCTACATCCATTTGCATAAATGCAACTTTACTGCAGGTAAATTATGTTACATAGTTCAATGTATGTTTCCAAGTAGGACCATCACTGCATATATTTGTTTTAAACTGTGGCTCATGCAGTAAAATGCACATACTAAACTTCAAACCCTAATGTGGGTTTGTTGCTCACATTAAGTTAGGTCCCTTATTATTAATTGAATTTTACTAAATTTTTATCATCATGTATGATAGTTTTGCACCTGCCTATGCATAGATCCATTGGACTTCTGGATCATCATTTCAGTTACTTACAGTGGCTTACTTGACAGTGTGGTTAGCTACTATGGGCATGCAAATAGATGCACAGCTCACCCCGATGACTTTGGTGTGCTATATTTATTACCCATAGCTGTGTGTAATCCAATTCATTTTTGCCACAATGCCATATGTAAATAAGAAACTTGGTTTCTGGTCAGGACTCTTATCTGCTTGATAATTGTAGGCTCTGTTTTGCTTGACTAACGATCAGGAAATGAAATGCATTGTGCAGTGGACTGAATTTCCGGTACTATGGTTAGCAATGTGGCAGAGCGATCCATCACTTACATTCACACAGTAAGCCTTTATCATGTCTAGCGGAACAAAGAGGTGGGTGCAATTGGGCGTGTCACTCCTTCATTACTTCCTACATCCAGTGAATTGCTTGGTTACATCCCCCATGGTCATGGATTTCTCTGAAGTATAATCCACAATCCCTATAGAGCAACTATTCTACCTCAGTAAAACTCCAATATAAGCTCAAAGATGTTCGCTGTCTTCTAGAAGGCATGCTGCTAAAGCAAAAGAAAGAACAATTCAAATACATCCACATGGCTCTCTGTTCCTCCTTCATATAGCACCACATGGCTTGTGCCCACAATGTGTGCTCCTGCTGTAATGTTAATCATGTGACTCTCTTGTCATCGCAAATTTCACCTCCTTTGGATGATTCCTACAGAGCATTGCATTTTACAGTTTTTGTATGTAAAAGGACGATGAAGGAAGCAGCTACAGTTGTTTCAGTTTATGATGTATTCAATAAATGTGTTAATTCATACATTAAGAGACTTTTCAGTCATAGTGTATCTGATTGTGAAAAGTATCTTTTAAAGGATTTAAACAATGCGACATCCAGAATGGACAACAATATAAGAAAAGGATAGTGGCACATTGAAGAGTGACATCTAGGTATTGATTTATTTGTCAGAGTTAGTCCTTAATCAGACTTAGTCAAAGCCTGTGAATCTATACTCCGCAACCCCAATCATTACACGTCAGAGAATTCCATGTACTGAAATTAATATGTTAGCACCTGTTTTATCTGAAAGTTGATTTTGCATGATTTCCCCATTTGTCTATGCACATATGAAACTGATTACATAATGGCAATGTAACAGATATTAGGACTGCTATGCCGCCACTGAAACAAGTACCAGGTACTCTATCAGTGAAAGCAGGTGTAATCACAAATTAAAATAAATGCTAATGTGATGCTGATGATAATGACAATCCTCTTCTCTATCTTCCACCTTCCAATCTATTTCCATACCATTTTCTTTTTTTTTTTATGTTCTTTACCCATCTTTCGTCTCTTCAACCATCTCGCACTTCCTATGCAACTCTTATTCCTTCCTTCCTTCCTTCCCCTCCCTGACTTTCTGTTTATTGTATTGAATTTGTGTTCTTCTTCCTAATTTGCTGTCATTGTTACAGGTTATTTAAGTCTTTTCGACCAGAACTTGTACCACAACGTGTATCTACTGTAAATAAACTTACAGCCTTTGGAAGAATTCCTGTTAAGCTGTCAGAGGCTGTAAATAAGCTTGTTAGTACACACAGAGCAAATGTTGCAGGTCCAAGGAAATACATTAATCCTCAAGCAGATGGAGAACTCATCATACGGGTATCTTTGTTTCTTTCTTTCTTTTTAATAAATTTTTGTTTGTAGTAGTGGTGGTGGTGGTGGTAATAGTGGTGGTGTTAGTGGTAGTAGTAGTAGTAGAAGTAATAATATGTGTGTGTGTTCCACATATACTACTAAACCTCTAGATCAATTTCAATAAATAGTCAAAAATTATAGAGGAGAAATTCCTAGCAGGAAAAATATATATAACAAAGTAGATGAAGATTACTTACCAGGCGAAGGAGCACAGGAAGTGATAGTAGTACAAATAAATTAATAAATTCACCCACCCACACACACACACACACACACACACACACACACACACACACACACACACGCAAACGCTTGCTTTCGCAGCCTAGCTGCTTCTTCAGGCAGAAAGGAAGGAGAGGGAAAAGGAAATGATGAGGGTTTTAAGGGAAATGGATAGGAATGCACAAATATATGTAATCTAATAAATAATGTTGTTCAGGGCTGTCGAGAAGAAAAATGGAAAGGGTTGCTAATACCATTAAAAAGACATATCATCAGCAGCAGCAGCAGCAAAGAGTGTAAGGACCGTGCATAATGTCGTGGACCATGTTAAGAAGGCTAGATGGAGTGGTTAGAAAATTAAAACCTATGACAAAGAGACTGAGGAAGAAATCCAAATCTCTCAGAAATTTTGATAGGTATTTACTCAAAAGAAAGTTCTTAGAGTATTACTATGTTAAAAGAGAAATACGCATCTTTTGAAAATTTTACAGTTGGGAGGAGGAGGATATGGATATTAATTTCATGGGGAAATGAACCACTTTCTGGAAAATGTTGAAGGGCGGGTTTCATTTGAAAAAATGTAACAACAGACAAAACTGTAAAAACAGATATAGTAGCACACTTTCTTAGGAAAATGAGAGAGGTATTGGGGGAGAGGGGGGGGGGGACAATATTGTGTAGACTGATGAAATATGGGTGCATACACACTATACTGAGAGTAAATGTTGGCAGCGTGGTGATGTAGCAGGTGTGAGGAAAAATGAAAATTTTGGACAAGAGTGATAGTGTTTTATGTGGGAGCAGAAATGGAGTTCATTGAGGCTGCAGATATTATTCAGCATCAACATTGGAAGATTTTCACAACAAAAGAACAGTGAAAAATTACATAAAATGGTTGCTAGAACTCCTAATACCAAACATTGCATGTGTAAGTGCTGTGGTACTACACAATGCATCCTACCATTCTCTTCACAAAAATAAATTGCCCAACACATCTTCTCATAAAGCAGGTATACAATCATGGCTGACTAAGCATAACATTGCATTCGTTGCAGATTTAATGCACAACAAGCTCTTGGAAATTGTAAAATGTTTAAAGCCCAGGCCAGAATATACAGTGAATAGAGAACTGAAAGAATCCGGGAAAGTACTTACAGTGTTATGCCTTCCACTCTACCACTGTGATTTGAATCCTATGAAACGTCTCTGGAATTTAATGAAACAGAAAGTTTCATTGAATAATGTCAGCTGTGTTACTGTCTCCCATCCTCAACAAATGACTGTTGTTGCAGTACTGAGCATTATGAAAGATGACTGAAAGAAGGCATAAGATAAAATTAAAACTGTTAATGGACAATTACTGGCACAGAGATGCACTGATGGGTGAAGCTATTGAAAGTCCAAAATATCTATTTTATTTTCTTGTTCATTATTGTAGAATACTGTATCGACAGAAAATGTATTTTTATCAGTTACACACCAAACTCACTATATATGTTTTCTTTTAATGCCGTACAATTTTCTTTGGTAAAATGTATTAATGACAAATGTATTATGCATTCACTTCTTTTCTTTTCATACATTTTCCTACAGAAGAATATATTGAAAGTGAAAGTACTGTTGTTCTGTAAATGTGCTGCAGCATTGTTTGACTGTAAAACAATAATTTTATATTCTTATTGTTCATTTCAAGTGTTTTTCTGTACAGGAATGAGTTGACAGAATGTAAATTTGTTTTATTTGCTACACATATGTCATTTGAAACAACCAGTAGCAGAACATGTCAATAGTTTACAGAACCCTCAGTGAAAATGTCAATTATAAAGTGTATGGATAATAAATGTTCACTACTGTTCTGACTGAAGGAATTGCAAGTTTATCACACAACACAGAATTGATTTTACTAAATAAATATGCAGGCTTATTTGGGAATAAAAACAATTTGATCCTTATAAATGGGTGAGAGACCAAAGAAACAGGGGGGGGGGGGGGGGAAAGAGAGAGAGAGAGAGAGAGAGAGAGAGAGAGAGAGAGAGAGAGAGAGAGAGAGTGTTAACGACTCATTCAGAGTCTATGTCCAGTAAGGGACTGGGAAAGTTAGAATATATTAATGGAGGTCTATTCTATTCAGAGTCTACGTCCAGTAAGGGACTGGGAAAGTTACAATATATTAACAGAGGTCTATTCTCAAACCTGTAGAAGGTCTAAAGGCCTAGTGATGTCCAGCAGTCGAATCCAGGCAGGTAAGTTCTAGTAGTATCCACTAGCTGCATACAAAATCAAACTGGCCAATGCAGCAGCTGCTCTAGCTTATGTTCCTTGCGTAGGCCAGTCAGAAAGTTGAGTAGTAATAGTGTCCAGAAACCCACATGGAAAACATAGTGCGATTTATATCTGTTTGTTGTTGTTGACTTTCTTGCCTGGAGGTGACTGTTCACTGGGATAGGCAACTTTTCTTTTGTTATGTGAAGCATGTTTTTCTCTCAGAGCCTGTGAGGCAGCCTGTCTGTAACATTGGAGGTTTAATTGCTGGGGCTTAGGAATCGTCTGGATGACTGGCAGAACAATCACGGAGTTGCATGATGCTGGATGTTGACATCAATGAAGTTTAAGATATACATCTGTGTGTATGTTTTTCACGTATATCAAGTGTTCTAATGTTCTTCATATTTCTCTTGATCAAATTGTCGAAGAAGAATAGTCCACTGTCGTGTAGATTAATAGTAATCTCAATTCTCTCATGTATGGAATTGAGATTATTTGTGAACTACAATAGCCTTTCGCTGCCATATACTATGTTATCTACATAGTTGTGGAATGCATTTGGTATTAGGCAGGCAGCATTCAGGGCTCCGTATTCAATGTGCTCCGTGAAGAAACCCACGGTATCCCCATCTATTTGCTCATAGAATTTCTTACCACATTTGAAATGGTTGGTGGTTAGCAAATGACAAAATAATTTGACTGTCTCCCCATTGAAGTGACCCTCTAGTAGTACCAAGGGTTCTTCCAGCAGTAACCAGGTGAAAAGCAGTGTGACAGCATAGCTGATTAGTAGAGCCTTCTTGTCTGTTTGCGACTCTTGAAGATCTTTCAAAAATTCTTTTGCGTTCTTGATGTTGTATGGCCAGTGACCCACAAATAGTTTTAGCATCTGTGCGAGATGCTTGGATATCCAATATGTTGGTGAATTTTTGTTGTTCATTACAGTACTCAATGGAACATACCTTCTGTGTATCTTTGGAAGCCCATGGAGATGTGGTGGAGCCTGCAGCCTCAGGTAAATAAAGCCTTCTGCTGGTGTTACTGTCCAATCCTGAACTGTTGAGAATATCAATAGTCTAATGTATGGGTGATCAACCGGTGACACTCAGGATGGATCCAGCCTGCAATTGGTTTCAATCCAGACTACTGAAGAAATTCGGGAGAGAGAAAGAGAGCTATTATAAGTTAAGAAATAATGTTCAAGATGCACAACTAATGAAAACAGAGGAAATGGGTGAACATAAAATGAACTTTCTCTCAGAAATGCATGCTTTGAGGCATAATTTGTTGGCGTGGAGTGTTGGGAGAAAAGTGTGATTTACATCAGTGGGGTTACTCGAAAAGACAAGAGTACTCTTAAGATCACTATGCACTTTTTTATAATGTATGGCTAGCAGTGCCCCTGATGAAAAGTTGTTCTTTGACATTCTTTAAAGTATCTGGCATACCTCCCTTCTCAGTTCCTTAGCAATCTTCAAAGGGAGTCCACATATGACTTGCTGGACACTGCTGAGGATGTCATATTTCAGTAACATTCTTCGAATTGAAGCTTAGTTCTTTCGACATCATGAAAATTGCTGCCTTAGTCATTTCTCTCTCTGACATATTCATGACAATCTTAGCACTGCTGGATTTGTATTTCTGCTAAGAGTTGGAGAAACACGTCTTGCTGTTCCTTTGTGGACTTCTTCTTGTAGACCTTACTGCTTATGTGTTACCATACCTCAGCTCCCATGTATGTCCCGGGAGATTATCGTCTGATTAAAATTACTTGTTAATTGACAGTTCATGAGTTGGTGCTGCTTTCCTCCAATCAGAGCGCTCATTATCATGCCCAAATTGTTTGCTGTTGCCAAACTGCCACAACAGGTCAGTTCACTTGCATTTTCATGTCTGGCTTTCTTTCTCGATTTGTTTTGGTACTGATTCATAGGTCTGCTCTTTTTATTTCACATTTCATCACTTAGTGATAACTGTATAAAAACAAGACATTTACAGTGGTGGTAACAAACTATATACTCATTGCACAGCACTAAACACACAGTACTGAATCCTTTAGTACAAGGTGTGATTTAATTTCACATACACAAGCGTTACTTCACAGACATCAGCTTACATTGGATGAACTTCATATGATTTACGTAAAAACGAACTCTCCAAAGGCTACAGTTCAGTGTTGTCACGTGTATGTATTGTCACTAAGTGACATCTTAAAGTAGCACAGAGGTAAAGCATAAGCTGTCCCTTATGGAAGGTCATAGGTTCGAACCCCACTGTGGGCATTTAATTTTTATTTCCACACAAAATTACTTTATTTATTATTTTTATTAAGCTAATTTGTTTAATTGCATTTTTTAAGTTCTGCTACCTTGTTATGTCTTCTTCATAACACCATGAACTTTTTTGTAATCACTCTTATTTTTCTCCTATGATTCTTATTGGATTGGAATCGACTTGTGTCATTAATAACCTGTAATTAAGTGCCAAGCTGGATTGCTAATTGGTTGTAAGATGGCAGTTTTTGTAACCATTTGCCAGTGCGATGATATTTTCAGGTAAGCAATGACAACAAGAAAATACAGTTTTTTAATATTGTGTCTAAAATTTTTCTATCTGATTCTGCAGATAGAAGTGAGCTTTAATTGCCGTGAACAAAATGATAATGAGTTTTCTTCTGCTGGAGATGGTTTAACACCATTTTTTTCTGGATGCATAGTATGTCATGTGTGGTTAGGTTACAACATTGGATTAAATTAAGGACTACAAAACACATCCACTGCTGCAATTCAGTCACTCAAAATTGGCTGTCAATAGAGATTTTGGCATTTTCAACATTAACTCTTATCAACATTAACTCCGCTTTATAAAGTATATTAACTACAGTTTTTAAGTGATCCGCCGTCTTTGTGCGTCGCCTACAGCAGAGCGTTACCTGGCTGCCTATGAGGCAACACTGTAGTGCCACAGGCCAAACATCAACTAGTAGACTATAGAATCCAGGTACAGTTGGTGAGTGAACAAAGTTTTTGCATTCTTGTTGAGTTATAATTGTGTATCATCCATATGTTATCATAAGAAGACCAGACAAGTGCTTTGTAAAGTGTGTCTTGTACTGACCATGTCGACAGAATTCTGTAAGTTAGCTAACTGAAGTATCACCTTCTTATCCCAAAACCAAAGCAAGAAAGCCAACCTGCTTAGCATCTTCTCCCTCTTAATTTGTATTTTCTTGCGGTATATTGTAGCTAAGCTGCACATCCTCCCTTTTTTGGCATATTTGAAGATCTTGTCAGATGGAAAACGGTCTTTAGATGAGAAATACAAAACTCGTTGAAAAGTAATGACCAGATGGCACCACCACTCGGCTGATCAGCTGAGAAGATTTTATCATTGAAATGCACCAACACCACAAACAGCATCGAGCTAGTCATACGACTCCCTTCATAGTCCACTGAGGAAGTGACAAGGGTGACATGCATTATACTTGAAAAGCAGAACACAGGGTGCTGTTGGCTTTAGGTTATGATGAGGATATAGTGTCCTAGTTATAGAAATAGGTAATGTGGCAGTGTTATGGATGTCGTAAGATTACTGGCCGAAGATCACCACTTTACTTTAAGATGTTGCATACATGGAATGAAATTAGTTACACATAAGACTATCCATCCTCTCAACAGCTCAGGACAGGACTGGAACACCACCATAAGGCTTTACCTGAGAGCCCCTCAGGGGCTCAGCACTGTCTTGTTGAGTAGGGTTTCGTGAACCCAGGGTCCAAGAACTGGGGACTGATAAGAGCCCCTAGTCCTCTGGCACTGTAACCTGTGGACACACTTCAACAACCACCATGTGGTGTGGTTGTGGAACATTGTGCCTCAGGTAATAGGGAACTTTCTTTGACTGCTTGGGTCATAAGGGTGGAAAAAAGCTTGACAAAAATAAAATAAAAAAATGCCAAGGTATGCTGTGTGCTGATGGGCTGTATGGTTGTTGACGTGGAACAGTCACTAGTAGGTAACCTCTGCGGATGCTGCTTCACCTCAATTGTATAAAGCTTACATAGGCACGCATGCAGTGCTCTGCTAGGCAGGCATTTGTTTCCAAAGCTGCTCGTGGGACAAAGGTGGAACTTTCAACTTCCTTCTTTCCACCTGCCAATGGGAAGGGTGTATTACTGTGGAGTAATGACACTCATTCCAAAAGAGGGCTTTGGGTATCCAGTCCTCCAGACACAGGTCTTACCAAAATGGATTTTGCAAAGAATTACAGAGCACATTCTGCAATCCAGAATGTGTTTTTATAGCCAAGAAAAAAAGGGGTTCTTTTGAAAAGGTATTGCCCCTCTGTATCAACAAAGGTTTAGAGAGAATTACGGGAAGTCTGGAATGCACTAAATGGTTGTGTAATGGTACTCTGTTTGTGGAAACTTCCAGTTCACAGCAGGCAGTGAAATTAAAAAACATGTTGTGCCTTGGGGAATATCTAATAGAAATGGAGCTACATAGTACCTTACATTATAGTAAAAGTATAGTCTCCTGTAGGATTTTGGTGAATATTCCAGTTGACGTACTCAAGGCATTGTGGTCTGTAGAAGGTATTGTTATGTACAGAACATTATGAAAAGGGGGGACGGTGCACTTATAAAACCTGAGTCCTTCATACTCACTTTTAGTAGTCAATGACTCCCAGATTATGTGAAGCCAGGTTTCTTCGATTAAAGGTAAGGCCATACATCCCTTACCCAATATGTTGTTTTGAGTGTCTGCATTTTGGGCACACCATCCTGTGTTCCATGGGAGAAGCCACTTGTGGCAAATGTCATAAACTGGTGCATGAAGGAGTCGAGGTGCATTAATTGTTCTGGGGATCACCATGTCTGGAGTAGGTACTGCATGGCCTATCATGACAAAAGAAAGGAGAGTAAGACAGCTAAACACGTCTCCAATGGTGAGGCCAAATAGACCTTCAAGACGATGCAGCCTCTTGTTTTTGTTACTTGTTTCTAACCTGGTCTGCCCCTCCCTGAGGATATCTTCATATGAAAAAGTTATGGTTACCAACTTTGCTGAGCTCCTGGTCCCTTAAACTGCAGAGCCTGCCCAACTATCCGGTACAGTTCCTTCCACATCTACTGTACTCCCTACCAATTCGCCCAAGGCACAAAAATCAGCAGCTAAACCTCCATCTCAGACGACCCCCGAAACTAAATCTGACTCTTCTCTAGAGCCCATGGAGCTTGATGACAGTCTGCGACAACCATCTTGGCACAAAGCCCTCCACTCAGTTCAGTGTCTCAGCAGAAGAGGGAGGGAAGATGTGATCACAGTGATAAATGCCTCCCATACTTCAATGGAACTTGCAGGGATTCAGGACAAGTGGAGGAACTACTAAATCAGGGAAGACCTATGTGTATATGTCTCCAGGAGACAAATTTCAAGATTTCTGATAACCCTGAAACATTTGGTTATGATCTCCACAGAAAGGACGACTTTAGCGGAGAAGGGTTAGAGGAGGGGTGGCTATTTTTGTCAACACAGGCTATACCTTTGAACTCCTCACTGTCACCACAAGCCTTCAAGCAGTCACAGTGTCAATACATGTGTATCATTAATTGCTTACATGTTCCCTGTATCTACTCTTCATCGTGTGATCAATGAAGAAGATCTAGAAGACCTTTTCACATAGCTCCCCCACTATTCTCTGTGGTAATTTTAATACACAAAATGTGCTTTGGGGCTGTGCATATTTACTCTACACCAGTAGGCCTACATACTTCAATACTGCAACAGAGTAGTTTTCTGCCATAGAGTTATTAGAGAATGGAACTATTGAGAAATGTCATAAAAGTGGTTCGATGAACCCTCTGCTATGCACTTCAGTGTGACTTGGAGAGTATCCATGTAGATGTAGATTTCACACTTTGCTGTGCAGGTCACACTACTCAATAGGAAGTGGTCATTGACCTTCATGGAAGTGATCAGTCCCAATATGGATCAATCGTCCAGATGGATTAGAGTCTGTAAGGCAGCCACCTAGAGCATACTGGACACTGTGCAACCAACTTGCTGAGTTTTAATATCATTTCATTGAGCAGGAATGGGTAGTTCATATTGCCCACAAGACCCTCATGCTACTGTACCATCCATTCCATAGACTTCAGGCCGAATGCCGCTTTGCAATAAGGATGAGGCATGCAGCTGTGTGTAGGTTCAAGACCTGGCCAAATGCAGAGAATCTGGCAGCCTTTTGGGTAGCGAGGGCAAAAGTCACAAAACTATAAGAGAAGGCAAGAAATGATCATGGCAACAGGTCCTGACTACCAACCCCTCTTGAGACTCATGAAGTCTCTTAGCTGCGGGCTGTGTCGTGCCAACAGTTCTCCATACTGTAAGCTCTGTGCGTGCCTCAGCGACCACCATATGGTGCGATGGTGGAATGTTGTATGTTACAGAGTCCGGGGATCTTGGCTTAGTTACCTGCCAAACCTCAGATGTATCGGGCTTTGGCTTTGCCTGGGTGGACTGGTACTTTCCTAGTTGCTCATGGGAACAAAATAAAATGAGCAAAGTATAGTGCTGGCAGATGATAAACAGACCTGTGTTGCCCTCACTAGCTGTTTCAGAAAGACCTTAGAGCAGAGGGTCAGCTGCCACCTTCTCTGGATGTTAGACCTCAGGCAGCTTCTTAGTCACTTACTGTGTGGGTTCAGGAAATATTGATCCAGCTTTTATAATCTGGTCTTCCTGGAGACGACTATACAACAGGCTTTCCTGAAACAGCATCATCTTTTAGGTATGTTCTTTGGTATTGAGAAGGCCTACGATACTACTTGTAGGCATCTTTTTTGTAGGCACCTTATTCTTCAGCAGTTCCACGACGGGTTACTGTGGATGGCTTTTAATTTTTATTCCGTCCTTCTTTTCTCTCTGCTGTTTTGAATATTGCTTTGAACAGAACAACATTATCCTTCAGGGTAGTATTTTAAATGTGCCTTCATTTGCCATCGCTTTTAATAGTATGATGCCAGTCATTGCCTGGCCCAGTGATTTTTATTTGTTGATGACTCCTCTGTCTTGTGCTCTCCTTCCAGCCTTACAA
This sequence comes from Locusta migratoria, assembly GCA_026315105.1. NCBI lineage: Eukaryota > Metazoa > Arthropoda > Insecta > Orthoptera > Acrididae > Locusta > Locusta migratoria. Next base: position 503,979,690 of record CM048744.1, read on the forward strand.
CAATGACACATTAGTGATAGCTAATGCTTTGATGGTTGGATGGGAGCACACTGATTTTAAGTTTTCAATCAAGAAGTCTGCGCGAGTGTTCTTTTTAAACATGCATATTCTGCTTTAATTTACCTGAAATGATATTGAGGGACCCTGCAATGGCTTTTAAAGACATAGTGAGGTTTATGGGCCTAAGATTTGACCCTAAATTTACATGGCTGCCACACCTGAAAGACTTGATAGGACTCCCTCCACCTCTCCCCCCCCCCTCGCCCTCCAGGGCTCACGGTTCTTTTGTATGTGCATGGTGAGCTCGGGATCCCAACCTAATGCAGTCTTTCTCCCTGGACTGCATTTCTTTACACCTTCCCTCCTATCGTATCCTCACTTCTTCCCCTCCCCACCAGGGGACTTATGACCTTGGCAGTATGGTACCCATCCCCAAAAACCCAACCCTAAACAACTTGCAAGGATGGTGCCATAAGTTCAGTTTTTTAAAATGCCTTAGCTTGTAGTGTACAGGACATGTCTGCTAAGATTTTGTAGAGCCTTTGTATGATCTCTACTTGATTATTGAAGCACGGTGCATGGGTCTGCATGACCATCCTATTTAAAGATGTTGAACGTAGTGCACCGTGAAGGCATTCGGTTGGTTTAGAACAAAGTTTCTTATCTCCTCTGATTTCCTTAGGATGCTGCAATCCTTATAAAGCCTGTGTCCAGCTGAGAACATAATGCAGGTGATACATGACCAAGTTTACTCCCTCCAGAAGCCAGGGAATCAAGTCCATAAATTATTCAAGGTTTTTTTTTTTTGTTTTTTTTTTTTTTTTGGGAGGGGGGGGGGGTCCAACCGAATACACCAAATTTCACGTGGTGGAGAGGGGGTCTTGGCAAATCTCACATATTTTTTTTTAAATTTCTATTTTTTTTATTTTTTTTATTTTTTTTTCTGCAAAAAACTGTGCAAGACTGGGTTAAATTAAGCAAAACATGTTTCACGTCTATAATATGGCTAAATCCTACACAATAATATGAATCGCGGCTATGCAGACATCACATGTTAACACAGTAGCCCCTCGATTGTTTCTCTAAGGATACATGAACTTTTTTCCCCACACATGTTTTTGTCGAAACTCTAACGCAACACTTGTGGCAGCAACAGTGCTGTGTGACAGAAATGGTAGCACTGTAGGGCACAGAGAGAACTTTCCAGGAGTCGGTATGAGTACTGAAAGAACTCCATTTCTCATAGGTGCCTCGTGGGTAATTTGAATTCTTTTAAAAACGAGATTAACATGCTCAACTCAGAGCTTACCAGCCGATGAATTACCCCATGACGCCACTATGTTAACTGAAGTTAACAGTTATACCCGGGCATTTCTCTCACGCTGCGTGAAGCCCAGGCCAGTCCGCTTGGCTACAGCCATGTGAGCTTTCATTTCAGCCATATGAGTGTTCATTTAACTCGGGTTGTTTTATTTTTATTCTTATTTTCTATTTTTTACTGTAGCACTACTTCAAGGATTGAAGACATCCCATTGTTCACTTATGGTGGAGTAGCGGCAACTTAGTTACGTACTGTTAATAGAATACATGTGCTTTTTTAGTTTCTTCAAGAACTTTTTCAGCTTTTCTTTTCCAATTTTCTAAATCGGAAAGCTTTTTCCTAATTGTTGCCCTCTCTTCTGGCAAATTATGGCGTAAACACTGCTCTACTTCGCAACCACAGTATTAGACCTATAACAAATAAATAAAATTACCTATCAATAATATTACTAGAAAAGAAAAGATTAATTAAATGATAAAAATGTTTTTAAACTTACCAGAAATTTGAAATGTTTTCCTCGCCATGACATTCTGTTCAGTCACTATGATTCACTATGAAAACACGAACCCTGCCTCCACCTCAAACTGAGAGTTTCTGAGATGTGGCTGTAAATTGTAGTGCTGCCAGCATATGCAGTCCAACGCGTATTGGGTGGTGCTGTATTACTTCAGTACATTAGGGGAGTCTTCTCCACGAATGCAGTGCATGATCTATTAATTGCTGTAGATGATTAATTAAGTCACAAATATTCAATATAAATCAATTCAAATTAATTAATTTCAAATCTAAAGACTATTTCACAGTACATCTTTTATTTGGACCGGCAGCTACTAGTAGTCTCTATGGCGCACGAGAGATGGTGCAGCTGCATGGGCACTCCCTTTTTACAGTTCTTGAAACAAATAACCGAGGAACTGTGGTAGACCCGTCTCCCAGATGTCAAAGCTTGCTTGGAACATGGATGGATGCAACCAATAGGAAGATATCATTCAGCATGTTTTCTCTTCTGACATCCTGAATTCAGCACGTATTTGTGAGATTAATGACATTTGTTGAATGACATTGAATAATATTTTATTTTTGCAAGATGGCCAATTATAAACTGTAATATTGATGATATAGATAGTACCGGCATTGTTTTTGGACATACGTTGGCGACACGGTGCCCCAAGACCTCAGCGCCCCGTGTGGCGGCCCGGGTCGTCACACCCTAAAGCCGGTGCTGCCTGCAGAGGCTGTGATATTGTACATGTGCTATTCCCGTGCTGGACGGCATGCAAATCTATATATGACACGTTTTAACTGAGTGTATTGTATATCATGCTGAGAGAGCAGTGAAGAATGTCGTGTGGCGCTCTGCTCTGTTTTAGCTGATGTCAAGGCAAGTGTGACCAAAGTTTTAAAACCTTGTGAATTGTCAGGACTCTGGCGTAATCTTTTATGTTGGATGTGTTGCAGAGTGGCTGGCTCACCCTTTTTATTCTGGTGATCAGCCAGCCATGATCCTCTGGTATTGTGTTATAACCACTTGTGCAAACAACTGTATGCAAATGTATATTCTCGATATGCAACAATGCTTTTTGCTTTTGTTTAGCTGCACACAAAGTTTGGCTAGGTTGGCTTCTTTTTTTTTCTGTTTTGTCCATTTTAATCATTCTGCCTTTACTTGATTCACACTTGTTGCCTCTTATATTTGTAAGGGCACTTAAGACCTAGTTGTTGTGTGCTCAAAATATCCTATCTATTCATCCATCCATCCATCCATCCATCCATCCATCCATCCATCCATCCATTTACCTCAGGGCAGCAACTCCTCCACATCTAAATGACCTTCCAAAAATACGTAATGGTAATGTTCCATTGTCTTCTGTAATGAAGACTTCCTGATATATGGGATAGCCAATTGTCTAGCAGTACTATTAAAGTCACTTGTGGGTTTGCCCACATCACCTCAAGAACTCAAAAGAATTTGTATGTAGTTCTACGTGGATGAGAAGGACCTAATAATCATTTTCAATATCATACTGCTTTTCATCATGTACCAATCAAAACCTATTTCAAATGTGGTGAGAAATTCAATGAGCTAATACATGGGGTTGCCATGGGATCTCCTCTCAGTGCCAAGTGCCATGTGCTTTGTTTGCAGATTCTGAATTTTCTTCACACCCTGGAAACTATAGCTCCTGTTTTGCTAAATAGTAAACTGCAATATTCAGTCTGTTTAATATTTTCCTGTTCTTTCTCTATGTCTCATGGTGTAGTTCTATTTCTACCCTTTGTTGATTACGCAAAATAATATCAGTTCTAGCAGGGCACGTAATAAATCTGTTGTATGTTAAAAAAAGAAAGAAAGCAACGTGAATTTCAGATTTTATCATTGCAGTATTTATGTATGGTGTGTGTTCTTTCAGAATGTCTGAAAGAACTGATGCCACTTTTGATCCTGCAGTAATTATCTATTCGTATTCACGGAATGTAAAACATTAATCTTGAATGGGTAAAGTTGAAAATGTTCACCAAGACATGTTTTGAAGCCGGGTCTCCTGCTTTCTAGGCAGTTGCAAGGTACCACGCTTGTCACACGTGGTGCCACCTCACTCTACATCAGCATCTCTAATGCTCATTACCTTGCTGCTGTTGAACGCTACCTTTCACAATGCCCAACCATCTGCAAGCCTGCATCGTCCTTCCTAGTTACCTTGACCAGCTAGATCCTCACCTGTAATTACTTTTCCTTTGAAGGCATCACCTACAAAAAAATATTTACTGCACAGCCATGAGCACCCATATGGCACCCTCCTATGCCAACCTGTTCATGAGCCATCTAGAGGAATCCTTCCTGACTACCGAGAATCCCAAACCCCTCATTTGGTTGGGAGTCATTGATGATATCTTCATAATCTGGACTGAAAGTGAGTCCACATTATCCACATTCCTTCAAAACTTCAACATCATCTCCTCCAGTTTCTTCACCTGGTCCTACTCAACCCATCGAGCCACGTTCCTCGACGTTGACCTACTACTCAAGGATGGCTTTATCAGTACCTTCGTGCACATCAAACCTACAAACCATCAACAATACCTCCATTTTGAGAGCTGCCACCCATTCTACACCAAAAAGTCCCTTCCATAGAGCCTAGCCACCCGTGGTCGTCACATCTACAGTGACAAGCAGTCTCTCTCCAAATATGCCTAACACCTAACTGAGGCCTTCACTGACCACAGTTACCCTCCAGACTTTGTCCAGAAACAGATCTCACAGGCCCTGTCTGTCCTGTCACCCACCAGCTCCCCCACACCCACCGTCCGGCCACAAAGGAACAACCCTCTTGTTACCCAATACCACCATCGACTGGAGCAGGTAAACCACGTTCTCCACCAGGTTTTCAACTACCTTCCTGTCCTGAAATGAAAAATGCCCTACCCAATATCCTCTATCCAGGCTAGGAGACAACTAAACCATTCTGTTGCAGAGCATGCAGCACTACATAATGTGGCTCATTTCAATGACTGCTACACAGCCTTTACCATATGGATCCTCCCCATAAATACCAGCTTTTCTGAATTGCGTGGGTGGGAACTCTCCCTACAATATATCCTACGCTCCCAAATCCCCCAGGCCTAAACCGTCTCTAGTTCCTGCCTCCACCCCCCTTCCTTTTCTTAACCTGTCCACACTCTATCCTTATATTCGTCTCCCATCCCACCACATGTTTCAATCTCTTCCCTCCCTTCTGCACTGTCTGAAGACAGCACTGGCGTATTCCCCCACCCGTACCATGCACTACCCCCTCTCCTTCTGCTTCCCTCTCCTTACCACTTTTTCAGCCTCATCACTGGTTGCTTTCACCTCAGCTGTGCTGATTTTCGCAGACTGACCACAGTGACCGGAGACGGTGGTTGTGTGTGTGAGTGTGAGACTGATGAAGGCCTTGATGGCCGAAAGCTATGAAGTTGTTTTCTATTATTTGTGCCTTTCTGCTGCTCGTTTGACATCTTTGTCCTTGTCCTTCACTAAAATATTGTTGAATCCTTCCTGAAATTTCCATTATTTAACTTTTATCTTTGGGTGAGATGTATGTAGCCAGTTGCATATTATATTTTGCACAACATATGTTGTAGTTTTCACATCTTCATTAACAGATCAAGTTTTCGAATATCTGATATTTAAGCCCCAGCCTGTGCACATATTTAATCTGCTGGGAAGTGTTTACGAGACAGTTTTGTACAACTTTTGGGTGACATTAGTTACTGTCACTCTGTGATCACATGCTCCTTTTTATTGTTGTATTGCAGCATCTACAAAGTATATGTGATGCATGGCAAGAAACAGAGCATGTCATAAATGACAGGCAGTCTACAAGTTATCCAAATGTTATATATGCATAGTGAAAGTAATACAAAAAGGTGCTTGTTTGCAGTATTTTATAGTTTCAATTAATATTAATAAAATGCTTTGCCAAAACTAAAATTTTCACATTTAAGGTACAGCTTCAAACTTGCAAGACTTGAAAGACACCGAGAAATGCATTTAATAATCACATTCCTTTTGGCAATTAATGCTTCCCATGCAGTGCTGTTCAGTACTCTTCAGTTTGTGCTATGTTGGTCTAGATTAAACTGTATTGGTTGCTTCAGTATTTTCAACAAAAATTCAAAGGTGCGTATGTTCCTTACAGTGCAGATAACATTTTTGGAGACTAAATGGTACCAAGAATCGTTAGATTCAACCCTTCAAGATAGTCTATCTGCTCTTTTCTGTACAGGTTGTGACGTTTTGAATTATCTTGTTCCTTATATTTCCATTCCAAAATTAATGCAATTGTATTAATTTAGTTTTTCCAAAGATTTTACATGAATGTCCCATTTTAGACCATTTTGAATAGTTCAAAATAATTTTACTCGTAAACATTTCTTATTTTTTTATTTATTTTTATTACTGTTGTTTGCATTTACTTTACTTGATGTGCTATATGTCAATATCACTAAGAGTTTGAAATATCTTGGCAAATAAATATTGTGTACCAGACTCTGATTCTAAACACAATGCTTGGCTTTCATGAGCAGTGCTCATTAAATACTAAACTATCCTGATAATCGTACTTTACTTCTGCTCAAAACTCTCCTGTATACCTTGTGGGACTAGTACTCATGGACCAAAGAATATCAGAGAGAAATGCCTTATCCACAGTATAGAAAGGTTGCACACCAGGACATCCAGGCTTCAGGTAAATGGTGCAGATGATGAACAACTAGGCATGAATGGAAGGAAAACACCAATTTGCAGGGTGCTTTGCATATTTGGATTATTTTCTCTCCATCCTTGTGTGTAGGTCGTGGTGGTGGTGGTGTTTGGGGGGGGGGGGGGGGGGAGCATACATGCTGTTATAAACACACACTAAACTAGGTTATTAAGCCATCCTTTTTCTTATGATAGTTTTGTTGAAGTGTTATGATTGTGTTAAATAGTATGATTTTTATTTTTATTTTTTTAGTTCTAATTTAAATATTTCATGTGTTTTCTATTTTCAGGTTGATGACAGTTTCAGCAGTGAATCGGATTATCCCATTCAAAAGGTGAGAGACGCTTCGAAGTATATTAAGAAATATTACATTTGTGACAGGCTATTATTATTCCAACATTTAAAATCCAACAGTCATCTGTTATAGTTGTTTTTTAAATATTTGCTTTTTTAGTAACATCATCTTAATTTCAATTGTTGTCACTGTTGTGAGAAGCACTTCAAGTTGAGTTGCTAAATATTGAACAATGACTCATTTATTCTCGAGAGACCTAAAGTCATATTTAACTGATAAACAACTTGCATTAAATGTTCAGAAATGTAAAATTTTGTACTTTGCAAAATGAAAAAGTTTAGTTTTTTCTGAACTACAGTATCAATGAGTCACAGCTGAAATAAAAATAAATAAATAAAATTTCTACAGTTACCTTGGTGGAAAAATTTGTGGCTGTATGAAATGGAATTATCAATTCTCCAATTCAAAGTGCGGCAGCTGGAGATGGTTGTGTGACTGTGTTGTGTGCCTGTGTGATAGCATGAATGTTCTATTTTCTGAAGAAGGCATGGCCGATACCTTAAAGTGTTTTACGTTTGTATCCTTTTTATGTGCCTGTCACAGTTTGTCACCACGTCTTTGTGGTGAGTCTCTTCTCAATATGGTGCTAACCTATTGTAAATAATAGAACCTTATAGGTTACATTCATCAGTGTAATCCTCTGAGATTTTCACAGCTAGTCTTGTTATTTGTTTATGTATTGATCAACCTACACCTAAAGTCCATTCTTCTGGGATTCTTTCCTGATCACTACTAGCCTATAGAGTCCTCCATATCCTCTTGTGTGGGACACACTTGTATTGCTCCTCTGTTGGGGCAATCTTGTGTGCTGCTGCCAGTAGCTACGGTATTGCTGTCATAGCCCCCCCCCCCCCCCCTCCCCCCCCCCCCCCACTTCTTCAGAGGTCACGTGTTTCTCTGCTCAGCACTTAAAGTGACTTCAATAAGGTGGTATCCCCTGGGGAGGGTATAAACTATCACCATTCCAAATTTCATCTACATCCATTCAACTTTGTTAGATGAAGGATCAACAAACATTTGAAATATCTCCCAAAACAGCAGAGAAAATGTATCTGATGACTTGTAAGAGAGAAACAATACAATTGTATCTCCAACAATCTGCTGCCAACTTCACAGTTCTAGCTAAAGAACACACTGTAAAATGTTAAACCAATACCTTTTTTCATTCTATACTCTCAAGGTGAATGACCGGGTCAGTAATAAAAACAAGTAATTGCTACTTAAAGGTATTTTAATTCCTTATTAGAATCTGAAAATAATTTTACTAATTTTGTTTTTGTTTTGACAAGTGAATCATACACTCTCCATGATATTGTAGAAAGGTTGAATTGAGAACAGATTGCTATTATCTCTGATATCACTGTGTCCATTTTTTTCTTCTTTTTTTTCCATTAACAGACCAAATACAATTTTTAAATTGCATAATGAGGAAAGATGAAAGTAGTGCCCAGACACATACGTGCTGGACTATTATGTCATATTTTATACATAGTGTGTGTATTTCTTTAAAAATGCAACATCAGCTAGAAGCTAATGTTTTGCACTGCAAGCCATTGTTGATTATACTGTACTGTGATGCCATTGGGATGGTTTTTGTGATATTTTCTTCAAAGATGTTTTTTGCACTGCTGCAGTGTGTCCACTTTAGTGTAACCAAAACTGACTTTTTCTTTCCAAAATCACTTTGTGAAGAACCAGTATACAAAGTTGAATTACAAATTCAAATTCAAAGTGTATCACCATAACCCAGTTACTTTCACCCTAATTCTGTCCTCAAGCTATGAGTGATCTGTAATATTGTATGTACAATAAACAAATAAGTGTATCAACAGATGAAATATAGTCTTTGTGTTGTAATTTGTTTGCTTCCTTCACTACACCCTTGTTTTTGCCCATATATATAGCCAAAAAATCATTGTCTTTTGATGGTTGCCTTATAATATCCTGCTTCTTACAGATGATATAGAATAATCGATTAATGATGAAAATTCTCCTCAGAGATAATAAATATTGTTGAAATGAGATAGAATGTCTGGCCAGTACTTACCATTGTGCTGTACCGCCGATAGTAACACAAAATGAAAAAACAGAAAAAAAGGGGGACAAAGGGACAAGCTTTTGGAACAGAGTTCCTTCGTCAGGTGGGATTTGTTTGTAGGTCTGGCCCTCAAAGGTGAAGTAATTATTGTTGAGTATGAAATTAGCAAGTGTGACAAGGAATAAGGTTTTTGGGAGGCTTTCAGGTGGGCGTTGGGAAATATAGTGTTCCAGAGCTGATAGACCATGGGTGTGAGGGATGTTGGTGTACAGGGATGTAGCATCAATGGTGACAAGGAAGCTATCACGTGGGAGGGGCATAGGGATGGATTTGAGGCGTTCCAGAAAGTGGTTTGTATCTTTGATATAGGATGGGAGCCTGCAGGTTATAGGTTGGAGGTGTTGGTCTACCAGAGCTGAGACACGTTCTGTTGGAGCTTTGAAACCTGCTACTATGGGACGGCCAGGATGATTCTCCTTATGGATTTTAGGGAGTAGGTAAAAGGTAGGCATGCGAGGTTCAGGTGGAGAGAGAAGTTCTAAGGAGGCAGTGGTGAGACCTTGTAACGGACCTAGGGTTTTAAGAATTTTCTGTAGTTCAGCCTGGACTGAAGGAATGGGATCATAAGGAATAGGTTTGTAGGTAGAGGTGTCCGAGAGTTGACTTAGCCCTTCTGCCACATACTATGGGACGGCCAGGATGATTCTCTTTATGGATTTTAGGGAGTAGGTAAAAGGTAGGCATGCAAGGTTCAGGTGGAGAGAGAAGTTCTAAGGAGGCAGTGGTGAGACCTTGTAACAGACCTAGGGTTTTAAGAATTTTCTGTAGTTCAGCCTGGACTGAGGGCATGGGGTCATAAGGAATAGGTTTGTAGGTAGAGTTGTCCGAGATTTGACGCAGCCCTTCTGCCACATACTCCCCTCGATCAAGTACCACAGTTGTGGAACCCTTGTCCGCTGGGAGAATTACAATGGAGCGGTCCGCTTTCAGCTCTCGGATGGCTTTGGATTCAGCTTGGTTGATGTTAGGAGTGGTTGGTATGTTGTTCAGGAAGGATTGGGAAGCAATGCTTGATGTGAGGAATTCCTGGAATGCCTGCAAGGGATGGTTTTGAGGAAGAGCAGGAGGATCTTTTTGGGAGGGAGGTCGGAATTGTTCAAGACAGGGTTCAACAGCGGCTCTGCTGCCTGGGGGTTGTGACTGGGTGCTGAAGTGGTATTTCCAGTTGAGGTTACGGGTGAATGAGAGGAGATCCTTGACCAGGGCAGTGTGATTAAATTTAGGTGTAGGACAGAAGGTTAAGCCTTTAGACAGGACAGATATTTCTGGAATGGAGAGGGATTTGGATGAGAGGTTAAGGACTGAATTGGAATTGGTATTGGGTGGTTTCTGCATGTGGTGACGGTTGTGATAGGTTCTAGGAGGGGTGTGTGCTGGGATTGGAAGATTCAGTAGGGAAGCCAGGCTTGGTTTGTTGCCAATGAGTGGGGGGTTTTGAGGGTGGTGGTGTGGTGGGTGGTTGTGGATTATGGGAAGAGGGATACCACTTCTGAGATGATGGACCCTTTTTATTTTTATTTGTGTCCTGTCTTTATTGTTTTCCAAGTTTCTCTCTATTCTTTTCATTTATAATAATTTGTTTATACATGGGTGCATGTGTAACACTATTAATCATAGATTTATATAAAAGAAATCACTTAATTGATGGCTTTACCTGTCTGAACTCACCCGTCACTTGACTATTTTATATGCAAAGGTGTTTTTTAGAAGTGTGAGTGTGGCACTAGTTATGTGAGAAGACTATTGCATCAAAGCAATAGTACATACATAAAAAGTGGTAGGATGTAATTGCTATGTAAATTTTTGTGTTTAGAACAATAATCAGATTCAAAATGATAGTTTTAGAAAAGATGAATTAACATGAACATTCTTTGTATATCAGACTAGTGCTTACCAATAAATTAATGAAAAACTTCTGTGTTGTGCCTCCAGCTAATATTGTGTTGCATTTTTAGCATCATGCTAGCTATATTGCTTCAGTTTATTATATGTTAGGTCTTTAAGTCAATAGAGTATCCAAAGAGGAACAATTTGGTGTATTATTTCAATGTGTGTGGCAGACTGTTCATCTATTGTGTTTCTGTAGAAGAGTGTAAGTGTGTTACACTTTCATACCTGATAGTAACACGTACACTGGTAAGCAAAATTACATCACTGTGAACATTTAGTGAGTGGTTAAGATTGTAGTCTTAATCACCTAAAAACAACTGTAACTGGTACTGTTCTACTACCCTTTTAGAAAACTGGCTTGGTGATAGGAATCTGTTATCTCACAAAGGTTGATATTGTTCTATGGTGCTAGAAGATAATATGTATAAATTTGTATCTTTAGTCAGAATGTTTGGAACTAAGCATGAAAAACAGTCATGTAAATTATTCACTGATTCACTTTCTTTGTTATACAATAATAAATTTGTATACATTTTTGGGGGGTGGAGAGTAAGTATGCTACTTCTAGAAGACTCTCCATAAATATTTCCATGTTTTGTAATATATCAAGACTTATTTGTTTGTTTTCTTCATGTAATGCAGGTAAAGAGAAGGAAGAAAAATGATTATCTTATTCCAGCACCAGTGTACATCTCTGTAGGATCAAAACACTATAGCAACAGTGGTGGATTAACGATGGACAATTTTCGATCGTAAGTGCATTTTTCAATCACTGTAATTGTAACAGTTACATTTATTTGTGAGACCTAACATAATCAGGTGAAATAGATAAGTACTGCTGAAACTTACCAAAGTGTTCTCATTTGAAATCTTTTAATGTCTTAATTATAGTAATATGTTATCTTACACCTGATTAATAGCTTTGTTTGATAAACAACCATCTTGAGTTGTATGAAAGTAAAAATAAACAAAGAATTGCCTTAGGGTTAAAATTACTTTTACAATCTTTAGACTAGAATCCCATAGTGTGATTGTGTATCTTGTGATAATACTTATCAGGTCAGTGTGAAAAATTAATGATTTTTATGACACACATAATTTAAACATATACTGTATTATAACCCAATCACAAATAATAAAAACATATCATGCTTGCTGGACCACAGTTTCACTACACTTTTGGCTGTACCAAGAAAGTTACAGACTGCGATTCTGAACCTAGAAAGACAAAAACATTTAGTTCATTAAACATAAGTCACGAGACATCTTATAGCATGCATTAATTTTAAAGGAGAACTGTTTTCCAGTGAGTCATTAATTTTTTACTTTAGTTCTTTAAGGAATATTATCCAAAAGGTAGCTGATATTTATCTTATTTTTATGTATTCATTTATTTACTTGTGTGCTTATCAGCAACTCACCATTTCTTCTATTCAGCGATTGACCACCTTTACTCTTAAATTATGTAATACTGTAATATTTTTCCCAAGTGGTGATACAGGATACATGTAACTGATGTCTTTGTTTTCATTGTAATAATTAATGTGCCGTATTGTGTAAATTGATATACTGTTGGGTTACAAATTAATTAACATTTCTCAGGTTGGAGGCTTTGGCTGGTTTTCAGCTGTCAGTGGAGACACCTAGTGTATTGTTGTCAATGCTTCATAGTGATCGGGGCAGACACATGCTTTCATTTTGGCATGATACTCGCTTGATCAGCTTCAATTATGAACTGTATAACTTACTTGATGAAGGTCAGTGCCATGCCATTGCTTTACATCTATATTATAGTGTATGCCATGTTTCACTGAAGACATCAATTTTTTATTAAAAATTTAAAAACAATGACTAGGAAACATCAAAACACCCTGCTCTTTGGCAGAAAGACATCAATTTTCAACTCAGGAAAGTTTCCTTCAGTGGAATGAAGGAAACAAGAGTGCAACACCTACATTATTTAATGTATCTAATCAGCCACAGCACCTGTATCTTTAAGAAAAATGTCACAGATGTGGCAATAAATCAACTAAAGAAATCAATTTGTTTCTCAACAAAGAAGAAACCAGTTCCATAATTGCTGCTACAGCTGAACCATCAACAGCAAAACTCTTCAAGGCATTAGCCTTTTAATCAAAAGTAATTACACTCAGATGTTGATGTGCTATAAGAAGGACAAGTGAAGTGTAAAAAATGTATGAATCATCAGACTCCATACCTAATTATCCTCCCTGCAGACAAAGGGTTCTAACACTATTATTATGACTCACAAAGATTTCATGGTAGAAGACCTCCATAAATTGTTGGATACCTTCACCTACTAGTTGTGTCAGAATGACACCATCACAAAAGTTCAACATCACCTACAATCCCTGCTAAAATCTTATTGCCCTTCCTAGAACCTTTCCCCTGAATCCAGTTTCCCCCTCACCCCAACAACACCCCACACACCTTCCTTCTACAAGCTGCCAAAAATCCATAAATCTAACACTCCTGGATGTCCATCCGATTGTGGATGTTTAGTGTGCTCCCACTGAAAGAATGTTGGCCCTTGTTGACCAGCACCTCCAACCAACTTACTCCCACATCCAAGATCCCAACCACTTCCTTCACCAACTCTGCACCATCCCCACCCCTTTACCTCCTCGATTCTTACTCATCACTGTTAATGCCACTTCCCTACACACCATAACCCACATGCCTGGGGTCTTGCTGCTCTCAAACACCACATTTCTCAGTGTTCTTTGGACTCTTAGCCCAATACCTCATTTCGTATAACTCTTGCCAATTACAACCTAACAATTACTTTTCATTTGAAGGAAAAATCAACAATCAAAACCACAGCATAGCCACGATCACTCATATGGCATCAACCTATGTTGACCTAATTAGGAGCCATTTAGAGGAAACCTTCCTAGCCTTCCAAAACCCCAATCCCTTTGTCTGGTTAAGGTTCATTAATGATATTTCCATGATTTGGACTTCTCTCCAATCAGTTTGACTTCGTCCTTCAAAAACCACCATGCCAAGTTCTAGGATGTTAACTTCCACCTCACTGACGGCTCCATTGACACATCTGTCCACATTAAACTTACTAATTATCAACAGTAGCTTCACATCCATTCCACAAAGGGGGGGGGGGGGGGGGGAACACTCCCTTACAGCCTTGGCACCTGCAGACACCAAATTTGTGCTTCCCAATTGCCTTCACAAACATACATTAGCCTTATGATCTAGTATTCAAAGGAATGTCCCTCTTATTACCCAATACCACTTGAACTGTTTATCTGTGATGTCCTCAGGTGAGTGACATCCTACCAAGTTCCTTTCGACCCCTCCTAAAGTGGTGTTATGTCACCCACACAACCATCACAACATCTTAGTCCATCTGTATGCCACTCCACATCCTAACCCCTTATCAAAGGGATCATATCCCTGTGGAAGACCTGGATGCAAAACCTGCCCAATACACCCACCCAGAAATTCTAATTCCAGTCCTATCACAGGCTTATCCTACACCATCAAGAGTCTGGACCCTCTGTGAAAACAACCATGTGATTTATCAACTTTGCTGCAATCATTGCACAGCATTTTGCATTGGAATGACAACAAACCAGCTGTCTACCATGACAAATGGCCACCATCAAACTGTGGCAAAAAGCAGGATGGTTCACTCTTTGGCTCAGCATGCATCTGAACACAACACGCTTGATTTCAGTGGCTACTGTATTTTCTGGGTCATCTTGATCCTCCCCTCCACCACCAGCTCTTTTCGACTATGCAGATGAAAGATGACCCTTCAACACATTCTCTGGTTCCGCAACCAACCTGGCCTAAAGCTATGATAACTTGTCATTTCTACACCCCATGGCTAACAGTTCTCCCTTCCCCACTCTTTATCCTGTATCCCTCCAATTCATGTCTTCCTTCCAACTGTGTGTCACCCTTTATTTTATTTATCTTTCTTTAATATTTCAGTATACCCTCAATTGCTTTATTATTTTTAATCATTTTAATCCCTCCCTCCTTCCCCACACACATCTCTCCTGGCCCTTCCATTTACTGAATTCCATGCTGCACCTCACATTCTTTCCTATCAGAACCTTTACAATCTTCATGCAGTGAGGAACATTATATCCCTTAGATTAGATTAGATTAGATTAGTTGTTCGTTCCGTAGATCCGTGTTGAGGGGATCCTCGTGGATGTGGAACATGTCAACAAAATTTACAAGTTGAATAATAGATAAGACTAGGAACTTGCCCTTCAGCTTATTCTCTACTCCCGTTGCCCACCTGGTCTCAACCTCCGCTAAATTCAAATTCCCGCCCACCATTTTTAGCATCTTTGCCTTGATTCTGTGGACAGAGCCTCTGCCTCAAGTGGTATCTCTGTCCAACTTCCTTGCTTTTTAGAAATGTCTGTCTAGGTGTGTTTGCGTTTGGATATGTGTGAGTGTGTGTGTATTCGTTTACCGTCCTTTTTGTCCCCTAAGGTAAGTCCTTCCACTCCTGGGATTGGAATGACTCCTTTTCCACTCCTATAAAACCCATATCCTTCCCTTTCTCCTCCCCTTTTTTCAACTTTTTCCTGAAGAAGCTGCCAGTGATGGCGAAAGCTTGTATGTCTGTTTGTGTGTGATTATTTGTGCCTATCGATGAGCCGGTCCTTTTGGTAAGTCATCCTATTTCTATTTTTTATATATGTAAATACATA
Organism: Locusta migratoria; assembly: GCA_026315105.1. Lineage (NCBI taxonomy): Eukaryota > Metazoa > Arthropoda > Insecta > Orthoptera > Acrididae > Locusta > Locusta migratoria. The sequence continues at coordinate 503,995,312 of CM048744.1, forward strand.
TACATACACTTATAATATAAATACAGATACATAAATTTTTAAGTTAATTAATTAATTTATTTATTTTATTTTATTTTTGCTGATAATATAATAATACTAATATAGTATGAGTATGCATCAATTGGTACAATTTAGAAATTCACTAATGGAGTAGAAGGAGTTGGCCACTAGAAACTCTTTTAGGTTCCTCTTAAACTGATCTTTATTTGTAGCCAAATTTTTTATACTTGATGGTAAATTATTGAAAATGTGTGTTCCTGAGTAGTGGACCCCTTTTTGAACTAAAGTAAGTGCTTTTAAGTCCTTGTGTAGATCATTTTTATTCCTGGTATTTTATGTATGAACTGAGCTGTTTGTTGGGAAAAGGGATATATTATTTATGACAAATTTCATTAAGGAATAAATATACTGAGAGGCAGTAGTTAATATACCCAGTTCTTTGAAGAGGCTTCTACAGGACGTCCTTGAATTTACTCCACAAATAATACGTGTTACACGCTTTTGGACTCTGAAGACTTTTGACTGACTTGAAGAGTTACCCCAAAATATTATACCACATGACATTAGGGAATGAAAGTAAGCAAAGTATGCAAGCTTTGTTATTTTTATGTCTCCTATGTCTGATAACACTCGTATTGAAAATACAGATTTGTTGAGTCGTTTCTGCAGTTCTGTGGTGTGCTCCTCCCAACTAAATTTATTATCAAGCTGTAAGCCCAGGAATTTAATACTGTCAACCTCTTCTATCTGCTCTTCTTCATACTTAATGCATATGCTGTCAGGAAATCTCTTACATGTTCTGAACTGCTTGTAGTGAGTCTTTTCAAAGTTTAATGACAATGAGTTGGCTTTTAAACCATTTATTAATGTTCATGAAAAGGTCATTAGCAGATCTTTCTATCACTATGCTTGACGTACTTTTTATTGCAATACTTGTATCATCTGCAAACAAAACGAACTATTACCCAGCATCCTTCCCACTCCACTCTGATCTCGTTTTCACTCACTGTTAAGATGCTTGTTGTGCTGGAGCAGCCAGAGCTGGTGTGTAGTTATGTCTTGGTGATTGTGTGAATGAAGGTGTTTCTTTTAATGATGAAAGCCCTGGCCGAAAATTTAAAGTTGTATGAATGTGCTTGTCTCTTTATGTGCTTATCAGTGAGTTGTTATGTATCCTCTATTATTGACAAAAAATATAGCAAATATTGTGTTAATTACATAGAAAAAATTATAAACAAACATTATTCTTATGGCAGCTTACCCACTGCTAGGAGCAGTAGTTTCATTGCAACTGTAGTCAGTAACAACATTCACAGCAGTGAGTGTTCCAACTGTAGGTTAGACTGTGATACCATCTAAGGTATAATAGGACTTTTCGTTTAACATAGTTCATTCAGAATTATATTTAGACCGTGTATGGAAATACTACTTCATATACAGAAAAGAATACTGAACTACATTAAAATAAAAATTGAAAAATATTTCTCTTTGAGATAACAGCAGACAGACCAGTAAAAGCAGACAAATCCTGAAGTGTACGTTGCATTGGAATGTCAACAAACCAGACATTTTTGAGTGGAGTAAATGACACAGTTCAAAAATTTAAGTAGGAAAATCAACAGGTACATAATGTTAGACAGAGATAGCAGGACAAATTTCTAGGGGTCAAGAATAAAAAGCTACAGCAGAAGAGTTTTGAGAACTGAATGAGTTGTAAGTAATGGAGGGGGTAACCGTCAAGACAGAGGTAAGATGAAAGCATTCAATGGTCATCACAAGACTGTCAAATCCATGATGATGAGTAAAAAAGAAAAAGGGGAGTGTGACAGATATTGGTTAAGAATTCAAAGGAGTACATTGGAAAATAAAAATGAGTGCACAAAGGAGAAACTGTGCAAACTAACTTTGTCGCTGTGTATGCACTGCAATGCCACATTTGTTTCATTGCTAATAAATTCACTGTTCAGCTGGTTTGGTTTTATCCTTGCAACTCCAAAATTCTAAAATTAATCTATACAGGTTAAAGCTTACACCTGTTGTATATTATCACTGTGATCTGTGATATTGTACACAATATATTCACTCTTTGTCTCTCCCTTCATGATCAGTGTTGACAGGTTTATCTCTTTATTAACCCTATTATATGCACCAAACAAAATTTTGTCCACATCTACTGTACGCTCAATTTTCTTTTCCTCCATTGGTATTACTATTAGGCTCATTTACTATATTAACATCTAATGTAAATTTAAATGTTAAGACGTTTTTTCTTTAAAGGTCTGGTCACTGTCCTTGAATGAAAATGAAATGTAGACAATAAGCATGTATGATAAGAAGAGAATAGAAGCTTTTGAAATGTCGTGTTATAAATGATTGCTGAAGTTCAGATAATTATTTCAGGTAACAAATGTAGAGATACCCAATACAATTGTGGATAAAAACTAAATTTATCGAACACCTTAACCAAAGAAGAGGTCAATTGATAGGAAAAGCATAAAATAATTGTCACTTCAGTTACAAAACAAAGTGGGGTGGTTGAAAATGTTAAGGGAGACCAAAGCTTGATCACAGAAAGATGAATCAAGTACAGTAGAACCTCGTTTTTACGCTTTTCAAGGGACTTCAGTGAAATGGTGTAAAATGCAGGAAAATGTAAAATACAGGAGATAATGTTTTAAATGGTAAAATATGCTTACTGGATCAGTCTTGCATTTTTGTAGTTTATTTGTAATATATGTACATAATAGACATCTAAATACTCGCCAGGAAGTTTATAATATAATAAACGTTATCCAAATTTTTACTATTTTAAACACCAGGCAAAACGTAATTGTATGGGAAGTAGAAATTTTTGACGTAATTTCATTCATTATTGTCGAGGACGCCGCTATTTTAAGTGCCAGGCAAAACTGGTAATTTTATGGGAATTAGAAATTTTTGACGTAATTTCATTCATTATAATCGAGAACGCCGCTATTTTAAGTGCCAGGCAGAAATGGTAATTTTATGGAAAGTAGAAATTTTTGACGTAATTTCATCTATAAATGTGAATGTCTGTTTGGTGTATGTTTATCACGTCTGAACCACAAAACATAAAGAGCTAAAAATTTGTACAGTTACTAATGTCTACCCGGGGAAGGCTTTAGGCACGGTTTTAAGGCGATCGGATAGCTGTTTATCTATACATATTAATGTGAATGTCTGTTTGGTGTACGCTTATCACGTCCGAACGACAAGACACAGAGACTTATATATTTGTACAGTTACTAATTTATACTTGAGGAAGGTTTTAGGCATGGTTTTATAGCAATCTGACGCGAAATGCGGAACAATAATTACTCTTTGAAAATTTTTTTACTGTTTGAAAATGGTTTTATTGGTTGCATTGTTGCTTCAGGATTGATAATGATAACAGGGTGGGGGGATGGAAAGTTATTGGTGTATATAAAATTCTATATGTGTTATAACATTTGTATGCTATGTAAGTAATTACAGTTCCTTTCTACCACTTTCAAACATAATACTCAGCTTTTCAATATCTCGATGTATGGGGGTTCTGCTCGCTGCAACAGTATTCTCCTGGGGCGTCGTGATAGAAATAAATACTCATAAGTACAATTTTTCACTTCTTCTTTAATTTGAATCAAACTTCTTCTCGACCAAAACATAACAATTTGAAAACATATAAAAATTACAAAGCATCAGCACGGTAGTACTTCCATTTCAAAACACAGAGTGACGTAGATTCCAGTGCACTTTAGAAAAGCCAAAACTCGAACTCTCCCACGCAAGGCGGTGAGGCAAATATATAACATTCACAATAATGGCATTACATTACGCATTGTTTATAACAATTGAATATACTGATTTACAATTACCAAACACACAAGTAAAACATTTCATGTACACAAAAATATTCACAATATAAAATGAAAACTATGCATACAATAATTTTATATGGCGCATGTATTTTTGAGACGAAATTTCTGATCTTTCTGTTGACAACAAAGCAAAATGTAAAATGTCAATTAATTAGTTAATGAGTCCATCATACATGTTCCTAACATATATTGAACTATTAAATATCTTCGCAAATCTCAAACTAGATTCTAAATCTCATGTCAGTCAATATATACAAAGAATTCAATATTGATAATTAATGTAATAGTCGAAATAACACAATTAGCTGGTCCACACAACTTTATTTATGTGCCTAACATATATACAATGCTATTTATTTTCATTTCTTCTTGTTTTTTTACAAAAGATTCATCTGTTTAAGTCTTGAAATAACATACAATGACGCAACTATTGTTTATAGAACTGTCTGGAAAGAAAATATTTGAATCTCTTAATTAATGAAATCTATCATTTGTTTGAATCACAGTATCACCGAGACACTGTCCTACACTGATTCCTAGGCTGGCTATTTCGTTTGTAACTTCTCACGCAACATACATCACTAATGAACCACACGATTCTGGATCCGACGCAGACGGTATCATACGATAACATTGAGATGAGGGGGCCGGCAGTATCATCACAGTGTGTGTGTGTGTGTGTGTGTGTGTGTGTGTGTGTGTGTGTTAATAATTCGCTCTGCGCGAAAACTACAGAATCCAAAAGAATGGTCAGAGTGTAATTGTTGTCTAAAGTCTCCCATTGTACACCATAGCAGTTCCATGCCGATAGCTATAAGGGGGTGGAAGATATGGAGGTTGAAAAAATTCAGACTGAAGGCCAGCAATGACATTTGTAACTCTATAGCAAGGAGGTTACATACAGCGAAACGTGATGTCACAGCCATATCTTTGGTATGTGCGTGCTACAATGTCTTCTAAGGAAATATAAGAATAAATAAATAAAGCAGTAAAAAAGAAATTTCTTTTAAAAAAATCTCTTTAAAAAAAAAAAAAAAAAGAGAGTATTGTATTTCATTTCATCCTTCAAAACCAGTCTCATAGCACACTACTGAAAGATAGCGTATCTATCATAATGAACCAACACACGAGCGGAGTCGCAGGTTTAAGCTAGTTCATTATAATCGAGGATGCCACTATTTTAAGCGCCAGTCAGTACTGGTAATTTTATGGGAAGTAGAAATTTTTGACGTAATTTCATTCATTATAATCGAGGACGCCACTGCTGGGCTATGTAACACATCTTCAAAATTACCTGAACCACTTCGATAGATATTGTTTGGACGCCACTGCCAGGCTATGTAACACATCTTCAAAATTACTGCCTTTTACCATCATTAATTATTTACGTAGTTAAACTCATAAAGTTCCATAGTTTTCGATGTTTCACACGACGATATTGGAGAATTTATTCGCGTTCTCAGGTACAAACATATGCATAAGTATTTATGTGGTGTTTGCGTAGGATCGGCATCTCTCACTATTATCGCTTTTTTGAGGTTGTGGGTATTATGATACCCAAATTTGACATATAACATTCTTTATTAATCAGAAACATGCATCACAAAAACAATGCAACGCTTTATTCTCACTTCAACAAAGCAACTTGTTCTGATTGTTTGAGTACACACCAGGCCCTCTGGCAAAGAAGCTGGTGGAAAGAGGTACTACATCGCCACAAATCGGTGCGTCGTAAGTCAACAACGAAACACGAAATATATGTTTGAATAAATGCAAAGTGTCAAGAAACTCGACTGTGAATAATTTTTAAGCGCTATACTTTATGAGGAAAGCCATGCTAGCGTCAATTTATGTACCTTATGCCATTTTTCTTCGCGAACGTGCTTTCGAAAAGTGTAAAATGCAGGAAAAGTGTAAATATATTATTGCAAAAACGAGGGCGAATTAACATTGTAAACATAGGAATTTAGACGGGACAAAAAATGGCGTAAGTGGCAGAAAAACGAAAAAACCGAGACTGTAAAAACGAGGTTTTACTGTAGTTGTAGGTTGCCATTGCTGTGCAGAGATGAAAAAGCTTTTAAAGTTACAACCTTCTAGATTCACTCTGTCTTATTTGTTGCCTTTTCCCGTATCTATTAAAACAGATAAACATAGCAGGAAATAGTATTCCCTAGTCATTATGAGACATCTGTACAATTGTCTGCGTTGTAGCTGGAGGATCCTTATAAGGGACTGAAGTGGTTGCATTTCTGTCTTGTTGCTATGTTTAATATCCTGTTGTAACTTCATTTGTATGAGGATATTGTTTCAAGATGTTTATTTTCCACCTATGCTAAAATGAAGTGTTTGTAGAAAATATGTATTCTTACAGGTTTTTGATATAATAATATGATCACCTACAAAAGCATACAAAATCTTGAATGATATTTCATTCTGTGGCAGTGTGTGTGTTGATCTCAAGCTCCTGGAAGTTTACAACGATGTACCGGACTGAGATTCAAACCCTGCACCTTTAACTTTTGTGAGCAAGTGCTCTACTGTCTGAGCTACCCTGGCAAGCCACATGGCACATCCTCACAGCTTTACTTCTGCCAAAATGGAATGTTTTGGGAAACATCTTCTAGATTTTGGCAAAGCCATGTCTCCACTATATTCTTTCTTCCAGGATGCTAGTCCTGCAAGGCCCGCAGGAGAACTTCTTTGAAGTATAAATCTCTCGATTGCTACTGATATTATGTCTTTGAAAGTAAGCCACAACTGATCTACACTCGCATTTTTAGTTTTGAAAGACGAGACTATCACTCAGGAAAGCGTGAAGCGAAGGCACAAATTGTTATAGGTTCTGAAAGCTGCCTGACGCCTGAGACAAGTTCGGCCGACATTTTTTCAAAGGGCTAAATAGTCTTCAGAAAGGCTAGAATAAATAAAAAAGTGGGTGCCGTGTTTATTTCTGTTACAAATGGTTTATCCTGCACCGAAATTGAGGCAGATACTTCCTGTGAGCTGGTCTGGGAAGAGGTTATACCTGACAACCAGAATAAATTAATAATTTGATCTTTTTATCGACCCCTGACAGCTTGAATCACATTTCAAATAGGTATCCGAAGCATAATGTTATAATCGGTGCCGACTTTAATTTACCCTCGATATGTTGGCATAATTACGTATTCAAAACAGGCGGCAAATATAAAACATCTTCCGAACTACTTCTGAATGCTTCTTCTGAAAACTACTTTGAACAATTAGTTCATGAATCCACTAGAATAGTAAGTGGTTGTGAAAATACCCTTGATCTCCTAGCAACAAATAATCCAGAGCTAGTAAAGAGCATCAAAACAGATACAGGGATCAGCGAACATCGAGTTATAGTAGCGAGACTGAATGTTGAAATTCCCAAATGCACCACAAATAAACAAAAAGAAATATATCTATTCAATAAAGCAGATAAAAATTCACTTCACGCTTTCCTGAGTGATAGTTGTAGCTTACTTTCAAAGACATAATATCAGTAGCAATCAAGAGATTTATACCAAATAAATTAATAAAAAAAGGGGGCTGTGGTACACAAAACAGGTCAGATCACTATTGCAGAAACAAAGAAAAACACATGCAAAATTTAAAAAGACACAGAATCCACAAGACTGGCCATCTTTTACTGAAACTCGCAACCTATCGCGGACTTCAATGCAAGAAGCCTATAGTAGTTACCACAAAGAAATCCTGTCTCATAATCTTGCAGAAAATCCAAAGAATTTCTGGTCATATATGAAGTACACTAGCCGCAAAACACAAACAATACCTTCACTACGCGATAGCAATGGTAATACTACCAATGACAGTACTGCTAAGGCAGAATTACTAAACACAGCTTTCCGAAATTCATTCACCAAAGAAGACGAAGTGAATACTCCAGTATTCAATCCAAGAACAGCTTCCAGCATGCAAAACTTAGAAGTAGATGTTCCTAGAGTAGTAAAACAACTTAAGTCACTAAACAAAAACAAATCGTTTGAGCCAGATTGTATACCAACTAGATTCCTCTCAGAATATGCTGATGCAATAGCATCATACTTAGCTATAATTTACAACCGATCACTCAGCGAAAGATCCGTACACAAAGACTGGAAAGTTGCCCAAGTTATTCCAATATTCCAAAAAGTCAATAGGAGTGACCCCCAAAATTACAGGCCAATCTCATTGATGTCTATTTGCAGTAGGATTTTGGAACATATACTTTGTTAGAATATTATGAACTACCTCGAAGAGAATGACCTATTAACCAATAGTCAACACGGATTCAGAAAGTATCACTCTTGCGAAACACAGCTTTCCCTTTATTCACATGAAGTGTTAAGTGCCATCGACAAGGGATCTCAAATCGATTCCATATTTCTGGATTTCCGGAAGGCTTTTGACACTGTACCCCACAAGCAGCTTCTTATGAAATTGTGTGCTTATGGAATATCTCCCCAATTGTGCGATTGGATTCACAATTTCCTATCAGAAAGGACACAGTTCATTGTAATTGACGGTAAGTCATCGAGTAAAATAGAAGTGATATATGGCATTCCACAGGGAAGCGTTATGGGTCCCCTACTCTTCCTTGTGTTTATAAACGATTTAGGAGACAATCTGAATAGCTCCCTTAGACTGTTTGCGGATGGTGCTGTCATTTATCGGTTAGTGAAGTCAACAGAGGATCAAAAGCAACTGCAAAACGATTTAGATAAAATTTCTACATGGTGTGAAAATTGGCAATTGACACTAAATAAAGAAAAGTGTGAAGTAATACACATGACCACTAAAAGAAGTCCGCTGAACTTCAGTTATGCGATAAATCAGTCAAACCTTAAAATCGTAAATTCTACCAAATACCTAGGAGTTACAATTATGAAAACTTTGACTGGAGATAACACATAGGAAATATTGTGGGGAAAGCGAACCAAAGGTTACGTTTCATTGGCAGAATGCTTCGAAGATGCAACAGCTCCACCAAAGAGACTGCCTACATCACACTTGTGCGTCCTCTCCTGGAGTACTGTTGCCCCTTGTGGGACTGACGGAAGACATTGAGAAGTTTCAGAGAAGGGCAGCTCGTTTTGTTTTATCACGTTACGGAGGGGGGGGGGGGCGTCACATAAATGTTGCACGAATTGGGGTGGAAATCATTAAAAGAAAGACGTTATTCATTGCGACGTGATCTGTTTGCGAAGTTTCAATCACCGACTTTTTCTGAATGTGAAAATATTTTGCTCGCACCCACCTACTTAGGGAGACATGACCATCCCAATAAAATAAGAGAAATCCGATCGAAAACAGAACGATGTAGGTGTTCTTTCTTCCCACGTGCTATAAGAGAATGGAACAGTAGAGAAAAGTTATGAAAGTGGTTAATGAACACTCTGCCAGGCAGTTAAATGTGATTTGGAGTATCGATGTAGATGTAGATCTTAGTCATTTCCACAGATCTTTTCAATTACCCATCCACTGTAATATGGACATTGTTAAGTATGGTTTTTTCAAAGAGTAAAATAGATTTGAAACAACTAAACTACTGTCAATTTGACATTAACAAACAATGAGTGTTTTTTAACCTGCGAGAACTCGCGCCATTAAGAGTTGCACGATCTATCGCATGTATAGCATTTTTTTGATAGTCAAAGAACATTTTGTAATGTACTTAATATGTTTAAATAAGTATTTCTGCTTACATTTATAAGAAAACACATATATTTGACTGTTTAAAATTGGTTAAATGGCGATTGTTTTAAACTTACTCTGAACAAAATGCTCAGTCAGAGTCCTCGCAGATTAAGGAATAGTTAATCCCACCATTACATCACTTGCTGTTTCCATGGATTGCCCCCCCTCCCGCCCCTGTGTTTGTGAGTGTTTCATAGCTAACTGGTTTATAGTGTTCAAATTTGTAACTATAATTTTTCTTATTTGAAATTTGGCTTTTGACTGATTTTACTTACTTGTATCATTTATTTAGTGTTTCTGAAGAGTCGAAGAACATCCCATCTGCAGGAAAAAAGGCGACTGCTGGAAATCATGGCAGAGCACCAGGTAAATTTCTTGTATGTTATTGTTTAATATTTTGATTCCTTCTAGTTGATATTGCCAACCAGCCAAAACTGATTAGTTTTGCCATCTTTAACTACTCTTAGCGTGCTACATCTCTCTTGATTTTGTCATCAATCTTACCTTTCCTTTTATTATTTTTGTAATTTGTTCTCTTTATACTGATTTAGTACATTGTATTATTTCTAAAATTTGAACTTTGACTTGTTTAAGGCAGAACACTCACTTCCAGATTTGTTCCCCAGTTCTTAGGTGTTTTAATCATGTTTCATTCTCACTCATAAATGTTAGTCTTATATGTGTTGATGTCACATGTGCTGTTAAGATTATTATTTTAAGATTTATTTTAAAAGTTCTTTCCTACAACTGTAATACTGTAGCTAACTAATTACTTCATTATTGTGCTTGTCTTCTCCAGTATTCTTCCTTTTATATTAAATAAATAGACTGACATTTTATTTTAAATATTATTATATCAGATTGTCACATATTCTTTCATTTAGTTTAGTTTATCAGTGTGGACTGAAGCTTCTTTCTTGCATACAGACTCCTTATACTCATTAGAAACTCTGTGGTTGTCAAAAAATATTCAAGAATTGCTTGGAACACCTATTATGAGCAAAATACTCCATAGTAATCAATGCAAGAACTACATGACTTCCATCATGTGTATTGTTGGTACTGAATTATCGCTATCATCATCATTATCAACATTTAAGACTGATTATGCCTTTCAGTGTTCAGTCTGTAGCATAACGATTTTATAAAATTCCACCATGATCCCCCATTCACAGCTAACATCAGTGCCTTGTCTGAAGTTAACCCTGTTACTTCAAAATCATTATTCAATGAATCCAAGTGTTTTTCCTTGGCCTACCTCATCTCCTTCTACCCTCTACTGCTAAGCCAATGAGTCTCAGGTAACCTCGCTTCTCCCATACATGTAACATGATCTCGCCATCTAAGCCTGTTTGATCTAACTGCTTCATTCGTGGTATTCATTCTGCTTTGTTTTCATTTACCCTCCTGTCTTTGTTCCCATCTTTTAGTACCTTCCTTGTTCCTTTCTTATCTGTAATGTCAAACTTATTAATAAGGTAACATGTATCCACCCAGCTTTACTCCCATACAACAAAGTTTGTCAAAAGATTGAACAGTGCATTGGCTTTGCTACACATTGACCTTTCACCATATTGCCATTCTATCAGAAAATACATTGTAAGTATTTGTAAATGTCCACATGTTCTACTTTTGTTCTTCCTATTTGGCACTCTGTTTAAATTTCTTTTCTACAGTCATTACTTTCGTTTTTGAGATGCTGATCTTCATACCATAACCCATACATTTCTGATCTAGCTCTGAAACATTAGATTGCAACCTTTCAGTTAAATCTCCCATCACCACTAAGGTGTCTACATATGCAAGGTTGCATATCTTATTTTCACGTATTTTAATTTCACCCTGCCAGTCTGTTGTTTTCAACATATAATCCATAAATAATACTAATGACAGTGGGGACAGGTTACAGCCTGGTCTTACCCTGAAACTATCCTGAACCATGAACTCAATTACCTGTCAACTCTTAACTGCTGCCTTACTATCAACGTAATGACCTTTAATTGCCTGCAGAATTTGCCTCCTATTCCATAATCTTGTAGAAGTGACAATATCTTTCTCCTAGTAATGCCTTTGTAAGCTTTTTCTAAATCTATAAAACATGGAGACAATTCCTGTTCCACTCATAGCACATCTCCATTATCTGCCATCATTTAAAGATCTGGTCGTCACAGCCTGTAAAAGGCATAAACTTACACTGATTTTCATCCAACTTGTCTTCAACTATTACTCGCACTCTCCTTTTAATAGTAACTGATATTTTGCCCATAATGCTAATTACAGATATACGGTACATGTTTTTAGTTGTTACTTTCTTTTATGTATCAATAATTGAAACTGCTGTGATTACTATTTTTTATAGATGCGAGTGAAAGTCATAGTAGAGATTTGCGACCATTATTAATTCAATTATACCAGTGACTCTACAAAGACTGAAAGGTCATGAACAAGTATTCACAGGATGTTTTTGAATACATTTATTTTACATGATGTGTTTCGGGCTCTGTCCATCTTTGGTTGACCAGGTGAAAAATATTACAAAAGGCATCTTACAATTTTTGCACAGTATGTGAAAGTGATGTTAAAAAGTAATAAAGGGTATAATGCAATTAACACAATAAACAAACCATGAAATATTGCCTACAGATCTATTTCATGGTTTATGCAAAAATTGTAAGATGCCTTTTGTAGATTTTGCACCAGGTCATCCGAAGATGGGCAGAGCTCGAAACACATCATGTAAGATAAACATATTCAAAAGCATCCTGTGAATACTTGTTTGCGATCTCACAACCTTTTTAGAGTCATTGTTATGATTGAATTACTGTTTTTGTCCTGTCAGAAAGAACCTGTCCTGACTTCATTTCCATTATCCATTTGAGACCTGACATTCCAATGTATTTAATGAATTCTAACTTAATTTCATCTACCCCAACTGCTTTTTCGAACTGGAATCTATCGACCATTTTCTACATTTCCTTAAATGCGATCCTGTTTCCATCATAATTACAATCCCATTGTACATCAGAATCTGCAACCTTACTCTATGTTTCACCTATAGTGAACAAGTCTTCAAACTATTCTCTTTATCTGTCCAAGGCATCTACAGGATTCAGCAGCGGTCCGAAACACTTGTCAGTTCCTTTTTCCATCCTTATTCTGACTGCTTCTTACAATCCAGAAGCCGCGCAGGAGTAGTTGAGCGGTCCGGAGCGCCATGCTGCGGATCGCGCATCCTCCCTCGTCAGAGGTTCGAATCCTCCCTTGGGGCATGGCTGTTTGTGTTGTCTGTAGTATACGTTAGTTCATAAGTAGTTTGTAATTTTAGGGACTGATGACCCCACATTTAAGTCCCATAAACTTTGCAAACATTTGAACACATTCACTCCAGAAAGGATTTCCAGCAACTTGACCCAACAAGTCCAATGTATTTCCTAAGTTTCCCATAATTATCTGTTTGGCCATTTCCTTCAGCCTACTTTTCTCTGTCTGCCTGAGTTGTAGTGTGGAAACATTTTTGAAATGCTTAATTTTTCTTTTTGCGTGCTGCTTTGACTCTGTCATTCCACCAGGTTGTCTGCTTCTTTACACACAACTGTTCCAAGACATTTTCTAGCCACTTTTAATTGTGTGGCCCTCTGCCTTGTCCATTCCTTTTTCAGTGACTGTAAATTACTACATTCAACTAATTGGTGCTTTTGTGAGTCATTGTTATGTGTTTGTGCCTGATTTACTTGTCCTGAAGCATCTCCACTTATGATCCTACATATGGAACTGACGTTTGGCCTCATAAAAGAAATTTCACGGCAGATTAATCAGTGTCATCATAGAACCTTAGGAATCCATGTATACCCCTGACTGCCTTCCTGAAATCCTGAACTGTCATTATATAGTCTTATGACAGATGTGGTTCCCCTACCTTGCCAGGTATACCAGTAAATGTTTATACATTTTAAAAAAGGAGTTTGTGACAACTTATCCCATACTGGCAGAAAAATCCAAGAGCTATTTGCTGTTCCTGTTGGCCGCCATATCCTCTTCAAATTCACCCAAAACTGTTTAATACCTTTCTTTTCAATTTCCTGTCCTGGCAGTGAGATCATTTATGAGCAAAACACTGTCCTTATCCTTTACTCTGACAACTACATCATTGACTGTGTCATAAAATCTGCCCATCTTCTCCTCATCTCTCCCTTCACAGGGTGAATAAACCAACACAATCCTAATTTTCTTGCTGAAGACTGCCAAATCTATCCATCTCAATTGTTCATATACATGTCCTATTCCAATTTTTCTCAGTTCAGTCACTTTTCTGATGTAAAGCCCTACACTCCAACATGCTTTTCCTGCTCTGTTTCCTGACATGTATTCACCCTCATTTTGTAAATCTCTTCATTTATCTGAATGTCACTAACAGTTAAAATGACTGACTCGATGTTACTTGCAGCCTCTGCCATTTGTCAAGTCTTCCCAGCGAGGCCCCCATTGATATTGATAGCTTCCTATCCTATTCCAGATTGTTTGCCAAGTCCTTGGTCTGTCATTTTGATGTGTGACTTTGTCACCTCCAGAGGTTCAAAGTATTTTCCTCTGATTGTTGCCAGCATCATATCAAAGTACCTGGGATGCAGGTTGCTAGACTTACTTGCCCAAGGTCTCATTGGGTTTTAACCGTAACAGTCCAGGGGCAAACATTATTATTATTAATTTATTTATAGGGATGGGCTGAACCCCAATTTTTCTGTCTCGAATCCGAATACCGAATCTTAAATAAAACGTGCCAAATTCTGAACCCAAATCGATTGTTCAGAATATCAAACCCAAATAATTTTTCAACTCAAGTACACATATTTAAAAACAATTACTACTCTGTCACAGCCAGTGATGAAGATAAAGTCTTCTGGGATGGATCCCAAATGACAATATTACAGTAAAATTTAAGAAATTAAAATTTAACAACAATGGAAGGTCCAGTAAGGAATGTTAATAATAATATGTAGATAGGGAACAACTCACCGTAAAGACAAACACAAACACAAACACAGACACAAATATAAGACACACAAACACACACACACACACACACAATTCTAAATATTTGGCCGTGGTCTTTGTCAGAAAGAGAACACTCACCACACAATCAGTCAGGCACACTCATCCACACACATCAGCCATCTCTGGCCAACCCAACACAGTCTGACTCACGGCAAGTGGAAGGTTTGGGAGGGGGAGGGGGAAGTATGAGGGGGGGGGGGGGAGTGAAGAGGGAAGATAAGGGTGGGGATACAACAATCAGAGGCAACATCGGGCGGCAAATGAGATGCAAGTATGAAAATGGAGGGGGGAGGTGTTATATATTTATAAAATGCAAAGAAAGTTTGAGTTACCAGGCGAAAAGACACTGGTTCCTTGACACACACATAAATGAAAACATACACATACACACACTCACACAAAACTGAGTCGCGGTGGAGTAGCCGAGCGGTTTAAAGCGACTCGCTGCGGAGAGCGCGGTTGTTCGCCGTGGAGGTTCGAGTCCTCCCTGGGCCATGGGTGTGTGTGTGTGTTGTCCTTAGGTTAGTTTACCTTAGGTTAAGTAGTTTGTAAGCTATGAACTGATGACCATGCAGCTTGGTCCGATAGAATTACAAACAAACAAACACAAAACTGAGCTTCTACAACCTTATATTGCTTCTTCAGAAAAAGAGCAGTGAAGGAGAGGGAAAAGGAAAGGATGCGGGTTTTAAGGGAGTAGGTAAGGAGTCCTTCCAATCCCGGGAGAGGAAAGACTTACCTTGGGGGAAAAAGGATAGGTAAACAAACACACACACGTATACATGCACACACACCAAGGCAGACATATTCAAAATGCAAAGAGTTTGGATCCCATCTCCGCAGTTCACAAAAGCTCACGGAGGAGGGAGGATCCAGATGGCTCAGGATGGTGAAGTAGCTGTTAAAGTCCAAGATGTTATGCTCCGCAGCATACTGCACCACAGGATAGTCCATATTGCTCTTGGCCGCAGTTTGACAGTGGCCATTCATCCTGATGGAGAGCTGGTTAGTTGCCATTCCAATGTAGAATGGAGAGCAGTGATTGCAGCAGAATTGATATACAGTAAAACCTCGTTTTTAAGTTCCCGCATTTTACGTTTTCCTGCCATTTACACCATTTTTTGTAAGTCCCGTCAAATTTCCTATGTTCACAATGTTAATTCGCCCTCATTTTTGCATTAACATATTTACACTTTTCCTGTGTTTTACACTTTTCGAAAGCATGTTTGTGAAGAAAAAAATGATGTAATCTACAGAAAAAATGACGTAATCTACATAAATTGACGCTAGTATGGCTTTCCCCTTAAAGTATAGCACTTAAAAATTATTCACAGTAAAGTTTCTTGACACTTTGCATTTATTCAAACATATATTTTGCATATTGTTTTTGGCAGTACGCAGCTAATTGACTTAACGACACGCCGTTTTGTGGTGATGTAGTTCCTCTTTCCACCAGCTTCTTTCCCAGAGCGCCTGGCGTTACTGTTACTGTTAATTCTGTAATATGAATTGATGGTTTGTTGACGTGAGAATAATGTCGATTTGTGGCGGTGTAGTTTGTCTTTCCACTAGCTTCTTTGCCAGAGCGGCTGGCGTGTACTCAAATAATCAGAACCAGTTGCTTTGTTGGTGTGAGAATAAACAGTTGCATCATTTTTGTGATACATATTTCTGATTAATAAAGAATGTTATCTGTCAATGTTGGGTATCGTAATACCCACAACCTCAAAAGAGCAATAATAGTGTGAGATGCCTATTCTATGCAAACGTCACAAAAATACTTATGCATATGTTTGCACTCGAAGACGCGAATTATTTCTCTAATATTGTCGTGTGAAACATCGAAAAATACAAAAAGAAGGGAACTTTAGGACTGTTACTATGTAAATAATTAATGCCGGTAAAAGCAGTAATTTTGAAGGTGTGTTACATAGCCTGGCAGAGGCGTCCAAACGATATCTATCGAAGCGGTTCAGGCAATTTTGAAGATGTGTTACATAGCACAGCCGCGGCGTACAAACGATATCTATCGAAGCGGTGTCCTGGATTATAATGAATGAAATTACGTCAATAATTTCTACTTCCCATAAAATTACCAGTTCTGCCCTGCACTTAAAATAGTAAAAATTTAGATAACCTTTATTGTATAATAAACTTCCTGGTGAGTATTTAGATGTCTATTATGTACATATATCACAAATAAATTACAAAAATACTAAGCTGATCCAGTAAGCATATTTTACCATGTAAAACATTTTTTCCTGCATTTTACACCATTTTACTGAAGTCCCTTGAAAAGTGTAAAAACGAGGTTCTACTGTATTATGTGGCTACTTTCACAGGTGGCCCAGCCTCTGAGGTTTTGCATTGATACTGCTGTCTGGAAAGTAGTAGTAGTAGTAGTAGTAGATATTTGCACCGCTAGGTGGTGAGATCTGCGTATCTGATGAGTCAGTGTGCAGAGTGGCATTAAGTTGGGAGGGCCTGTTGCATGTCCACAGCAATTTCCATAATACTCTGTCTTTGGTGTGTGGCGATTTTATCATGGATCCGCAAGCAGAACAGTGCGCGTGTATCAAATTCTGTGTGAATCTTGGGAAAAGTGTTGTGGAGACCCTTGCAAAGATTCAACAAATGTTTGGGAGACAGAGCATGAGCTTTACCTGTGTGTTTGAGTGGCATGCTCGGTTGACGGCTGGCCATACTGTTATTGAAGATGATGGAAGGCCCATTAGCCGCACAAAGCCAGACATTGTTGCCAGTCTTCAACAATTAGTTCATGCAGATTGACATTGAATCATTTATGACCTTGCAGATGAAGCGGGTATTGGTTATGAAACATGTCAACAAATGATGACTGATGAATTGAGCATGCATCGTATCTCTGCAAAATTTGTGCCAAGGATCTTGACTGCGAAACAGAAGGCAGAGTGTGTTGAAGAGTGCATGGGCCTTCATCAGACCACATCTGATGATCCAGCCTTCTTGTCATGGGTTAGCACAGACAACGAGAGCTAAATTTACAGTTATGACTCAGAGACAAAGTAACAATCATCCCAGTGTGTAACATACTGGGTCGTAAATCGTTGCTTCTTGCAGTTCTCGTAGATTAGTGCTCTTGGTATTGGTTAGCTGGAATTCCATGGGGCAAAATTAATTGTGAATGTGATTATCTATTTTCTTGCCTGTCAGCACCTCAACGAGCCTCTTTATGGTGAGTTGTTACCTATCCTCCATTGTTGATACCACTACAAATAATGTAGACGACATACCGTATTTGCTCAAATATAGGCCACACTTTTTTTCCTCAAATTTTGGCGTACAAAATCGTAGTGCAGCCTATAATTGAGATTAAAACCTCCTACTTCCCCCCCCCCCCCCCACCCCTCCTTTTCTCAAAGTCGTTAGTTTCAAAAATTACACCCTCACTGTTATTTTGGTTTGAGAAACGTAATAAAATAGATAGTATTCAAAAATGCTACAGTAACAGTTTCGCAGAATTGCATATACCTTTTGTACACGTTTACGGAAACGGCGCGAGAATTCGTGGATGTCGATATTTTGATATAAATCGAATGGTGTCGCTCTGTACCACAGCATACAAAAGCTGACGACTGTTGTTTAACACGTCCGTGCAGCCTAAAACAAAAATAGTATGTAACACACACTTCCTAAGCTCACAAATTATTTTAATTTGAAGTTGTCAAAGAAGCTAGTCTTCGCGATAAATTAGTGTGTGTCGCGAGAGATTTTACCGTGACGTTTACGTTGGTACGGTAACTCCTACCGCGAGCAGTGATGGGAGGTTAAGATAGTGGAACAATTGATTTGTGTAGCTAATGCTGATGTTGAATTTCAATGCTACGTTTTAAATAACGTAGTTAACTACGACCAGATTCACTGGTTTCACATTTGTTGGGGGTTATTTCCATGAAACGATGTACATGGAACTTGGGGCTATTTTGCAGCCTTGCAACTGAATCATTTCTGTTGTAACAGCAAAACCACAGGTCCTGTTTCGAATTATGAAGTCAAGCATACATGAGGATATTTACATTTTAACCCTTAAAATGCACGACTCTTCGAACATTTTAATAGTTTGTCCTCACTTACACACTAGCGTCGAATGTCAAATTTACGTCGAACTTTCTGTTTTCCATGTCCGTTACTATGACTAGGCAACCTGAAGCTTACATTCAGCTGTGTAAATCGTACGTTCGTTTCCCGCTACAAACTTACAAGCCAAAACATCGTATTTCTCTCTCTCTCTCTCTCTCTCTCTCTCTCTCTCTCTCTCTCTCTCTCTCTCTCTCTCCACACACACACACACACACACACACACACACACACACACCGAAAAAACTATTTTCGAAGCACGTGCCTACGCTATACAACACTTGAAACACCTGGTAACACGCCTTGGTTCGCCATCCGTATTTGTGCGAATATAGGCCATGTGCAAATATAGGCCACACCTAAACTTTTGACACGACATTATAGAAAAAACGAATCTCGAGTATAGGTCGCAGGATTTTTAATTTTTATTTTATTTATTTATTTTTTGTATAATTGAACTTTTGCATTATCAGAAACACAATGTTAACAAAATAATTTTCTCTTTTGAATAAACTGAAAACAAATATGCAAAACTGTAAATCACCAATAAGAAAGCGAGACGACAGGCCGATCCGTCAAAAATTAAAAAACCTGCGGCCTATACTCGAGATTCGTTTTTTCTATAATGTCGTGTCAAAAGTTTAGGTGTGGCCTATATTTACACATGGCCTATATTCGCACAAATACGGTATTTTACGCCCACATTGGAGCACTTTAATCAATCTATATACATTTAAGTCTTAATACTAGTTGTAGATTTGGCTTTCCTCTTCTGCTCCCAAAACAACTCCATCCTTTCTGACCTGACTGTCCTTTCTTCATCTGTTATGGTGTATTTTTTGCATGAAAATGTCTGTACTTTAAATCTCATGTCACTGAGTTTCAGGATCTTCTCTTCTCGACCATCAATTTGTTGCATTGTCAGGCCTAAATCATCTAAATCATCTTGAACTTCTTTGAGCCAGTTGTTCTCGGTCTTACTTTTCCAAAAGTAGGTGAACAGTTGTTTCAGTAGCCTGGTTTCTGGTAATCTGGAAATGTGGCAGAAAAAAGCAACTCTCCTTTTCCGCATTATGTCAATTACTGACTCAGTTTCTTGGTATACAACTTCATTAGGTAATAGTCGCCATTGTCCCTCTACTTGGTATTATTTGTTTATTATTGCTCTAAGGATTCTTCTGTCTGCTTTCTGTAGTTTGTCTGTTGTTGATTTGCTGTTCATCTTGAACAATGTTTCACTAGCATATGTTGCTTCAGCTTTAATAATGGAGTATTAGTGTTTGAGTTTTGCATTTATTGAGAGACATTTTTTCCTGTATGCTGGCCAGGTGATGTGTTCTGCTTGTTTCAGTTTAGTTGTTCTGCTTTCTATTGACATTTTCTCGTTTGAATTCCAACTTATAACCTCTCCAAGATAGTGGAATTTATTTACAATTTTAATTTGTTTATTATGATTCAGTTTAATGGCTGGTGTTTCAACCTTGAAGGATGACATCATTTCTGTCTTTTCAAACAAGATCTGTAGTCCGACTTTTGCTGCTATTTTTTCAAGTTCTTCAATTTGGTGTTTAGACTGCTCTCTGCTATTTGTGAGCAGTGATAGATCATTGGCAAAGGCCAGACAATTTAGTTTGATATTTCTGCCAATCTTGATGTTTGGTTGGCATTTCTTATTCCTCTCTCACGTGACTTTCTCCAGTGCACAGTTAAATAGGGGTGGTGAGAGACCATCCCCCTGTCGAACTCCTGTCCAGATTTCAAATGATTCAGGTAGTTCCCCTCAGAATTTAACTTTCGATTTAGTGTTCTTAAGGGTGAGTCCAATAAGATTATTGAGTTTCAGTTGCAATCCAAATTCCACGAGGATTTTAAGTAATGATCGTGATGTATACTGTTATACACTTTCTTGAAGTCAACAAAAGTGGTGACTAACTTCTTGTTTCTCACTCTTTGATGCTTCATGATCCACTTAAGGCTGATAATTTGATCTGGACCGCTTCTTCCAGGGCGAAATCCTCCTTGATATTCTCCAAGTTCTTGGTGGAGTTGTTCTTGAATTCTTGTGAAAATAATTCTTGACAGGATCTTATATGTGACATCAAGCAGCAAAATCCCCCGATAGTTGTTTGGATCCAATCTATCACCCTTTTTGTGTATTGGGTGGATTATAGCTGTATTCCACTCTTCTGGCATTTTTTCCGAATTCCAGATGTCTACTATTTGCTTATGGAGGTCCTGAAGTGTCTGATTATTTGCATTCTTGCACGGTTCTGCGACCAGCTGATTCTCCCCAGCTGCTTTGTAGTTCTTAAGCCACCTAATTGCTTTGCTCACTTCACTGAGATCTGGTGGTGTTATCTTTTCTGGATTTGTTTTGTTTATTGGTTGTGGTTCGAAATCTAGGTATTCTTTTGGTTCCTTGGCATTTAGTAATTCATTAAAGTGATCAGCAAGAATGTAGGCATTGTCTTGATTACTGTGCACTAGTTTTCCATTTTTATTTTACTTCATGAATGTGGGTGGGGCATAGTTTGATTTATATTTTCTGAATATTCTGTAATAGTCCCTTGTTTTATGTTGTTTGAATGATTCCTCTATGAAGTTTATGGCTTCTTTTTGATGGTCTCTTTTGATTTGTCTGATTTCCTTGGCCGTTTGTCTTCTGGCAATGTTTAATTCTTCTCAAGATTTTTATTTTATTTTTATTTATTTATTTATTTATTTATTTTTTTTTTTTTTTTTTTTTTTTTTTTTTTTTTTTTTTTTTTTTTGCTGGTTATTTAGCCATGCTTTGTGCCTTTTCTATATTGCTTTATCACATTCCTCATTCTACGTGGCATGCTTCTTTCTTCTTCTGACTGGGGCAATCTCCTCGGCAATGTTTTTCAGTTATCAATAATCATTCCCAGTTCGTCACTTGAAAGTGTTTTGGATCATTCTGAATACAAAACATTGTTTATTAAATAGTTGGGTCATATTTTCTCCCGCTAGTGGATTTTGACGGTTTGTTTTTCTTTCTTAGGGATAACTTAATTTTTATCCTTGATATGTAATGATCTGAATAGATGTCCACCCCACAAAGGACTTTGACATTGTATATTTCCTTGTGGTAATCTTTATCCATTGCTACATGGTCTATTTAAAAGTCCCCCATTTTAACATTACGGCATTTCCAGGTCATTAACTTGTGTAGCCTTCTCTTAAATCTCGTAGTTTTGAGAATAAGTTCATGATCTATGCATAGTTCAATTAGTCTTTGACCATTCCTATTTGTCAGTTTATGAGCTGGTCATTTACCAACAACTGTGCGATATTTTCTTTCTTTCCCAATTTTTTCTATTGAAATCTCCAAGCAAGATTTTAATACGGGTGTCAGGGATGTTTAATATCACTTGATAAAGTTCTTCCCAAAATGTTTCCTTTCCTTGCTTATCTTTCCTTTTTTCTCTCTCTTTTATTGGGGCATGGACATTAAGCAGCGTATATTTTCTTCTGTACTTTGATTGTTAAGGTTGCTGTACTTGGGGAGTTCGATGAGAACTCCTGCACTGAGTCTATTATGGACCAGAAATCCCATTCCAAATAGTGTGACACTTTTTTACTATTTTTCCTGGGGGTCTTTTGTAGAGATGGTATCCCCCAGATTGAAATGGGTCCTGTTCTTGAAGGACTGTTATTCGAATTTTATGTTGATCCATTATGTCTGTTAAGTGTTTCAGTTTACCTGTTTTCATTATTGAATTTATATTTAATGTTGCAAAGAAAGAGAATTTTCCGGGTTTGCTGAATTTAAGTGTCTGTCTGACTTTTGTCTGTTGGGCTGCCAGGTGCTCCAACTCACCACAATCTTCTATGTGACAACCTCCCGTATCCGAGTGGTGTCTTTTCTTGGACCCACGATGCTGTGTAGCAAAGATGGTGGATTCTTTTGTTAGAAGACATTCCGTGATGGGTTGATTGTCTGATCAATGGTCAGTGTTCTGACTGTATTCAGTATTTACGATTCCAGATGTGATCTGGAAAAGTAATACATAAAATATGGTGGGATGATGAATGATTTTTGGAGGGTGTTTGGTCCGCAAGAGCTATTTTATGTCACTCAAGTCCGCCAGCAAGGCTGGTGAGGAGTATCACCTCTCTGCCTGCTATGACAACATAGTAGGTTTGTGGGATTAGATTAGATTAGTTTTTCATTCCTTAGATCCATGTCGAGGAGAACCTCGTGGATGTAGAACATGTCAAGAAACAAATTTTATAAGCTGACTAATAGATAATACTAATAATATAAATATATTTAAAAAAATGGATGAAGTCTACTTACCAGGCGAAGGAGCACAGGCAGTGATAGTAACAAATAAACACACATACAGCTTAGGTCTTCGTGGCAAACGAGTCTGCTCCAGTCCTGAATCCCTGAACCGATACACCAGTAACCTGATAACAGCTTTCACATCCCACAACTATCCTCCTGATCTGGTACAGAAGCAAATTGCCAGAGCCACTTCCTCATCCCCCCCAAATTCAGAACCTACAACAGAACCCCAGAAGTGCCCCTCTTGTCACTGAATACATTCCGGGACTGGAGCGGTCTCTGAATGTGGCTCTCCAGCAAGGATATGACTTCCTTAAATCCTGCCCCGAAATGAGATCCATCCTTCATGACATCCTCCCCAGTCCACCGAGAGTGTCTTTCCGCTGCCCACCTAACCTCTGTAACCTCTTAGTCCATCCTTATGAAATCCCCAAACCACCTTCCCTACCTTCTGACTCCTACCCTTGTAACTGCCCCCGTTGTAAAACGTGCCCTATGCATCCTTCCACCACCACTTACTCCACTCCCGTAACCCGGAGGGTGTAAACGATCAAGGGCAGACCCACTTGCGACAGCACCCACGTGATTTACCAACTGACATGCCTGCACTGTGAAGCATTCTATGTGGGAATGACCAGCAACAAAATGTCCATTCGCATGAATGGTCACAGGCAGACAGTGTTTGTTGGTAATGAGGATCACCCTGTGGCTATACATGCCTTGGGGCACGGCCATCACATCTTGGCACAGTGTTACATCGTCCGGGTTACCTGGATACTTCCCACCGACACCAATCCTTCAGAACTCCGGAGATGGGAACTAGCCCTTCAGCGTATTCTCTCCTCTCGTTGCCCACCTGGTCTCAACCTCCGCTAAATTCGAATTCCCACCCACCATCTCAACATCTTTGCCTCGGTTCTCTGGACAGAGCCACTGCCTCAAGTGGCATCTCTGTCTAACTTCTTAACTTCTTTTCTTCCTACAGTATGTCTGCCTAGGTGTACTTGTGTCTGTGTGAATGTGTGGGTGTGTGTGCATTTGTTTACCCTCCTTTTTCCCCCCAAGGTAAGTCTTTCCTGTCCCGGGATTGGAATGACTCCTTACCCACTCCCTTAAAACCCTCATCAATTCCTTTTCCCTCTCCCTCCCTTCTGCCTGACGAAGCAGCTAGGCTGCGAAAGCTGGCGTTTGTATGTATGTATGTGTGTGTGTGTGTGTGTGTGTGTGTGTGTGTGTGTATTTATTTGTTACTATCACTGCCTGTGCTCCTTCGCCTGGTAAGTAGACTTCATCTATTTTTTTACATATATTTTTCCTTCCCTTTCTCCTCTCCTTCCTCCCTCTTTTTCCCGAAGAAGCCACCACTGGTGGCGAAAGCTCGAATGGTTGTGTGTTTTTGTGTGTGTTTAGTGTTCCTATCGACCAGCCTGTACTTTAGGTAAGTCAAAAATCTTTATTTTATACCATTTTCCTACCTGGAAGGTCTCCTTCTATAATATTAGTTTTTCCTATTAGGAATTTTTTCCTCTATAATAATAATATAAATACATACACATACTTTTTTTGAGCTGATAATATAGTAATACTAATATTTAGAAATTCACTAATGGAATAGAACATGTTGGCCACTAGAAAGTCTTTTGGACTCCTCTTAATCTGATCTTTATTTCTAGCTAAATTATTTTGCATGATGGTAAATTATTGAAAATGTGTCTTCCTGGGTAGTGGACACCTTTTTGAACTAAAGTAAGCCCTTTTAAGTCCTTGTGTAGATCATTTTTGTTCCTAGTATTTTATGTATGAACTGAGCTGTTTGTTGGGAAAAGGGATATATTATTTATGACAAATTTCATTAAGGAATAAATATACTGAGAGGCAGTAGTTAATATACGCAGTTCTTTGAAGAGGCCTCTACAGGACATCTGTGAATTTACTCCACAAATAATACGTGTTACTCACTTTTGGACTCTGAAAACTGTTTACTGACTTGAAGAGTTACCCCAAAATATTATACCATATGACATTATGGAATGAAAGTAAGCAAAGTATGCAAGCTTTTTTTATTTTTATGTTTCCTATGTCTGATAACACCCATATTGAAAAATACAGATTTGTGAGTCGTTTCTGCAGTTCTGTGGTGTGCTCCTCTCACCTGAATTTATTATCAAGCTATAATCCCAGGAATTTGATAGTGTCAACCTCCTCTATCTGCTCTTCTTCATACTTAATGCATAAGCTGGTGGGAAATCTCTTACATGTTCTGAACTGCTTGTAGTGAGTCTTTTCAAAGTTTAATGAGAACGAGGTTGCCTTAAACCATTTATTAATGTTATAGGAAATATCATTAGCAGACCTTTCTATAACTATGCTTGATGTACTTTTTATTGCAATACTTGTATCATCTGCAAACAAAACAAACCCTGCATCTGGTAGTGTGACTGATGAGAGGTCATTAATGTACACAAGAAAAAGCAATGGCCGTAAGACGGATCCTTGTGGAACACCACATGTAAGTTCTTCCCATTCTGATGATGACTGTTCGCTTAATTCACTAGTCACTTGCACTGACACCCTTTGTTTCCTATTAGTGAGGTACGACTTGAACCATTTTGTAGCATTTCCCATGACACCATAGAATTCTAATTTACTTAAAAGGATGTTATGGTTCACACAATCAAATGCCTTTGACAAATCACAGAAAATACCTGCTGCTTGCATTTTATTATCTAATGAATTAAGCACATTCTCACTGTAGGTGTAAATAGCCTTCTTGATATCTGAACCTTTCAGAAATCCAAACTGTGTTCTGGACAATATGTCATTGATGGCCAAGTGGTTGAGAAGCTGTTTGTACATTACCTTTTCTAGAATTTTTGAGAATGCAGGCAAAAGTGAAATTGGTATGTAATTTGATGGTATCTCTTTATCCCCTTTCTTGAATAGAGGTTTAATATCCACATATGTTAGCCAATCAGGAAATGTTCCAGTTATAATAGACTGGTTACACAAATAACTTAAAATTGTACTAAATTCACAAGAACACACTTTAATTAATTTTGTTATATTTGATCATAACCACTAGAATATTTTGTTTTTAAAGATTTTATTATGGAAGTTATTTCTTGTGGTGAAGTGAAGGACGTATTCATGTACGTGAAGTTTTTTGTAAATGCTAATTTCAAATATTCAAGGGCATTATTTACTGACCCAGACAATCCCATACTATCAGTAACAGATATAAAGTGCTTGTTGAATAGATTTGCTACACTATGCCCACCAGTTACTAATGTCTCATCTACTCTTAATGCTCCCTGCTCTTGTTCCTTTCTGGTTCCACCAGTCTCCTCTTTCACTATATCCCATATTGTCTTTTTTTTTTGTTTCCTGATGTTGCTAACGTCTTTTCATAAAGCATTTTTTTTTATACCTGAATAACTTTTTTAAATATTTTACAGTATTCCTTATATTTAGTTAAATCATCATCATTGCAACTACTGTTGGGTGATAGATACATTTTCCTTTCTGTCTTACATTAAATCTTTATTCCTTGTGTAATCCATGGTTTTATTATAGACTTCTGTTTAATTCGAGTTACCTTTAGAGGAAAACTGTTTTCAAACAGGATATTAACATTATTAATGAATATGTTGTATTTTTCATTCATGCCATGAGCACTATATACATCTTTCCAGTTCATGACTTTGAGGAGTTTTCTAAAATTTTCAATTTTTGGTGGGTTGACTACTCTCCTGTATGCAGATTTTGCAGTCTATATAATCTGTTTAGACTCTATACTTAAAACAAGGAGCTGCAAATCATGATCTGATAGGCGATTTATTATTGGTTTTATGATATGATATTGTTCCTTTGATTTATCTATAAAAATATTATCAATTCCTAGAGGTTTTGGTTATCCTAGTTGGAAAGTTTACGGTATGAGTTAGGTTGAAAGACAAAGTTACTGACTGCAATAAATTTTTACTGGAGGACTGCATAAGAAAATCTGTATTAAAGTCACCAGCAACCAGGATTTCTTTATTTCTTCATGTTAAATAACCCAATAGATCTTCTAGATGATTTAGGAATAGATTATAATTTCCTGCAGGTGCTCGATAAAAAGTTACTATTATATAGCATCTGTTACGGAACTCTACTTCTGTTGCACAATCTTCTAAATGCTGCTCTAGACAGAATTTATTTATATCAATGTTCTTTAATTTATAGCAGTTTTTAAT
Organism: Locusta migratoria; assembly: GCA_026315105.1. Classification (NCBI taxonomy): domain Eukaryota; kingdom Metazoa; phylum Arthropoda; class Insecta; order Orthoptera; family Acrididae; genus Locusta; species Locusta migratoria. The sequence continues at coordinate 504,022,614 of CM048744.1, forward strand.
GAATTTGGCAAATCCTCCTCCCTCCATATCTACTCTACAGAAGTGTAAAGCTAAATTAAATACTGGAATGTTTAACATATCAATACCAGTGGCCACATGATATTCAGAGGGGCAAATTATGTCAATTGGGTTAGAGGAATCTATTTCATCAATACAAATGAGTCCTTCATCAAGTTTATTTCTGAGTCCTGGAATATTTTGATGTAATATAGATAACTGATATTGCATACTAATGGTTTGACTAACATTTACTGGCAGTTTCTGAGTACTTTCTATTAAACATTGTTTACTAAAACCTATCTCCTGTTTATCTGTTGTTTTTTTTCTAACTGAGTGTGTCTTCCAAGCTCTCTCAAAACTGGTTTTCTCCCCCCCCCCCCCCACACCCTATTTTAAAAAGGCATCCCTCTGACACCTGTAACTACCCCTTGACAGTTTTCCCTTCCCTTCCCTTTCCTGTTGAGGTGAAGGCCATGCCTAGTGTAGTCCCACCTACAGATATCATCCATAGGAATCAAACCAATATGGGACCCCATACCTGACATGAGTAGCCGTTCCAGCAAATGAGGCTGATCATGGCGACGCAAGACAGATTCAAACCTCACACCATTATGCTTCGTTGCCGATGATATCTTCACCAGATCACTCTCTATGGAATATTCACAGTTTCTGTCATTACTGTTTCCTGGACCACCCACTATAAGCATGGTACCCTCCATTGTGAAATCTTTACATAATGAACCTATATCCTATGTTACCTGAGCCAGGCCTGTATTTGGTTTGAAAAGTTTGTGATCTGGTACTCTGATCTTAGCGCTTCCTGCAGTAGTTGGCCAACACCTCTACCATGGGAGCTACCTAACAACAAGACTTTCTTTCTTTTCACAGTTTTCCCTACTTTTTCAAATCCTTCTTGAAAGTTTGTTGTGACCTTTCTACAGCTTCAGCTACATGAAACTCATCCGATTCTGACTGAGGCAACAGGTCAAATCTATTTTTCAGATTAATGACAAAGCTGTCTGAAACTGTCCTAAACCTGTTCCCCCTGTTACCTGTTGCCACTTCCCACCACTGTTCACCCTTCTCCCTCCTTAACCTGCTCAGAGTCTCCCTTGCCTTATCTAATTCAGCTCGAAGAGCTGCAATTTTCCCCTCCTGTTTCATTATTTTCCTATCTTTATTGTAGATCCTACAAAGCCACTGGTGAGCCTCATTTATGTCCTCATTTCCCTCTCCACTACATTTGCCCCAATGAAAGGAACCACTACAACTGTCACACCATGCCCGGAACTAAAGATTCTACTTCATGTCACACACTTCTCACCCATGGTAAAAATAGAAATCGTAAAAACTTGATTAAATACTGACCAAAACGTGAAAGTTACACCAAGAGACACTAAAATCTGTTCATGCAAATATAATTAACTGAAAGGACACTGGATAAAAACAAAATCGCTCACAAAAACGAAAATTAGGCCTAAAAACACGCACACGAAAACAAATTTAGGCATATAGACATGGATTACTATACACACTTTTGCTATATCACGAAATTTACGCTGTTTTCTTTTTATTTGTGCCTGATAGACTTTATAAATCCTAACTACTATATGCATCGAGAGAAAAACAGAAGAGTGGTTAATTAGATATAAGTTTTAGTCACTGTTTACAACGATTCACTCACGTTAAATTAGGCCTACAAATATATGCTATAGGTGCGAGAAGAAAAAAAACTTTTTACACCGTTTTTCCTTATTTAACAGTACACTAACACTTTCATGAATGTAACAGCACTTATATTTATACCAACTGGAAATGATTAAATATAGCTTAAAAACAACGGTTTTTGTAATTAATTACCAGAGCAAATACTCAAAACGTTCACGCGGGCACAATGGGAATTGTTAATTGTGTACATTAATTTAATTATAATGGAAAAGTAAACAGTTACATAAAACTGGCTATAGTAAAAGACAGTGTAAACAATGCAGAGTAAATTGATATGCAAGTCTTCATTATATTAATAGTATTTCATATCCAAATATAATTTAATAGGGTTGTCAACAATACTTTCATAATTAGTGGTTATTATACAGAAAGGCAAAGGCAAAACTTCCCTAACATTACTTGTGAAACATAATAATACCTACTTTAATATTATGGGAAAAGAATTTATTTAGTTTTATCAGAGATACTGATTAGCCTAATATATGACCTACAACAATATGCCTCTTGCATGAACTAATTAATATTTACCAATTAAACAAACTTTTGTGACATCAAATAATAGAAAATAACTTCAGCTAGTCATGTTAGAAAAATGAGTAACGGGTAGTTCAGTAATGCAAGAAGATGGGCATAAATCCGAACATGCTTCGTTACAAATGGAAGAGCATGGATTCTCCAAGACCCAAAAAAGTGAGACAGGTGAAGAGCATGATCGTTTTTTTCTTTTTTTATACCAAGGGAACTGTGCACAAAGAATTCATCTCACCTAACCAATGTATGCTATGTACTACTGTGTCATTTTGCGAAGACTCCGTGAAAATGTGCAGCGACTGTGGCCTGAACTTAGCCATCAAAGTAACTGGCTGCTGCATCACAACAACATGCACTGTCACACGTCCTTGCTCACTATGACCTTTTTGGCAAAAAGCAACATGGCAGTTTTATCCCACCCACTGTACTCGCCAGATTCAGCACCTTGCGACTTCGCGCTATTCCCAAAACTGAAACTCAAGTTGAAAGGCTATCGATTCGACATTCTAGAGAGGATTCAAGAAACATTGCTGGTGGTGCTAAACACCCTCAAAGAACAGAACATCCAGAAAACATTTTACCAGTGTCATAATTGCTGGGACTAGTGTACGTGCGGATGCGAAGTACTTCGAGGGTGGTGGTCCAAATGTAAGGTTTTCAACAGATGGCAGTACCAGCCCCAAACATTTTGTATAGCATTTCGCAGATGGCCTGCCACTTAGTGGCAGAATGAGTGATGCTATGATTTTATCACATCCACTGTGGAGAAATAGGACCCTTTCTCTTCTGCAGTGGATTTATGTGTGTGCAGTAGTGATTGTTTATATGCACATGCACAGAATGCTGTGTGTCAAGGGTGCTTTCTGCTTGTTATTGGTTTCACATGAGTTCATCAGATGAAAAACACATGACTCTTTTGGCTATTGCATGAGGTACTCCGCTCATATCTGAGCACTTTGGTTTAGAATGACAGTAAACAAAATTTTATTATTTTGTATTGCTGTTGATTAGGGTTGGAGAATCCTGGGATGCTTCTTAAATTGTTTCTTGCCACTTCTGTATGTGTCATGTTCTACGTTGCTCTTGCAACGATAACACATTCAGCACTTCAGCTCTGGTTGTGGCATGAAGTCCCTGAGGAAGACGTTGGACAGATAAATAGAACAACCACTACAGGACACGTTCAGTAATAAATCTATCTACAAAATCAAGATATTTCATACCTCATAATACTCATTCTTTAAAACCTTACCTTAAACTTATATTACACTATAGTTAACCCCATTTTATGTTTCTCGTTCAGTTCAGACTTAAAAAACACATGAAACATGGAATCGAGGAAAAAATTTAAAATCTCAAAGATATGAGCAATAAAAGAAGAGAAAAAATTGAATAATTGGCATACCATATATGATTAAAAATCATAAATAGGCCTACATTGTATAAAATATGTATTTAAGTACAGGAAATTAAGTGTGGAATAGTTAAGTCTATATCATGATATGAAGGAAAGTGTGATGAAATAAGAGATTTTGATGGATTCATCATTTTTCAATTGTTGGAAGAAGAAGAAGAAGATACTTAACGAGTTCTTCTAAATGTCTTCATGTTTCTTCATAATAGTATCTAAAGATGTCGCTGGAATTGCAAGAGATGCAGCTCCCTTTAGAATGGCAGCTAGCTCTCAATGTAGAAAAATGTAAGGTGATGCGCATGAGTAGAAAAAACAATCCTATAATGTTCGAATACAGCATCAGTAGTGAGCTTCTTGATGCGGTCGCGTCGTTCAAATATCTAGGCGTAACATTGCAGAGCGATATGAAATGGAACGAGCATGTAAGGACAGTTGTGAGTAAGGCGGACAGCAGACTTCGGTTTATTGGGAGAATTTTGAGAAGATGTACTTCACCTGTAAAGGAGACCGCGTATAAAACGCTTGTACGACCACGTCTTGAGTATTGCTCAAGTATTTGGGACCCGCAGCAGATCGGTTTGAGGGAAGACATAGAGGCGGTTCAGAGGCGAGCAGCTAGATTTGTTACCGGTAGGTTCGACCAATGCGCGAGTGTCACGGAAATGCTCCGGCAACTCAATTGGGGATCGCTGGAAGAAAGACGACGTTCTTTTCGTGAATTTCTGTTAAGTAAATTTAGAGGGCCGGAATTTGAAGCTGAGTGTAGTACGATCTTGCTGCCGCCTACTTACATTTCGCGTAAAGATCACAAAGACAAGATAAGAGAAATTAGGGCTCGTACGGAGGCATATAGGCATTCTTTTTTTTCCTCGTTCAATTTGGGAGTGGAATAGGAAAGGAAATGCCTAGTAGTGGTACAGTGTACCCTCCGCCACGCACCTTATGGTGAATTGCGGAGTATGTATGTAGATGTAGAAACAAGGTTTTTTGCTTACACTTCTCACACACATACGTAACAGCTTGAAACTGTATCAACAACAAAGAACTTTCAATAGTCCATATTCTGCTCTCCACTATCTGTGGATTGTTGGGTCATTAGTTGTTTTTATAGGCCTGATTTAGGTATTTTTTAAAAATTTATCCACTGAGAAAAAATGAAGAAAAGTACGGTGCTGCACATTGTAGTTTTCTGATGTGAATGCAACAGTATTGTACAAATGGAGCAAAGGTTCATTAACATCTTGAAATGCCTTCGTTAATTGATACCACATCATAATCGGGGGGGGGGGGGGGGGGAATTAAATAGATGTGTCAAAAATGCAATGTGTTATTGTGAACGTTACTGTCTATTGGATCACAATGTGTACTTGCAAAATGAAGTCCGATTTAAGTGGCTTTACGTTTCTGCTTGTTCTATTGAGATGTATTATTTAACAAATCAAACATGATGTTATAAATCTTATTGCAGTACCCCTTTGTGTGCATGGGTGAGTTAAACTCATACATATTCCTATCTAGTGCCTATGTGCTGGTACACGTGGTTTTCGAACTGCATCTGCTGATTTCCTGTACTGCTGCTAGATGGCTGAAGCTCTAAGGTTTTTGGTCACACTAGACAAATACTAGAGAACTTACCAGTATCATTCATAGCAGATTTTCGCGAATCCCATAACTCCATCAATAAAGATGGTGTGAAACATCTGTCTTTTGTGTCACTTATAACTCATTCAGCCACATTAAATGTCTGTAGGAAGAAAAGAATGAATTAAACCAAGACATTGAGTAAGAACATGGAATTGGTGGGGACGGGTGGGGAGGTGTATCATAAAATCTGGAAATTTTTATCATCTTATGGTTTTTTTCACAGGCGCTACGAATTTATGGCATAAAATTGTGAAAAAACGTAAAATCAAAGTTTCACTGTAGTTCATTTGTATATTTAATAAGTACAGAATTTTCTTAGCAGTGTAAAGGTTCCTCATTTAAATACTCATTAATAAAACACTAGAAAATTTTGTACCCTCACAGTAGGCTTTGGTTACAGAACTGGAAACACATATGCCTGACTTAAAGATCCTCTTCCCAGCAGCCACTTCGCATATAGAGGTTGTAATTATTCTGACATATTGTATTGATAATTGTATACATTTAGCAGCAGAAGATTACATCTGTTATTGTAGGTGACTGATTGTTGCAGGAAATTTTAATAAAATGTTGTTTGTGTACAAAGTTTTGTTATTGTTTCTTTTCTGTCTCGTCGCCGCCAGTTGTACCGGGTGTCGGAGGGCGAGTGCAGAGAGGCCAACTACAGGGAAGTAGGATGCACATGTGTGCGGGTACACATGCTGCTGAACATTCCATACCTCATACATCCTCTTCTCCACGTCGTGTCCCGGTCCCTTGGTGGACTGCAGCTTGCCGTGACGCTCTTAGAACCCGGCGACGTGCTTTACGCACCTTCCACCGCCACCCGACATTGGAGAATTATATAAATTATAAATGACTGCGAGCGCAGTGTCATAAAGTTATAAACGACAGCAAAAAAGCTTGCTGGACTGCTTTTACTAGTTCTTTTAACCGTTTTACTCCGTCCACGGTTGTTTGGGATGGCCTATGCCATTCATCCGGCATCAAGGTCCACTCCCCGATTCCTGGCCTGACCGTCGAGAACGCAGTCCTTGTGGACCCCGTTGATGTTTCCAACGCACTGGGCCATTCCTTTGTGGAGATTTCGACCTCTGCCCATTACCACCCTGCCTTCCTCCCTCGCAAACAGGCAGAAGAGGCACGACCGCCTTCTTTCCACTCCTGTCATCATGAAAATTATAATGTCTCCTTAACAATGCAGGAGCTAGACCGTGCTCTCGCCCTGTCCCGATCTTCTGCTCCCGGGCCTGATTCCATCCATATTAAGATGCTGAAGAACCTTTCTCCTGCACTCCTGCAGGCAAGTGTTTCCTTCTTAGTACTTACAATCGCATATGGACTGAAGGTCAGGTTCCCGCAAGTTGGCGTGAAGCCATTGTTGTCCCCATCCCCAAACCAGGGAAGGACAAACATCTTCCTTCCAGCTATCGCCCTATTTCTCTGACGAGCTGCATCTGTAAGGTGATGGAACGCATTGTTAATGCTCGGTTGGTCTGGCTCCTCGAATCTCGCCGCCTCCTAACAAATGTCCAATGCGGTTTTCGTAGACACCGCTCTGCTGCTGATCACCTCGTTACGTTGTTGACCTTCATTTTGAATAACTTTCTAAAGAAACGTCAAACAGTAGCAGCGTTCTTCGACTGTTGGAGAGCGAGCATTCTCCGCACATTGCACACATGGGGCCTTCGGAGCCGCCTCCCTCTTTTTATTCAAGCGTTTTTGGCGGATCGCAAGTTCCGGGTATGGGTGGGCTCTGTTTTGTCAGATACCTTTCGCCAGGAGAATGGGGTGTCACAGGGCTCTGTCTTGAGCGTGGCTCTCTTTGCCATTGCAATCAACCCAATCGTAGATTGCCTGTCAGCCGACGTTTCCAGATCCCTTTTTGTAGACGATTTCGCAATTTATTGCAGCGCCCAGCAGACGTGTCTCTTGGAGCTTTGTCTTCAATGCTGTCTTGACCGTCTATATTCCTGGAGCATCACGAACGGCTTCCGATTCTCCACTGAGAAAACAGTGTGTATAAACTTCTGGAGATACAAGGAATTTCTTCCACCTTCTCCACATCTCGGCCCTGTTGCTCTCCCTTTCGTGGAGACTACGAAATTCTTGGGACTCATGTTGGATCGTAAACTTTGCTGGTCCACACACGTGTCCTACCTGGCTGCCCGTTGTGCCCGATCCCTTAATGTTCTTCGTGTCCTCAGTGGCACGTCATGGGGAGCAGATCGTACCATCCTGCTTCACCTTTACCAGGCCATTGTTCAATCGAAGCTTGACTACAGAAGCCTTGTATACTCTTCTGCACGGCTGTCGATTCTCCACCCTCTCAACTCTATTCACCATCGGGGATTACGTCTGGCGACCGGTGCATTTTATACCAGCACTGTTGAAAGTCTGTATGCCAAGGCTGCTGTATTACCCTTGACCACCCGGCGTGACATACTCTTGTGTCGGTACGCATGCGGCCTGCGGTCGATGCCCAACCATCCATCTTACTCGTTATTCTTTGACGACTCACTCGATCGCCAATATCAGTTGTCTGCGATAGCCTTGCTTCCACCTGGAGTTCTTTTTCGCCGCCTGTTACAGCGGCTCAATTTTACCCTTCCTTCCACCTTTCGGTTGAGCGAAAGCCCATTGCCACCGTGGCATCAGGCCCAGGTTCACACTCACCTTGAACTTAGTTCGCTGCCCAAGGAGAGCACTCCAGATTTGGTATACCGCTCGAGGCTTGTCGAACTCCGTTCACGGTTCGATAATGCCATATTTATTTACACTGATGGTTCCAAGACCACTGAAGGTGTCGGATCTGCCTTTGTCATTGGGGACAACCGTTTTCCATACAAGCTCCCTGACCGGTGCTCGAATTTCACGGCTGAGCTTTTTGCCCTCCACCAGGCCGTTTTGTATACCTGCCGCCACCGCCAACCTTTCTGTGCCATATGTTCGGACTCCCTTAGTGACCTGCAGAGTCTTAATGACCCTTTCTCGAACCATCATCTTGTTTATCGGACCCAACGCTCCCTCCAGTTGCTAGCAGATGACAGCTGTCACGTTTCTTTCCTGTGAGTCCCTGGTCACGTGGGTGTGCTCGGGAATGAGACCGCCGACATAGCAGCCAAGGCAGCAGCTCTTTTGTCTCGCATGGCTACTTTTTGCGTCCCATCGGACGATGTTCAACGGGCTCTTCGCCGGAGTATCGTGTCATCATGGCACAGTGTGTGGTTCTCACTGTACGACAATAAATTGAGAAATGTAAAACCGATCCCGACCGCTTGGAGGACCTCCTCACACCCCTCTCGGTGGGAAGAGATCATCCTGGCCCGGTTGCGGATCGGTCACTGCCGTTTCAGCCACCGTCATTTGCTAACCGCCGATCCTGCACCGCTGTGCTCCTGCGGCGAATTGCTGATGGTGCGACATGTTTTACTGTCTTGTGTTAATTTTAATCATCTCCGTGTAGCCCTTCACTTTCCGTCTACCCTGGAGGAAATTTTAGCTTATGACACACGGGCAGCTGCTCGAGATTTGCTTTTTATCAACTTGGCCAATTTATCGAAGGCTATTTAACCCTTTTAATTGTTTTTTATCTTTTGTTTTTAGCCTTCTCTTGATATTCTAACTGGCAGTTACCAATTTTTTGAGATCTAGCGAATCTCTGTTCTTGTCTGGGCACTAATGACCTTAGCAGTTGTGCGCCCTAAAACCACAAAAAAAAAAAAAAAAAAAAAGTGAAGTGGGGCCATGCTGATTCAGACGGCATCCCCCAGCCCAGTAGAAGGCATTACTTGCCTGCAATAAGATGGTTGATGTTCCGGTTAGTATCACACACCATAAGTCACTAAACATGGTCCAGGGTTTAATCTACCACGTAGATCTCCTCTCTCAGACCAATGAAGAGTTGCGAGCAAACTTGCAGCATAGGGGGGTTCACTTCGTCCGGCGTGTGTACAGGGGACCTAAAGATCAGAGGGTTGCCACCAGTGCTTTTATCTTGGCCTTTGAAGATGATACACTGCCTGAGAAGGTCAAGGTACTAATATACCGGTGTGATGTAAAACCCTATGTCCCTTCCCCCTATGAGGTGTGTCAGGTGCTGGAAGTTCGGGCACATGTCCTCCCGATGTACTTCCAGCCCTACCTGCAAGAACCATCACACCCAGACGCCCCATGTACTCCATCTCTCCTTTGCGTGAATTGTAGGCAACACGATCCACCATGCTCGCCGAACTGTGGTATATTACACCGGGAAAGAAAAATAATGGATATCAAGACCATGGACCGTTTGACGTATTCTGAGGCATGTAAAAAGTACAAGCGGCTCCACCCCATATGTATGGTAACGTTTTTTGCTTCTGTCACATTGTCGCCACCTTCCATGGGGACGACGGCACCGCTAGTGCTCTCCAAGGGCCCTAAGGGCCAGCAACCTCCCATTGCCCCCTTGATGGGTGGGGACACCTCTTTATCTGTAGCTCCCGCAACACCACCTGCAGGAGCAATTACCCCCCTCTCCAATGTGGACTTCAGTCCCCAATTCCCAGCCGGAGAAGGAGCAGCCTCCTCCGCCACCTCTTCCTCGGAATGGGTCCCTCGGGACACTCCCTTCCGAGGATTCTCACAGTGCACATGAGGATCCCAGCCGATGGCTGAAGGGTCCACGAACTGCTGGTAGAAGGGCTTCTCGCTCTTCATCCAACCCTGATGTTATTACAGAGAAGCCCTCCCAGGCCTCCAAACCTAAGGGCCAGCGAGAGGGTCGGCAAAAGAAAAGCAAGTAGGAGGACTCTTTGGTGGCTACAAAGCCTCAGGCACCCTCATCCTCTACTTTGGAGGATGAGGTTGAGATCCTTGTGTTTGGTTAGGGTCGTTGACAATGGCGATTCTGAACAGTTAGCAGCAGACACCACTATGGAGTAACCTGTTTCTCATCTTTAATATGGCTTTTCAGCTCGACAACCATATAATTCTTCAGTGGAATTGCGATGGTTTTTTCAACCACCAAGCTGAATTGCAGCAGTTGTTGTGTCGCTTCCCTGTGCTCTGTGTGGTGTTGCAGGATATGGGGTTTCCTACCCTACGGACCCCAGTCCTTCGTGGCTGTTAGGGATACTACTGGGCAGCATAAGACAGATCTTCAGGAGGGGTTTGTACCTATGTTCTCGCAACCATCCCCAGTGCTACTGTGCCTTTCCACACGACTCTAGAGAGAATCTGGGTGATGTAGGAATTCACTATCTGCTCTATCTATCTTCCCCTGGATGAAGCTGTCTGTATTGCTGACATCGCTGTGTTGGTAGCACAATTACCCCCACCATTCCTCCTGTTGGGGGATTTTAATGCCCACCACCCATTGTGGGGGTCGCAGTAGGGATGTACTGCCACTTTTGTAAAGCGAGATGTCTGCCTCTTAAATACTGGTTCCCCCCCCACACTTTTGCGTGGCGCGAGGCACATATATGGCGATAGATCTTTCTGTTTGTAGCCTGAGCCTGCTCCATTGCCAATGGAAGGTCCTTGATGACTTTTGCAATAGCAACCACTTCCATATCCTTGTGTTGCTGTTGCATTTTCAACCTGCCAGCCACCAGCCTCGATGGTCTCTCCATAGAGCTGACTGACATCGTTATGCCTCAGCTGCTGTGGTTCCTGTTTCACTACCAGCTGATGTGGACATGGCAGTTCATCAGGTCACCAGTACCATAGTTTCAGCCACTGAGGGAACTATTCCCACCACTTCTGGCTCCCTTCAGCGTATGTCCGTGCCCTGGTGGACGCCAGAAATTGCTGAGGCCATCCGGGACGATCGACGGGCGCTTTAGCGCCACCACCATCATCTCACCATGGAAAACCTGATCACCTTTAAACAGCTCTGGGCCCGAGCTCTACAGCTCATCCGGCAAACTTAGTGGGACTTTTGGGAGCAGTATATCGCCAACATTGGCTCTCGCGCATCCATATCTCAGGTGTGGTCTCAGGTTCGGCACTTTTTTGGGCACCATCCACCAGCAGCAATTTCCAGCATACACATTCAGGGTACTGTCTGCACATACCCCACTGTTATCGCTGAACACATGGCGGATCATTAAGCTCGCAATTCTGTAACTGCAGCTTACAGTGCAGTCGTCCGTGCACTGAAAGGGTAGGTCAAACGGCGACAGGTGTCATTCCATACGCACCGCGACGAAATGTACAATGTGCCATTTTAGTCAGTGGGAACTGCAATCTGCCCTTGCCATGTGCCCTATACCTCCCCAGGACCAGACTGGATCCACAGCCAGTTCATCCACTACCTTTCAGCAGAGTCACAACACCAGCTTCTCGCCCTGTTCAACCATCAATGGGCACAGAGGGCTTTCCCGTCACAATGGCAGGAAAGTATCATTATCCTGGTGATGAAACCTGATGCTGAACCACAGGTGGCTGATAGTTACTGTCCGATCAGCCTCACTAACATTCTTTGCAAGCTCTTAGAACGTATGGTGAGTCGGCGGCTCATGTGGATACTTGAACATTGGGGTCTGTTCTCCCCAGGACAAGGGAGTTTATGCCAAGGCTGCTGCACTATAGATAACTTGGTAGCTCTGGAATCTGCCATCTTTTTTTACCTCAGGAAGGCCTACGACACCACCTGGCACCACCACATTCTGGCTACACTGCACGGGTGGGGCTTGTGGGGTCCACTCCTGCTTTTTATCCATAACTTTGTTTCACTTTTCTCTTTCTCTTAGCTCACCCCATATACAGGAGAATGGAGTCCAACAGGGATCTGTCCTTAGTGTTCCTTTCTTTTTGATTGCTATCGACGGCTGTGCTGTGGCAGTGGGATCATCCGTATCTTCCTCACTCTATGCCAATGACTTCTGCCTATATTTCAGTTCCACTGGCATGGGTGTCACTGAAAGGTGTCTGCAGGGGGCCATCACAAAAGCTCAGTCCTGGGCCATGGCCCATGGGTTCCAGTTCTCCGCTACTAAAACCCGGGTCATGCACTTCTGTCGCCGTCAGGCAGTGCACCCAGACCCTGAGCTGTATTTGGGTCATTATTTGCTTCATGTTGAACAGACGCACTGCTTCTTAGGTATGCAGTTCAATGCCCAGCTCAAGTGGGTCTGCCTAAGCCATACCACTTGGGGAGCAGTCCATACATTTCTCCTGCAACTGTATACGGCTCTTATCTAATCCCATCTGGATTATGGCAGCCTGGTATATGATTCTGTAGCCCCCTTCTGCACTGCGTGTCTTGGACCCAATACACCATAGTGGTGCCCGTTTAGCGGCGGGGCCTTTCGCCTAAGTCCCAGTCCACATTGGCATTCCGGGAAACAAACAAGTTGATCACCTGGCCAAGCAGGCCACCACATCACGGCCCTTGAAGATTGGTCTCCAAGACAGGGATTTCAGACTGCAACTGCCCGTAAGGTTCTAGGGGTTTGGACCTTGGAATGGGCTGCCTTGAACAAACCAAATAAGCTGCGCATAGTCAAGTCCTCCACAGCCGTGTGGAGATCCACCCTGCGACCTTCTCATAGGGAGTCTGTAGTCCTCTGCAGACTATGTATTGGCCATACGTGGTTGACACACGGCCACCTTCTATATCAAGAGGACCAACCAAATTGCCATTGTGGTGCACTATTGACCGTGGTTCGTCTTTTATCCTGCCTTCTGCACTTCCATTGATTTTATCTGATGATGCCCTTATGGTTGATTGCGCCTTAGGTTTTATTCGCACAACTGGCTTTTATTGTTCTATTTGGTGATGGGGCCCATTTGCCTGCTTTCTCGGGCCACCACCCCTCCAGAACAATTAGCTCTTGTCCTTTTACAGGTTACAACTTGTTTTTCAATAAAGGATTTTAGTGTGTGCAGAGTGGCTGGCTTATCCTGTATTATCCTTGTGATCAGCCAGCCACATTCTTGTGCTGTAATATTTTAATTTTTTTGTCTATTTGGTCAACTCTTAATGTGTATTCTGTTGTATGTTATCATTTTACCATGGAAAGTCTCTCTGTAACCAGTGTATACTAGGCGTGGAGTACTACACAACAAAAGGCTAAGTTATAAGATGTGAACTCTTACCTGGGAACAGGCGACTGATACCCAGCAGTTTAGTCCCCTTTAAACACCCAATAACATCAACATTAGTTTATAGTGGTAAAATATTAATGTATTGTGAAATTAGTGTAGATCCTGAATATGAAATAATCTGGGCAAAAGTCAGCATAAATAGTGGTCCAAAAATGGTCTTTGGGAGTTTTTTATATACCACCTGGCTCAGCAACAGTAGTGGTGGAATATCTGATAGGTTTCCTATTCATGTCATAGTTTTCGGTGGAGATTTCAACTTACCAAGTATAGACTGGTTGAGAAAAATATTTAAGACATGTACCAGGGTTCAGAAAATTAAGCAGTTTTGTATTAAGTGCTGTCGAACTTTCAACAAAAATCACTGTCACACATTCAATACAGATCACTCCCAGGCTGTTTGTGTGACAACAGAAATTTTTGCATATAAATACATGCTAAGCTTCAAAATGGAACACTTCATGATGTGCTCATTTTGTAAGCATGGAAGTCTCACAGTGATGTTTATTAAACTCCAGTAGCAGACACTGGAAGAGAGATGTTCTGTATCACAGTACAGCCTTCTGTCAGAGTTCCAAGAGTGTACACTCTGCAGAGAATATTATCATTAGTTGATTTACCTAGTGTTTTCATTCTCTTCTTTCCTGTGTTTCTTATGACTTTTTGAGTAATATCATGTGAACAAAGACTCTGTGAGTTACAGGTGGAAACAGTCATCTTATACCTGACATTTACAATTTTCTGGGAGGGTAAATGAAATGATAATATAGACCTAGTTGCAGGTAAATTGGATGACAGACTTTGTTCCTGGATGAATGCTTTGATTACATAGCTGCTGGGTTGTATGGTGATATAGTCCTTGAAATGTTGCCCATCCCTGATGTTTGAGGGTTTCAGTAATGAAGTTCTATCTCTTGACATGATTTATGTTTGTTGATCAAGTATAAATTAGATCATGCCTATTTTACACTGTATTCATTTTGTTCTCAAACACCGAACTTGTCAATTATCAAGACTCACCGTCACCAGGAGAACCTCTGAAGATATTCAGTGCAGCTCTAGGTGAAATGTCAGAGCACTGAAAAATTTGTTGGACAACTACCATTCTGTTCTGAACTTTGATTTATTGGTAGATAACTGGGGAAAGATAGTCAGTTTACATCATTTCCAAACACCTTGAAAAACATTACCATTCTTGACCATATGTGTAATCTACACACAGGCAGAAGGGGTACATGGATTCTTCCCTTCGTGAGGGTGATGGCAATAGCTTTAAAATGCATGTGATATTGGTGATTGCTTGTCTACAGATATAAAATATTCTTGAAAAAAGAGAGATTGGCTGGCCAATACTTACCTTGGTTCTGTATCACCGACAGTCACACAAAAACACAGAAATAGAAATGAAAAATATGACACAAATTTTCGGAAATATTTTCTTTTGGCAGGTATGAGAGGAGGTAAGAGGAATGGAACAGAAAGGATGGTTATTTAGGACCTAGACCGTCAGGAGATAATAGGTTATTTGTGGAAGTGGGAGATACTGTCAGATATAGTTGTTCAACTGCATATCTAGAGTAATACCTCATCAATGCTGTCCAGATAAAGGGCACTGCAATGAATGTCTTGATTTAGTGCATCGGTGTTAGGCATATTGTTTGATATAAAACTTATAAAGATGTTCTTGTTGTTTAACTAATCACTCCTCTCACTCACTGATAACATGTTTACAGAACTATGCACATCAACCACTGCCAGCTGTGTCCTTATTTGTGAAGGAGTACTTACACTTGTGGGAAGGTGGACTGTTCACAAAGCAGGTTATGAAATTGATGACTTGGTTGCAATTCAGCTCACATAGAGGTAACAGTTGATCACTTTCCATAGAAATTTTATTTTTTGCATGTTAATACTCTGTCTATGGATAAGCATATTCTTCACGTATGAATGTTTTGGCTTCATTTTTGTACAATTAAATTATTACCTAAATCAATTAGAGTTGTGACTGATGCTGTACACTTCAGAAATTTTGAGCACTTTTGCAGCCTAACACTGCTTTTACTATAGACACCAAGACAGATATCTTGAAACAATTATTGGCTAAATATTCTTGTTTGATTAATATCACCAATACTTTCTTTTATATCAATGTAAATACAAATATCTAATCCCAGAGATGGATTTTTGTCTCAAATATGTCAAAGACATTAGTGCTAAATCTGAAACATTGAATTAAAATTTGTAATGCGACAGGGAATGTTCCAATATGTCCATTGCCGAGGTGCTATTCTGCTGCATGGAGAGCCATGGCAGTAGTGGCAATGTTCTAAGGAACACAGAAGCTGAATTAAAGTTTGTGACATGAATGAAATTGTGCTTAGACTATTCCGAGGCGCCTTAATCACTAGTGATGTGGTGGTCTAGTGGTAAGACTTCTGCCTAGTAAGCATGGATCTCCGGGCGAGGACTACTCAGGAGGATGTGATCATCAGGAAAGACAATACTGGCATTCTACGGGTCGGAGCGTGGAATGTTAGATCCCTTAATAGAGTAAGAAAATTAGAAAATTTAAAAAGGGAAATGGATAGGTTGAAGTTAGATATAGTGGGGATTAGTGAAGTTCGGTGGCAGGATGAACAGGATTTCTGGTCAGGTGAGTACAGCATTATAAATACAAAATCAGTTGGGGGTATCACAGGAGTAGGCTTGATAATGAATAAGAAAATAGGAATGCGGGTAAACTACTATAACCAGCACAGCGATCGCATTATCATTGTCAAGATAGATACGAAGCCAACACCGACAACAGTAGTACAGGTTTATATGCCAACTAGCTCTGCCGATGATGATGAGATCGAAGAAATATATGAGGAGCTAAAGGAAATTATTCAGACAATTAAGGGAGAGGAAAACTTAATTGTTATGGGAGACTGGAATTCGGTAGTAGGACAAGGAAGGGAAGGGAAGATAGTAGGTGAATATGGTCTGGGCAAAAGGAATGAAAGAGGAAGCCGCCTGGTAGAGTTTTGCATCGAACATAATTTAGTTATAACAAACACCTGGTTTAAGAATCACAAAAGAAGGTTGTATACGTGGAAGAGACCAGGAGACACCGGGAGATACCAGATAGATTTTATAATGGTAAGACATAGATTTCGGAACCAGGTTTTGAAGTGTAGGACATACCCAGGGGCAGACATAGACTCTGACCATAACTTGTTGGTTATGAACTGTAGGCTGAAACTGAAGAAACTACAGAAAGGTAGGAAAATAAGGAGATGGGACCTGGATAAATTGAAGGAACCTGAAGTTCTTAAGAATTTCAGAGGGAGCTTCAGGCAACAATTGACAGAAACAGGGGAAAATAAAACAGTTGAGGAGGAATGGGTAAAATTGAGAGATGAAATAGTGAAGGCAGCAGAGGACAAAATAGGTAGGAAGGCAAGACCTACAAAGAATCCTTGGATATCACAGGAGATACTAAATTTAATCGATGAAAGGAGAAAATATAAAAATGCCTTAAATGAAACAGGCAAAATGGAATACAGATGACTAAGAAATGAGATTGACAGGAAGTGCAAAATGGCTAAGCAGGAATGGCTAGAAGGCAAATGCAAGGATGTGGAAGAATGTATAAATAGGGGAAAAATAGATACAGCCTACCGGAAAATAAAAGAAACATTTGGCGATAAGAAAAACAGCTCTATGAATATCAAAGACACTGATGGAAAACCAGTTCTCAGCAAAGAAGGGAAAGCTGAAAGGTGGAAAGAGTATATAGAGGGGCTGTACAAAGGAAATGAACTTCGAGACACTATTGTAGGAAGGGAAGAGGATGTAGATGATGATGACATAGGAGATACTGTACTAAGAGAAGAATTTGACAGAGCCCTGAAAGACCTAAGCCGAAACAAGGCCCCTGGAATAGATGATATCCCGTCAGAGCTACTGAAGTCTCTGGGAGAACCAGCCATGACAAACCTGTTTCACCTGGTGTGTAAGATGTATGAGACAGGTGAAGTACCCTCAGACTTTAAGAAAAATGTTATAATCCCCATTCCAAAGAAAGCGGGTGCAGACAGGTGTGAAAACTACAGAACCATCAGTTTAATAAGTCATGGTTGCAAAATATTAACACGAATTATATACAGAAGGATGGAAAAGCTGGTAGAAGCCGACCTCGGGGAAGATCAGTTTGGGTTCAGGAGAAATGTAGGAACACGAGAGGCAATACTTACTTTACGGCTTATCCTAGAAGATAGATTAAGAAAAGGCAAACCTACATTTCTAGCTTTTGTAGATTTGGAGAAGGCTTTTGACAATGTTGATTGGAATACTCTCTTTCAAGTTCTGAAGCAAGCAGGAGTAAAATATAGGGAGCGTAAGGTTATTTACAACTTGTACAAAAACCAGACAGCGGTTGTCAGAGTTGAAGGGCATGAAAGGGATGCAGTGGTTGGAAAGGGAGTAAGACAGGGTTGTAGCCTTTCCCCAATGTTGTTCAATTTGTACATTGAGCAAGCTATAAAGGAGAGCAAGGAGAAATTTGGAGAAGGAATTAAAGTTCAGGGGGAAGAATTAAAAACATTGCGTTTTGCCGATGACATAGTAATTCTGTCAGATAGAGCAAAGGACCTGGAAGAGCAATTGAACGGAATGGACAGTGTGCTGAAAGGTGCATATAAGATGAACATTAACAAGAGTAAAACTAGGGTAATGGAGTGCAGTCTAAGAAAATCAGGTGATGCTGAAGGAATTAGATTAGGTAACGAAACAATAGAGGAGGTAGATGAGTTTTGTTACTTGGGCAGTAAAATAACAAATGATGGTCGCAGTACAGATGATATAAAATGCAGAATGGCAATGGGTAGAAAGGCGTTTTTGAAAAAGAGAAATTTGTTAACATCGAATATTGATTTAAGCCTAAGGAAGTCCTTTCTGAAGGCATTTGTATGGAGTGTTGCCTTGTATGGGAGTGAAACATGGACGATAAGCAGTGTGGACAGAAAGAGGATAGAGGCTTTTGAAATGTGGTGCTACAGAAGAATGCTGAAAATTAGGTGGGTGGATCGCGTAACTAATGAGGAGGTAATGAACCGAATTGGGGAGAAAAGAAATTTCTGGCATACCTTAACTAAAAGAAGGGATAGATTGGTGGGACACATTCTTAGACATCAAGGAATTGTGAATTTAGCGTTGGAGGGAAGTGTGTGGGGTAAAAATCGCAGAGGGAGACCAAGAGACGCGTATAGTAAGCAGATTCAAGTGGATGTAGGTTGTCGTTCTTATGAGCAGATGAAAAGGCTTGCTCAGGATAGAGTAGTGTGGAGAGCTGCATCAAACCAGTCTCTGGACTGAAGACCACAACACAACACAAGCATGGAGGTCTGGGTTTGCTTCCCGGTTGCATCACAAATTTTAATTCAATGCTTCAGATTTATCATTAATTTCTTTTATAATTCTACAGCTGTTATATACAAAATGTCTCTGTTTCAAACTTATTCTAAAGTGCCAGACTATAAATCCAAAGGTTCTCAGTTTGATCTTCACTATATCCTAGGATTTTTATCTGTCAGTTACCACTTATTTCCCTCTGGTAATGTTTGTTGATGTTAAAGATGCCAAGCTTCATTGTGGTTGGGAAACCACATTGAACTTGAGGTGCATCTATAAATGGCTGATAATGTCAGAGGAAGGCAACAACATACCACCAATAGCACCAAGCATGTGAAACCATTGAGGTGTCCAAACCTATTTTCAGGTTCCTGCTTTACCTTAGGACATATAGAGAGGATCAAAAATTTCAATTATCAATCACTGTGAGAATGGATTAAAAAAGACAACTGTTGTAGATTCAATTCTTATAATGAAAGAACATATCTCCTGGAATGTCCAAATAAGGCATTACAGCACCATCATCGAAACAGAATGTCTGTATGTCAGTGAAACCTCTCTGTGAACTATATAGCTTCTAAAAACTAGCAGTCTTGGGAATTCTTAGTCCAGACAGAATACGGATAGAAGCTGTGAAGCACCACAGAAGTCTACCAAAATGAGAAAAGATTCTTGGTGACAATGCGGAGGAGGAGTCCGACATTTCTTGGATATCTATACAGAATTTAAAAAAAAAAGTATATTAACCAAAAAATACTTGAATACTTCTGGACGAAAAGACCACTACAATGTCGTTTAAGGAAGATATTAAGGATTTAGAAAAGTCTAAAATGTTAGATGTACAGTTACAAGTAAAAAAGACAATCTGGTTGAGTTTCAGGACGAAGGAAGACATTAGAGAAGTGGATAAAGTGAGACAGATGATGGAAAGGAAGCGGACAGCGAATGTAAGCAGAAAACAGTGGAAAATTCAGGCAAAACGTCACCGTGTCCTTGGTGGCGGAGTGGTCAACGTGTCTGCCTAGTAAGCAGGAGATTCTGGGTTTGAATCCCAGCCGGGCACAAATTTTCATTCGCCGCACATTGGTATTACATCTAAACCTAGTACAGTAAAGCCATAAGTGATCGCAAATTGCGACTTATTTCATTAAAAATGAATGCTGTAATGTCTTCAAAAGAAATATATAGAAATAAATAGTATTTATTGTTATCCTACATGACCAAATAGCTTGTCAAAAAATAAATAAAACTTTCAGAAAGTCTTCAGAATTTAAGCACCTATTTCTATCCAATTAAACCATGACTGAATTGTAGCAGAATTTCCCAAGGAGAATACTTTTTTTTCAGCAGGTCCATACTCTGTAAAATTTTTCACCTTCAGTATATTATAAATTTTCATTGCCTTACAATTATTGAGGTGTCCTAAAGTCAAGTTTCAATCTGTGTAATGATCAGTATAAACTATCTTTATTTCTAGTTTCATTCATATGTTGAAAATGGTTTCATTGAAATAAATCTGGGTTATTATGTATAAAATAAACAGTTCATAATTATAAATACAGTAAAATAGTTAAAATATTTGTATTCCTAAATAGCGAAAATCATGAATCCTTACACTTCTTATTTATAATAATAATAATAATTTGTCGCAGTATCCAATTTGTACTATTTGCATTCCCCCAAAGATCACATATATTATTTCTCATTGGTGTTGTTTGTGGGTACGCCATATTTGCTGTATTACTTATCCAAAATTAATGATTGAGATATCATTTTGAAGGTGTTGTTCTCCACTAATGACGAAGAGCACACAGATAGCTTTAAGTTTTTGTTTTCACAAAACAGCAGACTGGCAGGGCAGCATTAAAATAGAAGAAAACAAAATAAGCAGTCTCTCATATGCAAACAACTTCGTTGTGATGGTAGATTCGATTGAAAGGTTGAAATCTAATATTTCAGAGCTAGATCAGAGGTATAAGGGTTATCGTATGAAGACCACCATCTTCGAAATGAAAGTAATTTCTGTGGGAAAGAGATTTAAACAGATTGAGTGCCAAATAGGAGAAACAAAGTTGGAGCAGATGGATAGTTTCAAATACTTTCTCACAGGATGACAATATAGTGAAAGAACTTGAATCAACATGTAGCAAAGCTAATGCAGTGAGTAATTGCTGTTGAATCTTCCGGGTTATGTGGTCGTGGTCGAAGAAACATATCTGCTCCTGACGTTTTGTCCAGAGCTGTGCTGGACATCCTCAGAGGTACTACTGGTAGCGGTTAGTCTGGCCGACTGATGAGTCGGGCGTCGGAGAGCGGTATAAATACTTTCCAAAAGGGGGCGTGGTCAAGGAAAGGTAAACAAAAGGACAGCAGCAAAACACAATGATTGAAGAATAACGTTTCTCTCCCCTTCATTAAAACAGTTACGGGTCAGATAGGAAAGATTTTACGTAAACACGACATCAGACCGGTTTTTAAACCAACAAAAAAGATAAGTCAGGCACTCCGATCTGTAAAGGACAAACGCCCTCCTCTATCATCCAGTGGAGTGTACAAAATTCTGTGTTCTTGCGGAAAAGTGTATATTGGTACTACAAAAAGGAGTGTGAATACAAGACTAAAAGAACACAAAAGTCTTTGCCGACTAGGTAGAATTGAGAAATCAGCTGTAGCTGAACATGTTTTCCAATCTGGAAATCATGAAGTGAAGTTTTCCGAAACGGAAATTTTATCTACAACGACGAACTATTATCCACGACTGTACAGAGAAGCAATCGAAATATACAAACATGGGGATAATTTTAATAGAAAGGAAGAAGCAATGAAACTTAATGACATAGGGGCTGTGGCTCTTCAGAGTAGGTAGTTACGCTTTTATCTTTGACCATCGACTATCGAAAGTTATGTTTTATCTTGGACAAGGCTTATCTCTGCTGCACACGTGAACAATTGACCACGCCCCCTTTTGGACAGTATTTATACCACTCTCCGACACCCGACTCGTCAGTCGGCAAGACTCACCGCTACCAGTAGCACCTCTGAGGATGTCCAGCGCAGCTCTGGACGAAACGTTAGGAGCAGTTATATTTCTTCGACCACGACCACATAACCCGGAAGATTCAACAGCAATTATTTCAGGCGGTCGTGAAAGCGTTCACTGCATAATGCAATGAATGCTCAGCTAAGATCTACTCTCCTCTGCAAGAAGGAAATCAGTACAAAGACTAAGTTAGCAGTGCACTGCTCTATCTTTTGACCAACTTTGTTGTAATGGGAGTAGCAAGAAAGATTGAAGGTTCTAATAGGTGGGAACATGGCAGGAGGGTCTCCATAATGAGGAAATTAAAGAAAACCTTGGAATGAACACTATAGATGAAGCTGTTAGATAGAACAGGCCGAGATGGTGGGGTCATGTTACATACATGGGCGTAGCAGTAAAGGATAAATTGTCGAGGTAGACCAAAGAGAAAATAGATTCGGTGAAGAATGATTTTAAAGTAAAAGGTGGTATCAATTTCTGATAATGACAATGATGATGTCAGTTCTGTTTGGCAATATTGTCACTGCAAATGGAAGTAACTTATTTGGTTAGCAGCTGTTGTGAGAAGACCATAAAAATTTATTTTCTAAAATTGCCCACTGGTTTTGTCAGAATCTGCTTCCCATAGTTTCTGTTATTTTTATAAAATGGAAGATCAAATATAAATGGGATTTTGTTTTTTAATTTAAACTGATATATTGAAAACCACAAGGAACTTACAATGTATTTTTCCACATATTTTCCTCCTATGGAAATGCATTTATCCTAGCATAGTGGCATCTTTTGGTGCTCTCATCTCAAAAAGGATAAGGTCTTGTTGCCAGCCAGTTGCACATGGACTCTTCCGTAGTAGCATCATCTTCAAATTGTTTCTCTCCTACAGTTTCTTTAAGTGGAAACAAATGGAAATTGCGGAGTGACAAGTGTCGTGCAGTGCATATATTGCAGCTTGGAGACAGTTCAAGCTGCAGTATGGGGTCAGGCAGGATGATGACCTGTTGAATATATTGGTCTTGTCTTTTGCATCAATGTACAGCTCTCACCTTGGTCAACAGCTTGTAGTTGTATTCTGCATTTATTGTGTGTCACTTATATAAACATGTCAATCAGGAGAATTCCTCGCCAATCAGATCTGATGCAAACCCATGGCACAGTACTCTAATGTGGAGACTCTTTCATGTCTACGAATTTGACCAACAAGAAGTCATCTGGTTCTAAATCGATACTGTACAGCAACTTACTCTCAATGGGTTCCCCATCACAGCTGTACATGTCAACACGCCCACCTATCAGGGTCCCAACCTGTGGCAGTTTCTCCACTGTGTGAAACATAGTTGTCCAATATTTCTGACCCACCAATAGGCATCTGAAACCAGACCCTTCAAACATATGTCCCACAGGCTCTCACTTGATGACATCCTTCTGCAGGATACAGAGACCAATACACATTGGGATTTTATTCCCGCCGAGATATGATGACAAGTCCTGAGCTTGCTGCACCGAGGACATTTGGGGTCATCTCAGATGGCCAGTTATCAATAATGATGTTGAGAAAATAGTAGCTGTATTGCATGTGCCCAACACCAGGCAGCACCTGCACAATCTCTTGCAACCAAGCCTTCATCCCACCTTCTGTGGTACTGTGTCCACCTTGACTTTGCAGGTCCATTTGTGGGATCAATGTGGCTGCGCATTGTGGACGAATAATAAAAGTACCTCTATGTTGTATGCATAGTGTCAACCATTTCTAATGCTACTCTTATAGCTTTAGCCCAGGTTTTATCTATCAAATGACTGCCTCACACTTTAGTTAGAGACAATGGACCACAATTCACAGCATCTACCATCTGACAGTTCTGTGAGGCCAATGATATGAAACACATTCTCAGACCACAATTCCTCCCTTCTTTAAATGAAGAATCAGAGTGTCGTGTTAGGACATTCAAACAGCAAATGAAAAAAGCTGTTGACTTTTAAAAAACTACTCACTCTGCTTTTTGAATACTAACTGAATCACACGACTTCACAGTCATAGCCCTGCTAAATTCCTTCCCGGGCAGCAACCATAGGCCCTGCTTCACCTGCTGATGCCCCACCCTTTGGCACCTCGCAGCCGAACCACCGGACATCATCCTTGTGGGAGAGATGTGTCGGCTCACTCCTATGGGATCACAATGGAGTGGGTATCAGGAATGGTACTGGAGATACTTAGTAATCAGGTGGCCACAATTAAAACAAAGAAAGTGTTTGTTATGTGGTGTCATTGGTCCTACAGCCAACTTAGCATTCCAAGCTAGTCTCTGTTGTAGTCTAGGCCCTGACTGTCATTGTGTCTACAGTCCGTGTTTTATAGGGAACATCTTACTCAGGCGGCTTAACTGCCTGCCAGCTCACACATGCCTTTGCTCCACCAGTGCTCTGGCAGCACTGACATCTCAGTAGTCATGGACAAGTTATTCATTGAACTTAGGTTTTTCAACATGCATGACATATGCAAGTCAATATGCATGCTGCTTTCATTCTATTCCCCCCGCCCCCGGGGGGAATAGAATGAAAGCAGCATTGATGGTTCTTTTGTGAGTACATGTGTGGTAAGCACAGGGCCCTGAGGTAGGGAAATCTTTCTTTCTTCCCTGTACTGCATTTGCTTTTCCTTCCCGTCCTTTCTTACCCTCACTCCTTCCAGTCCCCACCGGAGGACTGATAACCTAGGCTGTTTGGTCCCCCTGTCCCAACCAGCTGGCTGTCACTCTATTAAATTCTGAACCCTATGTCGACTTGGGCCTCCCTCCACTCCTTCCAGTCACTTAGAAGTTGCTTAACTATAACATATTCTGGTGCCGTGTTGGTTTAGTATCCCAGTAATGTAGTGGTCGTTAATGTGGTTGACAGTGCTTACACTGACAACAAAAAGCGTTATTAACTCTTTGCTCCAGCTTATCACTGCTATCACTCCATTGTTGTGTTTGATGTCAGTGAAGGAGTCACTGGCTTTTCTAGGGAAGGTTGTGTATTACCATAATATCATTCCCAATGTGGCGTCCATTGCATAGCTCGTACTTACACTATTGTTCAAGGACATTCGTTTTCATTGTGCAGTGTGCAAAAAGGCAGTTTCTACATTGGAACAGAAATTACAATCCACCCTCTGTTTAGTTATGTTCCAACGTGAACAACATTAAGTTTCCACTATAGATGCTTCACATGATGGATTGTGTGCAGTTTTGGCTCGTAAGTATGAGAACAGATCTGAGTACTGTGATGCCTACACATCAAAGATGTTGAACTACATATAGCTTAAGTATTCACAAACTGAAAAGGAGGTGCTCACTGTTGTCTGTGTGTTGAATAAATCCTATGTTTTCTGTATGCTACAAATTTTCCCTTGACAGCAGACCACAAAACTTGATTTCATTGTTCAACCATTAATGTCTTTGCCAGATAAGATAGTCAATCACCTTCAGTGCTGAGCTCATTCTTTGTTGCAGTTCAAGTATGAAGGGTTCATGGATCATGGATCAACATGCTTATTTGGATGCACTATCCCATCTAACAGCAAGCCATGCCCTGGTTTTTGATCATGGAGAGGCTGCTTTGTTTTCATCTAGATGTGGATCACAGCAGCCATTGTCTCTAATCCTATCCTGAAGAAGGTGCTCTCCTTTGCACAATACTGTTTGCCAGAGACCCCTTCAAGTTGTGTTTCCAAACTGCTTTGCAACTATTTTCCTCTCTGTAGTGGTCAGGGAGGCAGTTCTTTTGTCAACAGAACCCACAGCACTACAGTTGTCATTCTGTTTTGTGCCTGTCTCCTTCACATGGACCATTTGGGTGTCTCTTGCATGAAAATGTTGACTCACCACCATGTCTTCTGACTGGACCAAGTGGTAATGTTCTTTGGGTTGTTTCTGCCCGTTCATAATGTGCAACCCCCAAGCTTTCTCCATGTATCACCATTTCTGTGGCCAGTACCAGGACAGACATGGGAATGCATCCATGTTACTTTTCTGTTCTTTTCCTTAACTTATTTTCGTTAGTGGTGGTTGAAGTGTTTCTGTATGTGATTTGTTCGGAAACTACATTGGCTTAAGACACAGTCATGTAGCTCTCTAATGATAGTAACAGATTATGGCATGCATTTCTTTTCTCAAGAATTTACTAGCTTCCTGCTTGTCAGGGTATTCGTCATGTTTTGGCAGTTCCATTTTACCCCCAATCCGATGCGGGGGGGGAGGACGTCTTGTTCAAACCTTCAAGGTTTGGATGAAAAAATATTGCAGTCATTGGCTCCATAACGTCATGTTGATGAGATTCGTGCCTTTCCATCGAAGAGAAGACTTCAGCCGAGATCTTACACAGCTACCAGCCATGGACGCTGCTCCTCCTGCTGTAGCCCTTGCCAGGTCACCAGAGGGATCATGTCATTGACCTGTTTCCATTTTGGTGCAGCTGTTGGCCATGCAGATTCATCTGCTGCCCCAGATGGATCCCAACTGTTGTCATGCACTCTGGCCACCACCTCTCTCTGAACTGCACAGCATATGGCCTCACGTCATGACACCTGGATCCACTACAACCTTGTGTGATGAACCAGGCATTCTATTGCCTACCAACCCTATGCCCTCTCCAACGACTTGGAGTACAAGCCCCAGAACCTGCCTTGGACAGGTCCTTGCAGTGTGTTCTATGTAAATGCTATATAGACTAGAGTGTCAGGCCACTCAGTTCATCAGTGCAGTGTGTTGCATATCATCGAGGAATGTTCTATGTTCGTAATCTCCATATGCTCAAAAAGTGGACCAGGCATTGATACTTCAGTCAGAAGCAAAATATGTTGTATTGTTGAACAACCATTGATTTAAATTTAAGGTGTGTGTGGGAGGGAGGGGGGGGGGGGAGATCATGAGATACAAATTCATGTGATAAGAAATACAGTAGAACCCCGTTTTAACATTTTTCGAGATAATGGTGCAAAACATGGGAAAACGTAAAATGTCGAAAACAATGTTTTAAATGGTAAAATTTGCTTACAGGATCACCCTTACATTTTTGTAGTTCATTTGTGATATATGTACATAATAGACATCAAAATACTCACCATTAAGCTTATTTATGTAATAAAGGTTATCCGCCACACAGAACAGGAACTGGTAACTTTGTAAAAAGTAGAAATTTTTTACGTAATTTCATTCATCATAATCGACTTTGTCAGCAAGCCTTTAACTGGCATTCATTATTTACATAGTAAAACTGC
Source organism: Locusta migratoria (assembly GCA_026315105.1). Lineage (NCBI taxonomy): Eukaryota > Metazoa > Arthropoda > Insecta > Orthoptera > Acrididae > Locusta > Locusta migratoria. Next base: position 504,049,707 of record CM048744.1, read on the forward strand.
ACAAGTTTCGTACTGTTAGTATTTTTAGATGTTTCGCACAGTGATGTTCGAAAATGTATTTCCATTCTCAAGTGCCCTTGACTAGCCTTTCAGCATATTCTCTCTTCCCGTTGCCCACCTGGTCTCAACCTCCCCTAAATTCGAATTCCCACCCACCATCTTAACATCTTTGCCTCGATTCTCTGGACAGAGCTTCTGCCTCAAGTGGTATCTCTGTCTAACTTCTTAACCTCTTTGCTGTGTACAGTATGTCTGCCTAGGTGTACTTGCGTCTGTGTAAATGTGTGTGTGTGTATTTGTTTACCCTCCTTTTTTTCCCTCAAGGTAAGTCTTTCCAGTCCCGGGATTGGAATGACTCCTTACCCACTCCCTTAAAACCGTCATCATTTGCTTTTTCCTCTCCTTCCCTTCTGCCTGACGAAGCAGCTAGGCTGCGAAAGCTAGCGTTTGTGTGTGTGCTTATTTGTTACTATCACTGCCTGTGCTCCTTCGCCTGGTAAGTAGACTTCATCTATTTTTTATATATATTTTTCCTGTTAGGAATTTCTTCCTCTATAATATTCATATTGTTAATTATGTACATTAAATTAATTGTAATGGAAAAGTAAACAATTACATACAACTGGTTATAGTAAAAGATAGCGTAAATAGTACTGAGTAAATTTGTATATAATTCTCAGTTATGTTAATTAAATTTCACTTACGTATTTAATGAAATAGGTTTGTCAACAATACTGACATAATTAATGGTAATTATACAGAAACTAATATGGGCAAAACTTTCGTTACATTAATTTTGGAACACAATAATACCTTCTTTAATATTACGAAAAAAGAATTTACTTGGCCTTAACAGAAATACTAATTAGCATATAGTCAGGCCAAAATACAATGATCAATGGCTCCGCCTACTGGGCTGGGAGACCACCCCAGTCAGAGAAATGGGATGAAACCATGTTGCCAAATAGTTCACTGCTGGTGAGTGTAGCTAATAGTCGCTATTGTGTTGACAGAACTAGTATAACTACACTGCGCAGCCGGAAGCGCATGCACAGAGCAAAGTTCGCGTTTTACATACTCCAATGGTCTGCTGGCTCAGCCAGCACTCAAAGCTGATTGGCGCAAGCTCCAGGGATCATCGTATTTCGGCTCAACTATAATATAATACCTATAACAATACGCCTCTTACATAGGTAATTAATATTTGCTAATTAAACAAACTTCTGCAACACCAAGTAATAGCAAATGACTTCAAATAGTTCCATTATAAAAAAGAATAACAAAAGTTTTGGAAAAGAAAATGATAATAGACTAATTACGTGCGTATCTATTATTATGCAACAGTGGTATCGCAAGGTTCAGTAATGCTAGCAGATGGGAATAAACTCCGTGCTTTGGCACAAGTTGCCTCTTGTTAATTGTTTCAGCATTTAAAATAAGTATGAGTTTCATTTTATTGTCATTTCTCATTAACACAACAGTGATAGAAAATAAATTTGTTGTGAAAGGTAATAATTATCCACCTTTGAGAAAAACATATCCGTAGAACTAACATTAGCTCCTCTAAAATAAACTTGCTGACAACTGTTTCTCACATGCGTTTACCTCCTTCACCTCCTTGCTCTATTCACCCCAATTTGTTGTTATCAGCTGTCTGGTTGCTCACTCCTGTGATATTAGTCATTTCATTTAGGTTTTTTGTGAACATTTGTATAACAACAAGCCAGTTAGCCTAGCATGTTAATATAATGCCAAAATTAATAACATAAATGAAAGATTAAATCAGTTAATGTAAAATTACTCCAAAAATTTTAACTTTAAATTTCTAAGTGAAGATGGCTGCTATTTAGACTAGGAATTTTACTTGATATTTCTAGGTGTGAATAAGCAGCTAGGCTGTTTCAAATACACATGAAATGTGTGTTAGGTGCCAAGTGTCTTAGTATATGATTTTGTGTGACTGCAACATGGAAACACATTTAAAATGGTATATCATCGAACGACATGCAGCACCACTAACGGCCAATCTGTTGAGGGCGCTAAAGGTGAGCTGGTAGCAGTCGAGCTGCCTGCAACCAAAGCCTATGTTGCTGACTTCGTCACACTTAAAAAGGCCGAAGTAGGTACTGCTTTGCAGGCAAATGACAGACTCGCGTTGGTAGTCCAGACAACGCTCAACAAGAATGCAAGTGAAATATGCACTCTTAAAAACACCTTAGAAGAAAAGGCACAATTACTGGAACAGAAACTAATCGAGGAATCAGATGAGCTCGATCAGTATGAGAGATGCAATAACCTTAGACTGTTCAGTATTCCAGAGATCAGCAATGAGAATACAGTTGAAATTGTAATGAATTTGGCTCAAGAAGACAATGTGACAATGAACGACATCAGCAAAAGTCACTGAGTTGAACATAAGGAATCCATAAAACCTGGGCTGATGATTGTTAAGTTTGTCTCATATTGGAAAAGATTTGAAATCTTCAGAACCAAGAACAAATTTGTGAAATCAAGTTTGATGATAAGTGACGATCTCATCTCAGAATGATTAAAGACTCTCACACTGCAATCTCAAAATTTGGGCTACACAACATATGAACAAATGACGGCAGGATAATGATGAAGACAAAAAGTGGAAAAAGATCTGTTTCAAATGCTGATAAACTCAAAGGCTTCTGATTTAGAAGCTAATAACAATTGCTGCCACTATTTGTGTGTGTAGCTTACTAACATTTTTGATTGGCCAGTACTTACCTCAGTGCTGTATAGCTGATAGTTGCACAAAGAACAAAAGGAAGAAAAAGTAGCACTAGCTTTCGGAACAGGGTTCCTTCATCAGTTAGGAGAGAAGGGAAGAAAAAAGTAATAGGGAACAGAAGGGGAAGGTTATTTATGACCTAGTCCATGAGGATGATGTTTCAGGATTGTGGAAGTCAGATATCTCCAAGTTCTATGACTTCCAGAATTCTCAAACATCATCCTCATGGTCTAGGTCATAAATAACCTTCCCCTTCTGTTCCCTATTTCTTTTTTCTTCCCTTCTCTCGTACCTGATGAAGGAACCCTGTTCCAAAAGCTAGTGCTATTTTTGTCATCCTTTCCTTCTTTGTGTAACAATCAGCAGTACAGCACTAAGGTAAGTACTGGCCAGCCAATCAATCTCTTTTGAAGAATAATTTATCATCTATGTGGAGAATTTCTGCCAGTAATTGATTACTAACATTTTTGCTAGTCTTTTCTTTAGCTACTTGTCTTATAAACAAAATCGTACATGCTGTCAAATGGGATGATTTTGGACAGTTTTGAGATTCTTTTCACTATAACTTTCATAGGTGTTGTCGTCCATGTGCATCTATTTTTGCCTGAGACAAACAAATAAATCACCCCGTGGACTCGGGTGATTTCGGACACATGTATTTTCAATCTCTGTCCAGTGTTTAGAAGTGTATGGGGTGATTTGGGACACAAATTGGCTTCTTTCTGTTTGATTTTAGTGACTATCAATGTATTTTAAGGACGTCTATCATTAAAATAAGGGATAAGGACTTTTATTTATTAAAGGCTTTTCTATACATGACTTTGTCATACGGAATATCTCAAACTACTTTCCATAAAATTTCTGGGTCATAATTACACCAATCTTGAACACGTTTCTTACTTTTATACGTTCTCTTGATTGTCCAAAATCACCCCACAAAGTACACAATTTAGGAAAAAACTCCATTACTTTGAAACTTTACACAAAACTCATGACATACTGGTACAAAACTTCTCGCAGTGCCACAGCCTACTGATCTCACTGGCAACTGACACTACAATACATTTTCACCAGTCAAAACAGCAGAAAGTTTCCGCTCCATAACTCAGCATGAACTTTCGACAATGATTCTGTTCAACTGATTATTGTGTCGGTAAACAATCATTCCAAAGGGCATATGGTTCACTACAGTTTGTGTCACAGAATGGCCTACCTTGTTTTTGGCCTCAGTTTGGTACTGGTCATTCATCCTAATGGACAGCTGGTCTTGCAGCAGGGTCTTCCACAGGGATCTGTGTGGCAGTGGGCTCGGTTTTTGCGGTGGAATAGCAGAATGACCACTTAACTTAGTAACTGAGGAATCAGGGAGTTTTGGAGTTCTGGCAAAGTTCATTGAAAAATCAGGGAATTTTCACGTATTTCTGGAATTTTAGTTCTAGGTTTAAAAACCTGAACGCGTAACAGTGAACGAGAATTTGCTCCAGTGTAAACTAAATGCTATGTGAACTCGAACTGAACGCGTAACAGTGAATGACAATTCACTCTGGTGTAAACTAAACGCTGTTTGTGCATTATTTGGTCATGTTAGCAAGTGCTTGCTTGTGATCAGCTGGTCATCTGTCTCAGGAGGAACCATGAAATAAAGGTCGCCTCAACTCCGTTTGTTCACTAATTTTGATGATAATCTGAATGAACTCACTTTACTGTTGTGTTTTGCACAAGGTTTATTTGTTGTTGTTGTTGTGTACTGAAAGTTATTCTCATGGTAATGGAGTGGCTAGACAAGACTACTTCAGTTGACAGAAGAATGCAAATTCCATAACTGCCTTTCAGATCATTCAGATGCTTACCCCCCCCCCCCCCTCCACAAAAAAGGAAAAAAGATTATGGTTGCATTCCTTGACATATTTAGATATTGTCTGCGAACAAAACATAAGGAATAAATTAAAACACTTTCACCACCGTGTTCCACATGCATTATAGGAAAAAAACCAAAAATAAATAAAATGAAATAAAATAAAAAATCTGATCGCTCAAGGCAGGTTTTTGATACTGTTATGTTGTCTGGAAGAGTGGCAAATGTTGAAATAATGAAACAATTATTATATGCCATAAAATGGCCATTCATGTTATGTTGAGTCACTGGAAAAGAAGAAAAAAGAGAACAACATGAAAATGCACAGTGTCAGAAGAGAGCCAATCCGCTTAAGAATCGAACTTCTAAAAATGAAAAAGTTGAAATCTTTTGCTATTCCTGAAAGGAAAGTGGTGTTTATTGCAGAAAGAATGGAAGATCTTAATGTGACGAGTACATTGTTCCATGCTTAATTCAGTTGTGTAACAATAAATATAAGGATGAACACTTTCTACATCATGACATGCAAAATTCAGTTTATTAACTACCAGTTCACAAGGTGTCTTCCAAAAAGTGTGAGATATTGGTTTTGCAATCAACTGTAAGTATTTTCCCAGTATTTCTTATTTCAGTGGCAGGTCATTAGTAAAAATTTATGTGTACTTTTCAGTTGTTATCATTTTTGATGGTGAAATTAGTTAATCTTATATTAGGGATTAATTTAAACTGAGTGTACTTCATAACTGGAATATTTCTTGTATTATAAGTTATACTGTCTGCAGTGTATTGTGGTTCACTTTGCCATTTGGAGGAACACTAAAATATGAGTTTGCCCAAGTATTTTAGATATTATCAATTACAACTTTAATGTATAAAAGCAGCAGTTAAACAGTGAAAATACTGTATATTTAAAACATGATAATAACTAAATTTTCACTGCTAAAATGACAATTTGGAAAAAATTAGTAAAACTTTGCATAAGTCCGGGAAAAACCAGGGAAATTTAATCCGGCAGGAGAGTGACCACCCTGCAAGATGTTATGGAAGTTGGGCGGGCAATGGAACAACACTTTAGGAGTGGTTGGTCGGATCCTAGGCATGATTTGTCTCATTTCTGTGCATGAGGACAGAAAAAACATATCCCCCCCCCACCACTCCACTCTCCTCCCCTCCCCTATTTCCTTGCCGCAGACCGTGATTCTGAGTGCGGTAGCCGCAGATGACGGTTGTGTGACTGTGAAGTGTGCATGTGTGATTGCGTGAATGCTCCCTGTTCTGAGGTAAGCCAATGGCCGATAGCTTTACTGTTGTATATGTGTGTCTTTCTTATCTACCTGTCGCAGCTTGGCATTCCATCTTTGCAGTGGGTTGTAAACTGTCCTTATTATATTGTTTAATTCCAAGCTGGAGTTTCCATTATTAGATATTGTTTTCATTGTATCATAAATAGTGTATACTATATTCTGCCCGTGAATGACCATTTTGTTCACTTGATAATAGTTTTCTTTTTCTTTCTTTCTCCCCAGAATTGCAGCAGGATTATCTGTCACCACTTTATACTTTGTTTATCTCATCCTCAGCGAAAGTAAAGTGTGCAATCATCAGGACCTTAGCACAGCTATTCTCAAACTTGGTAAGCAAATCTTTTATATTATTGTTTTAAAAGCCTTTTTAACCATTTTCCTCAGCTTCTTTATTATCATTCAAGCAACTTGATATGTTTCATATGTCAACCATAACTTTTTACCTCAACATACCAGTCAGAACTGCCAAACTCTGATTCACTATTCAAATGTAATGTGTCTTAACTGTTTCCCCTCATTTAATTCAGTGAGTGATGTACTTATCTCCTAAGTCATTTAATACGATAGTTGGAACTTAAAATGTGGCAACACAGCTGTGGAGTCCAGATCTGGACTCAGGGCCAGGACACCCTATCTTCCTTTCTTCAGAACCTCAATTCCTTCTCTCCCATCTACTTCACCTGGTCTTCCTCAACCTACCATGCCACATTCCTGGATGTCAACCTCCACCTCACTGATGGCTCCATCCATACTTCCGTCCATATTAAACCTACCAACCACCAACAGTACCTACACTTTGACAGTTGCCAACCCATCCACATCAAAAAATCCCTCCCTTACAGCCTGGCCACTCGTGGACGGCATATCTGCATAACAAGAACTCCCTTTCTGAATATGCTTAGGATCTCACAAAGGCCTTCACTGACAGAAACTACCCCACAAACCTAGTCCGCAAACAGATCTCTCATGCCATATCCTCACACATCCCAAATCCTCCTCCTAACACGAATAACCATCCAAAAAAGAGTGCTCCCCTTGTCACCCAGTACTACTCTGGACTCGAACAACTAAATTACATCCTTCACCAAGGTTTTGATTTTCTATCGTCTTGCCCAGAAATGAGAGACATCCTGCCCAAGATCCTTCCCACCACTTCTAAAGTGGTGTTCTGTCGCCCTCCACAACATCCTAGTTCATCCTTATGCCACTCCGAAACCCTGCTCACTGCCACAGGGATCTTATCCTTGTGGAAAACCCTGCTGCAAGATCTGTCCAATCCACCCACCCAGCACTTTCTATTCCAGTCCTGTTACAGGCTTATTCTATCCTATCAGAGGCCGAGCCACCTGTGAAAGCAGTCACGTAATTTACCAACTGTGCTGCAAACACTGTACAGCTTTCTTTATTGGCATAACCATTAACCAGCTATCCATTAGGATGAATGGCCACCGCCAAACTGTGGCCAAAAACAAGGTGAACCACCCTGTGGCACAGCATGCAGTGGAGCACATGCTTGATTTCGATGGCTGCTTCACAACCCAGGCCATCTGGATCCTCCCATCCACCACTAGCTTTTCTGAACTGCACAGATGGGAGTTATCCCTACAATACATTCACCGATCCCAATATCAACCAGGCCTCAACCTACGATAACTTTCCTATTTTCTTCCCCATACCTTACAGTTCCTACCTCTCTATCCCAAACCTCACCTATTTTGAGTCGTGCGTGAATGTGCGATCGTGTGTGTGTGTGTGAGAGAGAGAGAGTGTGTCTGTCTGTGTGCGTGCGTGTGCGTCCGTCTGTCCGTCCGTCCGTCCGTCCTTCCGTCCGTCCGTGTCTGTGTGTGGGGTCTTGTGTACTTACAGTGTGCACGCATTTTGTATATTTATTTTACTTTATTTTGTTTATTTTATTTTTCTCCCCTCACCCGCCTCCCCACTCCATTCCTAAGCTGCATCTCGTCATTCCCATCTAAGCCATCCCCACCACCATGAGATAACCTTTCTATCCCCTCTTCCCTCCCTTCCCCTCCCCTCCCGACCCCGATTCGCCGCAGAGTGTGTTTCGAAGTGCGGCAGCCGGAGGTGATGGTTGTGTGACTGTGTTGTGTGCCTGTGTGATTGCGTGAGTGTTCTATTTTCTGAAGAAGGCCATGGCTGATAGCTGAAAGTGTTGTATGTGTGTGTCTTTTTTATGTGCCTGTCGCAGCTCAACGCCACGTCTTTGCTGTGAGTTTTAAATTGTCCTTAGTATAATATGAAGTTATTTTCTATTATTTGATGTTGCAGAAGTTTGTTTAATTAGCAAATATTAACTAGTTCATGCAAGGAGTTGTTGTAGATCATATATTATGGTAATTAATATCTCTGATAAAACTAAAGAAATTCTTTTCTATAAATACATGACATCTTATTCAGGTTGTTTATATAGGATGCAATCTTGAATTTAATAATTATGAATCTCTTATGTCATCTTTATTTGCTATAGATTGTTTATATACGTTGATTTTACATTGATGACTAGTTTTGACTCGTTAAAGAGTTGTTATCAAATCTTAATCGTCCAGGCACGATAAGACATGTTTCAGATGAATGAACATCATAGTGGCAAGCTATGCATACCATTTATAGCTTGCCACTACGATGTTAGCTCATCTGAAACATATGTTTTACCATGCCTGGAGACTAAAGATTTGATAATGACTGTTTAATGAGTCGAAACTAGTCATCAATGTAAAATCAATGTATATAAGTGGTCTATGGCAAATAAAGATCTCATAAGTGATTCATAACCATTAAATTCTTTTCTCATAATATTAAAGCAGTTATTATTATGTTTCAAAAGTAATATTAGGAAAGTTTTGCCATCATTAGTTTCTGTATAATTACTATTTATTATAAAAGTATTGTTGACAACCCTATTAAATTATATTCGGATATGAAATAGTATGTAACTGAGATTTATATGTCAATTTACTCAGTATTATTTATGCTACCTTTAACTTTAGCCAGTTGCATGTAATTGTTTACTTTTCCATTGTAATGAGTTTAATTTACCTAATTAACAATAAGGAATTTTCAGTGTCATTGTTTAACTAATATAAATAGGATGCTTTTGCGCCATGTAATAGTGTCTTGTTTCATCTTTGTTAGTAGGCACAATCCACACCAATTGGGAGGATTATTTCGAGTTGTGTAACATGATGTATCTGAGGCACAATCCACATTATGCTGAACTCTAATTTGAACCATTATAGTAAAAGTACTTCAGTGTTAATCTTGTGGAAAGCGTTTATACCAGTATTATGAATGGACTATTAATATTAGTGCCACACTTATTATACACCTCGGACTTTTGTATTCCACACACAAACTTTGTAAATTTGTGTTATTGATGTGGGGAATGTGCAAACTGGGTTGTAGTTACTGTTATCAATGAGACTTGTACATTGGGCATAAATGGGGACAATTGGACACTAATGACTCATTAAAGTGTCAATGAACTGCAGTTCTACGTGTCACCTACATTATTTGTAATAGACTAGTTTTGCCCCATGGAATTTCAGCCAATCATTACCAAGAGTGACGATCAAAGAGAACTTCAAGAGGCAACGAACTACAACCCGGTAACATCACACACTGGGACGATTGTTGCTTTGTCTCTGGATCATAACTATAAATCCAGCTTTCGTTGCCAGTTATAACCCAAGACAAGAAAGTTGGATCATCAGATGTGGTCTGACGAAGGTTCATACACCTTCAACACGTTGTGCATTCTGATCAGCAGTCAAGATCCTTGGCACAAATTTTGGTGTGACAAGATGCATGCCTAATTCATCAGTCAACAATTATTGACATGTCCCATAACCAATACCCACTACATCCGCAAGGTCTTGTTTGGTTCGACATTGATCCACTCAAATCAGTTGTTGAAGTTTCACAACAATGTCTGGCATTGTGCGGCTTATGGCCCTTCCAGTATGAGCAACATTTTCCATGTCTGTATGGCCGGCCCTGAACCTAGCATGCCACTCAAACACCCGCAAACGGCTAGTGCTCCATCTCCCAAACACTTGTTGAATCATTGCAAGGATCTCTGTATCACTTTTCCTGAGATGTACACATAATTTGATACTCACGTGCTTTTCTGTTCATGGATGATTCGTAAAATTGCCAAACACCAAACAAAGAGTATTACGGAAATCACTGTTCACAGACATCACATCCTCCCAGCTGAATGCTACTCTGCACACGTCTGCATCTCTCTGATGGCTCCATCCACACCTCTGTCCCCATCAAACCCACCAACTCTCAACAGTAGCTTCACTTTGACAGCTACCATTATTTCCACATCAAAAAATCCTTCCCATATAGCCTCGCCACCCATGGAAGGCATACCTGCAGTGATGAGAACTCCCTTAACCAGTATGCCCAAAGCCTCACAAAGGCCTTCACAGACAGAAATTACCCACCAGACCTAGATCATAAACAGATTTCCTGTGCCATATCTTCACACACCAACTGTCCTCCCTCCAACCCTACTAACCAGCCACAAAGAAGTGCCCCCTTGTCACCCAATACCATCCTGGACTGGAACAACAGAACCATATCCTATGTCAGGGCTTTGATTATCTGTCAACATGCTCTGAAATGAGAGACATCCTACCTAAGATCCTCCCAACCCCCCTCCTAAAGTGGTGTTCCGTTGCCGACCCAACCTCCACAACATCCTAGTCCATCCCTATGCCACTCCTAATCCCAACCCCTTACCACAGGGATCATATACCTATGGAAGACCCTGATGCAAAACCTGCCCAATCCACCCACCCAGCACTACCTATTCCAGTCCCGTCACAGGCTTGTCCTACCCCATCAGAGGCTGGGTCACCTGTGAAAGCAGCCACGTAATACACCAACTTTGCTACCATCACTGCTCTGCATTCTACATTGGAATGTCAACTAACCAGCTCTCCATCAGGATGAATGGCCACCATCAAACTGTGGCCATGAGCAATATGCACTATCTTGTGGCACAGCATGCAGCGGAGCACAACACCTTGGATTAAACTGCTTCACCACCCAAGCCATCTAGATCCTCCCCTCCTCCGCCAGCTTTTCTGAAATGCAGAGATGGAAGTTATCCCAACAGCACATCCTACAGTCCCGCAACCATCCTGGACTCAACCTCAGATAACCTAACATCCTACATTCCATGCCACACAGTCCCCCTCACATCCTACATTTCCTTCCGATTCATGCCCCTTTCCTTACTGTGTGCTTCATGTTAAAATTATATAATCATTTTCCACCTGACATCGCCTCTGCTTGTTGTATCCCAACCCTTATCTTCCCTCTCCACTTCCCTCCCTCCTCCATTCCTTCCCCCCTCGCCCCTCCCATCCCTTCTGCTTGCCGTGCAGTCAGACTGTGTTGGGCGACCAGAGATGGCTGACGTGTGTGGATGAGTGTGCCTGAGTGATTATGTGGATGAGTGTTCTCTTTCTGAGGAAGGCCATGGCTGAAAGTCTAGAATTGTGTGTGTGTTTGTGTGTCTTTTATTTGTGTCTGTCGGTGGCTCAACATTGTTCTTTACGGTGAGTTGTTCCCTATCTACATATTATTATCATCATCATGGTTGAAGTTATTCTTGTGCATTCTTACTTCTACTGCCTCTTTAATCTTAGAACCCCATTTTTGTGTCTGTGAGACTGCCAATTTTTCTAGTTCTTGATTTTTGATAAGCCTTTTATGTTCTGACACCAATCGACAATGGTATGGATTAATTGACCAATGAAATTTCTTCCTCACTCACAGTAGATAATTTAAATTTCAGGGATTCTGAGGCCAAGACTGTCCTTAACAAGGTCCAGCATCTCCTCAATCTTCTTGAGAGGTCAGAAAATAGGTCTTATACCTCATCTTCATTGAACTCTGCCTCTTTTGCCAGATGTAGTGCCACAGAAAGGAAGGAACACAATCAGTGTCTCATCATGTGAGTGTTCAGTATTTTCACCTTTTCTTTTCATAAACACTTCTGATTTTATATTGTATGAATGAGAGCCGTTCTTTCTTATTGCTTGCTTCAGATGTTTAATTTGGAATCCAGGTAGTCCTTGTGAGCAACAGTTTTTACTCTGTATAACAATGTAATTAAAATTACTTTCTTCTGAGCTGAGTGCTGGAAACTGCTTACTAGTATATAAATCTGTGTGTGATTAAAGAGGCAGTAGAAATAAGAATGTTCAAGAACAATTTCCACATTTACAATGGACACAAACTAAGGGAGGCATGGAAGCAATACCTCAAAGTAGCGAAGCAGCAATTAAATTTATCCTATTATTATTATTATTATTATTACACTGGCATGGTCGATACTACATTAATACCAAATTTTGTTGTGGTATTCAGTACAAAGACTGGTTTGATACAGCTCTCCACACTACCCTGCTCTGTGAAAGCTTCTTAATCTCTCAATGAGAAAGGCAACTTACATCCTTTTGAACGTGATCACTGTATTCGACTCTTTATCTCCCTCTGTGATTTTTACCCAACACACTTCCATCCAATGCTAATTTGACAATTTCCTGATTAGTCAGAGTATGTCCCACCAGTTGATCCCTTCTTGTAGTTAAAATATTCAAGAAATTTCTTTTCTTCAGAATTCTGTTCAGTCTCTCCCCATTAGTTATGCAACCTGCCCACCTAATCTTTAGCATTCATCTGTAACACCATATTTGAAAAGGTTCTATCATATTTCTGTCTGAACTACTTATCATCCACGTTTCACTCCTATACAAGGCTACACTCCAGACAAATGCTTTCAGCAAAGATTTCGTAACATTTAAATTAATATTGAATATCAACAAATTTTGCTTCTTCAGAAATGCTTTTCTCCCCATAGCTATTTTGCAATTTATATCTTCTCTAGTTCGGCCATCAGAAGTTGTTTTGCAACGTACACAGCAAAACTCACTCACTACTTTTATTGTCTCGTTACATAATCTAATTCTTTCAGCATCGCCTGTTTTCTCACACTACATTCTATTACCCTAGCTTTGCTCTTGTTAATGTTCATCTTATAACCAGCTTTCAAGAGTGTAACTGCTCCTCTAGGTCTTTTGCTGTCTCTTGACAGCATTATAATGTCATCTACAAAATACAGTTCAAATAACATTGGGAAAAGGCTACAATCCTCTCTTACTCCTTTTCCAACCACTGTGTCCCTTTCATACCCTTTGACTCCTTTATAACTGCCTTTGTACCAGTTGTAAGTAAGTTTTTGTTCCTTATATTTTTCCTCTGCTAACTTCAGAATTTGAAAGAGTCTATTTGAGTCAACATTGCCAAACGTTTCTCAAAATTTACAAATCCTAATAACATATGTTTGCCTTTCCTTACCTATCTTCTAAGATAGGTCATAATTTGATTATTGCCTCATGTATTCCAACATTTCTCGTAACTCCATACTGATCTTCCATGAGGTCAGGTCTACATATTTTTCCATTCATCTGTAAATAATTCATGTTAGTACTTTGCAACTATGACTTATTAAACTGATAGTTATATGATTTTCACATGTCTGCACTTGCTTTCTAGGGAATTGGAATTGTTATATTCTTCCTGAAGTCTGAGGGAGTATCATCTACTCCACGGGCCTTGTTTTGAGTAAAATCTTTCGGTATTCTGTCAAATTCTCCTCTCTCATTATAATGTGCTTCCTCTTCCCTTTATACAATATTGTCCTGCAGTTCATTTCCTTTGTAGAACCCCTCTATACAGGGTGGTCAGAAAATGTCTGAAATGCTTGTCAGAATATTGTAGGGCAGGTTGTACTGAGACATATATGTTAAGAAAAAAAGTTTGATACGTTCCACTGTTTTCAAGTTATTTAGCTTAGAAGTTAGCCAATCATGTCGTTTGGTGCACAGATTTGAATAGCCCACAAGAGGCAGCGTTGCCAAACGTAGCCTCCATGTTAAAGTCGTATGGGTATAAACTTGTCTATGAAAGGCGGCTGTAACATGAGTCACTGTGGTCTGGGGGTAGAGAGCAGGACACTGAAACAGAAGGTCCTGAGTTCGATCCCCACCAGGGCAATCATTTTGTTTTTATCCAAATGTGGAAACACATCTGTATTTTTGTCTAATCATTTATGTATGGATTTCATGTAACTAACTGAACTGTACATCTTTTTTTGCATAAACACATTGGCGTTGGCCCCAAGTATGCACATTTATTCCGAAAGCTACAGTATCCATAACATTCAATAATTGCTCATAAATGCATCTGACAAAGGTCTAACAATATGTACCAGTTTGGACATAAATATGGAAAAACAATAAACATCACGTACAGTCAATGGTCATACATGTAACAAATGCAGTGAAAGTAATGTATAACATAAAACAATAAACTGATATTTTGGCAGTTGTTTAATGTAAGAATGTTATTTTCAGGAATGAAACGTAACACTAAATTCACAGTAGCTGCTCCTCAAGCCTGATGGAACGCATTGCAATGCTGCATCATTGACTTCGCAAGCTTTCTGAAATCAAAGGTTTCCCTGATTTCATCGAAGGCTAAAATTATCCTTGCAAGAAGCTCTTCAGTGGTGTCTAATGGGGTCACGTAGACGATTTGCTTCACATGTCCCCACAAATAAAATCCTAACTGTGCCAAATCTGGTGAACGAGCTGCCCAGAGGAATGGACCTTCTCGGCCAATCCACCTTTGTGGGTACAACACATCTAAATGCTTACGTACCGCAAAAGCAAAGTGCAGCGGTACACCATGGGGTTGGAAGCACATCCCCTGACGGACTGCCAGAGGAACGTCTTCTAAGTATAGTGTAAGGACGTTGTCATGGAATGCTAAATACGTTCCATTTAAATGGGGAGGGAGTTGGACAGGACCCAACAAAAAGTCGCCTACAATACCTGCTCAAATGTTGACGCTAAACCTATGCTGATAGGATTTAACGTAAGTGCCATGCGGATTTGCATCCATCCAAATGTTGCTGTTTCCGGAATAGGGTATTTTCCTGTGTTAAAAATATGGTTCGAATTGTTGTTATTATGAATGATTATAACATTCAGACAGCATTTTCGCTCATAATTCTTACAAAACATCTGCCATTTTTACGTAATTAAAGCTTAAAAATCCTCAAATTTCACGATTAGAACACATGATCGAAAACGCTCCGTTATTGGCTGAAGTACTGGTGACGTCATAGAACACGTACAGCGCAGCAACTAGAAGTCGGAGCTGTATTATTGTAAGCGTTTCATTTCGCAGCATTAAGTTCAGTTTTTTCATGATCTAAACGCGTTTACAGTTTTTATGCCACAACGGAAGATGGTTATGTGGAGGCTGACAGCGGAAACCTCCCTAAAGTTGATGCACTTATGGTGTCTTCATTCTTTAAAAACAATCCAAATTTTTACATGCCAAAAATAAGAAACGTGAAAACTGCATTGTAAGTAATGCATGCCTACATTTTAAAGGTAATTACTTCGAGAGATATTTTATGCCATTGGAAAAAAGTACGATACCCATTTGTTGATGTCAGCAGACTTAATCTGAAGTCACCATGTTATGCAATAAAGGGTGAAATTTTATCTTCTATCCAAATGGCCTTGAGTGATTATGTTGGCAACATCAACAACACGATAGAAAATCTTTGTCCAGATGTTCAGACCACATAGAATGACTAGATTAGTGTATCGTACAGACCATGAAGTAAATAAATGATGCTGTTCCTGCTCTATGATTCTTGTATGTACCCTTGTCTAGTCAGTAAAAGTAACTGCCCTCGTAAATCAAAGGTTTCACGACAAAATATTTGCGCTGTCACGCGATTGGCTAATGGCGATGTCTCATGATTCTCGCTATTCAGCGTCTGTTGCCAACATAAGTCACAGGAAGCTGCCGGGATAGTTAGTAAAATTTAACTCAGTAAAGCACGCAGTTAAGGGAGTAATTTTATTTAACTACTTCAATACTGATGCAAAGTGAAACATCAAAAGCTGTAAAATACAGCAAAAATGTCTTGTGTATTGTTATACAATATATCTATATTCTAGAACAGGGACAGCGGGTTGCGTCTCCGGTGTTTTCATATCGCTCGTAGGTTGGCAACGCACATTTCGTGTAGCCAAAGGCATGTCACTTTCAAGTAAACTTTGCGAGCGAGACACGATGGAATAAATTTATAGCGCCAAAATTACAGCGCTTTTCTGGTTTGTTGTTTTTGTGAGTGAATGTTTGCGATTGTGTGTAAACTTTCTGCTAGGCATATCAGTATTTTCCGTACATATTCAAAATTTGGTTTGATGTGAATGTGTCACTACTTTTGACACTACAAACTAATCCATTCACGTTTACTCGTCCACATACGAAGCCCCATGCTTAAAAAAATTATTTTATTTGTGTGTAGTAAAACTTTTATATTCCATCATATTTTTCGTCAAAACACTGTGTCCTGTTGCCTTACTCAGTGGACATAGTCAACTAACTCACAGAAATACACACATGAAGTAGCTGCTATTTCATTTGGATCTCTTCGCGCCAGTGTCAACCACTTTTTCCGTATCTTCTCATTTTTTGGTACTTGCAATAACAATTTTTCTGGAGTCTTGACAGATGTATTGGTATAGTGCGGAACTAAGCAATATTTGTAGGTCATCATGCAAACGTTAACCCCCAAACACGAGGCCTCGGCCCAAACAATAAACAGGTATTTGTTTATCTTACAAGAGCAGCAGCGTGTTGTATGACGTCACAGGCATCACGTGACTCAAATGTAGCATTTTAGCGGGCTTTCAAATTATTATAATTTCATTTCTTTTTTTTTAAAAAAGTACTGAAATCCACGAGGTACAAAAGCATGTTCGGACCATAATATGACATAATTAACAATTTAAAACGATTTCCAGAAAACAGTCAAATAACCTATTGAATGGTCCTTCTCTGGTGAAACATGCCTCATCTGTCCACAATGCCATCTTTGCAAAATGTGGACTTTTGTTACATTTATTTAAATACCACACGGAATATTGGTAATGAGAGGGTTAGTCCTCTTCAACCAAATCGTGCAAATTCTGTACGTGTAAAACGTCCAATACTACACCGTGCGAAACCTGTAACGACGAACAAAAGGATACATTTTTCCATGTGTAGTTTGCAGGCATACTTTAAGAATGTAGTAATAATGTGACTTACTCCCAAAGCAGTACCAATGGCCCTCGAGCTGGTACTAGGTGTTGCAGCAACCATTTCGAGAACATTTTCTTCTAACTGAACATTCCGTATGTAACGTTCTTGTCCAGGGTCAACATTGAGTACAGCAAAACTTCCAGACTCCCTTAACAGTCTATCAACAGCTAAAAAGGTGTTTACACACAAAATAACATGGCTGGGAAATCTTGCGTGGTAGATGTCGTGGGCAGATGGTGCATATTGACCCGCAGCGCCGTAAGCTGAATGCATATCTGTGTATTCCTTAAGGAGTACTGATGACGGGCCATTTTACCAATACTTGTGCGTCACGACGATGTCCGCCACTGCTCTACCGCACCTCCTTCCTTGTATATTTGCAGCTACACGAACTCTTCCGGCAAAGATCGAATGCATACGTACAATTCCCAATGATGATCCAATGAGAAGTAGAAAAAGGGCCACTACATGGCCGATACAATTACCGTCGGATGTTGGCATAGCGTACATCGTAGCACAGGGATTGCTGATGCATTGGCCTGAATTCGATCCCCACTGTCGTAGAATATTTCCACGTATTTGATTTTGTATTGGTCCCTTGTTCGGTCTGACAAGGAGAGGACGCCTACTCATAGTGGCAAGAACACAGTTCGGCAATTGAACACACGAGGGGCGTACGATCGAATCCATGTTTGGGAGTGTTTACTTTTATTTTTTTCATGTCAGTTTATGTATTATGTACACCACAAATAAGTCAAAATTATGATCAATATATCTTATTTATTATATATAAAAAATAGACGAAGATTACTCACCAGGCAAAGGAGCACAGGTGTGACAGCATCACAAATAAATAAATGAATACACATACACACACACAAACGCAAGCTTTCGCAACCCAGTTGCTTCTTCAGGCAGAAGGGAAGGAGAGGGAAAAGGAAATAATGAGGGTTTTAAGGAAGGGGATAAGGAGCCATTCCAATCCCGGGAGAGGAAAGACTTACCTTGGGGGAAGAAAAGGAAGGTGAGCAAATACACACACCCATACATTTACACAGATGCAAACACACCTAGGCAGACATACTATAGAAACCAAAGAAGTTAGACTGAGATGCCACTAGAGGCAGAGGCTCTGTCCAGAGAACCGAGGCAAAGATGTTAAGATGTTAAAGATGGCGGGCGGGAATTCAAATTTAGCAGAGGTTAAGAACAGGTGGGCAACGTGAAGAGAGAATATGCTGAAGGGCTATTTCTCTCTCCCCGTTGCCCACCTGGTCTTAACCTCGACTAAATTTGAATTCCCGCCTGGCATCTTTAACATCTTAACAACTTTGCCTCAGTTCTCTGGACAGAGCCTCTGCCTCTAGTGGCATCTCTGTCTAACTTCTTGGGTTTCTGTAGTATGTCTGCCTAGGTGTGTTTGCGTCTGTGTAAATGTATGGGTGTGTGTGTATTTGTTTACCTTCCTTTTCTTCCCCCAAGGTAAATCTTTTCTCTTCCGGGATTAGAATGGCTCCTTACCCCCTTCCTTAAAACCCTCATTATTTCCTTTTCCCTCTCCTTCCCTTCTGCCTGAAGAAGCAACTGGATTGCGAAAGCTTGCATTTGTGTGTGTGTGTGTGTGTGTGTGTGTGTGTGTGTGTATTATTTATTTATTTGTGATGCTGTCACACCTGTGCTCCTTTGCCTGGTGAGTAATCTTCGTCTATTTTATATATATATAAATTTTTCCTGCTAGGAATTTTTTGTCTTAATATTCATATCTTATTTATTAATATTTCATAAAATGGGTAACAAGGAAAGGCAAGGAAAAATGTGTGACTGCAAGTAGGTTTCCTGGCATCCGTAACTATTATCCACAATGACCAGTTGGCCGATTTTACTGGAACCACGAACCTAATGCTCGCATACAGCTGTCGAGGTCAACTGGAAATTAAATTAACGAAATACGAAGTCCTGTACGCTTCAATTACAATCCTCTTTTCCGGAAAGTTGTTTCCAGAGTCCTCGTCGACGCTGTGATGCAGTACTGTCTTGGACATGGATTTGCAATAACAAATATTCCATTGCCTTTCCTTTTCACGTCTTTTTTATAAAATATTTATAAATATGATATATTGTGCATAATTTTCATTTATTTGCAGTGCAAGTAATGCATAAATTGACATATAAAACTTAAAAATAATTTCCCATACTAGGGTTTGAACCCACATTCATCGCATCATTGATTACCGATCTGCCTTGTTCCCACAACACCAAGCACAGCTTGCTGAGAGCGTTCACTTGAGTGTCATACAGCGTTCCAGACCCGCGCAAGAAATGCTATTTTTTCCTAAATGCTTGGCCATCTGGAGCTCCCAGTGCTATCACGTTCATTTCTGGCCACTGCATATACCATAATTCGAATTAGGGGATGACCAGTAGGCGTCTTCTCCTTGTGAGACAACCACATGGAGAATACGTTTGGCAATGCTGCCTCTTGCGGCCTGTTCGAATCTGCGCGCCAAACGACGTGATTGGTTAACTTCTATGCTAAATAACTCGGAAACGGCGCAACATATCAAATTTTTTTATTAACATTTATGTCTCAGTACAACCTACCCTACAACGTCCTGACAAGCATTTCAGACATTTTCTGACCACCCTGTATATTCCTTCCACCATTCAGCTTTCTCTTCTTTGCTGAATACTGGTTTTCCATCTGAGCTTTTGATATTCATGCATCTGCTTTTCTGTCTCCAAATGTCTCTCTTATATTCATTCCTATAGGCAATATCCATTTTTCCTTTAGTTCTACATGCATTTACTGATTTACATTTTTCCTCTAGTCACTCCGGCTTTGCCAATCTGCACTTCCTGTCACCCTCATTTCTCTACTTTCTCTACACTTGTTTGTGTGCTTCACTTGCTGCATTTTTATATTTTCTGCTTCCATCAGTTAATTTTAGTATCTCCAGTGTTATCCAAGGGTTTTTATTACGCCTTTTGTATCTAACTATATGATCCACTGTGGCCTTTACACTTTTTTCCTTAGAGCTTCCCATTCTTCTTCTGCTGTATTACTTTCTACCATTGTGTTCAATCCTTGCCTAATGCTAATGCCCTCTCTGAAAGCCTCAATAACCTCTGGTTCCTTCAATTTATCCAGATTCCGACTTCTTATTTTTCTATTATTTTTTTTTTTTCCATTTTTTCAAGTTTTAATTTACAGCCTTTTCAGTAGTAACAGGGGCAACAGCCTGGATGATTGACTAAGCTAGCCTTGTAACATCAGCTAATGTGGCTTTGCCACACAGCTACTGCTGATGGCTGAAAGCAAGGGGAAACTACAGCCGTTACTTTTCCCGAGGACATGCAGCTCTACTGTATGAATATATGATGATGGCATCCTCTCGGGTAAGATGTTCCGGAGGTAAAATAGTCCCCCATTCGGATCTTCAGGCGGGGTCTACTCAGGAGGATTTGATCATCAGGAGAGACAACACTGGCATTCTACAGATTAGAACGTGGAATGTTAGATTCCTTAATTGGGTAGGGAAGTTAGAAAATTTAAAAAAGGAAATGGATAGGCTGAAGTTAGATATAGTGGGGATTAGTAAAGTTTGGTGGAAAGAGGAACAGGATTTCTGCTCAAGCGAGTACAGGATTATAAATACAAAATCAGTTGGGGCATTACAGGAGTAGGTCTCATTATGAATAAGAAAATAGGAATGCAGCAGGAATGCAGCAGCACAGTGATCACATTATCATAATCAAGATAGATACAAAGCCATCAACGACCACAGTAGTACAAGTTTATATGCCCACTAGATCTGCTGATGAGGAGATAAAAGAAATGTATGAGTAGATAAAGGAAATTATTCAGACGATTATGGGAGAGCAAAACTTAATTGTGATGGGAGACTGGAATTCTGTAGTAGGAAAATGAAGGGAAGGTAGGTAGGTGAATATGGACTGGGCAAAAGGAATGACAGAGTAGATCACCTTGTAGAATTTTGCATGGGACATAATTTAATCATAACAAACACCTGGGTTAAGAATCACAAAAGAAGGTTGTGTATGGGGAAGAGTTGGAGACACTTGGAGGTACCAGATAGATTTTATAATGGAAATACATAGTTTTCAGAACCAGTTTTTAAACTGTAAAACGTACCCAGGGGCAGATATAGACTCTGACCATAACTTGCTGGTCATGAACTGTAGGCTGAAACTGAAAAAAACTGCAAAAAAGAAGGAAACAAGGATATGGGACCTGGATAAATTAAAGGAGCCTGAAGTTCTTGAGAATTTCAAAGGGAGCTTTAGGCAACAATTGACAGAAACAGGGTGAAATAAAACAGTGGAAGAAGAATGGGTAGCATTGAGAGATGAAATAATGCAGGCAGCAGAGGACAAAATAGAAAGAAAGGCATGACCTACCAAAAATCCTTGGATATCACAGGAAATACTAAATTTAATTGATGAAAGGAGAAAATATAAAAATGCAGTAAAAGAAACAGGCAAAATAGAGTACAGATGACTAAGAAATGAGATTGACAGGAAGTGTAAAATAGCTACGCAGGAGTGGCTAGAAGACAAAGACATGTCTGCAGAAGAATGTATAAATAGGGGAAAAATAGATACCGCATACAGGAAAATAAAAGAAAAATTTGGAGACAAGAAAAGCAGCTGTATGAATATAAAGAACTCAGATGGAAAACCAGTTCTCAGCAAAGAAGGGAAAGTTGTAAGATGGAAAGAGAGGGGCTCTACAAAGGAAATGAACTTAGAGACAATATTGTAGGAAGGGCAGAGGATGTAGATGAACATGAAATAGGAGATACGACACTGAGAGAAGAATTTGACAGAACACGTCTCTGGGAGAACCAGCCAAGACAAAACTGTTTTACCTGGTGCATAAGATATATGTGACATGGGAAGTACCCTTAACTTTAAGAAAAATGTAATAATTCCCATTCCAAAAAAAGCAGGTGGACGGGTGTGAAAACTACAGAACCATCAGTTTAATAAGTCATGGTTGCAAAATTGTAACACAGATTATTTACAGAAGAATGGAAAACCTGGAAGAATCTGAACTTGGGAAAGATCAATTTGGATTCAGGAGAAATGTAGGAACTCGGGATACAGTCCTCACTTTACGGCTTATCTTAGAAGATAGATTAAGGAAAGGCAAACCTACATCTCTAGCTTTTGTAGATTTGAAGAAAGCTTTTGATAATGTTGATTGTAATACACTCTTTCAGATCTTGAAATCAGCAGGAGTAAAATATAGGGAACGGAAGGTTATTTACAACTTGTACAAAAACCAGACAGCAGTTTTCACAATTGAAGGGCACAAAAGGGATGCAGAGGTTGGGAAGGGTGTAAGACAGGGTTGTAGCCTTTCTCCAATGTTGTTCAATTTCTACTTTCACCAAGCTATAAAGTAAAGCAAGGAGAAATGTGGAGAAGGAATTAACGTTCAGTGTGAAGAAATAAAAACTTTGTATTTTGCTGATGACATTGAAATTCTGTCAGAGACAGCAAAGGGCTTGAAGGAGCATTTGAACGAAATGGGCAGTCTGTTGAAACAAGCATATAAGATGAACATTAACAAGAGCAAAACAAGGATAATGGAATGTAATCTTAGAAAATCAGGCGATGCTGAAGGAATTAGAGTAGGTAACGAATCAATAAAGGCGATAAATGAGTTTTGTTACATGGGCAGTAAAATAACATATGATGGTCACAGTACAGAGGATATAAACTGCAGAATGGTAATGGGAAGAAAAGCGTTTCTGGAAAAGAGAAATTTGTTGAGATCGAATATTATTTTAAGCATAAGGAAGTCCTTTCTGAAGGCATGTGTGTGGAGCGTTGCCTTGTATGGGAGTGAAACATGGACGATAAACAATGCAGACAGGAAGAGGATACAGGCTTTTGAAATGTGATGTTACAGAAGAATGATGAAGATTAGTTGGGTGGATTGCGTAACTAATGAGGAGGTACTGGACAGAATTGGGGAGGAAAGGAATTTCTGGCATACCTTGACTAAAAGAAGGGATATATTGGTAGGGCACATTCTTAGACATCAAGGAATTGTGAATTTAGCGTTGGAGGGAAGTGTGTGGGGTAAAAATCATAGAGGGAGACCAAGAGATGAATATAGTAAGCAAACTCAAATGGATGTGGTTGCTGTTCCTATGAGGAGTTGAAGAGGCTTGCTCAGGATAGAAGAGGGTGGAGAGCTGCATCAAACCAGGCGCCGGACTTAAGACCACAACAAAAATTTACAGTTCATAAAGAATAAGTTATGGTTAGAGCTTATATCTGCCCTTCGATACAACTTACAACTTAAAACCTGCTTTCAAAACGTATGTTTTCCATTATAAAGTCAATTTGGTGCCTTCTGGGGTCTACCGGTCTTTTCCACATATGCAGCCTTCTTTCATGACGATTAAATAAAGTGTTTGTAATGATTACATTGTGCTTTGTGCAAAATTTCCTCATCTACATTCACCGACCACTTTTCATTACTTCCTTTTTCTACTATGGAGTTCAAGCCACTCATCACAATCAAGTTTTCCTGCCCCTGAAATGATGTCACAACTTGTTTATAATGTCATCTACATTCCAATGTCAGTGTTGATGGGATGAGGCAAGATGTACAGCTCTGTGTCGTGTAGTCAGGAAGGGCACACGGGTGGACCTTTGCCCCTGAAAGCCCATATCAATGATGTTCTATTGGAGGTTGACATGCTGACACTTTTTGATGGTCTAGCAGTGAAATCCACAGTAATTTGCACCAGACACCAGTTGTCTTATATAGGCATTGCCAACTGCAGCACCTTTCTCTGATTGTTTACATCTCTGTGTATTTACATACATAATGTAGTGTAAATTTTATGTGAACCACCAAATGATCGTCTTTATTCTCTCAGTTGAGTTTATTTTTTTATGAAATATAATTATATAATAGAGGCCCAGTAAAACTGTTCCTCTCAAAAACAGCTTCTGCTTGTTTGGGCTCAGACTGTTGTCACTGAAGGTATCAGTTGGAGAATGTAAGAGGAGACTTGCTTCTATGCATTCATCAATTCACATTGTTAAACAATGAGTCCGTCAACCTTTTTAGTGCTGAATAAAAATATAAAGGTTTATTGTAACCCAAACTTATACATTTCACATCGAAAAGGCTGTTTAACAGCTTTCAAAAATCTCTTGATACTATATCAGTTCTGAGTCCATAACTCCATACAACAGTCAATAACAAGATAGAATATATACATCCATGGGTCTCACACAGAACTCATATATATTTCTTCTCAGTAACAGAGATTGTTCATTGTGCAGATCCACTTCCTTATTATTTCTTGCACTTGTCATGTAACTGCCTGGACGTCCACCTGGTCAAACAAAATATCTGGGGCAGTACTTGTCCTTATAACTTCTAAATTACCCCAAAAATAAATTATTTGGTCATCTTGGGTCGTTCAGGAAGAATGTAGTTAACTTGTTACACTACAGCATGCCATAGTTTATTTGGTTCTTCAGTGTATTATTGTACTCCGTAAAGTATCCAAGCAATGGACAGTGACAAGTTTTGTACATTTATGTAGCGTGATTCGAAGTGTGGCAGTCGGAGGTGATGGTTGTATGACTGTGTTGTGTGCCTGTGTGAGTGCTCTATTTCTGAAGAAGGCCATGGCCGATAGCTGAATGTGTTGTATGTGTGTGTCTTTTGTATGTGCCTGTCGCATCTCGTCGCCACGTCTTTGCGGTGAGTTGTAACTGTCCTCACTATATTATTTATTATGTACCTTATGAAATATGTCTAATAATGGAAAGTCCAGGTTCAAATTAATAATATAGTAATAAGGACAGTTCACAACTCGCCTCAGAGACGTGGTGACGAGCTGCGACAGGCGCATACAAAATACCCACACATACGACACTTTCAGCTATCAGCCATGGCCTGCTTCAGAAAACAGAACATTCACGCAATCACACAGGCTCACAACACAGTCACACAACCATTTCCAGCTGCCGCACTCTGAATTGGAGAATTGATAAATCCATTTCATACAACCACAAATTTTTCCAACAAGGTAATTGTAGAATAATTTCTATTTTATGCATACCATGCTCATTGTTTTGAAAAGAGATTTTGGGATTTCAAAGGATGTTTTATTTAAACTGAATAATGTATTCTGGAGGCATGCAGTTAGGGTTGCTAAGTCGCCCTTATTTCCCTGGTTTTCACATAGTTTGACCTCAATATATTTCAGTCTCTGGTCTTACATATTTAACAACATCCCTCCTCTATTTTAATCTAATATAATATTTTGAGGTTGATGTGCAATACTTCTTTACTATTAACAATTTTACTTCGATTACCAAATTCTTTTCAATTATAGATCCAGTTGTACACTGGAAGATGTTGTACAGTGTTCTAAGGAATGTTAAAAGACTAAAAATGAATATCAAAATAGTTGGAAAGTGGAATATCTTACGATAATGTTTTTATAAAAATTCCCTTGTCCTCTCCTTATGAGTGGAGTTTCTGTGAAGAAAGCAATCATTGAACCCCTTGTTGCTGCACACAAAATCTTTATCCACAATAGAGCAACCTAGTGCTGTTAGCCGATCTTCAAGGGGCAAGAGATTGGTTGCTGCATGGGTCAACTACATGAGAAAAAATGATTTATTACATTGGTAGAATTCAGAAATTATATTTATTTTTTTAAAGTTATCTCCTGAAACATGTTGTTAGTGTCATGAAGCAAATATTTTGGCAACAATTTCCATAATGTTCCAGATTTTAAGTTTGAAAACCTAGCAACCACATGTGTGTACAAGATGAACATTTTACCTAATTGAAGTTTTCTAAATTTATTTCTTATTTCACCTTTCTATGTAGACTTTGAAATTCCTAGTTGTGTCTGATTTGTACATTGTTGCAGATGCTTTCTCAGCATTATAAAGACCATCCTGCCTTCTTTTTATGTGGAACTCCACAATGGGATGCTGAAAAAACTTATATGTGCATTCTGAAGTTTGCATCATACATGTTTGGACAAGGTTTTTTTCAAGCTGAGACCACGGTGATTTTAGTTCCTGAAGTTCTGAGGTTCTATGAGAAGGTAACTGCATAATAATAAGTGTTGAATATGCATCAAAATTTGATAAGTGCCTCTCAAGGCAATATTGGGTGTTCAGTAATATGCTTACAACCAATTCAATATTTCATACAATGTGTATATATCAATATGTATTGGAATCAGGCTGATGTGATTCGAATAAAATAAAAATGTAAGAAGAAACATACATGGTATCACTTATTTCATGTTACAGCACTTCTTTTTTTAACCTTAGAATGCATTGTTATGCATTTTTGAGGCTCAGTGCTGCAGTTCTTTATCATGCACTCTTTATGTCAAACTTTTTTTGTCGTATCATGCAAAGAATAGTGCCCCATATGTAGGCTTGTTTCATCTAAAGCCAAAATTTGAGTCAGCTGCTGAAAGAGCACATAGTGTGTAAATGAATCAAGTTGCTGACGTGGTCTTTTGAAAAATATTTTACTTGTAACTTTGTTGTTGTTGTGGTCTTCTTCAAACTGCAGACTGGTTTGATGCAGCTCTCCACACTATCCTGCTCTGCGCAAGGTCCTTCATCTGTCGAAACTCCTCTCTCTCACAACAAGCCTTCAAGCAGTTGCAGTGTAACTAAATGTTCCCCATAGACTGACTATATGTGCCCAGTATCTGCCTCCATACGAAGTGCTCAATGAAGCAGCTCTCGATTATCTTGTTGCCAAGCTCCCCCTCCCATTCATACTCAGTGGTGATTTTAATACACACAATGTGCTTTTGGGCTCTGCAACTACCTGCTCCAGGTGTAGAGCAATTGAGAGGCTTCTCTTTTCCTCTAGACATTAAATACAGGTCAGAGCACACACTTTTCCTCAGCATCTGGATCATTCTCTGCCATCAATCTTTCGCTTTACTCTCCAACCCTAGCCCCCACTGCTCTGTGGGAAATGGTCGACACACTAGGAATGTTCAGTCTATAGATCCTGTGTTCAACTACCACAAGATTATGTTCATGAACTATGATCATCAATGATTTCTTTGTTGATGAAGCAAAAAGAGAGTCTAATTTTTACTCTAGTGGGATAAGAACAAAAGTTGATGATAGTTAATTTTTAATGAATTTCCTCTTTGTTAGGGTATACATTAACTCCTCCCTACACCACAAAAAATATCTTTCATGACTTTTGAATCAGTAATGTTATAGTTTCAACAAATATATAAGCTAAGTTTTATGTATGTTACTTTATGGGTTTGGAGTGATATTTTGATTAAGTTTGTAATATCTTTGTATTTGTCTTTGTGATATTTCTTATCATACTATATGTGAACTAAAAGGCCTGCTATTTCATATCATACTGTATACACTTTAATTTTTCTTATACTATTGCTATAGTTGAGTCAATCACATATTTTTCCTGACAGCTGTCAGAGCTGTTGCCAGCTTTCATCTATGAACTGGGAACAGCTGCAGGCAAAAGCTGTAGTTATGTACAAAGCTGCAAAAACGCTGAGGCATTGTCACACATATCGGGCAAAATTACATTACATTACAAAACTGCTTGAAGTACACACATGAATTGGCTACATCAAGCCCACTGCTATTGTCAAGGCTCTTCTCTCGCACACTCAACTGTGAATGCTATGTGTGGCTAATGACCTTAGTATATTTTTTCCAGGTGCTGACTGCCTTAGAAGTGGTAAACAAAGAGCTGTGTGTATTACCACCAATTGGTCT
The DNA here is from genome assembly GCA_026315105.1 of Locusta migratoria. Taxonomy (NCBI): domain Eukaryota; kingdom Metazoa; phylum Arthropoda; class Insecta; order Orthoptera; family Acrididae; genus Locusta; species Locusta migratoria. The sequence continues at coordinate 504,077,647 of CM048744.1, forward strand.
ACTTTCAGCAACACTATCAAGTTATGATGCCACAGCTCTGTCAAGAGTTTGCCAACTTCTCACAAGGTATGTAAAATTGAAAGAATCTCTAAGCTTGTATGGTATACAGAATACAGTTATAAAATATTTCAGTATTCCTATGCTTTATGCATCGTTTTATTTTTTATTCTGTATTTGTACTTGTGTAAAATTCATTTCTTTCTCCCGGGTAGTAAATAAGATAGCTAGTGTATCCAAAGTAATCTTGGTCTTAAAGGCCCCTACACACATTTCAGTTTGTTGGAACCAATTTATCAGCGGTCCATTAAATTTGCCACGTGGAGGCGCTTCCTGACTAGCTTTTTCTTGTCGGACAGTTGGTTGGGCCTGGCTGTTGGACATCAGGACCCCCCCCCCCCCCCCCCAACCATTCCACTTGACAAATTGTGCATGGGAAGCATTACCTGCCCAACTTCCTGCCTGTGATAATCTGCTGTCTTCACTGCGAACACGCAAAAACAAAATAATTCAACAACCAGTCACCAGAACAGAAAGGCGCTGAAATCTGTGTGTGCAGTTGATCAGGACATGTGTAGACTGTTACAAATTTGGTTGGTTTGTTGGATGATAAATCGGAATGTTTGCAGGGGCCTTAACTGTTTGTCAGCAGTTAGTGAGTAACATCAAATAACTTAATCAGGTAATTTATTAACATTTAGATTATCACAGTTGATTATATTGATTACTGGGTGTAACTTTATATAAGGTCACCTCCAGATACAACTCCTGAAAGTGCAATAAAAACTCAAGGTCAGGCCACATGTTTTGTTTAATGTATCAAGGTTTTGAATGCTTATTATTTGATGCATTTTACTTGCCTAAATTGAACATAACATGGCATAATTTAGACATTGTAACTAGTATTCAATGAAATCAATGTACTAATCTACATGAAACTAAAATTTCAGTACTTATAATGATGCCATGGCCCATGCACATAGCCAATGCAAGTGTCTTTAATCCAGATGAACATGGTAAAACTTTATTGAGAACTACCTGTGAGCATAGGTGCTATAAAACAAAGCAGGATAAAATAATTTTGTGAATTGCAAATTTCAGACTTTTTGTCTGTTCCAGGATGTTTAAATACATCAAGTCATGAAGTTGAAAATTTGTTCTTGACTGGAACTCACATCCAGATTTCCTACTTCAGGCTAAATGTCGCCTTTTCTGCTATGGCTCTTCTGACGTAGATTTTCATCTTTCCACCCTATTTAATTGTCTCCATCCTCCTCCCCCCCCCCCCTTGGTCACAGCTGTATCTGTTTTCATGATTCATGCATGAAGTTGAGCAGTTTTTGTGTATCTCCATTGGAAGTTGTAGTCTGCCCATTGGCGCATACATACAATTTGTGTATTGTACCTGTTCTTTTGGATATGTTCAGCTTGTCAGAAGGAACAGACACCAGGCATACAGGGTGGTGCAAAAGTTGTTGGACACTAGATTTCAGTAAGCACATTTTATCTGTTAACTTCTCCACTTAATTGTATTCACTGACTGTTCCATCAGTTCTCGACAGAATATTTTTTGAATGAAATGTGAGATAATTGTGTAATATTTTACAAATTTACAGAATATTACACAATTACCTTGTGTTTCATTCGAAATTCTGCACTTAAAATTGGCCTCATCAATTTTATTGGTAGGTTAGGATCATGTTTCTGTTCATCCAGCATCAATTCACAAACTGTAGATGTCAGTCTGGAACATTTTCAAGTAACCCTTATCATAAATGTGGAATGTAAACTGACTTCCATTTGTGTAACCTTATTATTATTATTATTATTATTATTATTATTATTATTATTATTTTGCACTGACCTTCATGATAAATCCAGTTCAGTTTCTAATCATCTTCTTTATTTTCCTACAGTTCATTTTCCTCACTTGTGACTGTTCTTGGGCAGCCAGATCTTGGTGCACTCACAACAAATTCAAGTTCTTCAAATCTGTTTCATATGTCATAAACTGTTTGTCTAGATCAGGGCTTCCCAATCTTTTTAGTTGATAGACCCTTTTTTCAGCCAGAAGTCCTCTGCAGAGCACTTATCAGGCAGCCACATAGTAACTGTTTAAATTCTGTGTGAAACCCATGGGAATTGAAAATTTACCATAGCAAGTGTCCTTTTCCACAAACTCAATGAAGAATCAAGAGTCTATGGTTTAGAGATAAATGGAAACAATTTGAAATCGATAATGTACCCATTTATCTGAATTCCCAGTATATTCAGATACTTTGCTGTTGTATTTACTCCAATTGTTCAACAGAATATAGCATTATAAAATTTAATTCTTAGTTGGCAGTCCTACAATCACAGTGATCAGCGTCATACCATAAGTGCTCGCCACTGACAAGTTGTTGCAACTATTGGCCAACACACTTTGATTGTTGGCTAGCGCTGTGAAACAAGCATGTGTATATTTCATTACTGTTATTGTGTGTGTGTTTTGTTTTTAGTTTTGTTATTATAAATGCAAAGAAAAGGGACAGACCCACGATTCTGGATGAAAACACACCAGAAAAGCAAAGTGGGCGAGGTACTACATTTAAAGGACAATCACCAATGTGTGGTAGGACCCTCTTACCAGTTTCCAAAGTAGTCACACGCACTGTTAACCCAGTTATGCTTAGCAAAGCGAGTATAATGTGTATTGGTAAAGAAAAGTACGAAAAGAACTACAGAAGGATCCTCTTGCCATGATATGCTGTGGAAGATGAAAAATGTTCTAAGATGCATAACAAAATCAGATTCTTTCACTTGTCTTCCACACACTCGCTCTTTGGCCCTCGAGAAGGTTCCAGACATAGCTTTGCACCTATATAAGTAGGACACGTGCCAGCACTGGCGGTCAGTGAATTTACTCCTGATGAAGGTGGCAAAGTTTCCCATTGAAAGTTTGGGAATATTATTTGACATGATGTTGATTGTATACCAAGATTCCATTGAAAATACCATTGCAAAAGACTCCGATGACATATACACTTGTTATCACAACAAAAATCGCCTACATTAGATAGGCTTCCTTTGATATTGTGTGAGGGCAAACTTTTTGAAAGCACTAAATCTTTGTTACAACTAATTCTGCAGAATCTCGAATTTAAACACAAAAGTGTTTTAGACTGTAAAATATTGTTCGCACAAGAATTCAACTGCATGGCAATTCAGATAGTTGCATGAAGTGAAAGACATCAATTTGAAGAAGATTGTCTGGGTCAATTAAACATTGACGAGTTGAGGTCATACTGTTACAAAAGTTTGGAGAGATGACAAAAGAGGAGATTCTGTATAGCCATGTATAGCACTCCCCACTAGCGAAGGTGGCAAAATAATTATTTTACATTCAGGTACCTACTGTGGCTTTATCTCCGGCTGTCAACTGGCATTCAGATCTAACCAAACGTCTCAGTACCGTGAGAAATTAATCATGAAATATTTCTAATTTGGTTCAAAAACATTTTGCTACCAAGTTCAGAAAATCCAGCAGTAATTATGATTGTCAATGATCCATACAATTCAGTTTTAAAGTATAAAGCTCCAACTCCGTTCTTTCGAAAGGTGACATTATTCAGTGGTTGACAAAACACAAAGTTACTGTTGCCGATGGACTGAAAAAAGAATTATTAGAACTCGTATCACTTCATAAGCCACAAATCCCAAAGTATGCTGTCAACAAAGTAGCTTATAAATATGGACGTAGAGTGATAAGACTACTGCCATTTTAGTGCCACTTTCATACAATTGAACTTACTTGGGTGCAAGTGAAAGAATATACTCCTTGTGAAATTAAAATGTTTACTGTGGATAAAGTGGAAAAACTAACTATTCATGGCCTTGGAAATGTCACTGAAATGGTTCTGGAGGGTTGTTGTACAGCAGACAAAGTGAGTAATTACCAAAGCATGAAGTAATGGAGGTCGTCTCGAAGACAGCATTGTTGTTGTTGTTGTGGTCTTCAGTCCGGAGACTGGTGTGAAGCAGCTCTCCACAATACCCTATCCTGAGCAAGCCTCCTTAACTCCACATAAGAACGGCAACCTACATCTGTCTGAATCTGCTTACTGTATCCATCTCTTGGTCTTCCTCTGTGGTTTTTACCCCACACACTTCCCTCCAACGCTAAATTCATGATTCCTTGATGTCTAAGAATGTGTCATACCAATATATCCCTTCTTTTAGTAAAGGTGTGCCAGAAATTCCTTTCCTCCCCAATTCTGTTCAGTACCTCCTCATTAGTTATGCGATCCACCCACCTAATCTTCAGCAGTCTTCGGTAGCACCACATTTCAAAAGCCTCAATCCTCTTCCTGTCCTCACTGTTTATCGTCCATGTTTCACTGCCATACAAGGCAACACTCCACACACATGCCTTCAGAAAGGACTTCCTTAGGCTTAAATCAATATTCGATGTTAACAAATTTCTCTTTTTCAAGAACGCTTTTCTACCCATTGCCATTCTGCATTTTATATCCTCTGTAGTGCGACCATCATTTGATATTTTACTGCCCAAGTAACAAAACTCATCTACCTCTTTTATTGATTCTTACCTAATCTAATTCCTTCAGCATCACCTGATTTTCTTAGACTGCACTCCATTACCCTTGTTTTACTCTTGTTAATGTTCATCTTATATGCACCTTTCAGCACACTGTCCATTCCGTTCAACTGCTTTTCCAGGTCCATTGCTGTATCTGACAGAATTACTATGTCATCGGCAAAACGCAATGTTTTTAATTCTTCACCCTGAACTTTAATTCCTTCTCCAAATTTCTCCTTGCTTTCCTTTATAGTTTTTCAATGTACAAATTGAATAACATTGGAGAAAGGCTACAACCTTGTCTTACTCCCTTCCCAACCACTACATCCCTTTCATGCCCTTCAACTCTAACAACTGCTGTCCGGTTTTTGTACAAGTTGTAAATAACCTTACACTCCCTATATTTTACTGCTGATTGCTTCAGAACTTGAAAGAGTTTATTCCAATCAATATTGTCAAAAGCCTTCTCCAAATCTACAAAAGCTAATATGTAGGATTGCCCTTTCTTAATCTATCTTCTACGATAAGCCGTAAAGTGAGTATTGCCTCGTGTGTTCCTACATTTCTCCTGAACCCAAACTGATCTTCCCCGAGGTCGGCTTCTACCAGCTTTTCCATCCTTCTATAAATAATTCGTGTTAATATTTTGCAACCATGACTTATTAAACTGATAGTTCTGTAATTTTCACACCTGTCTGCGCCTGCTTTCTTTGGAATGGGGATTATTACATTTTTCTTAAAGTGTGAGGGTACTTCGCCTGTCTCATACATCTTACACACCAGGTAAAACAGTTTTGTCATGGCTGGTTCTCCCAGAGACTTCAGTAGCTCTGAGGGAATGTCATCCACTCCTGGGGCCTTGTTTCGACTTAGGTTCTTCAGTGCTCTGTCAAATTCATCTCTCAGTATAGTATCTCCTATTTCATTCTCATCTATTTCTTCCTCCCTTCCTACAACATTGTCTCTAAGTTCATTTCCTTCGTAGAGCTTCTCTATATACTCTTTCCATCTTTCAGCTTTCCCTTCTTTGCTGAGAACTGGTTTTCCATGTGTGTTCTTGATATTCATAGAGCTGTTTTTCGTATCTTCAAATGTTTCTTTTATTTTCCTGCAAGCTGTATCTATTTTGCCCCTATTTATACATAGTTCTACATCCTTGCATTTGCATTAAGACAGTGTTACAAAACATATCTCTAGCTGGTCAGCAACATCAAGAAGTTGAAAAAGGTCAGTCAGCCTATCGTGAAGTACAGCTATTGTGACTAACTATAGTTTAATTATGGGTAGCCTATGACACCTATACTTGGCGATACCAGTCGGGAACTGTTATAATATCTCTGAGTAATTCTGCTCATCGGGAGAAGATGATATACAATATTATTTTTATTACCAGGTATAAAATCACTATTACTATAATATCTACACCCGGTAACTTTTACTGACGGCTTTGTCTGGTACCCTCGGTAATAATCCAGTCTATAGCCAGTAATTTGTAATTTGTAGCCCTGTGGTCGCCACTCCCTTAATCAGAATGAGTAACCGCAGAGATATAATTTACTACGACACTTGGATACAACAACGTTAGTGAAAAAATCTGACTGCGTCTGCTATCAGTAAGTTCCTATTCGGGTAAAGCGTCGTAGCTGGCCAAAGATCTCACAGTTTGAATAAACACAGCATTTGGCAGTTGACTATATGCTTAATCATTTGAAAAACAAAAAGTTATTAAATGTGAGTACACCTTTCGCTGCAACTCTGAGATCTCAATAACACTTTCCCACTCATGATAAAAATAATCTCTGGTAAATTACTTTCTCCAATTCAGATTAAATATGAAATATATCAGAAGCTATCACTATCGATTGAAAGTAATCGATCACGATAAGTGCCACAAATTTAAGTATCTCAGCTTTTAGATTATACCATCGCTAATGTTATTTGCTATATCATGAGTGGTCGTGATTCAAAATTTGCCACAAAATACTAATGAAAAGGTTAGTCAATTTTTTTTTTTTTTTTTTTTTATTTATTTTTTTTTTTCTTCCAGGACTCGTGGGTCCTATTTATTTATATACTCAATCAGTAACTCAATCAACAAAATTATTTATGGCATACTCGTCCTATCAGATAATTATACTCCCCAAAAACTATCTCTTGAATTAAAAAAAAAAAAAAAAAAAAAAAAAAAAAAAAAAAAAAAAATCTACTGTTGCTACCACCACTTGGCTGTCACCTCTATGAATAACATTATATAAAAATAAAGTGCGGCCGCATTTCAGGTGTTAGCTGCTAACCTATCTATCTTCATGTTATTAAATCCCCTTTTAACTAAGAGTCTTGCCAATACAAGAATAGCCTAGGGTAAGAATTGAATTTAGTAACGAAGTTTTTTCTTTTACAGCCATCTTGTTTTATACCAGCTTCACCTTCAAAGAAATTCTTTTAGAGTAGCGAACACACGGTAATTTTATTAAGCACCCTTCTGAACAAGATATTGCAATCCGGTCATGAAGGTAATTCAATAATTATTTTCTTTCAAGATCACTGGATTAATTACCACGCCTGTGGGATATTTGCCATCTCTACCTTCAAAATTAAAAGGTACATAGCACAGGTCAGTCTTTACTATACCAACACCAATCACAATAGTCACACTCCCAGATACCCTCAGATCTCTTGCAGAGTCCGACAATATCCTTTATCACCACAATCCTCTCTTCCTCTCTCCTCTTAAAAATTACGACTGCCTGCTATGTACAATTATTCTATATTTACTTTAATATCCCACCAAAAAATAACAGCTGTGTGTAATTTTCCCATCAGGCTGAATCTAATTAAACAGCAAACTACAAGTTCCCCATTTTCGTAAGAAAAACTCTTCCCTTCATGACAAGATCACTATCAACACATAAGTACGAGTAATAAACTCGGAAAAAAAATTACTATTTACAGTAAAACCTTGTTTTTACATTCTCGGTTTTTACGTTTTCCTGCCATTTACACCATTTTTTGTCGGTCCCGTCAAATTTCCTATGTTTACAATGCTAATTCGCCCTCGTTTTTGCATTAACATATTTACGCTTTTCCCGCGTTTTACACTTTTTGAAAGCATGTTTGTGAAGAAAAATGATGTAATTTACATAAATTGACACTAGCATGGCTTTCCTCTTAAAGTATAGCGCTTAAAAATTATTCGCATTCGAGTTTCTTGACACTTTGCGCTTATTTGAACGTATATTTCGCGTTTCGTTGTTGACTTCAAGATGCGCCTATTTGTGGCAATGTAGTTCTTCTTTTCACCAGCTTCTTTGACAGAGCGCCTGGCATGTACTCAGACAAACAGAACGGTTTGTTAACAAGAGAATAACGCTGATTTGTGGCAGTGTAGTTCGTCTTTCCGCTAGCTTCTTTGCCAGAGCGGCTGGCGAGTACTCAAACAATCAGAACCAGTTACTTCGTTGAAGTGAGAATAAATAGTTGCGTTGTTTTTGTGATACATATTTCTGGTTAATAAAGAACTTTATCTGTCACAGTTGGATATCATAATACCCACAACCTCAAAAAAGCAATAATAGTGAGAGATGCCGATCCTATGCAAACGTCACAAAAATACTTATGCATATGTTTGTACTCGGGAACGTGAATAAATACTCGAATATTGTCATGTGAAACATCGAAAAATACTAAACGAACGAAACTGTAGGAGATTTACTATGTAAATAATTAATTCCGGTAAAAGGCAGTAATTTTGAAGATGTGTTACATAGCCTGGCAGCGGTGTCCAAACGATATTTATCGAAGTGGTTCAGGTAATTTTGAAGATGTGTTATAGCCCAGCAGTGGCGTCCTCGATTATAATGACTGAAATTACGTCAAAAATTTCCACTTCCCATAAAATTACCAGTTCTTCCTAGTGCTTCAAATAGCGGTGTCCTCGATTATAATGAATGAAATTATGTCAAAAATTTCTATTTCCCTTAAAATTACCACTTTTTCCTGGCGCTTAAAATAGTAAAAATTTGGGTAACCATTATTGTATAATCAACTCCCTGGGGAGTATTTAGATGTCTGTTATGTACATATATCACACACAAACTACGAAAATGCAAGGCTGATCCAGTAAGCATATTTTACCATTTAAAACATTATTTCCTGCATTTTACACCATTTCACGGAAGTCCCCTGAAAAGCGTAAAAACGAGGTTCTACTGTACTTGGAAACCAACTTATACCAAAAACTTAAGACCTATCAATACCATGTGTATAGGTACAGTATCATTTTACTCACGTGATATAAATTCCTGCACTCCAAAATCAGTCATACAATCGCACCTTCCTTTCCGTTATATGAATGTGGCTTATATCCATACATATAGCTCACATATAGTATTTTTAGCGCATTACACGAATCCTTTCCAGCAAAAAAAATTCGTAAGGTTGTACCATATTCAACTCTTTGCCCTACAACAAGCTAAAAAATTTTTTTCTGGGCATAGTCTGCTTCGAAGGAACGTCATTTATTCTGTGCCTTCACAATATCAGGTCGACCAGTGGAGTGGATGCCATCTTGCGTTGACCAGCTGCCAGACACTCGCCCAAGCAACGTATTAACATGAAACATTAGTCACAGCGACTAAATACCAAATAATGGAAAAATTTTACCATGTAATATGATTCTTCTAAATAATTAATTTTTTTATACTGATGCGCTTTACTTTGAAACATAAGATGGTGCGGCTATTTCATTTGCGAATGCCCTGAAACGCGACAGAATCATTCTGACCTGCTTCAAAGTCCCAGTGATTCTGAAATGAGTGGTACCTTTCCTATTTTGAATGATGCAACTGCCTGCTGTAGGTATTTACACAGAAAAAATACCATTACTTTTGACTTTTATACTGTATGTATGAATGTATTTGTCATGAATGTGTCACCTATAACCTGTAAAGCATCTATTTATGAACCTAATGTGACAATGATTTCATTTAACAAATGAAAGTGATTAATTACAGTAGGCTTTAAGCATTGATTTCTGTGTCAAAGTTGATCGTAGAGGTTAGTTTTCAGTATTCTCTATTCATATGTTGGCATATCATCATGGACCAGTTAGCGTCTGAGCATGACTCTTAGATTCAATTTTTCAAAGAATCTTTAACTCTAAATAACAATTTTAATAGTACAGAAGATTCATTCCATATGCCATTACTTTCTGTATTCATTTGGAAACATGAAGTCTTCCCCACTTTATTCAATAACTGCTAAAGAACACCGTTATGGGAAAACTAAAAACAAATATTTCATGTTAATTACTTGACTGTATGACAGATATAATTATTTTACAGGTTTCAATAATATTGTTGCTAATTTATTGTTTGGATATCATTTTTTTAATTGTTGGATCAGAACTATCAACTAAAACAGAATTTAATAAATTATTATTAAGTAAATTATATAAAATACAAACAAAATTCCTACACAGTTGTAGTAGAGGAAAATTCACTGCTTCCTGACGAAATAAATTGCATTCTTTTTTACTAGAGATGAGTCTGTAGGAGTGACAATGGAATCTTAATTAGATGAATGAGGCTGCTCATGCTAACATAATTTTAAAAAGTTGGGTTCAATACTTGACAACTGTAGGCAAATGTCTGGTTCAGTATCTAGACAGCTTCAGTACTTAGTTTTGTTGCTACATAGACAGAAAATCCAGAATTGCACATGTATGTTGTGGCTTTCTCAGTGAGGGGGTAGAATTTTTTGTGTTCCAAACAGGTACAAAAGTTAGAGTAACTGTCATTATCGAAAGCAGATTTCAAGGTGAAGTCTGTAGCAATTTCTATCAGCAACCCATATTTATTTGTAGTCAGAAAGTTCAGTTTTTTGGATACAGTGAATGGGGCGACCACCTATTCATATTCCTGCAGCTTGTTATCTTCAGCTGCTGTTGGGAATAATGCTCCGACAATGACGTTAATCTTTGGAGACGTTCGAGGGTTTGATGAAATAAATTGTTCCCAATATCCAAAGTCTTGTCTTTCCAAAATCATTGAGAAGAGGAAAAAACACTTCCTTCCCCTCCTTGACACTCTCTATCCAAAAACTGATTTTCTTCTTGAATGCTCAAAATGTGTCAGTTTTACTTTTGCCTTCCAGTGAAATATTCATTCCGATCATACTGGAAAAAATATCTCTACCACTCTTTGTCATTGCTAATTTGGTATTGTAGTCAAAAAAGGAATCTAGGACTTCGGAAAGTAATTCATATAATCGAGAGAGTGCACTCCTACATGGAGCCATCTCACTTGTATGTGAAAGAGTATCTTGCACAGTATTGAGAATAGACTTGACTCCAACAGATTCATCTAAAACCTTTCTGAAAAAGCAGGCATTTGTTTCGTAGCCATCCTAAGTCTATGGAGAGCGCAATGACCACTGCTGCAGTTCTTCGGCTTTTATTTTATTTTCATGATCTCTCTAACTGTTGGATACGTAATAGCTTTTGAACCATCCGTGCACACATCTGTGCAATTATATCATGAACTTTTGTAAAAAAATTCCAATAAACTGAATATTTCAACACCGGTTGTATTGGCAGGTAGTGGTTCACACACTCAGAGATCCTCTCTGAAATGTCTTGAATGTTCAAAAGAGACAAAAGCCAATTAAATCACTAATCTACATCTACATAAATACTCTACAAGTCACAGTGAAGTGCATGGCAGCAACGTTAGTAGATTCATATATTTGGAGAGCAAAAATTGGTTGTGTTGGATGCAAGAAACCAGAGATTCTTTCACCTCATTTGACATGTCAATAATGCATCTCAAGTTTAATTGTGTTTTAGTCTAGCATACAGGAAACAATAGTGTTAGCACACGGTTTTATGTGAGTTTCACCAGTGGTATGGGCTTTGCCTGCGTTTCCCACTCGATAGCTTACCAAGGACAAGAAGGAGGTTTTTAAGGAGCTTTGCATAAGTTTTCATGCAGTTTTGAGAAGCAACTAATTCAATCCTCTTCCTCTTGAAAAAATTCAATGTCTTTAACCTGGAAGTCCGAATGAGTAACTGGGACCACTGAAATGTTCGGAAGGACTCGTGTGTAACTTACACAATGAGCTTTACCCTCCGCTGTCTCGATAAAGCCAGAATCTCAGTATCTTTCATTGTAGTTAACACTTTTTTGTTATTCCACTTCTACTCCATTAATTTTCTGAGTACGGGCTTGGCGAATCTTGGGTCCTGAGCTGTGGAATGTGTCGCGCCAACATACTGCCACACTGCCACACTGCTTCAACGACCACTGTTCGGTGCAACAGTAGAATGCTGTATATTTCAGAGCCTGGGGATCTTGGCTTAATCACCTGGGTCACAAGGATGGTACAAACCTCTATATTAAAAAAAAAAAAAAAAAACCAAACCCTCAATCTCGAGATGTTCTACATGCTGAGGAGATACATGGCTGTTGAGGTTGAACAGTCATTAGCGAGCAACCTCTGAGAAACCTGCCAATCTTCAGTTGTATAAGGCTTACCCAGGCAAGCGGGGCTCCGCCAGGATAGACCTTTATATCCCTAGCTGCTCGTGGGAACACCATGAAAAGATCTCAGAGCAACGCTGGTAAGATCTCAGAGCAACACTGGCGACTGTTCATTCACCATCTCTAAAAGAGGAAGAGTTGACTGTAATGTGGCAACATATAACCCACACATGTTCCCTTAATAATAATAATAATATGGTTTTCTGTTCCACAGGACCTAATTGAAGAGTAAGACTCCACGGTCATGGAACAAGTCAAAAAGCAACTTCTTTGCTTTCTACAGTATGTCTGCCTAGGTGTACTCGTGTCTGTGTGAATGTGTGGGCATGTGTGCATTTGTTTACCCTCCATTTTTTCCCCCAAGGTAAGTCTTTCCTCTCCCGGGATTGGAATGGCTCCTTACCCCCTTCCTTAAAACCCTCATCATTTCCTTTTCCCTCTCCTTCCCTACTGCCTGAAGACGCAACTGGGTTGCGAAAGCTTGCGATTGTGTGTGTGTGTGTGTGTATTCATTTATTTATTTGTGATGCTGTCACACCTGTGCTCCTTCGCCTGGTGAGTAATCTTCGTCTATTTTTTATATTTTATTTTTCCTGCTAGGAATTTTTCGTCTTAATAATCAATACATTAATTGTTACACAAGAATGGTAACAGAAAATTTTTAAGTAGTCCTATGCACATGACACTCTTAAGACAAAGTGAGAAGAATCAATAAAGAAAAAAAATGAATTAGCTTAATTGCTCAATTTTTCTAGGAGTTCCTCGACAGAATAAAAGAAGTGAGCCATGAGGTAACTCTTCAGTTTAGATTTCAAAGCGCGTGGGTTAGTGTTAAGATTCTTTAGTTCTTGTGGCAGCTTATTGAAAATGGATGCTGCAGAATACTGCACACCTTTCTGTACAAGTGCCAAGGTGGTGTGATGCAAATGTAGATTCGACTTCTGTCTAGTATTCACAGAGTGAAAGCTACTAACTCATGGAAATAAGTTGATATTATTAACAACAAACGACGTTAAAGAAAAAACTTATTGTGACACCAGTGTCAATATTCCCAGACTACTGAAAAGGAGTCGACATGAAGTTCGTGAACTTACACCACAAATTGCTCGAACCACCCGTTTCTGAGACAAAAATATCCTTTTTATTTCACTCAAGTTACCCCAAAAAATAACACCGCACGTCATAAGTGAGTGAAAGTAAGCATAGTAGAGAACTTTTCATGTTGACAAATCACTTATTTCAGATAGTGTTCTAATGGCAAATATAGCAGAATTTAGTTTTGGAACAAGCTCCTGAACATGGGCTTTCCACGACAGCTTACTGTCTATCTGAACATCTAGGAATTTAAACTGTTCAGTCTCACATATCATATGCCCATTATGTGTAATCAAAATGTCAGATTTCATCAAATTATGTGTTAGAAATTGTAAAAACTGAGTTTTACTGTGATTTAACATCAACTTGTTATCTACAAGCCATGAACGTACCTCTTGAACTGCATTATTTGATACTGTGTCAATATTACGAACAACATCCTTCACTACCAAGCTGGTATCATCAACAAACAAAAATATTTTACAGTCACCTGTAATACTCAAAGGCATATCATGTATATAAATAAGAAACAGCAATGGTCCCAAAACAGAACCCTGGGGCACCCCACACTTAACTGTGCCCCATTGTAATGTACATCATAGCCATTTTCAACACTTGTTGTCTATTATTAAAGTAAGAGGTGAACCAGTTGTGAACTACTACTCGTATTCCTTAATGTTCCAACTTCTGCAACAATATTTTGTGATCAACACAAACAAATGCTCTTGTTAAATCAAAGAAGACACCTAATGTCCGTAGCTTTTTATTTAACCTATCAAGTGCCTCACAGAGGAATGAAAATATAGTATTTTCAGTTGTTAAACCACTTCTAAAACCAAACTGTACATGTGACAACAAATTATATGAACTGAAATGATCAATTAATCTTGAATATACAGCCTTTTCAATAACTTTAGAAAAAACTGATGGCATAGAAATAGATCTATAATTGTCTACATTATCCCTTTCTCCTTTTTTATAAAGTGGTTTCACTACAGAGTAGTTTAATCTGTCAGGAAACTGACCATTCTGAAAGGAAAAATTGCAAATATGGCTTAGTACTGGGCTAACATATGGATAACAGTACTTTATAATTCTGCTAGATACTCCATCATATCCCCAAGAGTCCTTAGTCTTTAGTGATTTAATTATTGTCTCTATCTCCCCTATGGAAGTATCATGGAGGACCATTTTAGGTAACAGCCTCGGAAAGGCATTTTCTAAAAAATTTAATATGATTACCTGTAGAAACTAGGGTTCTGTTTAGTTCACCTACTATATTTAGAAAGTGATTATTAAATATAGCACATATATCTAACTTGTCAGTAACAGAAACATTTCTACTATGCACTGGCATTATATCTTCTATCTGCTGCTGCTGACCACACACTTCCTTCACGACTGACCAGATAGTTTTAATTTTATCCTAAGAGTTTGCTATTCTTTTTGCATACAACGTACTTTTTTCCTTTCTAATGATATTTTTCAGAACCTTACAGTAGTGTTTCTAATGAGCTACTGCATCTTCATTCCGACTGCTTCTAACATTTTGATACAATTCCCCCTTTGAACACAATACTTTATTCATCGGGCAACCACAGTCCAATTGATTCATTTTGTTAATAACACACCACTGCAACTGTTAAAAATTCTTTACAAGAACTCACAACCGGTTTCACAAATTAAATTTGCATCATCAGGTGCTTATATCTTTCAGATCTTAATCAAATGTTACTTTGACTCTATACTAGCTGATCCCCATTATTATTCTAAAGTTGGAACCAACTTGCCTATAAAACCATCTATAAAATCTCTTTCTTCAAAAAGTGAGGCTCCGTCAATATGTATTAAAAACCAAATAAAATCCCATATTTAAAACAGTAAATTTTCATCAGCCAATGGCCTACCTCTGATATAAAACACTAAAAATGGTATTCAGCATGAAAGCCGCATCAAGGGGTAAAAGAAGATTAAAATCTGCTAGAGCACTGGCACTTTACCTCCAAAGCAGACAGCTGGGAGGAGAGGCGTTGTTGCTGCCGCCATCAGACTGGACACGTCACGGCTGAGCCCAACGCCAAGATACGCGCATGCACACCGACACGTGGCTCGATTGACTAGCGCCTACTTTAAATGGTGGGGACTAGCCGTGCATCAAGATAATATAATACATAACTACTAGAATTCATACCTAGCAGTTTTGCATCTCAAGGTCCAACAGGCCTAAATTATATGCAAAAAAATTACTCAGTAAAACCCTAGAAAAGTTAAGATACGTCATTCTTTAGAAAATCAAAATTAGCCAGTAGGTTACCATGGCGCAATTCTGCTTGGCAGTTAAGAATATTTTTGGGGTCATTCTTTAAAGCCCTGGAAATTGAAAGCTCCTCTAAAATATTTAATACATTCCCTTTTTCTTCCCGGTGTAGAACCTTCAAATTTTGTGGCTACATCTGTAATCAAATAGTATTTCTTGTAATAACTGCCCTGGAAGATGTATAAGCCAGAGAGGGAGAAGTTTTGAGATAAGGTTCAAGGAACATACTAGTTCTTCTGGTACCAAGTCAGCTGTAGGTGTGCACCTGAAAGAAATATATCATTTGATTACAGATGTAGCCACAAATTTGATGTTTAAGTTCATTACTACCTATATACTAACTAACGATATTTTGAAGTGAATGTACTGAAACTAGTAAATATGTTTATAATAAGTAGTATATTATAGATATTGTTACAAAAATTTTCTTACAGGTGCAACAGAACTATCAAACAAACATCTCACCCAACAATGAAGGAATATTTTAATGAAGTGTCACGTGCTTTGATACAGTATAATGCTGAAATGCTGCATATACTCACAGGAAGAGTAAGTACAGACTTGAGAATGAGAGGGGTCCTGCAATTAATTTACATACTTTTCCTATGAACACTATTAAACTAGAGATTCTGAAATTGATTGATGACACTGTTTTCTCCGTGTCATGTCATGTTGTTAATCTCTTTGTGAACTTTATATCCTTTCATGCTGGTAACTCAAAATAACATTTTGCTTTATCAGAGAGCATTAAAGTACCTTGGATAACCTTCCAACTGCCAAAGTTTGAAATATCAGAAAAAATGTGACTAATTTTATCATCACAATAATTTGAGGGTAAGTAGCAACTCATTGTAAAGACAATCACTGAGCCGCAGACAGGTTCATAGAAAAGATAATCACATTTACACAACTTAAATTTTTACAACCTTCATCAGAAAAGTACACACATACATGTACGATCTCACAACTACTCAGGCATAACTTGTGCTCACATGACCGCCTTGACAGTTGTGTGAATGTGATTGTCTTTTCTATGTGCCTGTCCTTGGTTCAGAGATTGTCTTCATGGTGAGTTACTACCCATCATATTATTGACATTCCAATCCAAACATTACGACTGTTACAGAATTTCATAATCTCATGTAAATACCGAAAGTTTGACCCTCTCATCTTTTTATAAAAAATACATATGTATAGGAGCAAATTAAGGAAATTAATTTTTAAAAATGAAATAAAAGTCAACAATTTTTCTACCTCTTATTTGCTTATAGTATTAAAAAAAACATAAGAACTACTAAATATCTGAATTGCAGTCTCCCCCCTCCCTCCACCATAGTTCCATACCTCTGCAACACACCTATTGAATTATCTGATAGTTTTTACACTCCCACAATTTTTTACTTTACAAAGATTAACACCATTCTTCATTGTAACTCTCTGAATACCTTTTAACATTCAGTACAGGATTAAGCAAAGTAATATGTCAAAACTTCACATAGAGTGAAGACACCTTCACCTGAAGTTTCCCTTCCTTGTATTCCATTGACACCCAGCATCAGTCAACCTATCTTTTTTGATTGCTCTTCTTTGTTTACGTTTACTGTGTTACTCGGAATTTTCTATTTATACAATACTTGGTTTCAATTGTTTCTTTCATTACAACCTTCTACAATACTTTTAAATCAGAATTATACTACGAAAAGCCTAGTTGCGAGACTGTGATAGGCTTTAAGCTTTAAGTTACTGGAGTTTTAGTGTCTTTTTTATGTACCTATCACAACTTGATCAACATTTTTGTGGTGAGTTCAAACTATCCTCATTATATTGAAACTTCCTGGCAGATTAAAATTGTGTGCCGGAACCAGGACTCGAACCTGGGACCTTTGCCTGTCACGGGCAACCGCACTACCGACTGTGCTATCCCGACACGACTCACAATGCTGCCTCACAACTTTACTTCCGCCAGTACCTTGCTTCCTACTTTCCAAACTTCACAGAAGCTCTCCTGCGAACCATGCAAGACTAGCACTCCTGGAAGAAAGGATATGGTGAGACATGGCTTAGCCACAGCCTAATGGATGTTTCCAGAATGAAACTTTCACTCTGCAGCGAAGTGTGCGCTGATATGAAATTTCCTGGCAGATTAAAATAGTATGCTGGAACCGGGACTCGAACCTGGGACCTTTGCCTTTCGCAGGCAAGCACAATACCGACTGTGCTATCCCGACACGACTCACAATGCCACCTCACAACTTTATTTCCGCCAGTACCTCTCCTCCTGCTTTTCCCAAACTTCACAGAAGCTCTGCGAACCATGCAAGACTAGCACTCCTGGAAGAAAGGATATGGTGGAGACGGTGGAGACATGGCTTAGCCACAGCCTAAGGGATGTTTCCATAATGAAACTTTCACTCTGCAGCAGAGTGAGCGCTGATATGAAACTTCCTGACAGATTAAAATTGTGTGCTGGAACTGGGACTCAAACCTGGGACCTTTGCCTTTCGCGGGCAAGCGCACTACCGACTGTGCTATCCCGACATGACTCACAATGCCGCCTCACAACTTTACTTCCGCCAGTACCTCGCCTCCTACTTTCCAAACTTCACAGAAGCTCTCCTGCGAACCATGCAAGACTAGCACTCCTGGAAGAAAGGATATGGTGGAGACATGGCTTAGCCACAGCCTAAGGGATGTTTCCTCATTATATTCTCAAATCAGCATTTTATTGAATTAACATTTCATTAACAAATGGAGGATAACTAGAGTGACATATGACAACTGTCATTAATATATTGTGGCCAATGTAATCCACACTGAAATTGTATGTAGAATGTGCAGAAAAGTTTTTAAGCAAAATCTTGAAGGGAAGATGGCAACGGGTATAGATTGCAGTGCTACATCATTCCAGAAAAATAATAAAGTAAACAGTTCATTGTGTAAAAAATGCCAAAAATGTGTGGTTAAAGGAATTTTGTGTGTCAAATGCAACTTCTGGTTGCATGAAAAGTGTGCCAAAGTTACTCTGAAATTTATCAGTGACAATTTTCAGTGGTCATGTTCAAACTGTTTAGAAGAAGAAAATACGTGTTTAGTTTTGGCTGTGAAATCAAAAAAATGAAATCATAAAAGTATTGGTAAGCGATATGGACACTTTGAAAAGTGTGATATGTATACTGAAGGAAGAAAACCAAAACCTGAAGCATCAGGAAAAGTGTGTTTGTACAAAAACTTCTGTTATGGACAGCAGCCAAGAAAAGGTGCAAAATACTTAAAATGGACAGAAACGTGAAGATTGGCAGTGTTGTTCAGTTTCTCTCCTTCGTAAATACAATGCAACAGCTGTGAAACTAACCTTAGATGGTAAATCAGTGAACAAACATAGGCCTAAATTGACTGAAGTAACATGCAGCGAAAGTGAAACTAAAGATCAGTTCCTCATTGTAGGCGACATTATGGAGAAAAACCTAGAAGTAACAAAGTCAGAAACAGATGTACATACAAGAGGCAGTTCACAGCTAATTCAAAAACACCCGAACAACATACAGTGCTTGAAAAAACTTTCAAGAGACTACCGACCAGCAGGAACAGGAAAAATAAGTTTATTTGCAGACATTCAAGGCCATAACTTGGCCACCAAATTTAATTATAGTAGCATCCACAATATAATTAGCATTGTGAAACCAGGGGCTAATTTTCAGAAAGTGACTTCTATGAATTACAGTGTCAAACCAAAAGCA
The DNA here is from genome assembly GCA_026315105.1 of Locusta migratoria. Taxonomy (NCBI): domain Eukaryota; kingdom Metazoa; phylum Arthropoda; class Insecta; order Orthoptera; family Acrididae; genus Locusta; species Locusta migratoria. The sequence goes on from CM048744.1 coordinate 504,096,910, forward strand.
ACAGATAAAGACTTTTTCGTGTTTTTAGCAGGTACAAACGATGTGGCAAGAAACAAAAGGCCTATTTATCTTGCTCAAAAGAAGACTGTATGACCGGATAAGCACAATGTGATAGTGTTTTCTGTTCCACATCATTATGACCTGCCAGATTGGTCGTGTGTAAATAAAGTGGTACGTAAAGCATATCAGAAGATGCAAAATATATATGTGAGTTTTAAAAGCGTAACTTTCGTTGACATAAGCAGCATAGAAAGAGAATACTACAAAGCCCACGGTCTTCATCTAAACAATTAGGCAAGCGCCTTGTAATAACAAGGATCGAAGAAATAGTGAACAGTAAGTTTGATGTGCAGTTTTGTGCTACAGAGACCATCCCTCCAGTGGACAAAAATTGCGAACCATTGGAAGACTCGGCAACAGAATGCCAATCTTCAAAATCAAGAGCAACAGTAATAAGTACACAGAGGATGCAACTAAGACTGAAAAAGGTTGCAATTTAGGACAAGCATTTTTTATGGTGTTGTTGCAGAACAAGGAGAGAGCTGGTCTACATGTGAGTAACACGGTTTCATGCCATGCAGATGTAAACACTAAACAAACTCTGAAGATTGTACACCAAAATGTACAATTGCTAACAAACAAAGTAGGTGAATTAATTTACTTGTAAGTAATGAATGGAAGGATGTTTCAGTGTTATGTTTCTGTGAACATTGGATACCAAACCAGTATTTTCATAGTTTTTTATATAGGTTGTGATATAGATTTTGAAATATCAGCTGTTGACTTACTGGCTAAAAAAACTATTATTTTATGTGTGTACAGATGTCCTGCTAGCAATATAAGTGGTGGTGTTTTTTCCAAAAAATTAGACCTTGCTCTAGGACAACTAACGACAGTTGGGAAAACATTGGTACTCTGTGGGGATTTTACATTGATTTTCTTAGCCAAAGCCCTCAGAGAGATAAGTTCTTAAATATAATAAAGGCCTACAATCTGTATATGACTGTTAATTCCCCAACCCATATAACAAAAACTTTACTGGTTTTGGATATTATCTATCATCAGAAAAGTCTGTAAAAAATTACAATAATGAAATATACACAAGTTACAATGAAATATGACATAACCCAGTAGTTTTATCCAGAAGATACCTGTCTTATTCCATTCCCACCCTACACTTCCCTATCATGCCCCTTGACTCTTATGGTATTACAAATTCATATAGCCTTATTGTAGATGTAATCACACTACAGAATGTCTGTGAAGATACTTGAGAACCATACACTTTCTAAAGAGGGGCTGCAGTCATGACTTTTCTAGATAATTGAGTGATTTGGCATTGTAACAGTATTCATCATAGCCTACCTATATTAGTGACACAACATGGCTGGAGGCAAGGGAAATAATAACCATTGCAGCTCTTCTTTGTGGCTTGTTGATTGCATCCATTTAATTAATGAAATAGTTGAGAAATAGACACATGAGTCATTCTCTAAAGTTCTAGAGTGCGTGTACACCCATACGGCTACACTTTTCTCTGCCACTATATTCTTCAGCCACTGAAGCTTGGCCAAGGTGAGAAATTGTGTCCCAAGGTGGGTGAAAATAGAGGGGATACATGAAGTAAAAGTTTAGTAGTAGCAGTATCTGACAGCTGAGAAAGAGAAACAGCTGGTATATGGGATAGGAATGTGGTATTGGTGCTCTTATTCTGGATAAAACATGGGGAGTTGTGTGCAGTGCACAATGACATTGGGGCACAGATAGAACAGAGGTAAAGTGAGACCACAAAGAGGACAGTGTAAATACAGGCTGAGAGAACTTATTGTTATGGGGCAGGAGTATTGTTGGAAGTAAGATAGGAGCTATCAGAAATGAAGGCCAGGAATTCTGGTATTAATGGCTGTGTTGCAAGGATAATTTCTATCAATGCAATTCACAGAAGCTACTGTGGGGTGGAAGGATCCAATGGCATGTGTTTTGAAGCAACCCCATCCTTATCTCAGCAGCATCTGTCTTCTACTAGTTTCTCGACAGAACAATGTACTGTGGACTAAAGCCTACTAGAGGCCTACCATTTGTGAGCTGTTACACTTGAGACTATCTGACCTTTCACTGGTCACCATCCCCCTTCAGTTTCGCCAGCCTCTTAAACTCTGCCACCTCTAGCTTACAGGGCCCAGGCAGATTCAGGCTGCAACAGTCACTCCATGTGATATGTGTACGTCTGAACTGCAGTATTCATCTCGTCTGTATCTTATAGGCTCATAAAAATTTTGTTTCACCTATTCAAGAGTATAGTATAAACTAGGTTGCAGGTGACATTTTATTACAGCATAAGCAGTGATATTTGTTTTTAAGTTTCCATACATGAAATAAAATAAAATAAAAATACATTTCTATAAGCAAAGCTAGGCCAAAATACCTCATGTACGCAGCCGTCTCAAAATCACCTTGTGCTAGGTACAACTGCTTTACTTATGGATGACAAATAAAATGAAATTCCTTTTTGATTGCAACAACTGCAAAGAAGTGAGTGATAATAAAACCAAAGAAATCACTTAATTTTTATGACAAATAATATACATTTGTTCTTCATTTTGTCCATATGAATAGTGACACATCAAATACACACATTGTATATAATCCTATCTTTAGATTGTAGGTGGTATGGTTCTGTAAGATAGCAGGTAACTTGCAAGTTTAGTCTGCATTGTAGAATGTGACTCATTGACAGTCCTGGCACAGTGGGGCCCCATAACATCAGGTAGCACAGAGATGTGATCTGTTAAAATATCTGATCTTTTGATGGGGGGGGGGGTTGTTTACATAGAGTGTTGAACAGCTAACCAGCCTCAAAGTAGCTCCCTTGGGACTCCACACAGATCTCCCAGTGGTGCTACCATTGTTGTAAGCTGCCAGAAAAACTACACTTGGAATGGAGTTTAGCTCAGCTGTTGCTGCCATCATGGCTTCTCTTGCCTGAAATCATGTTCCTTCCAACGACCTGTTGAGTTTGGGGAAGAGCCAGATGTCCCTAGGAGCCATATGGGGAGAGTAAGAGGCCTGTTGAAGAACAGGAATCTGGTTTCCTTGCCCCCTCCCCCTTTCTGAAAATAAATAAAATAAAGTCTAATCAAGTGCAAGGAAAGTGCTGGAGCATTGACACAATGGAGTTGCCAATTTCCTATTGCATAAATCTGGTCTCTTGTGCCACACAGCATCATGTAGGCAACAGAGGATATGGCTGTAGTACTTTTTTGTGATTGGATTATACTGAAGAATACTCTCCACAAAGATGTGAAAAAGGAATGTCAAAAAAGATAAGAGTGGTTGGCTACTACCTACCTGTGCTCAGTACTGCTGAAATAATACAGAAGTATAGATGTAAACATGGGGCAGAAGAAAGCTCATTCTCTCTCTCTCTCTCTCTCTCTCTCTCTCTCTCTCTTTCTTTCTTTTATTTATTGATTTATTTTTTACTATCTTTCATGATTGATTGACCCTGTGCTGCATATTCACTGTCTACCTTACTGCGGGAGTCAAAGGAAACAGTTACCATCACTTTGAAATTCTTGTGAACTTGGTGAGACATCTTTGGGCTTGGTGCTGAATGTTTCCTCTGTGATTACTGGGGTTTGGTTTCCCCATGGATTGAACCTGGCTGTCACCAAGTTCCTGTCAAAAGTTGATGCAGTAGCAATGCTTCAGTTGTGCCATGATTTCCCTTGTAATGAAAACCAATGTGAGTACAACACACAGTGTATGTTTGCAAGCATCTGATGTTATCAACAAGTGAGGAAAAATTAACACATGTAGGTCAGCTCATGCAAGCTCATTAGATTCATAACAATCCAGTGTTCGGTACCACATAATATGCTATGTGTAAATTACATTGTAGCTTAACAGGTATATGGCTTTAAATGAGGAATCATCCTGAAGCTAACAATGTCCTTAATCTTGTTTAGTACCTATGAGTGATGCAGCACCAAACTATTCAATTGTTTGGCTTCAGAATTATCAAGAAATAATCAGGTGGAAGTGATTAAGGGTACAATTAATATAGAGTAATATAAAAGGAGTGTGTGTGTGAATTACATTGCACTACACAGTGAATGCTGTAACCAAAATGAGGAAGAAAGGAAGGAAAATTATGGTTTAATCATATCAACAGTGTGAAACTTCCTGGCAGATTAAAATTGTGTGCCAGAACCGGGACTCGAACCTGGGACCTTTGCCTTTCGCGGGCAAGCGCTCTACCGACTGAGCTATCCCGACATGACTCACGATGCCGCCTCACAACTTTACTTCCGCCAGTACCTCGCCTCCTACTTTCCAAACTTCACAGAAGCTCTCTTGCAAACACGCAAGACTAGCACTCCTGGAAGAAAGGATATGGTGGAGACATGGCTTAGCCACAGCCTAAGGGATGTTTCCAGAATGAAACTTTCACTCTGCAGCGGAGTGTGCGCTGATATGAAACTTCCTGGCAGATTAAAATTGTGTGCCGTAACCGGGACTCGAACCTGGGACCTTTGCCTTTCGCGGGCAAGCGCTCTACCGACTGAGCTACCCCGACACGACTCACGATGCCGCCTCACAACTTTACTTCCGCCAGTACCTCGCCTCCTACTTTCCAAACTTCACAGAAGCTCTCTTGCAAACACGCAAGACTAGCACTCCTGGAAGAAAGGATATGGTGGAGACATGGCTTAGCCACAGCCTAAGGGATGTTTCCAGAATGAAACTTTCACTCTGCAGCGGAGTGTGCGCTGATATGAAACTTCCTGGCAGATTAAAATTGTGTGCCGGAACTGGGACTCGTACCTGGGACCTTTGCCTTTCGCGGGCAAGCGCTCTACCGACTGAGCTACCCCGACACGACTCACGATGCCGCCTCACAACTTTACTTCCGCCAGTACCTCGCCTCCTACTTTCCAAACTTCAGTAACAGTGTGTTCATCAGAGATGGAGCACAAGTTCAGTTTTTCTGTTTTGGATTTGGAAGTAAACCGGTCAGCCCAGAAGTTATTTAGGGAAATCATAGAAAACCTTAACCTGTCAATAATGGAGGATAAATAACAACTCACTGCCAAGAGGCTCACTGAGCTGCTGACAGACATGAAAATAGATAATCACATTCACAGAACTTAAATTTTCAGACATGGCCTTCATCAGAAAAAGAAACACACAACATTTATGCAATCACTCAGATATCTATATATATATATAACTATCATGTCCGGCCACTCCAGCAACACAAGCATCTAGACTGAATGAGCTGGGGAGTGGTGGGGGAAGGATGCCGGTTAAAAGTGGGAATGGAAAGTTCCCTGTTGCATGATTGATTTTAAATGCTCTGATAGGCAGGAATTTGAATTGTTGCAATGAATACAGTGAAGGGAAGGGGTGGGAAAGGATAAAAGGGAGGTGTTAAGGAATGTGGGGACAGAATGGGGTGATTGAAATAATAAGAATAATAAAGAAAAATAAAAAATGCAAAAAAGGGAGAAAGTAAAGTTACGAAAAATAGGAAAAAATAAGTAAAAATAAAAAGTAATTACTTAAGGGGATGTTGTAAGTCGTGATACACAGTTGAAAGGAAGGCATGAGGTACAGGATAATGAGGGGGGGAGATGTTAGGCATAGTGTGCAGGGATGGGTAGTTATCTTTCGTTGAAAGAAATTACATTTGGCCATCTTGTACAACTGTATGTATTCTCTTGGGAATAATAATAAAAATAATTTTATGTCCCATATACAGCCAGAAAAATTCAGCCAAAGTTGATCAAAAAAAAATAATTCATTATTTGGCATCCTATATCTCGGGGACTAAAACAATGGCAAACATGAAACTTGGCATGTGGCAACCTAACAACACAAGTTTCTCAAAAATAAAGTTTCATTTAGGTATCGCTTTCCAGTACTGAATTAATTACTTGCAAAGTTGAAGATTTTAGAAACAGATCAAAAATGCAGTATTTTTGACCTTATTTTGCGAAAACCTATGTTCTATAAAACTTTCCAAAGTGGGCTGACTAGAAAGACCATTATTTTAACTGCATAAAAAGGTGTATTTGATCATCCAACATGGTCTAACAATGCTAGATAATTTGAATCAAAAAATCACGGTTCAAAAAGTGTTAAAATTTTGGATTCTTATATCTGCTAAACTATACGCATGCTGAACATGAAAGTTTGTACTTAATACGTTGGTAGCACATGGATGTGGCATACAAAATTTTAGCCTCCTACTATTTTCCATATGAAACAACATGTTTTAAGGAACCACAGAGACATGGGTTTATTTACCAACATTGACGAACAATGCTACATAAATTGAAGCAAACTAGGCAGAAAAATAGCTCTGCGAAAAAGGTTTTACCTTATTCCTTCAAACCGTCTTGATTGCAATTTTTTTATTAGTTAATGACGCGTTTCGCCCTTTAGCAGGGCATCTTCAGATTATCTGCGTAACAGAATTTACACAAAATTACAAGGCGGAATTACAAACGGTTATAATGGTACATGGGCTTATTTTGTGTTAAAAAGACAATGTAAATGGGAAACAAAGCTTACAATGCGCTCTCCGTGGTGTGACACCGTAAGTTGTTATTGCAGTGTAGCTATTTTTCTGGAATTTTTTGAAATATCATCCACATACTGATTCCCTGATTTCTACAAAAATCAGTTAAAAATTACAAATGTGTATCTCATTTAATTTGCTTCTTGATCATTTGTTTTTCCTAATTGAATTAAATCTATTCACAGTTGGAATGAGCATTTTAACAAGCATCCAGAAAATCACATTCGGTTTTTGAATGTGTGCTAATAAAATCTGAAAATGACGAATAAATTTGAGGGAATCTACCACGTCAACAGGCTAGAACGTAGCAACCTGTGCCCGTGTTACGTTGCATGTGGTTGTTATTTTTAAATTGTTAAGTAATTTCTCGCAATATTGCCTTGCACGAACTCATACATTTTGAGGCATTTTTCTTTTGTGGTGCAGGCAGACTAGGGCATTATCCTTCAGCTTGATCTCTGATCGTAGAGCAACAAGTAGTTTTTGCTCTACTGACCAACTGTCCACAGATTTGACCCCAATAGTAGTTGTGCTTGTGCTATTGAGCATAATTTCTTTCTGATCACCATTCAGGCTTTGGATCATCACTCATCGATAAACTTACATCCATTTTAAACAGCATTTATAACACTAGAAAGTAGTTAATCTAAATTTTACAATACTTTATAAGGACCACTGTTAACAACACAGGAGCTAGGAAACTGCCACGACACTGCAGGTAGTCCTGGGAAGTCAACTCGAAGACCTACTGTGTCTAATATTCTCCGCGTTCAACTATGAAACTCACCATTTTTCGGGCCGGCGTCAAGGGACAGGGTTGTAAAATGGTCTTCAGCTTGGGGAGGCCTGGATAAACGCAAAGTCAGCATAAGGCAGTGGGTGAGGGTGGCTGCAGGACCTCAGTTCTATATCTGAGTCTATGTTCATCGCAATGAAGTGCGATATAATGTTTCAATACAAAAATAAAAACACAGACTACAGGTTGCTGCAGTGTTGCCTGTTGACGTGGTAGATTCCTTCAAATTTGTCTATCATTTTAAGGTTCTATTAGCACACATTGGAAAACTGAATGTGATATTCTGGAAGTTTGATAACATACTCATTCCAACTGTGAATAGATTCAATTAAATTATGGAAAATAAATTATCAAAAAGCAAATTAAATGAGATACACATTTGTAATTTTTAACTGATTTTTGTAGAAATCAGGGAAGCAGTATGTGAATGATATTTTACACTGGGAAACCTTATGTTACTAAGTTGTTGTGTGCAAAATTTTGCCCTTATTGTAGTTTTCATTAAAGAGATATAAAAACCCCATAGGTAAAACCTTTTTCACAGAACTATTATTCGCCCTAGTTTGCTTCAATTTATGTAGCACTGTTCATCGATGTTGGGAATTAAACCCATGTGTCAGTGGTTCCTTAAAACAAGTTGTTTCATATCATACTGGTTTCGAAGCTTTACTAAAAACTGGTATTTGTAGAAGTGTTGAATACACCCTATTTTCATCTTCTCCCAAAAATCGTCACGTTTACGACAATTTCGTAGAATATTGGAAAATAGTAGGAGGCTGAAATGTTGTATGTCATATCCATGTGCTACCAACCTATTAAGTACAAAGTTTCATGTTCAGCATGCATTTAGTGTAGCAGATATAAGAATCCAAAATTTTAACACTTTTTTCGTACCATGATTTACACGTTCAAATTTTATTCAAATTATCTAGCATTGTTAGCCAGCATTGGATGATCAAATAAACTTTTTTATGCAGTTAAAATGATGGTCTTTCTAGTCAGCCCAGTTTGGAAAGTTTTATAGAACACAGTTTTTTTGCAAAATAAGGTCAAAAATACTGCATTTTTGATCTGTTTCTAAAATCTTCAACTTTGCAATTAATTAATTCAGTATTGGAAAGTGGTACATATACGAAACTTTGTTTGAGAACCTTGTGTTGTTAGGTTACCACATGCCAAGTTTCATGTTCACCATAGCTTTAGTCCCCGAGATATAGGACGCCAAACTTTGAAGTTTTTTTGGGTGCCGATTTTTTTGAACAAGATTGGCTGAGTTTTTCTGGCTGACTATGGCACGTAAAATTATTTTCATTATTATTCCCAAAAGAATGCATACAGTTGTACAAGGTGGCCAAATGTCATTTCTTTCAATTAAATATTGCCCAAGTTGCAACAACTCAAAGTCTTCAAAAATTCGCGCTCACCCTGCACAAAGTCGCGCATGGTGTCAAACAACTGACTTTATCTCGGACAGTATTGCTTTGACGAGTCTTAAAATTTACCAATGTTCATTGGGAACATGTGCGAATGGTCACATAACATTTTAACAAAATCTGTAATGGTCGAGCAGGGAGTACTAGGTGAGTTTACGTGAAATGACCCATTTAGTTGTTCCAGTCTAGGTGGAATCCTTCCTCCCCCAGTTCATACCACCATCCAACCGTGACTCTCTCACACTCCCCCCTAACCACCCTCTGTTCACATTTCAGGAATTCCTCACATCCAACTTGGCATCACCATCCTTCACCAAATCCCTTCATAAGAACACCAACCTTTCAGCAGAAGAAAGGACTGCATTACACAACATCAAAACAGATTCCAACCTAATCATCTGCTCTGCAGACAAGGGTGCCACCATTTGTAATGGATCACAGTGATTACATAACAGAAGGCCTACATCAATTGTCTGATTCCTCTGCCAAAAGCTGTGCCAGGACTTCCCCATCCAAAAAGTCCAAAATGATCTACAGTACCTGCTAAATGCTTATGGCCCTTCCCAGGAACTCCCCCACAAACCCATCTCCCTCCTCACCCCAACAACACCCCGCACACCTACATTTTACATGCTCCCAAAAATCCGTAAACCTAACAATTCCGGACGCCCAATTGTGGCTGGTTACTGTGCTTCCACAGAAGGAATTTCAGCTCTCGTTGATCAGTACCTCCAACCAATTGTTCGAAACCTAGTCTCTTACATACAAGGTGCCAACTAGTTCCTTCACAGACTCTCCACCATCCTCACTCCTTTACCTCCTGGATCCTTACTTGTCACTGTTGATGCCACGTCACTGTACACCAATATCCCACATGCCCATGGTCTTTCTGCTCTCGAACACTACCTTTCTCAACGTCTTTCAGACTCCAAGCCCAATACCTCATACCTTATAACCCTTACCAATTACATCCTAACAATCAATTACTTTTCCTTTGATGAAAAAGTATACAATCAAATCTACGGGACAGCCATGGGCACCCTTATGGCACCCTCCTATGCGAACCTTTTTATGGGCTGTCTAGAGGAAACCTTCCTGGCCTCCCAAATCCCCTGGTCTGGTTCAGGTTCATTGATGATATTTTCATGGTTTGGACTCTGGTCCAGGATATCCTATCCTCGTTCCTTCACAACCTCATTTTCTTCTGCCCCATTAGTTTCAACTGGTCCTTCTCAACCGGAAAGTCACTTTGCTGAATGTTCACCTCCACCTCACTGACGGCTCCATCCACACCTCGTCCACATTAAACCTGCTATTTACCAACAGTACCTGCTCTTTGATAGCTGCCCTCCATTCCACATCAAAAAATCCCTCCCATATAGCCTTGCCATTCTTGGATGGCAAATTTGCAGTAATGAGAAGTCCCTTACCCATTATGCTGAAGGTCTCACAAAGGCCTTCACAGATATACATTACCCTCCTGTCCTCATCCACAAACAGATTTCCCGTGCCATATCCCCACACACCACCAATCCTCCCCCCACCCCCAGTAACCAGTCACAACAGAGTGTCCGTATCACCCAATACCACCCTGGACTGGAACAACTAAATCACATCCTTTGTCAGGGCTTTGATTATCTGTCATCATGCCCTGACACTGCCCAGGATCCTTCCAACCCCTCCTAAAGTGGTGTTCCATCACCCACCCACCCTCCACAACATTCTAATCCATCCCTATGCTACTCCCACCCCCAACACCTTACCACAGGGATCATATCCCTATGGAAGACCCGATGCAAAACCTGCCAAATCAACTCATCCAGCAATTCCTATTCCAGTCCTGTCAACAGGCTTATCCTACCCCATCAGAGGTCGGGCAACCTGTGAAAGCAGCCATGTGATTACCAACTCTGCTGAAATCTTTCACGACATTTTATATTGGTATGATGACGAACCATTTCTTTGTCAGGATGAATGGCCATTGCCAAACTGTGGCAAGAAGCAAGAAGGACCACCCTGTGGCACAGCATGCAGCTGAGCACAGCACTCTGGATTTCGATGTCTGCTTCACTACTCGAGCCATCTGGATCCTCCCCTCCACCACCAGCTCTTTCTGAACTGTGCTGTGCAGATGGGAATTGTCCCTTCATCACATTCTATGGTTCCGCTACCATCCTGGCCTCAACCTAAGATAAGTTCCCATCGCAGCACCCTATGCCTAACATATTTCCCCAAAAGGTAACTTTCCATTCCTGCACCATATGCCTAACATCTTTGCCCCCTCTTCCTTCCCCACTCATTATCCTGTATCTAATGTCTTCCTTGCAACTGTGTGTTACCATTTACAAAATCCCAGAATTAATTACCTTTTTACTTTTTTTCCAATTTTTGATAACTTCACTTTTTACTTTTTTTTTGGCATTTTTTATTTTTCCTTCTTATTCTTATCATTTCAAATCCCCCACACTCGTCTATACTTTATTTTTATTCTTTCCTGCCCCTTCCCTTCACTGTATTTATTGCCGCAATTCAAATCCCTGCCTATCAGAGCATTTAAAATCAATCACGCAACAGGGAACTTTCCATCCCTACTTTTAACTGGAATCCTTCCCCCTCCACTCCCCAGCTCATTCACAGTCTAGATGCTTGTGTTGTTGGAGTGGCCGGACATGATAGTTGTATATATATCAATGTCCGAGTGATTGCATGAATGTATGTGTTTCTTTTTCTGACGAAGGCCATGGCTGAAAATTTAAGTTTTGTGAATGTGATTATATATTTTCATGTCTGTCAGCAGGTCAGTGAGCCTCTTTACAGTGAGTTGTTATTTATCCTCCATTATTGACATTCCTATCAGATTTTCCATTGTTGAAACCTAAATCTGGATGTATGGAGGTGTATTTGAACCACCGTCCTCCCAAATGTGAGTCCAGTGCACTACCTGTTGCACCATCTCTCTCGCTCATAATGAAAAGATACATAAATAACGCCAGGAAAAGGTAATTACATTTGTTAAGGGAGAAATCATTTGAACATAATTGTGGACTTATTAGGTGGTACTGAAAGCAACAGAAGGTAGGAGAATAAGGACTGGGGGAATGAAAAATGAAGTCACTTGTTATAATTTTGTGCAGAACACAATTATATCATTACAAATGCATGGTTTAGAATGGGAGAAACAGATGTTTTCATCTGAATATAAGGCACAAATTTCAAATACAGGTTTTAAACATTTCCAGGGGTAGAGGTGGATTTTTTCCTATAAATCGGTAGCATTGAACCGCAGATTAAAACTGAAGAAATTGCAGAAATATAAAAAATTAAAGAAATGACGGAAGGGTAAAAGCTGATGTCATTTTCTTCAGTTCAAAGAGTGGTTTGATGCATATTCCCATATTTCTCTACCCTCTGTAAGCTTCCTTAGCTCTGAACAACTTCTACAACCTAAACCCTTTTGAACCTCATTATTGTATGCACCTCCTGGTCTCCCTCCTACAATGACTAGCTTCTCTCAATAATAATAATAATACAGTAATAATTCCTTGATGCCTCAGAAGGCATCATTTTAACTGATCTTGTTTTTTAATACACTTGTGATATAATTTCTTTTCTCCTCAGTGCAATTCAGAAGCACATTATAAGTTACTCAATCTACCCTTCCAATTTTCATTGTTCTAAACCTCTTATTGCCCATTTTACACTTCCATATAGACAATACTCCAGACATATAAGCTCATTTCTGCAGATTCACCTTAAAATTTGAGTACATTCCATTGCTCTAGTTTACTTTTGTTAAAATGCAGCACACAACCCCTTTTAAAGACACTATCGAGTGCGTTCATCTGCCTCTTTCAAGTCCTTTGCAGTCTCTGATAGAATTACTTTGTAATCACCAAACTTTAGTCTTTATTCCTTCTCACTAAACCACTAAGCTTTAATTATTTTTCATAATTCCTCCTTAATTTCCTTCTCAGATTGCTAAATGTATTGGTTGTTGAACATTAGGGATAGGCCAGGACACTGAATCACCCCAACCAATACACCTCTCTCATGTCCATCAATTTTTACAACTGAAGTCCAGTTTCTTTCCAAAATGTAAATAATCTTATGCTCCCCGTATTTTACCCAGCTACCATCACAAGTTCAGAGTTGTTCCAGTCAAAACCTTACACTAAATATGTAAATGATATAAATGTAGGTTTATCCTTCGTCAATTTCTCTTCTAAGGTAGTTAATAATCAGTATTGCCTCATGTTTTTCTCTCTTTATATGCAGAATGGATTATCTTGAAAATCAGCCCCTACCAGTCTTTCTTTTATCTTCAATTAATTTCTGTCAATATTTTGCAAGCATGGCATTATCCATCCTTGTCTGCAACTTATATTTATGTAGGCTTCTGTAGGCAGAGGCAGTTGACATAAAAGTTGTCACACTCAGTGAGAGCCGAAGCCGAGCGCATTGATGTGCTATGCTCTGATGCAAGAGGCTGTTACCCATCGGGAGTTCGAATCCTCCCTCGGGCATGTATGTTTGTGCTGCCTTTAGTATAAGTTAGTTCATAAGTAGTTTCAGTAATGAAGGATAGGTAACAACTCACCATAAAGATGCTTGCTGAGCCGCTGACAGATACAAAAATAGATAATCACATTCACATAACTTAAATTTTCGGCCATGGATTTCGTCAGAAAAAGAAACATATACATTCTCGCAATCACTCGGACAACTATACACACACAACTATCATGTCTGGCCAGTACAGCAACACAAGCTAGACTATGAGTGAGGTCTGCCTCTTTCAAGTCCTTTTCAGTCTCTGACAGAATTACTTTGTTGTCACCAAACTTTAGTCTACTTTCCTTCTCACTCAACTTTAATTATTTTTCCAAATTTCTCCTTAATTTCATTCTCAGATTGCTCAATGTATAGGTCATCAAACATTAGGGCTAGGCCAGGACACTGCATCACTCCAAACACTACACATTTGCTTCCACTGGGTGTATCGAAAACATTTTGATTATACAATTCATTTCACACCAAGAAAATGACAATAACTCATTTTATTACTGCTCTTGCTATGCAGATGGCTCAAGATGATACACCAACAACTCCAAATAACCAAAATGGACCTGTAGGCAGACTGATACAGAGATATTTCCTGCAACATTTACCAACTACAAGCAGAAATGTGCCTCTTGTATATGTCATGATTGTTCATCAAGATCAAAGAAAGTAAGTGGGAAAGCATCTCGCAAGGAGACTGATTCTGTACACATATTACCAGTAAATAATAATATGAGACAAAAGCAAAAAGCAAAACAGCTCGCACCAGAAGAAACGTTCTAGAATATCTAAAAAAATAAATGAACTGCTCCAAGTGTGGATGGCAGTGATATTATTTTTCATGGCTATGCCCAAAATCTGAAACAATTTTTCACGAAGAGGCAGGTGAACATTAAAATTAAAAATAGCCACAATCATAGCTGAAGAAGAAATTCGCATCAACAGGAACAAATATTCTCTTCCGAGTGTTCGTACTCATCTTTTCGGAGTTTCTTGAGTTCGTTTCACTTTTGCTCAATCTCTATCACCTGCTGAAGCAACTTGCAATGAACTAACAATCCAGTGTAATCAACCATCAGAAGTGAGATAATTTGTAAATAATTACAGTCCATTTGCCTTGTATGACTGTAGTTTACCATGACAAATAAATTTTCTTTACGTCAATAAATAAAAAATGTATTTATTTTGACATACATTAAAGGAACTGAAAGTCGTTCTTCAGCCCACATTGGTGACAATAGTTGGTATATTGGTCTTCAATGTCATCCTTAATTAAACCACAGACTTCATCATAAGAATCAAGTGTCATTCTAAAGTAAATATAAAATCTTTTAATATCCTTACGAAGTTCTGACATCATAGTGTGATGTTCGCCGTGAGTTGTTCATTTTGTATTGATTTCATGTATCCATAATCTTTGTTTCCTGAAAATATATAATTAACAATAAACATGGTATATCCTGGTAATTAATTGTTTCATTGCAAATTTTTCTAATAACATAGTACAAATATCGTCTTCAGCTAGAGCTAGCAACAAGAGAGCCTCTTCTTCATCTGAAGACATTATATAAAACTCATATTTGTCTTGAATTAAAACATTTTATTTTAACTGATACTGCTACGTAGGAAAAGTTTCCTAATTGTGTGCACAGGAAAACTTCTAGAAAACAAGATGTCGCTGCAGTGTGGAGCTCCCTGCAGTGCTGTCTCCTGCACATCATGCGGGATTCCCACTCCAGCCATCCCAAACTGGTGTGTGAGAGCCTTTACTCGATAACTTTCCATCAACTACTACATACTGTATCCTTTCTGTCAGGAAATCACGAATCCAATCACACAAGTGTGGCGATATTCCACAAGCACATAATTTGATTAGAAGGTGCTTGTGAGATACAGTGTCAAAAGCCTTTAATAAATTTGGAAATGTGAAATCAACTTTAGATCCCTTGTGGATAGCACTCATCACTTGATGTGAGTAAAGAGCTAGCTGTGTTTCACAAGAACGATACTTTCTGAATCTGTGTTGACTATGGGTCAATAGTCCTCTTCGAGATAGTTCATCAGTTTTGAGGAAAGTATATGTTCTAAAATCCTGACGTAAACAGATGTCAATGATATATGCTTGTAATTGTGTGAGTCACTCCTATTACCTTTCTTGAATATTGGGTGACCTGTCCAACTTTCCAGTCATTGGGTACAGAATTTTCAATGAGAGAGTTGTTGTATATGATAGCTATGGAGCCATTGCATCTGCATACTCTGAAATAAACCTATTTGGTATACGTCAGGACTGGGAGACTTGTTTTTGTTAAGAAGTTGTTTTAACCCTTCAAGCATATGCCATCCAGTGCCGACCACTCACTCGGCATGTGTGACATCATACGCCATCCTGCTTTTTTCCCCCCACTTTACGTCTTTGCTGATGGAGTTTGAAGAACGGCAACTAGATGGCAGTGTCATACAATCCTTAGCTTCAAATTGACAGAGTTTACATTAAGTTATTTACATAGGCTACAATTTTACAAATGTTTTTTGTCTGTGTGTGAATGCCGATTTTCAAAAGTCTTGTGCAAGGGCTGGGGTGATTGAAGATGAAGTTCTGTGAATTTTGATGGATGGTTATAATGAAGAGGATGAGTTTTTATTGTCTTCTGATAATTCTTCAGATGATGAATCAACAGTGCACTCTCACCTGACAGGAAGGAATGTGACAGTATTTCTGCCCCCAAGTGCATTTGTCTTACGCGCTCCTGAAGAAAAGGCTTAACTATGGGTTCCCACTAATGCAACACCATTAACTTTCTTTGAATTGTTCTTTGAAAATGAAATAATAGAAATGAATGCCAAGGAAAAAAATTGAAACATCAAAGATTTTTTACCCAAGGAAAGTGAAAAAATATTTTCTCTGAAGAAATTGATTTGCAAAGAGATGTTGAGGAAGTTGGAATTATTTTAGCCTTCTCTTTTTTTTTACTTACTGATGTGGTTAGTGTCTAAAAGATTGTTTAGAAAGTATTTTACCAAAAAGAACACATAAACGCCCTTCTATGTAGCATTGGGTATTATGCGATGCCTTGAGATGTCTCATTCTCAAAAAAAAAACAACTTGTAAGAAATTAATTTTTATAGCTTAACTAAAACTATTTGTAGCTAAAGTGATTTAGCCTATTAAATTCTTATACTTTTAAATGTTTGAACTATTGTTTTCTCAATGTTATTTCCAGTACTTTATTAGATATAGCATTTGCAGCATGGGTGGGATATAGCAGTCACAAACGCACGCATAGATGTCATGCTTGACATGCCGCCATTAGGTAGAGGCAGCGTCATGCTTCACAGGTTAATACTCTGGGTACATCAACTTCTAAATTAAACATGCTGGCCATTGTCCTTGATTCAAACCACCTCTTTTGTTAATTTGATTAATGATGAAAATTCTCCACAGAGATAATAAATTATTTTTCAAAAGAGATAGATTGACTGGCCAGTACTTACCTTTATGCTGTACCGCCGATAGCCTCACACACAGAAAGAAAAAAGGACAAAAATAAAACAAGCTTTCTGAACTGGGTACTTAATGACGTTAATTACCTTCCCCTTCCTTTCCCATTCCTTTTTTCTTCCCTTCTCTCTTACCTTAAGAAAGAACCCATTTCCGAAAGCTTGTTTTATTTTCGTCCTTTTTTCTTTCTGTGTGTGACTATCGGCAGTACAGCAAAAAGTTAAGTACTGACCAGCCAATCTATCTCATTTGAATAATAATTCTTTTGTTAATTCATTTAATATAAGTTTCTCAATAGTTGTTGAATTTATACATGCCACATCTGATCTACACTCACATTGTTAGATTTGAAAGACTGGAGATTCTCTCTCAGGGAGGTGTTAATGAAATTTTTATCTGCTTTTTTGAATAAATATGTTTTTAATTTAATTTTTGTATATTTGGGAAATCCAATATTCAGTCTCTTTATGACATCTCTGTGTTCACTAACCCCTGTGTCTGTTTTGCTCTTTATTAACTTCGGATAATTTTTGCTAAGAGGTCAAGTGTGTTTTCACAACCATTTACTATTCTAGCGGGTTCATGAACTAATTGCTTGAGATAATTTTCGGCGAACGCATTCAGTACAAGTTTGGACAATGTTTTATGATTTTCTCCTGTTTTAAATATGTATTTTAGGCAACATCTTGAGGACAAATTAAAGTCACCAGCAGTTACAATTGTATTTTCGAATTTTGATCCAAGCTTTCCTTGAACATTTCTGCATTCGAACCACCTGCATTAGGGGGTCGGTAAAAAGAACCAATTATTAATTTAATCCAGTTGTCAGATATAACCTGTTAGTGCTAGTAGTTGTGGTACTTTCCCCACACAGCTATGACAATTTACAGTTGTTAAACTAATGGTTTTTAGCTGTGTGTTCATCCCACCTGTGACCAGTACCCTTTGTGACTGAGACCATTTTTGGGTGTTCCTGAGGCCCTCTAAACTAAAAACCACCCAGTCCATGCCACAGAATCCCGCTACCTCCATAGTCGCTTCCTGTGTTTAGTGGACACCTGACACATTCAGAGAAACATGGAATCCCACCACACAATGGTCTGAATCAAGGCAACTGCAGCCTACACGGTCACAGAACTCTCTGAGCCTCTGATGTAAATCCTCCACTTGGCTCTGTACCAGAGGTCTGCAGTTTGTCCTGTCAACTATGCTCCAAATGGTGAACTCTCCCTTCTTCTTGCAAGCAAGACTGGCAGTCTTTACCACTTCAGATAACCACTCAAATCCAGAGAGAATCTCTTCCTATCCAAAGCAATACACATCATTGGTACTAATATGAGCCACCACCTGTACTTGGCCGCACCCTGTACTCTTCACGACATCCTGTACATTCCACCGTTGGAATGATTCGACCCGGTATCCACACAAAGTGCTTTTTGGCCTTTTTTTCACTCCCTAGTAGCCATGTCCCTAAGGGACATATAATGCCTCAATTCAGTTGGATATATGAACAGGTGAGGCCTCATGATTGGTCCCTTAGGAAGTCTTCCACTATCTGCCACGCACCGGGCTGACCTCCCAGAGACTGGGGTCTCTGCATCATGACAAGCAGTTATTGGGGCTCTTCGTAGCTGTGGGTTGATCGGTAAACACGCTGTACATGACAGACATCTGTTCGGTTCCAAAAGCCAGTCCACAACAACAGTGCCCCTCGAACTTTGCAACTGATGGTAATAGCCTGAAGCTGGAAGCGAAGTGTCAACAACTCATTTTGCATTCAAACACACAACAGTCACAGTCCCTATCCATAACTACAGTACCTAGAGAAATGAACAACTAATAATGTGTGTTGTGAGCAAGTAAAGTAAACAGAGACAACTATAGAGATTCACACAGTGGAAGATTTTATTTCCCATATTGACTCATTCCATGACTATGGAGCCATGTTCCTCAATTGGGTTCTGAGGAACACGTCATAAATAACTAAATGTGGGATCAAGCAGTATCATCCATCAGTGTCAAGTCTGAACCAAGTGTGCCTCATAAAAACTGCTAAATATCAGTTACTTTCCACAAGATTGGTTTCTAAAATCTTGTTCCATTTTCCCTCCAAATACAAATCCATAACGAGTCAATCTCCAGAACAAATCAGAATTCATCTGTGAAAAGAACATTGGCCCACTGTTTGATCATTCAGATCACATGATGACGTCTCGAAGCAAGGTGGTATAAAGGCAACTGTGTGAAAGCTGGCTGTACACTTGTCTCGATACCGTTCTTCCAGTGGATGCTGCGAGGTTAAATGCTAACTGCTGTGTAGTAATAGGGTGGTATCAACGTACCCTTACAGCTAAGTAACAATCCCCTCTTTCTGCTGCCACATGTGGTCAGCCCTGCCCTGGTCTTTGGTATACAGTTTCATTTTCTGTAAATTATCACCAAATCTGAGAAACAACTGAACGATTCACATTAAGTCCTAGGTTAAGAGTGCCCTACTTCCATTCTTCCTATTACCCTCCTCCTCAGGGTGTCTGGTATGCATCTTTTCTGTGCAATATTGCAAAACGTCAAAGCAAAGCACCTAGTGTGGCTGACATTCTCTCAGAATTATTGCAATCATTAGTTGGGCCTAGTGGTCTTGGGGTAAAGTGCTCGACTGGTAATCGAAGGGTCTTGGGTTTGAAACCTGGTTGAATCTCAGATTTTTTCAGTCTGTTTTTTAACCCAGCCTTCACCTCTCAATGATGTGAGGAGTCACAGCAAACGACACACGGTTCAGATTCCACTTTAAGCTGTAGGTCCCCTTTCACCAGTTGGATAACTGGGTTATGTTAGGGTCGCGCAAGTCACCAAAGTAATGTCCAATTGAAAGTTTTGCACCAGGCCAATGAGCCACATGAAATTATTATATTATTATATTTTAATCACTGAGAGAATGTTCTGCAAAAAACTACTCCATCTAGTGTTCAAGATATGAGATCAATAAAATACCTGCAGTTTGTCAATGAAGGAACACCAAGCAAGGTGGCACAGTGGCAACACAATGGACTCACATTTGGGAGGATGGTGGTTCAAATCCACCTCTGGCCATCCAGATTTATGTTTTCTGTGATTTTCCTAAATCACTCCAGGCAAATGCCGGGATGGTTCCTTTCAAAGGGCACGGGTAATTTCCTTCCCCATCCTTACCCGAACATAAGATCTGCCTCTAATGACCACATTGTTGATGGGATGTAAACACTAATTTTCCTTCCTTCTTCCTTCAATGAAAGTAAGAACTGACATGTGTAATACTGGTAGTGGGCCTAAAAAAACAAAAATATTTGTAATGGGTCAAAAATTGCAGAGTATGTGCAATGTATAGGCCTAATCATGATAAAATAATATTATTTTCAGGTAAGTCATCATCTTCACTCATGAATGAAACTTGTATTATGAGAATGTGCAAGGGCTATCCAGAAGGTAAAAGACATTTTCATCCACCTTCGCAGTGGGTAGAGGTACAACCCCATCTAGGTGCCATAATATTCCTACATTCATTACGCATAGGGCAGTGGTATGATGTGGTGTGTGTATTAGCTACTTTGCATTCTGAGATATTTTAAAATGTGTACTGCAGTAAAAAATCCTGCCACTTGTGAAGTACCTACTGACTAATTAGGTTTTGTTGGCAATAAACTATAAGCCAATTGAAAATAATTGAGAACTGTTTGATGTGTGTAGAAAAGGAGTAATAAGTGAAAGCTGATTAAGGCAGTGGTGCATTAATTTTATAAATGTACATACCATTGTTTATGATAAGGACTGCAGAGGTATGCTAGCCTTGTGACTGATAAAGGTTTTGAGTGGAACATTATTGATCATCCTTTATACAGTCCATATTTGGCACCAAGTGGCTACCATTTCTTCTGAGCAATGAAGACATGGCTGGCAACACAACACCTTGATACTTGTCACTGAACTTCATGTCAGTGTAAAGCAGTGGTTGAAATTGAAGATGGCAAATTGCTAAAGAGATGGTTATGAAAAAATTATGCCATTGTATGACAAGTTCCTTAATTTGAATGGTGATGTTTAGAAAAGTAGCTTAAGAGTGTACCACAGTCAGACATGCCAAGTGTTACAATTTTATGTGTAGTGATCATGATTTTTAGGCAAAATGTATGGTGTTATGGGAGCCTGTGCTAAAATTATGGAATTAGCTATTTGTTTTAATTTAGTACTTTAGAAACCCAGTTTTTCATTGGGTCATTATATGAATCACTATAGTTTCAGAAATAATGCAATAGAGTGCCCTTTTATCATCAGTTTTGTACAAACAGCATAATATACACAAATACTGAAGTGGAGCCTAGTTAACTTCAGTACTGCAGGTGCATAATCTTGTAATTAGGTTGCTATTTGGTGCACTAATGTCCTTGCTATTATGTCATTAGTGAGTGTAAATCAGTTATGAGTAGCCCTTAAATTAACTCTTGCACTTTTTAAATTCTGTTTCGGACATAGGTTAAAGAATGTGAGGGTCAATGTAATTTTTTCTTCTAAAAGTTCATATACTTTTCAGACGTATATTTATCCTTTAGTAGATGCCTTTTCAACAATTATTTTTGTAAAATTAAGCAGCAAACGGAGATTTTTTACCCTGAATTTTTTTAATAAATTCCGGATTGTGGCCCTTGTACACCCTACACCTTCCTGAATTCTCACCGCATTACGGATAGCTTCTTTTCAATCTTGGCATCTCTGCATAGTGGGTAAAAATTAAAATAATCTTGAAGCAGTATTGGTGCCCCGAATGGTAACGAGATCACAGCCACAGCTGGTCATTGAATTCCATCAACAGCTTAGTTCCTCAGAACGTGAGTGTCAGGCCACAGCCTGACATCATGTCATTGTGGTAGCTGATTGACTTACTCTTGGTTATGCCATGACTCTGCCATTGCCCTTGTTCCAGATGGTTCCTACTGACACCAAAACACTGCTACTTTTGTAGCCATAAACACCAGAATGGAGGATTTAAATGCAACTCCAGACAAATACATGCAGGACCACATATGGCCTCTGCCGTGTGTAAGGCGTCTCTCGCCAAGAGTCTATGAGGCACAAACATGGAACCTCTTGTGTGCTTGCCTGCCTAACCTGGGCAGCTGATTCCATGCAAGCCACCTGCTTCTGCTCTCTGGCTGTAAGTTCAGACTTCAATCCTGGACAACAACAACACCGAAAGCTGGAACACCACAACTATCTGGCACACTTCTTCTACACATGAGGCATCAGTGACATAGGCCGACTCAGCTGCTGCTGGCCATAGTTCCACACCTTAGCCAGTCCTGGAGGTTGTTGTCAGTTTTGCTGACTACACAAACCCAGTGCACTAGAAACCACTAGCTGAGCACTCCATCACTGAGCTAGCATGTGCATCTCATGCAGATACTGCAGTTACTGTGTTGAACATTATGTGAAGAAAGATAGCACCCAGAATACTGTCCAAACTGAACAAATTATAAAGAGCTGTCGGATAATCAACACTGATACGCTGCAGCTTCCCCAACATTTTTTAACTGTTTCCCAAAATATCCACAGATCCTACACAACCTGAGGAAACATGATCGCATCCTGATAAACAATAATTATTAATAATGAAAATTCCAGGAATATTCAACAATATTTTTGTGAAGGATAGGTCACTTCTCACACAGTTCCGTCTGAGGAGCCACGGAAAGTCACAAATAATAGAAAAAAACTGCAAAGCTTCCGGCCAATATGGTCATCAATTGCAGAAACACATACGCATACACACTCGCACAGACACGACCGCTGTGGCCAGAGACAGTGGTCGTGTCTGTGAGTGAGTATGTGTATGTGTTTCTCCAATTGATGACCATATTGGCCGAAAGCTTTGCAGTTTTTTTCCACTATTTGTGCCATTCCGTGGCTCCTCAGATGGAACTGTGGTGAGAAGTGACCTATCCTTCACAAAAATATTGTTGAATAATTATTAATATTTATATTTGGTTTTCAAGTACATTTCCTGTCAAGAGCCTCCACGTTTTGGCTCCTATTTCGTTTTATCTGTTATTTTCTGGATAAATGAACTTGTAAATAAGTGATAGTATCAGCACTCTGAAAAAAATTCCTCGTTTTTTGAGAGCTTTTAGCTAATAAATCAATATTCTTGATTCATGTTAATAAGAGAGATAAATCTTGCCTCTACTTAATAGTACTACATAGTATAACTGTTTCATTGATATAAACAAGGTTCCAACAGGAATTAAGATTTTAAGCAAGATCTTATCTATTGTCTCACATGTGATAAATGTTCAAATTAAAAAAGAGAAGACAATGATGTTCATCTAAATAGTCTATCAAGATGAATAAATTCCTTGAGTGTGAATTCATTAGAAAATGTAATTCTGTTTGCAAGCTTAAACTAAAAGCTAAATTTATAATTGTGGAACTCTGTATGTGAGTAATGTTTTGTGATGGGAAAATTTTTGTAACTTTATGCCTGATTATCTTAAAAATAGCACAGCAAAGAAGAGTAGTCTATTGACAGTATCTAATCTTTACTGTAATTTCTATTTCTGATGAATTTTAATCTCTTTCTCTGAACTGATTAAAGTGCCACAGTGGATAAGACAGTGAACTGGCATTGAGGAACTGTGGAGCTCAGTTCACATCTGGAAATCCAGGTGTAGCTTTTTATATTGTTCCCTGAATCATTAAGATTCTCTGAAAAAGAACTTGTTTCATTCTTACCTTCAGTGATTTCATTGTCAGTGGGTCATCGTAGCTTTCTCATGTGTATTCCATTAACTGAAAAGCTAATGTAATTGACTCTGTAATAAATTAATAGTAATAATATAGCACTAAATTAATGGACCTTATTTTTTTATCAAACATTCCAGTCCTGAGTAGACATGTGATTCTCTGTTTCTGTAGGAGTTTCCAGCAAGTGATGGGATATTCTGCAAATGGATTAAAGGGAAGAAGTTGAAAAAGAAGTCAGCTAAAACCATCACTGTGAACGTTATTAGTCATCCAGCAATAACATCTGTTTTGTGGCCTATCTTGAACCAGCCGACTGCTGAAACTCATGACAGCAGAGAAAATGTGGTTAGTTTTCATCATGACATTGTAGTTTTAAAGATTTTAAACAATGATTTTAAATGAGCATGCTTCTTCAAAGAGAGCATATGTACAAATGTGCAGTCAGGTAGAATGTTAAATCTGCAAAAATTTGAAGTCACATTTCCTAATGTAATTATTCAATTTGTGACATTTCCTTTTCTCACTACCAAAGTTCTGATTTGTAGCTGAATTTTAGTTATTGACTAGTATTTAGTAAGCTGAAGTTCTGGATTATAGCTGTTTATACTTCTCAAACATTTTTCCTCTGCAGTATAGAATAATTATGGAAGGAAGATGCTTTAACATAACATCAAATAAATATCAAGAGTTTTGTTAAAGGGATTTCTATGTTTGTTTTTTGATAACAATTTACTAAATTATTTTATACAATCCTTTCTTAATACAGGAATACTGCACATCTTATACACTTCAGATTTGATATAAGACGCTCGTGAATCAAATTTCTCAACCTTCTACTGTTTCTCCATGACAGGACCCTTGCATTGTTTCACTGGGGGCATATACACTGGCCTGATTGTGCTACTTGCACGCGACAATGATAAATGCAGCATGCTCAAATGCCTACCTAGGCATTACATCTTTGAACATAAATCGCATGCCAACAAGAACAGTGACACAAATCAAAAATGCAGTACTTCAGAAGAGTGACGAATCAAGTACTAGCCTTCAACAAAAATGACACTACTCCCCTCAAGTGCACAAATTGTGAAAATGAAATGTGATTTTTTTGGTGCATGTCCAGGTTCTGCAGACACGTAGTTCAGCAATAATAAAAAAATTCCTTTTTTACTTGTGTCAATTTTCTTCCTGGTGTGTGATTATGTTATCTCACTTTATACTTGCCACTTCGAAAATACATAACAAAACCAAACATATTTATGTATTGCATCACTTGTTTTTCACAAATGTGAATTGTCAGTAAAAACATTCTCCTGAACGATATGTAACTCCACATAATTCCTCTCATAACAAGTTACATAGGCTTAAGTTGTTGTCTATTCATTGCTGCACATAAATCATTTCTTTAGTAAGGGCTATTAATATCTTATTTAATGCCAGTAGCTGCTACTCCACCCCATGAATCACAGACATTGCCGAGGCAGGGTGGCTTGCGTGCCTCAAGGATACAGATAGCCGTACCGTAGGTGCAACCACAGCGGAGGGGTGTCTGTATAGAGGCCAAACAAACGTGTGGTTCCTGAAGAGGGGCAGCAGCCTTTTCAGTAGTTACAGGGCTACGTCTGGATGATTGACTGAGCTGGCCTTGTAACATCAGCTAATGTGACTTTGCCACACAGCTACTGCGAACGGCTGAAAGCAAGGGGAAACTACAGCCGTTACTTTTCCCGAGGACATACAGCTCTTCTGTATGAAAATATGATGGCATCCTCTCGGGTAAAATATTCTGGACGTAAAATAGTCCCCCATTCGGATCTCCAGGCGGGGACTACTCAGGAGGATGTTGTCATCAGGAAGGACAATACTGGCATTCTACGGATTGGAGTGTGGAATGTTAGATCCCTTAATCGGGTAGGAAAATTAGAAAATTTAAAAAGGAAAATGGATAGGTTGAAGTTAGATATATTGGGGGTTAGTGAAGTTAGGTGCCAGGAAGAACAGGATTTCTGGTCAGGTGAATACAGAATTATAAATACAAAATCAGTTGGGGTTAGCACAGGAGTAGGACTGATAATGAATAAGAAAATAGGAATGCAGGTAAACTACTATGAGCAGCACAGTGATCACATTATCATTGTTAAGATAGATAAGAAGCCAACACCGACAACAGTAGTACAGGTTTATATGCCAACTAGCTCTGCCGATGATGAGGAGATTGAAGATGTGTATGAGGAGTTAAAGGAAATTATTCAGACAGTTAAGGGAGAGGAAAATCTGATTGTGATGGGAGACTGGAATTCGGTAGTAGGAAAAGGAAGAGAAGGAAAAGTAGTAGGTGAATATGGTCTGGGCAGAAGGAATGAAAGAGGAAGTCGCCTGGTAGATTTTTGCATGGAGCATGATTGAATCATAACAAACACCTGGTTTAAGAATCGCAAAAGAAGGTTGTATACGTGGAAGAGACCAGGAGACACCGGAAGGTATCAGATAGATTTTATAATGGTACAAACATAGATTCTGGAAACAGGTTAAACTGTAATGCATACCCAGGGGCAGGTATAGACTCTGACCATAACTTAATGGTCATGAACTGTAGGCTGAAACTGAAAAAACTGCAGAAAGGTAGGAAGATAAGGAGACGGGACTTGGATAAATTAAGGAAACCTGAAGTTCTTAAGAATTTCAGAGGAAGCTTTAAGCAACAATTGACAGAAACAGGGGGAAATAAAACATTAGAAGAGGAATGGGCAGCATGTACGTTGGACATTGTGCAAGTCTGGTGCAGAAAACAGGTTCTGGGGGTTAGTCCTAAGAGGACTGTTGTTGTACCATTCACAAAGAAGCATATACAACATTCAAGTTGGAATCTAAAGCTTTTCAATGAAGCGCTACCTGTGAAGGGGACAGTAAAATATCTAGGGGTTGCCCTAGATGAGAAACTGACATGGACCCCTCACATCAGGAATATTTGCTCCAAGGCAAAAGGTACTCTTGTGAGTACTAGGAGAGCTTGTGGCAAAAATTGGGACCTGAGCCCCAAGGGTATGCACTGGATATACACCACAGTGATTAGAACCAGGATCACCTATGGGGCGGTCATGTGGTGGAAGAATGTAGAACAGAAGGTTGCTGCTAAGGAGCTTGATAAGGTGCAGAGATTAGCCTGCTTAGCCATAACAGGTGGAATTAGCACACCAACTGCTGGGATGGAAACCATGCTGGATATGCCTCCATTACATCTTTGGGTCAAGATGGAGGCAGCAGCTGGTGCATACAGACTGAAATCTGGTAACAACTTGAACTCTTTGGGATATCCAGAATCACACATTAAAATAGTGAGTGAGGTAAATATAGGAAAGGTTGGGGAAATGCCAGCCGACTATATTATAATCCCATACTTCTTCAACAAGCCTTTCAATATAACAATTGGAAGTAGGGAGCAATGGGAGAAAATAGTTCGACACCGTACGGGGGATGTCTGGTTCACTGACGGGTCAAAATCAGACCAAGATGTTGGGGCCAGGGTATATGGGGTGCAGCCAAGACTGGAGGGCGTCATCTCTCTAGGAAAATTGGCCTCAGTATTCCAGGCCGAAATCACTGCCATCAGGTCGTGTGTGGAGGAGAATTTGCGTAGGTGCTACAAAGATCGTAGCATCTATATCTATTCAGACAGCCAGGTAGCCCTGAGATCACTGGCAGCTCCTGCAACAAGGTATAAAATTGTTGCAGAATGTCACAGGGTTCTGGTGCAGCTAAGGGAAAGCAATAGAGTGAACCTATTGTGGATCCCTGGCCACTCGGGGATCAGTGGCAACGAAAATGCCGACAGTTTAGCCAGGATGGGGGCAGAGACTCCATTTATTGGACCGGAACCTGTCCTGACAATCACCAAGGCAATGATCACATTGGAGCTACGTAACTGGCTCAGAAGACAGCATGTAGAATATTGGACCAAAGTCCATCATCAAATAAGTGCCAAGGTAATGATGCCAAAGCCATGTTTTAAAAGAAGCTTTGCAATCCTGGGTCTGAACAGGAGAGAGATTAGACTCATGGTTGGATTGCTGACAGGCCATGGAAATTTCAAAAAACACCTACGTACAATGTGAATAACAAAAGAGGACCCTAAAAGTAGGATCTGTGATGACGGTGATGAAACTGCATCACATCTAATCTTCGAATGCATTGCATTGGAGAATAAAAGGCACAGAATATTTGGGACAACCAGACCCGAAGAAATTGTGTCTAATAAAGAACTGGTGAAGGGACTCCTTGCACTGTTCAAGGGCATTGGTTGGCTTTACTAGATATACAGGAAGCGATACAACACAATAAACTTAGTTTCGGTGTGGGCAGTGGCGGGTTGGACCAAAACTGTTTTGGCTTCCCTGGAAAAATCAATCAAAATCAATCAATCAATGGGCAGGTTTGAGAGATGAAATAGTGAAGGCAGCAGAGGGCAAAATAGGTAGAAAGGCAGGACTTACAAAAAAACGCTTGGATATCACAGGAAATATTAAATTTAATTGATGAAAAGAGAAAATATAAAAATGCAGTAAATGAAACAGGCAATATAGAGTAGAGACGACTAAGAAATGAGATTGACAGGAAATGCAAAATGGCTAAGCAGGAGTGGCTAGAAGCCAAATGCAAATCTGTAGAAGAATGTATAAGAAGGGGAAAAGTAGATACTGCCTACAGGAAAATAAAAGAGACATTAGGGGACAAGAAAAACAGCTATACGAATATCAAGAACGCAGATGGAAAACCAGTTCTCAGCAAAGAAGGGAAAGCTGAAAGATGGAAAGAGTACATAGAGGAGCTCTACAAAGGAATTGAACTTGGAGACAATGTTGTAGAAAGGGAAGACGAAGTAGATCAAGATGGAATAGGAGATACTATACTGAGAGATGAATTTGACAGAGCCCTGCAACACCTAAGTTGGAACAAGGCCCCGAGAGTAGATGACATTCCCTCAGAGCTACTAAAGTCTCTGGGTGAGCCAGCCATGTCAAAACTATTTCACCTGGTGTGTAAGATGTATGAAACAGGCGAAATACCCTCAGACTTTAAGAAAAATGTAATAATCCCCATTCCAAAGAAATCAGGCGCAGACAGGTGTGAAAATTACAGAACCATCAGTTTGATAAGTCATTGTTGCAAAATTTTAAGACAAATTATCTACAGGAGAATGGAAAAGCTGGTAGAAGCTGACCTTGGGGAAGATCAGTTTGGATTCAGGAGGAACGTAGGAACCCGGGAGGCAATACTCACTTTACGACTTATCTTAGAAGATAGATTAAGGAAAGGCAAACCTACATTTTTAGTTTTTATAGATTTGGAGAAAGCATTTGACAATGTTGACTGGAATACACTCTTTCAAATTCTGAAGTCAGCAGGGGTAAAATATAGGGAAAAGAGAGTTATTTACAACTTGTACAAAAGCCAAACCATAGTTATTAGACTCGAAGGGCATGAAAGGAACCATCAGTTGGGGAGGGAGGAAGGGATTAAGACAGGGTTGTAGCCTTTCTCCAATGTTATTCAATTTGTACATCGAGCAGGCGGTGAAGGAAAGTGAGGAAAAATTTGGAATAGGGATCAAAGTTCAGGGTGAAGAAATGAAAATATTGCATTTTGCTGATGACATTGTAATTCTGTCAGAGGCAGCAGAGGACCTGGAAAAGCAGTTGAATGGAATGGACACTGTGTTCTGTGTTGAAGAGGGCATATAAAATGAACATTAACAAGAGCAAAACAAGGATAATGGAATGCAGTCTTAGAAAATCGAGCGATGCTGAAGGAATTAGATTAGGTAACGAAACAATGAAGGTGGTAAATGAGTTTTGTTACTTGGGTAGTAAAATAACAAATGACGGTTGCAGTACAGAGGATATAAAATGCAGAATGGCAATGGGAAGAAAAGCGTTTTTGAAAAAGAGAAATTTGCCTACATCGAATATTAATTTAAGTGTAAGGAAGTCTTTTCTGAAGGCATTTGTGTGGAGTGTTGCCTTGTACGGGAGTGAAACATGGACAATAAAGAATTCGGACAGGAAGAGAATAGAGGCTTTTGAAATGTGGTGCTACAGAAGAATGCTGAAGATTAGGTGGGTAGATCGCATAACTAATGAAGAGATACTGAACAGAATTGGTGAGAAAAGAAATTTTTGGCATACCTTGACTAAAAGAAGGGATCGTTTGGTAGGACATGTTCTTAGACACCGAGGAATCGTAAATTTAGCATTGGAGGGAAGTGTGTGGGGTAAAAATCGTGGAGGGAGACCAAGAGACGCATATACTAAGCAGATTCAAATGGATGTGGGGTGCCATTCTTGTGAGGAGATGAAAAGGCTTGCTCAGGATAGAGTAGGGTGGAGAGCTGCATCAAACCAGTCTCCGGGCTGAAGACTATAACAACAACAACAGCTGCTACTACCTAATTTTCTTGCTCACACTATTATAATAAGTTAATGTCTGCTTTTATTCTATAGTCCTGTCAGAATTATTGTAAATATTTCATTGCCAGCTTATATTTGTCCATAAGTGCATTTCAAAACACACACCATAGGTTCTTAATGTAAGTGAAAGTTATGTCAATAATAGAAGATAGATAACAACTCTCTGTAAATATGTTTGTTAAGTCACATTCACACAAATTAATATTTTGGCCGTGGCCTTCGTTAGAAGAAAAAACTCATACACACACACACAACTACCATCTCCGGCCCCTCCAGCAATGAAGCTGGAGCAGGCAGAGGTCCAAGTTGTGTGTGTATTTGTCTGAGTGAGTAAGTGTGTACATGCGTGCGTGCGTACGTGTGTGTGCACACGTGCACAGATTTCTCTTTCTGATTAAGGCCACAGCTGAAAATTTAGTTTGTGTGAATGTGATTGCCTATTTTTCGTGCTTGTCAGCAGCTAAGCCACTGTGTTTACAGGGAGTTATCTGTCCTCAACTATTGACATTCCAATTGGATTTACCATTGTTAAGTTGAAGTTATGTTTACACTTTAATGAAATACTTATTGATTGTATTTACCTTTAACATTTTGTACTGCTTCTTCTCCATAACGCACTGCATAATCACACAAAGCTACAATAGTGCTCATAAATGTATTGGCAAAATGTTTTCTGGACATTGTGTTATTTGTAGCATTGGGTTGGCCTCTTATACAATATTTAACTTAAATCAGAACTGACAATATGTACATAAACAAAAAGTAACACTTCTGGGGAAAACATATTGTACATTAGAAAACAAACTAATAATGATTTTTTTTTTTTTTTTTTTTAAATTGATGAATCCACAACTCGTAATAGTTTTGTGAAGAAAAATAAAACTAGATGTTCTTTCACAGAGCATGTTTCCTTGCATATCCTTTAATTCTCTAACAGCCTCATCTTGTCGGCATGGAAGCAGGAAGGACCTTAATTTTTTCCTTAGGATTTTTTCTCCATTTGCATTTTATCATGCTGAATGAAATCCACTTTATTGGAATACACTCTTGTTCTGAATGTCTCTCCAACCCCCTCCTCCCCCCCCCCCCCCACCCTCATATGTTCTATTGGTTCAAGTCCAGACTTTTACTTGATCATGACAAAGTATTAATTTTTTCTGTTGAACATAATCTATTACACAATGAGAACAATTTTTAGTATCATAACTCCTCACCCACTCCCTTAAAACCCACATCCTTTCCTTTTCCCCCCTCCCCTTCCTTCCCCTTTTCTGAAGAAGCAACCTTGTGTTGCAAAAGCTCAGCATTATTGGACCCTCTTTGTGTGCTAAAGGAGATACATCCTCCGTGGAGAAGCAGCCTGATACCATGGCATTCGCTCCTCCTTGTTTTACAGTAGAAATCTTTTGCCTTTAAGTAGACAAACATATTGCATACCATTAAAAGACATCAAATTAAATTTGCTTTCATTCCTCCATAATACTTGCTCCGTACTTGGTCGTAGCTCAATGTTATTGATGTAGTCGATGATCGTTGCTCTCAGTAACAGCTGCCTGAAATCTCATGGGGCAAAACCTAATTCACTACAAATGACGAAGGCGACACACAGAATTTGAACAATTAGGCAAAAATTAGTTAGTTGGAAGGTGCATCTACCATGATTAATTAATATTTGTGCCACATTACAATGTATACCTCGAACTTTTGTATTCCAAACACGGACAGTGTTAACTCGTATTATGGACGTGTGGAATGTGCATGCCTGGTATTAATGGTTGTAATTAATGAGTCTTGTAAGCTGGCCATAAATGGGGACAATTGGGCACTAATAATAAATCATTAAAAGTGTCAACGAACTGCAATTGTGTGTGTTGCCTTTGTCATTTGTAGTGAATTAGTTTTTGCCCCATGAGATTTCAGGCAGCTGCTACCAAGAGCAACAATCGTCGACTACATCAAGAACATCGAGCTACAACCAGGTACGGCACATACTCTTAACCATTCCTGAACTTTCTAGTGACTGTTCTTTTGTAAAGGCAAGACTCTTCTGTCTGTTTTTAGGACTTGTGAAGAGTTTCTTGCATGGGTTCTGAGCTATCAAACCCTGATCATTAAATCTATGTAGAATAGTAAATATATGGACCTCTACCCATAATTCTGCCTCAGATCAGCATTGTTTTTTTCATGCTGATTCTGAGGATCTGATAATGATTGCCTTCTAATTATACTGTAGTTTGTTCAAGACAGATACACATTGTCTGGATAGATGGAGATTACAAGCCAATGAATTCCCTTCTTATAAAGTATATATTGCCGTCTCCCAGAACTGTACACGGTATTCATTACATTGAGAGTGTGGCGTAATATTTACTGAATGATTCACAATTTGTGTGGTATACATACAAATCAAAAATTCAGAAAGAGGAAACGAAACATTTTTTGTCAGCAGACTTTTGAGCCAGATGTGCTGTGTTAATGTCCCATTTATAAGACACTTACTTGAACTTGTTGACTCTGCTGTGTTGTCCGAACTACACCATTGTGCAATACACTAAGGTGACTTGTGTAAATATTGCCAACATTAGAGATCAGTCATACATTCTCATAACACTTATGAGCGCTACTGTATACGTATCTACATTACACTGATCCTGTTTTATTTGTGTACAATGCTTTGAGTCTTTCTCTTTAATCCATTACCAGACCTTTTTTCTTAACAATTTTTTTCAAACATAAATACAAGATAAAATTCTTTTTGATAGGGAGCTCATATTCTAAAACACCTAGTCTAGCTGTTATATGTTAATTTTATCCCATGGGGCCATTCTAACAATGCACATGGAATTACATTTTAAGTACCTAGCACTCTTTGTGTTTTATGAATTTTCTTTGTCTCCCAAACTCTCATTATTTTCCTAGATTCAAACTCTTATTCTTTTTTCATCTTCAATCAATCCCCATCTACACCCATACTCTGCAATTCATCTTACAGTGTATGCCAGAGGGTACCGTGAGTACCACTATCAGTTCTCCCTCCTATTCCAGTCACGTATTTTTTGTGGAAAGAAAGATGGTCGGTATGCCTCTGTGTGGGCTCTAATCTTATCCTAATGATCTCTTCGTGAGATATATGTAGGAGGGAGCAATATACTGCTAGAAACTTTGACAAAAGCCCATACCGAGAGACAGAGCGTCTCTCCTGTAGAGTCTTCCACTGGAGTTTATCGATCATCTCTGTAAAGCTTTCACGATTACTAAATGATACTGTAACAAAGCGCGCTACCTCCTCTATCAACCCCACCTGGTACGGATCCCACACTGATGGGCACTATTCAAGCAGTGGGCAAGCAAGTATACTGTAACCTGCTTCCTTTGTTTTCGGACTGCATTTCCTTAGGATTCTTCCAATGAATATAAGCCTGGCATCTGCTTTACCGACGATTGATTTTATATGATAGTTCCATTTCAAATCACTCCTAATGCCTACTCTCAGATAATTTATGGAATTAACTGCTTCCAGTTGCTGACCTGCTATAGTGTAGCTAAATGATAAATGATCTTTCTTTCTGTGTATTCACAGCACATTACACTTGTCTACATTGAGATTCAATTGCCATTCCCTGCACCACGCATCAATTCGATGCAGATCCTCTTGCATTTCAATACAATTTTCCATTGTTACAACCTCTCTATATACCACAGCAACATCCGCAAAAAGCCTCAATAAACTTACGATGTTATCGACAAGGTCATTTTCATATATTGTGAATAGCAACGGACCCCACGACACTCCCCTGTGGCACACCTGACATCACTCTTATTTCGGAAGACTTCTCTCCATTGAGAATGACATGCTGCATTCCGTTGTGTAGGAACTCCTCAATCCAACCACACAATTGGTCTGATAGACCATATGCTCTTTGTTCATTAAACGACTGTGGCGAACTGTTTCAAACGCCTTGTGGAAGTCAAGAAACACGGCAACTACCTGAGAATCTGTGTCTATGGCCATCTGAGTCTCATGGACAAATAGCTTGAGCTGGGTTTCACACGATTGCCTTTTTCAAAACACATGCTGATTCCTAGAGAGCAGATTTCTAGTCTCCAGAAATGTCATTATAGTCGAACACAATACATGTTCCAAAATTCTTCAACTGACCAACCTCAGACATATAGGCCTATAGTTCCACACATCTGTTCGATGTACCTTCTTGAAAACGGAGATGACCTGCACCATTTTCCAATCTTTTGCAACACTATGCTCTTCTAGAGACCTACAATACACCACTGCAAGAAGGGGGGCAAGTTCCTTCGCATACTCTGTGTAAAATCTGGTATCCCATCAGGTCCTGCGGCCTTTCCTCTTTTGAGCAATTTTAATTGTTTTTCTATCCCTCTGTCAATTATTTCTATATCTGCCATTTTGTAATTTGTGCGGCAATCTAGAGAGGGAACTACAGCACAATCTTCCTCTGTGAAACAGCTTTGGAAAAAGACATTTAGTAATTCAGCCTTTAGAGTGTAGTCCTCTGTTTCAATACGATTTTCATCACAGAGTGTCTGGACACTTTGGTTTGATCCACCTATTGCTTTGACATAAGCCCAAAATTTCTTAGGATTTTCAGTGTTGAACGCATCTCGCATAGCCCTCCTCACGCTAGATTTTGCTTCGTGTCATTTTTGTGTGTCTACAAGGCTTTGGCTATGTATATGTTTGCAGTGAAGTTCCCTTTGCTTCTGTAGCAGTTTACTAATTCGGTTGTTATACCAAAGTGGGTCCTTTCCATCTCTTACAATCTTGCTTGGTACATACTCATCTAATGCATATTGTGCAATAGCTTTGAACTTTGACAACTGTTCCTCAACATTATCTGTACTTCAGGTAAAACTTCTGTGTTGAGCCATCAAGTACTCTGAAATCCGGTTTTTCTTTTTCTGAACAGAAAAATCTTCCTCCATTTTTTTAATATTGCTATTTACAGTTAAAATTATCGATACTGTAACCATTTTATGATTGCTGATTCCCTGTTCTGCGTTAACTGCTTCGAATAGTTCGGGTCTGTTTGTCACCAGAAGGTCTAATATATAATGCACTTAAGGCAATTTCACTGGATTCTTTGTCCCTGCCACCCGTCATAAACTTGTGAGTCTCCCATTCTATATCCAGTAAATTAAAATCTCCTCCCAAAACTATAACATGATCAGGAAATCTACTCAAAATATTTCCCAAATTTTACTTAGGGTATTCTGCCACAACAGCTGCTGAGTCGGGAGACCTATAGAAACATTCAATTACCATGTTTGAGCCTGCTTTAACCGTGACCTTCACCCAAATTATTTCAGATTTCAGATCTCCATCAATTTCTTTCGATACTAGTGCACTTTTTAACACTATAAACACGCCTCCTCCTTCACTGCCGCTCCTTATCTCTGCAGTATACATTCCAGTCTGAGTTTAGAATCTCATGACTGTTTGTATATGGTTTCAGCCAACTTTCCGTCCCTAGTACTATGTGGGCATTGTGACCGTTTATTAATGAGAGCAGTTCCGGGACCTTTCTACAGACACTCCTGCAGTTAACTAATAGTACCTTGATCTTTTCATTCCCTGTTGTGTCCTGCCTACTGCTACCTTGTCGCAGCTCAGGAGGCGTCTTGTTGGGCCTAGGGATGGAATTCCCTAATCTAAAAAAAAAAAAAAAAAACATTTGCACTCCACATGTACTCCGCTACCCTTGTAGCCACTTCCTGTTTGTGGTGCACGCATGACCTATTCAGGGGAACCCTACATTTCTCCACCCGATAGTGGAAGTCGAGAAATTTGCACCACAGATCTTTGCAGAATCATTTGAGCCTCTGGTTTAAGCCTTCCACTCGGCTCCAAACCAGAAGACCGTGATCGGTTCTGGGAATGCACTACAAATAGTTAGCTCAGATTCCACCCCACAAGTGAGGCTTTCAGTCTTCACCAACTCTGCCAACCACCTGTATGAACTGAGGATGACCTCTGAACCCAGCTGCCAGGAGTCATTGTTGCTGACATGAGCAACAATTTGCAGTCGGGTGTACCCAGTGCTCTCTATCATCGCCGGAAGGCCCTCCTACACATCTCGGATGAGACCCCCAAGCAAGCAAACATAGTGCACACTGGCCTTCTTCCCTGACCTTTCGATATTTCCCTAAGGGGCTCCATCACCCGCTCAACATTGGAGCTCCCAATCACAAATAAACCTCTCCCCCCGTGTGCCTGCTCAGACCCTGCTGAAGCAGAGGCCATATGTCCACTCACAGGCAGAACAGGCAACATGCATGGCCAGCCTCCACATTGACCTTTCACCTCCAACAATGCAAACGCCGTTGAACCCGCCACACCCCTTGATCAGAGGGTTGCTCAACCACGTCTGGCACGCGTGGAGATGTCCCAACAGCAGGGATCGTGGGTGAAGCATGTAACACCTGATGTGTCCCATGTGACGCACCAGACCCCCCACTGCCCCAACACTCTGAGGCAGCCTGAAAACGGCTGACCACGGCCAACAGCACGCTCAGCTGTTCTCGAACAGCAGTCAGCTTCTCCTGCGTCCAAACACAGCAGTCACAAATCCTATCCATCCTAACAAATCAACAATTGCCTGTAGAGAGTTAAGTATCAACTTGTTACTATCTTTCTCTTTGGCCCTTCTCCCGCACATGCAGGGTCGGCTCTGTGTTAAATGCGACTTTGGCATGTGTTAATATTTACAGGGTGGCCGGTAGAGGTCAGAAACGGGCCGAGTATGAGCCCAGTCTTGCGGGTTGCATATACTACAAACACTTCCCTTCAATCCCACTTTAACTGCGTAGTAGTATCAAGGGTGCCACGAGACTAACAAAAAAAAACTTGTCATAAAATAACACAAAATATCCTTCTCTTCATACTACCCTGAAGACTCACATGCAGCTAATCATCCTTCTCTTCATTCAGTGCACCACACATTATGTATTAAAGGAATGATCGGTGCACATTAATTGCGTGCTCAGCCACTAGGCGGCAGCTCTGCTTCAGCAGCAGTAGACACTCAGGATTCGTTCAAGCAGCTGCCAGTCTCCAGATTCCAGCAAACTGCGCATGCACAGAGCTGCTGCTGATACTAGATAACAGCTCTTCCCATGCGCAGTTTGCTGGAACAGGCAGCTGCTTGAATGAACCTTCTCTGTAGTCTGCTTTCCTTCTAAAAAAGCTGCTCTTGAACATTTTTCAATGGATTTATCAAAGCCACATCACCCTCAGTAGCATTTCTTACAATTAAATGTCAGTCAATGACACAGTGGCTGTAAAAGCTGTCACAGGTTGTAAAAGCAGTCACAATTGTCCATTAACTAAAGCTATTCAGTAGCAATGTTTAGTATGGAGTATGGCCGGGTGATTAACGGAAAGTAGGATTTTAAATGCAGTGATCGTTGGTTCGAACCCTGGTATGCGTTAATATTTTTTTTTTTCTCTCAGTTTCCTTTATGTAACATATTCTGGGACCAGATATGACATTCATATTCTTACTTGTCACAAATACTTATCAATTTTTTTCCACCGAATTTGTCGGAGCTTCTGAGGACGTGGTTGAAGCAAGAACCTAACAATAGAACTTAAATAATAATTCATCACTAATCATAAATACATCCTCTTTATTTCTGAAAATAATGTGTTAATATTGAACTGAAACAGAACAGCCATTGTGCTGTCTAAATCCGAAATCCAAGCAGATAATTTCCAGATGACATTTTCAATCGATCCAACAAAACAGTATCTGGCTCTGACATGTACACACAACAGCGAAAAACGGTTTCTGGAATTCAGTTTTCGTTTTTCGGAAGTTGGGTTGCATGCAGAAGAAGCAAGTATTACTGTGTGAGCTAGGCATTGTTGTCTGCGCTGTTTCTCTGTTATACATCTCCGTAGTTCCTAATGTTTCCTTTTGTTGCGATGAATGTACGTAATTGTTGCAGCATTAAAAATGTCAATGTGTACGAGGATTTCAGTTTCGTTTATAAACTACATTTAAGCGATACTTTATTTCTGTGCCCCCCCCCCCCCTCTAGAACCATCTAAATTCTACCATATGTATTTATAATAGTGAAAGGGTTTCGCATAAAATTGTAAG
This sequence comes from Locusta migratoria, assembly GCA_026315105.1. Classification (NCBI taxonomy): domain Eukaryota; kingdom Metazoa; phylum Arthropoda; class Insecta; order Orthoptera; family Acrididae; genus Locusta; species Locusta migratoria. The sequence goes on from CM048744.1 coordinate 504,135,160, forward strand.
CTATAAAAGGGTGTCGCCATGAGGGAAAGTTTGGAAAGCATTGGTTTAAGCACTGCCTGACTGCAGACAATCTCGCAGCCTTTTGGATGTTGAGGGCAAAATGTCGCCAAATAATAAGAGAGAGCCGAAAGAGATCTTGGCAACTGTTCCTGAGTACCATTAACCACTCCACTAAACATTCCACAGTATAGGAGACAATCAGAAGGATTTCTGGGAAAGAGGGGACGTGTCCAGTGGCTGCTGTAATGGGAAATGGCGTTCACTAAACCAGCCCGCGAGACATTGCCCAGATCATGGCCATCAATTTTGCCATTATTACAGCCACTGCCCATCAGGATCCAACATTCCAGTGCCTCAGAAGTGTTGCTGAGAAGGGCACAAAGATTTTAGGTCCACTGGTCACCAGGATTATAACTGTCCTTTCACACTGTGGGAGCTGGATTCTGCATTGTAAGTGGCTTGTGATACATTCCCTGGTGATGATAGAATCCACTACAGTATGCTGCAGCACGTAACATAGCGGAATAAATAAATCCTCCTGAATCTTTTTAATGCCATTTGGTCATCAGGTCACTTTCCTCACTCGTGGAGAGAAGCAATTTTAATCCCCGTTTTAAAACCCTAGAAACACCATAGAGTGGATGGTCAACTGCTGCCTTGTCTGGATGTTGGAATCCAAGCAGCTCCTTTGTTGCTTCCAGTGTGGATATTGTTCCACCTACGATAACCTGGTCTCTCTGGAGGTGGCTATACAACAGGCTTTCCTGCACCATCACCACCTTTTGGGTGTATTTTTTGATATCGAGAAGGCCTACGATACTACTTGGAGGCATCTTATACTCAGGCAACTTCACGAATGGGGATTTCTCAGTTGTCTTCCAATTTTTATTCAGTCTTTCCTCTCTCCACGTTTTTTAGATATCAAGTTGGTGGAGTGCTCTCTGTTCGCTTTGAACAGGAAAACGGTGTCCCTCAGGGTAATGTTTTAAGTGCGATGTTGTTTGCTATAGCTATTGAAAGTATTGTTTCTGTTGTGGAAACTCCTGTCCAGTATTTGTTGATGACTTCTCTGTCTTGTGTTCTTCCTCCAGCCGTGCAATGACAACTCGTCAGTTGCAGCTAACTCTTTGGCGGCTCGACAAATGGGCACAGAAGACCGGTTTTAAATTTTCATCCGAGAAGTCTGTGTGTGTTCTTTTTAACTGTTCACATTCTATTTTTAACTTACCTGAACTGTGGATAAGGGACACTGTTCTGAATTTTAAAGACACTGTGCGTTTTCTGGGTTTCACATTTACTCTAAACTTACCGGGTTGAAATATCTTAGTCAAACTTCATGGGGAGCTGATCAGTTTATGATACCCTTGAACTGCGTTAGGAGTACTTCTATGACCATGTACTTTAGTGGGCCAAGCTATATTGTTATCTTGCAGTATTTCTTTGTTTGCTTCACCCCCCCCCCCCTCCCATGCCATTTGTGTAGTTAGGGTACCTACTTTCCTGTTGTCTGTTTTTCTTTGTTCACCTGCCCCTCAGGTCACACTCATCGCCTAATTATTTTGTAAGGGCACTAAAGACCACTATCATGTGCCCGCATCATCTTATCGTACCTACCTACGTCACTGTTGTCAAACTCCTTGCCACAATCAGTTTTAATTCTTTAATATTCAAATTAGCTTGTGTTTTTGCACTTCTGTCTAACCTTATCTTTTTCCATGAAAAGGTATGTCTCTCTGAAATGAGAAAAATCATGCATAAAAACAAGAAAAATTGATAGCCTTCTAAATCCCATTCATCCATTGAACCAAAGACATCTGCAGAGACTAATTCTTTTGGGATTAGTTGGTTTATTGACTTGGTTATCAAAAACTAGCCAATGTTGTTTCCCCATCATATGGCCTTCATAAATTTCTCCACTAATCTTAACATCAGTACCATGTGCTGCAAGAATGACTGTACATAGCACAAGATGCACTAACTCTTGTTGCTTTTCATAGTTAAGATTTTAGAGTATAATATAATGTCACAGTTGCAAGAGAGACAAGAAACAGGATAGCAGCGAAATTGTTTATTGGTGATTTCAATGGTGATGGAGGAGTAAGTTCTGTGATAGGTTATACAGAGAGAAACTATAAGATTACCAAACATAAGAATAATTACTAACAGGGAGAGGGATGCTTTTAACTCATAGGTATAAGGCTTCTAGTATTGAATAGGTAATGCAGTGATTTTGATGAGTCATTAGGTGTAGTGCAAGATGAAAACAACATTCATCAACATTGCCCAAACTTGATATTGAGAGTATCACAATTTTTTTCTTTAGATTCTGGACCATATTTACGCATTAATGTTTCCTTAAAAAGTATTCAACAATACAATAAAGATAGTTTACAACTTTTTTTGCCTATCACAGCTCAGTGTACATCTTTACAGTAAGTTGTAAAATATCCATTTTATATTTCTGAATCCTAATGTGGACTCTCTTTAAAAAGTATGTTGAAGTACTCTGAATAATTGGTAGTATTGAAAATGTACTGGTATTGCTTTTGTTGACTTTGTCTGTTTAACATAGTCTATGAGGGAAAATCCAATCACGGTGTTTCAGTCATCAACAGTAAGGCTGCCAGAGTTTGTTTTGTCAGTGGAAATTATGTTGTACTATCACAATTTAATTTTTCTTTGACAACATTTTGCACTTTTTGATGAAACTTCTGTTTTTAAACAGAGGAAATTTGTAGAAATATCTTTGTGGAATAAAAAGACCGTCAAGTAGATGCTAATGATATTAAAATTTATTGTTTAGATTTATTTCCGTTATTTTTAATTAGAGACGAAGAAATATTTCATGAATGAAAGCAGGAGCAGTTGCCACACTCCACTCCCCCTTCCCCCCCCCCCCCCCCCCCCACTCATGGTTTACTTTTGCATTTAACAGTCTAAATTTATTTTCATTTATATTTTCTACAAGAAAATAACTGTAAAAAAAGTCAAGTAACTAATTTCTAAGTCAAAAGATAACTCGCATTCCTGTTTGCATCTGAATGCTTGGCTCTAATCTCTGAAAGTAATTGATGTTTCTATGAATGCTTTTAAATCCACAGTGGGGCTTGTACAGCAACCAGGAATTTTTTTCTGAAATAAAGTCAGTCTTTGTTACTACCAAGACTGCCTTTATTTCAAAATGATATTATTATTATACTTCTAAATGGCTTTATATCAAACCTCAACCTAAACAGATCCCTTTTTATGTCTCATATGTTGTTTTATTTGTTTACAGGATGAATTGTCTGCATTAAAGAATCATCTGCCACAAGTATATGATTACTTAATGAAGTCGTAGGGGATGATGTCTTTACATACACTGTTCATATTCAAGATCACATCACTGTGCACTCTAGAATTTGTTTGTGACTGACATGCTTATATGTATGCGACATTTGTTTTAATGTTCTGCACTATATTAGTGTGCTTGAGATTTTTTCATTAGACAATTGTCTGACAAAGACCTGTAACATTGTAAATTATTTCTCCAAGTACCTGACTGTTTGGAAACTGTGTCTGGGTTTCCATACAGGAATAGTGGTGTTTTATAAAATATTCAAAAGTTGATGAAATTAAGTACATTATTTTAAACTAAATTTTTGTAACTGCCAAGTAACATTTATGCATATATATATATATAAGGTAGACTAAGCAAATTTGCTGCATCGTTTTTTATACTTACTTCGTAAATGGTAACTTTATATGAAGAAAGATTATTATTTTCAGAAAATTTAATAATTGTGACATATCTTCATTAAATATTTTGTAGAAAGTGAATAACTTTTTGAAGTACTAGCATTTTAATGATGTTTGACGTATTGGCATTTATTGGTGCCGTGGTTGTTGATGGATCACATGGCGGCTGGCTTGATCATGCCATGATAGTGGTGCAAATGAATGCCAATACATCTTTTTAGTCCATCGGATGTTAAAATGACAACATTACAAATCTCAATGACGTTGACTAAACTAAAGGCTAGAAGTATGGTAATTCATGTGAATGCAATGAAACCCAATGCAATACTGTGAAGTTATGTATTTTATGTTATTAACAAGGTCTTACATAAAAGTATAACCTCTGTAAGTTTTACAGTTACCTAAATTCAGTGCTTCATATGTCTTCTGTGTATCCAAACAACATGTTGTTATCTATGAGAATTTATTACTGCCAATAAAATGCCTATTATATAGATAGTTTCAAACATACCTCACCAAAACCATTTAATTTGTGTGTGTGTGGGGGTGGGGCAGGGGGGGCATGCGCACATATTTGTTTTAAACAATAACACAATGGAAATAACTTTCCTTTATTTTAACCCTTTGAGAGCAGCCATCGTTATATGCTGTGGTGGTCCACCTTGCTGTGGGGCCTACGGACATCATTTGTCGCAGTTTGGTATTTCCTGTGGGCACTGCAGGCAGCATTTCCCGTGCGGCCTGGCTGGTACCTGAGCCCTAAAGACAGCCGCAGCCGGTTCCACTGCCCGTGGGCTTGCAGACATCATTAGTCACTCAGGGCTGTTGCTTACATGCTGACCGCCACAGCATTCAAAACGCTTAGAATATTTATCAACCAATTCTGAGAAAACTATTAAATGAAAAAGTTTCATTTTTTTACATCTTGTAGTGTGATATATTTGCTCAATAATGATCTCACATTCTATTCGTTATTCCTTATATTTACTGTCCTACGTCAAATAAAGTAAATTAATATGCAAAATTTTGAAGAGTTTGCAGACAAGAAAATGCATTTGCATATGGTTGATTTTAGCACATACAAAGCTGCGGCTGCCTGGAAGTAGCCAAGCTTTCTGGAGCACCATATTGTGGACTGAACGGCCTCCCACATCGGAGGTTTGAATCCTCCCTCGGGCACGGATGTTTGTGTAGTCTTTAGTATGAGTTAATTCATAAATTGTTTTTATGTTTAGGGACTGATGACCCCACAGTTAAAGTCCCATAAGTTTTACAAACAATTGAACAAAGCTGTGGATGAAATGTGGGTAAGATATCTAAATTTTATGTAAGGTTCAGAAGAGAACAATGACTTATTTCGTTCTCAAGATACAGGGTGTTATGTCCGACGGACTGACGCGTGAGATGCGCAGATTTCTGTCCATGGGGGCTTCACAGCTCTACAATATACTTGTTATCCGATTTTAAGAAATCAGTTTCATTTGTAGTTCCAGATCACGAGAGTTCATTCTAAATTCTGACTGTTGTGCTGTGTAACCCAGTATTCAAATAGACTGAGAACATTTCCTTATCGGATCAATGTATAAATTAAGAAAACGATTGAGACAACAGACCATTCTTTGATGATTATTTTCTTGCAAATTACGTACTTCAACTTTACGTGAACTACAGAAAATGCAAGGAGATATCTACTACATAACTTTTACCAAAAGCAGAGAAGTGCCTATACAGTACCAATTATATTTATGTATCTAATATTTTTCTTGCTTCAATTCTTTGTTTCCTGTAATAATAGACTAAACACATTTACACGAATGAGAAAAGCTTGCTTCAGGAACTGTATATTACTTTCATATCTGAACAAGGATTTATTTAGTTTACTCTGTAACAAGTAAAAAAATGTGTGTTTCAGTAATTACCTGTAAGTAAAACCAACAATGTGTGAATAATTTAACCTCATGGTATTATGCGGGAATTTTCTTCACAAAATTGATTCTAGTTACAAAATGTGTAGGTGGAAAGTGGCACATAAAAAAAAAAACTTCATTTTTCAGAACTTTGTATTGTTAGGTTACCACATGCCACGTTTCACATTCATTATAGCTTTAGTCTCCGAGGTATAACACGCCAAAAGTTGAAATTAGTATTATTATTATTACTTTAGCAACTTTGCTTGAACTTTTCTGTCTATATACATAGCACATTTTTTTTTCAGTATTTTTCCTATGAGAACCTAAACAGTTGTACATATAGCCAAGTTTCATATCTTTCAACAAAATATTACCCGAGTTATAAGGCTCAAAGTTGTCAGGAATTCACACTCATCCTGTGCAAAGTCGCGCTTGGTGTCAAACAGCTTACTATATCTCAGTTAGTATTGCTTCAACAAATCTTAAAATTTACCAATGTGCATTGGGGACATTTAGAATTTTCACATAATATTTCCCTTGATGGTTGAGCTGGAAAATGTTCCAAAATTAGGCGATTTGACATGGAATGATCCAGGAGTTATATGTTAGCAGCATAAGCAGTTTCAGTGTACATTATGTCTGCCGAGCAAACCTTTTCCAGATTCAAAGCTACGGAATAAGTATCTAGAAATACTGCACTTATTTGTAATGTCAGCGAGCACACTGACTGCGAGGCTGTCGCGGCCACCCTAGTTGCAGAGATAGTCAGGCCAGGGCAAGGACGGCTGAGCGGACAGCTCCAGGCACAGACAGTAGTCCAGAGATGGCTGCCAGTTCAGGTAGATGGATTAGGCAGAAGGCCTGACTCGGCCAGATGTTCAGGTGCAGCTCTCAAAGGGTTAATAGATTAGCACGGAGTTGGAATTTTATACTTCTGAAGTACAATATGGCCAGTCTTAAAACTTTTAATATGTGCTTACATCTAAACCGGCATGTAACTGACACTTGACATCTGTCGTAATTTCCATGTGTCAGTTTTTTTGTGTCTGATTATGGAATAAGGTTTAACAAATTAGTCATCACCATATCACTTCACTTTTCTTCACTTTATTTTCATTCTAGCTATTGGGACGATGTGTGCTTATTTGGCGACTTGCTAATTTTTGAAATAACAGATCATAAGAAAAATGAAGTTTCCTATTCTGCAATCTTGAAAGAGAAAAATTCTAATGTGCATGCACAATACTAATTGTATGTTATATTGAAATCATTTACCTATTACATCCCAAGTTGCAAGAAATTCAGACGCACCAGTCCTTCTGTTCTTACAAAACTCAATGAAAGTACTTCTGACCTACGTTGACTCCCTCAGCCAACTACCGAAACAAATTCTGTAGTTTTCGTTGTAGAGAATGCAACAATACCTATTGCCTGGAAAGGCAAAGTGGTGACGCGGTAGTGGCAGGAACTAGGTCATGTGGCGAGCTACAGCAAGGCTATGGTTAAACTAGCGCCCTAGGAGAAGAAGCAAGAAGCTCACAATAAGTATGTGACCAATGATATGGATAAATGTATTATCAGGCAGAAATTTCTGTGGCATTACAAACAATAGAAAGAAATACAAACTTTGCGAAAACTGCACAACTTTTGTCAGACAAAAATGAGCTTCAAAGCAAGCAAGGAAACCCTTAGAAGCAATGTTCTGTCTATGGATTTCTGTTTTAAAATGTATTAAAATTAACGTTTTGTTTTGTGCAGACGACAGGTCTTTGTTGCTAAAAGACCAGTCTTTCTCAGGTTTTCATCAGAATCAAAGCGACCAGTAGTTTACTTAGATGAAACATGGATTCACATGCATTATACAGTAGGACACATTCTTAGACATCGAGGGATAGTAAATTTAGCATTGGAGGGAAGTGTGTGGGGTAAAAATTACAGAGGGAGACTAAGAGACGCGTATAGTAAGCAGATTCAAGTGGATGTGGGTTGCCATTCTTATGAGGAGATGAAGAGGCTTGCTCAGGATAGAGTAGGGTGGAGAGCTGCATCAAACCAGTCTCCGGACTGAAGACCACAACAACAATACAGTAAATAAATGTTGGCAAAGTGATAGTGTGCGAGTATGTCAAACAAGAGTGCCGGTCAGAGTTCATCCAGGTGGTGACAAGTGTTTCAAGTGTGTGTTTTATTTGTTACTATCACTACCTGTGCTCCTTCGCCTGGTAAGTAGACTTCATCTATTTTTTTACATATACATCTCTATTATAATTATGATATAATCTTTTCATACCTTTGATGATTCACCCTCGGTATCATTTTCTTCTATCTGTCTATTCTTTATCCCCCCCCCCTTGATTTTTTCTGCTGACCTCAGCAGAACCATTTTTGTATACAAAATTCGATTTTGATTTCTGATTGAGATTTGCCATACTCCGGCACCATAGGTAAGGATACAGATCACACACTTAAACGTGGCTCCTGAGCGAAGAATGTTGAGAGCAGAAGCTTGCATTCAGCTCGTAGCGCATTTGCCTCTTTCTCCCAGTGCTGCCAGCTTACGGCCTATAGCTAACAGATTTTTATAAGAAACAACATGTAACGGGTTAAAGCGTCACAAATGGAACATGAAATTAAGTATCACTTTAATGTTTGAGTAATAAAAAACGGAACGTATATCTTTGAAATATTAATATTTTTAAGGGGCTTATTAAGCGGGTGTAGCAACACTTTCTGCCTTTCGTTTATTGTTGTAACTGAATAACAAACGGAATTAACATTCCCCACACCACTTTCTAGGACAACCTTCCTTTTTCGAAAAGAAGTCATCGGGATATGTGCACTTATTTTAGCAAATAACAAAGTGGAAGACAATAATCAATACCAAGCACAAATCAACACTACATTGAAGATGTCTACGGTGTACAATTCTGTTACAAGGTAAGGTTGGTAGAGAGCACAAATATTCCGTACACACACAAACTCAATTGACTTCCGCCGATCACAGAGGAGCCATGAAAAAGTGTGTGACCTGTAATTCGAACTTCTGTTTTGTATATATGACATTTTGTAATATGTGTTATCCCATCAAATTTAATTTAGAGCATCAGTTGCTTCCTTTTTTTTTTCAGAACTTCTGCATTCAATTTCTTCACTACTTTTCTTAAGTTGCTCAAGTTTTGTCCCTAGTTACATGCAGTCTGATACTTCTTCAGTTTCAATGGTTTTCTCTCTGTCAGTAGTTAAATATTTGGTTTGTCATATCCCTATTTTAATTTACTTGCCATATATTCAGTATCTACTTTCTAATTTTTCCTTTATACCTACACATCCAGGTATATAACTAATTTGCAGCACACTATAATTAAAGAATTAATTTCTTTTGTTCACCCTCATGAACCACAGACATTGCCGAGGTGGGGTGGCTTGCGTGCCTCAACTATACAGATAGCAGTACTGTAGTTTCAACCACAGTGGCGGGGTATTTGTGGAGAGGCCAGACAAACATGTGGTTCCTGTAGAGGGGCAGCAGCCTTTTCAGTAGTTATAGGGGCAACAGTCTGGATGATTGACTGAGCTGGCTTTATAACATCAGCTAACATGGATTTGTCATGGAGTTACTGTGAATGGCTGAAAGCAAGGGGAAACTACAGTCATTAATTTTCCCGGGGACATACAGCTCTACTGCAGAGGCATGCAGCAGGCCTGTGCTACCCGCCCATGCCCATAGCCGTGCCTGCTTAGTGGGCCACGCCACATGCTGCCTGGCCTGCCAGCACAAGCCGCATCGGACTGTGCCGGGTAGTATGGGTACCCACCTACCCATCAAGCCCCGGTCCACCCGGCCGCCCGTGTCGCTCTGCTGCTAGCCGGGGCAAGCACCCGCCAGCCGCTACACTCTTAGCGGGAAACCCACTATTCCGATTTTCTCGCTGTAAAAACTGTTCACGGTACATATGACCATCCCACATTGGTTTATGAACTTAGTTTTTCCTTACAAGCTTTACTCTGCATGTGAAAAAAATAAAATGTCTACTTTTCATTCTGCGTGAGTTTTTAGATACATAATGCTCGATTCTGAAGAAACTATGTGGTTAAAAAATCTGATTTTTAAACATGTGATAGTACAGAATCTTAGCTTTCTAACAAAGCATTCAACTTTCCATAATTCGTGAATGTTGTTTTAAAATGACGCTACTAGTGAAGTATGTGCACGTCATTTACAAATTGTGTATTGAAAAATATAGCAGGCAGCTTAAAAGAACTATGCATTTTAAACCATAAATTACCGCGAGTGAAATAAAGCTGTCTCATTTCATGAGAAACTGCGAGTTAAGGAACATGAGTGCCACGATACCAAGTGTATGTATACAGCGCGTGTTCTAACAGTGTTTCTGTCGACATTTCGATAAATTGCTTGACGTATCCTTGCTGAAAGAAAACAAGAAGATCGGGTTGTTAGGTTCAGTTGCAATCGAGGTCATTAGAAATGATATAACTGGTAGAATGTTGGTTCAGCTTCCGCTCAAGCACTCCAAGGGAAGTAAACTAATTACTGTCCATTGATAAAGGCGTGTGCTCCATTGTTGTTTTATTTTTTTTTTTATTTTTCCATCTTTTTTCTTTGGCTGGGGCGAGCTGAAACCCCGAGGGAGTCACCACTATCGGAGAGGTGACATTCAAAGTCGCAGTCATCAGTTTTGTATCACTAGACAGATTGCATGTATCTTCAAAACACTTGTAATTTTTCCTCACTGAATGAATTGTCAGTGCAGTATCAATTGAGAGGGGAAAAAAGGAAGTGCGCAGTAACGGATCTGGTAAAAGCAGACAGAAGACGCCCAATTTGGTGCTGAAGAAGCAAAACGATAGCCGTATCTGCTAGCACCGGAAATATTAAACCTGTTGTAATTCGTCAGCTTCGCGTTAGCCGGCTCTAATATGTTTGTAGGCAGTTTTATACTTTGCTCAGTATTTACTTACACAGTGTTTCACTTTGACTTTATATTAAACTAAGTAATGGCTCTAACATGAAGAGCAAGACGAGACCTTAAATCTCTTCAGTTCCTTGTTCCTGGTAAATCTACATATTGTCATGTGTGTGACAAAAAATGACATGCCCTAAAATGATGTGATAATATTTAATTTTATTCAAGGTTGTCCTAATTATATAGCTAAAATTCTGTCAAGGTAAACAGAGACTCTTTAAAAAGCCAGTAGTTTGCGAAATTAGTAAGAATTTTATTCAAAATGAGTGCTTCAATAACCTCGACAATGTGCTGATGGAAATCATCTTTCTTTAGAAGAAAATGTCAAGAACATTACTGAAGAACATTTGGAGGGACTTAAAAAACTTTCAAACATTATTTCCCTTTCTTGTCTACTAATAGCAATGGAATTCACAATCTCTTGGAAGAAGCAATAATTTTAGAGTCCATATAACTGCAAATTAATAGTAATAGCTTCTGGAAACATCCAGTAACTTTAAGTTGCATAAATCTTTGGTACTGCTAAGAGGTAACACATTTATTACATGTCTCGTTCACTTGTTGTGCGAAAAGACTTTCACTTCTAACACTTAGATACAAATAAATACAGAAACACTCTTCTTGTTGAAAGTAACAAGAGACTCACTTGAACGTCTATGGATACTCTACTAAAACATTTAGCCGCTTAATTCCATAACGAAAACTTGTAGGTTAACAGACAAGTGTAAAATACTTTAATATTATATACTGCACCTCTCTATTGTGAAAAGGCCTGCATCAGCCCTTTTGATATGAAACCATTGATGTGTAAACTACATAAACCATTTGTTGTACATACCAGTAAGAAACTTTTTCGTCTATTATTTTTGTATTTCACTTTATTTAATTTTAATAAGGTGGAGTTTAAATTACTATATATCTGCGATATATTAATAGGTCAAAAACATTTTAAAGGCACTGTGCTGAGGAATATAAAAAATAAACTCTACATATCACCGCAGCTTTACGACAGAGCCTAATTGCCTTTTGGCTGAATATATGGTTGTTTCAATTAAAAGATGAACTAATAAAGGAATATTAGAAACTTATTTGTTTTAATTACTGTCTACAACTTGCACATTGGTATGATCTGTTTTGTTCGTTATTTATTTCAGACATAGCAATAATGTATAAATTGCTACGTAGGTAATCAAAAATGTGCGCGATGCCTACACTCTGATTAATACAACATCTTGTGCAGCGCTGCATTCTAGCGCTCGCAGCGCCATCTGTAGCACTGTTGGATTGGCTCAGTGGGTACCCGCCCACTCGGCAAGTGTCGGGACTCAACAGCGCACCGCAGCTCGCTCGCTCTGTGCGCAGTGCAGTGGGGCCCGACTACCCGTGGTGCGGGCAGCAGAGCGCAGCGGCCGGATGCAGGCGAGCTCAGGCGGGTAAATGTGGTGCGCTGCACGGCTCTGCTCTACTGTATGAATATATGATGATGGCATCCTCTCTGGTAAAATATTCCGGAGGTAAAGTAGTCCCCCATTCGAATATCCAGGTGGGGCTACTCTAGAGGATGTCGTCATCAAGAAAAACAAAACAGACAGTCTACAGATCAGAGTGTGGAATGTTTTATCTCTTAATTGAGTTGGTATTATGGAAAATTTAAGAAGAGAAATGGATAGATTAAAGTTAGAAATGGTGGAGATTATTGAAGTTCGGTGGCAAGATGAACAGGATTTTTGGTCAGCTGAGTACAGGGTTGTTGTTGTTGTTGTTGTTGTTGTTGTGGTCTTCAGTCCGGAGACTGGTTTGATGCAGCTCTCCACAATACCCTATACTGAGCAAGCATCTTCATCTCCACATAAGAACGGCAACCTACATCTGTCTGAATCTGCTTACTGTATCGATCTCTTGGTCTTCCTCTGCGGTTTTTACCCCACACACTTCCTTCCAACGCTAATTCACAATTCCTTGATGTCTAACAATGTGTCCTATCAATCTATCCCTTCTTTTAGTTAAGGTTTGCCAGAAATTTCTTTTCTCCCAAATTCTTTTCAGTACCTCCTCATTAGTTACACGATCCACCCACCTAATCTTCAGAATTCTTCTGTAGCACCATATTTCAAAAGCCTCAATCCTCTTCCTGTCCACACTGTTTATCGTCCATGTCTCACTCCCATACAAAGCAACACTCCATACAAATGCCTTCAGAAAGGACTTCCTTAGGCTTAAATCAATATTCGATGTTAACAAATTTCTCTTTTTCAAGAACGCTTTTCTACTCATTGCCATTCTGCATTTTATATCCTCTGTACTGCGACCATCATTTGTTATTTTACTGCCCAAGTAACAAAACTCATCTACCTCTTTTATTGCTTCGTTACCCAATCTTATTCCTTCAGCATCACCTGATTTTCTTACACTGCACTCCATTACCCTAGTTTTGCTCTTATATACACCTTTCAGCACACTGTCCATTCCGTTCAATTGCTCTTCCAGGTCCTTTGTTGTATCTGACAGAATTACTATGTTGTCGGCAAAACGCATTGTTTTTAATTCTTCACCCTGAACTTTAATTCCTTCTCCAAATTTCTCCTTGCTTTCTTTTATAGCTTGCTCAATGTACAAGTTGAATAACAATGGAGAAAGACTACAACCCTGTCTTACTCCCTTCCCAACCACTGCATCCCTTTCATGCCCTTCAACTCTGACAACCGCTGTCTGGTTTTTGTACAAGTTGTAAATAACCTTACGCTCCCTATATTTTACTCCTGCTTGCTTCAGAACTTGAAAGAGCTTATTCCAATCAACATTGTCAAAAGCCTTCTCCAAATCTACAGAAGCTAGAAATGTAGGTTTGCCTTTGCTTAATCTATCTTTTAAGATAAGACGTAAAGTGAGTATTGCCTTCCGTGTTCATACATTTCTCCTGAACCCAAACTGATCTTCCCCGAGGTTGGCTTCTACCAGCTTTTCCATCCTTCTGTATATAATTTGTGTTAATATTCTGCAACCATAACTTATTAAACTGATGGTTCTGTAGTTTTCACACCTGTCTGCACCTGCTTTCTTTGGAATGGGGGTTATGACATTTTTCATAAAGTGTGAGGGTACTTCACCTGTCTCGTACATCTTACACACCAGGTGAAGCAATTTTATCATGGCTGGTTCTCCCAGAGACTTCAGTAGCTCTGAGGGAATATCATCTACTCCAGGGGCCTTGTTTCGACTTAGGTCAGGGCTCTGTCAAATTCTTCTCTCAGTACAGTATCTCATATTTCATCTTCATCTACATCCTCCTCCCTTCCTACAATATTGTCTCTGAGTTCATTTCCTTTGTAGAGCCCCTCTATATACTCTTTCCACCTTTCAGCTTTCCCTTCTTTGCTGAGAACTGGTTTCCCATCTGAGTTCTTGATATTAGTAGTGTTGCTTTTCTTGTCCCCAAATGTTTCTTTTATTTTCCTGTAAGCAGTATCTATTTTTCCCCTATTCTACATCCTTGCATTTGCCTTCTAGCCACTCCTGCTTAGCCATTTTGCACTTCCTGTCAATCTCATTTCTTAGTCGTCTGTACTCCATTTTGCCTGTTTCATTTACTGCATTTTTATATTTCCTCCTTTCATCAATTAAATTTAGTATTTCTTCTGTTATCCAAGGATTTTTTGTAGGTCTTGCCTTTCTACCTATTTTGTCCTCTGCTGCATTCACTATTTCATCTCTCAATTTCACCCATTCCTCCTATACTGTTTTATTTTCCCCCATTTCTATCAAATGTTGCCTAAAGCTCCCTCTGAAGTTCTTAAGAAATTCAGGTTCCTTCAATTTATCCAGGTTCCATCTCCTTACTTTCCTACCTTTTTGTAGTTTCTTCAGTTTCAGCCTACAGTTCATAACATACAAGTTATGGTCAGAGTCTATATCTGCCCCTGGGTATGTCTTACACTTTAAAACCTGGTTCCGAAATCTAAGTCTTACCATTATAAAATCTATCTGGTATCTCCCAGTGTCTCCTGGTCTCTTTCACATATACAACCTTCTTTTGTGATTCTTAAACCAGGTATTTGTTATAACTAAATTATGTTGTGTGCAAAATTCTACCAGGCGGCTTCCTCTTTCATTCCTTTTGCCCAGACCATATTCACCTACTATCTTCCCTTCCCTTCGTTGTCCTACTACCGAATTCCAGTCTCCCATAACAATTAAGTTTTCCTCTCCCTTAATTGTCTGAATAATTTCCTTTAGCTCCTCATATATTTCTTCGATTTCCTCATCATCAGCAGAGCTAGTTGGCATATAAACCTGTACTACTGTTGTCGGTGTTGGCTTCGTATCTATCTTGACAATGATAATGCGATCACTGTGCTGGTCATAGTAGTTTACCCGCATTCCTATTTTCTTACTCATTATCAATCTTACTCCTGTAATACCCCCAACTGATTTTGTATTTATAATCCTGTACTCACCTGACCAGAAATCCTGTTCATCCTGCCACCAAACTTCACTAATCCCCACTATATCTAACTTCAACCTATCCATTTTCCTTTTTAAATTTTCTAATTTTCCTACTTGATTAAGGGATCTAACATTTCACGCTCCGACCCGTAGAATGCCAGTATTGTCTTTCCTGATGATCACATCCTCCTGAGTAGTTCCCGCCCAGAGGTCCGAATGGGGGACTATTTTACCTCCGGAATATTTTACCCGAGAGGATGCCTTCATCATATGTTCATACAGTAGTGCTGCATGTCCTCGGGAAAAATAACAGCTGTAGTTTCCCCTTGCTTTCAGCCGTTCACAGTAATGTGTGGCAAAGCCTAGTTGTGGTACAGTGTACCCTCCGCCATGCACCTTACGGTGAATTGCGGAGTATGTATGTAGATGTAGATGAAAGCCACATTAGCTGATGTTACAAGGCCAGCTCAGTCAATCATCCAGACTGTTGCCCCTGTAGCTACTGAAAAGGCTGCTTGCCCCTCTTCAGGAACCACACGTTTGTCTGGCCTCTCCACAAATACCCCACCACTGTGGTTGAAACTACAGTATTGCTACCTGTAGCGTTGAGGCACGCAAGCCACCCCAACTCGGCAATGTCTGTGGTTCATGGGAGTGGGAGTACAGGGTTATAAATACAAAATCAGGTGGTGGTAAGGTAGGAGTAGGTCTGATAATGAATAAGAAAATAGGAATGCGCGTAAGTTACTATGAACAGCTTAGTGAACGCATTATCATAGCAAAGATAGACACGAAGCCAACACCGTCCACAGTAGTACAATTTTATATGCCAACTAGCTTTGCCGACATTGAGGAAATCTAAGAAATGTATGAGGCGATGTTATTGAGACTGTTAAAGGAAAATAAAACAATTGTGATGGGGGACTGTAAGTTGGTAGTAGGAAAGGGAAGATAAGGACTTGTAGTAGGTTAATATGGCCTGGGGAAAACGAATGAAAGAGGAGATCGCCTTCTAGAATTTTGTGCAGAGCACAATTTAATTATCACCAACACTTGGTTCAATCATCGTGAATGAAGATTATATATGTAGAAGAGACCAGGAGACACTGGGAGGTTCCAGATTGACTTAATAATGGTAAGGGAAAGGTTTAGAAACCAGGTTTTAACGTGTCAGACATATCCAGGAGCATATATAGAATCTGAACTGTAGATTAAAACTTAAGAGACTGCAAAAAGGCAAAAAATTAAAGAGATGGTATGTGGACAATTTGAAGGAGCCAGAAGTGGTTGAGTGTTTCAGAAGGAGCTTTAGGCAAGGATTGGCTAAAACGGGGGAAAGTAATACAGTAGAAGAAGAATGGGTAGCTCTTAGGGACAGAGCAGTGAAGGCTGCAGAGGATCATATAGGCAGAATATCCTTGGATAACACAGGAGATACTGTACTTAAGTGACAAAAGGAGAAAATATAAAAATGCATCAAGTAAAGCAAGCAAAAGTGAGTACAGACGTCTGAAAAATGAGGTTGTCAGGAAGCGCAGACTGGCTAAGCTGCAGTGGCTTGAGGAGAGACCATAGGAGAATGTATAACTAGGTGAAAGATAGATACCAGCAACAGGAAATTAAAGAGACATTTGGAGATAAGAAAAGTAGTGATATGAATATCAAGAACTCAGATGGAAAACCAGTAGTAAGCAAAGAAAAGAAAGGTGCAAGGAATATATAGAATGCCTGTAAAAGGAAGTAAACTTGAAGGCAGTATTCTAGAAATGAAAGACGAAGTGAAGAAAGATGAAATAGGAGACACAATACTGCGAGAAGAATTTGATAGAGCACTAAAAGATTTGAGTAGAAACAAATTCCCTGGAGTAGATGATGTTCCGTCAGAACTGCTATTATCATTAGGAGAGCCACTCGTGAAGAAATAGTTCCAACTGGTATGCAAGAGGTATGAAACAGGAGAAATATCTCCAGACTTCAAGAAGAATATAGCAATTCCAATTCCGAAGAAAGCTATCAGTTTAATAAGTCATGGTTGTAAAATACTAACACGAATTATTTACAGATGAATAGAAAAACAGGTGGAATCCGACCTTGGGGCAGATCAGTTTAGATTTTGGAGACATGTAGGAACAGAGGCAATATTCACATTACGACTTATCTTAGAAGATAGGTTGAGTAATGGGAAACCTATGTTTTTAGCAATTGTGGATCTGGAGAAAGCTTTTGACAATGTTGACTGGAATACACACTCAAATTCTGAAGGTAGCAAGGGTACAAAAACTGCTGTCTAGCAGTTATTGAAATCAAAGGGCATGAAAGGGACACAGTGGTTGAGAAGGGAGTAAGACAAGTTGCAACCTTTCCCCAATGTTATTCAATCTGTATATTGAGCAAGCTGTGAAGGAATGCAAGGAGAGGTTTGGAGAGGGAATTAAAGTGCATGGAAATAGAATAAAAACCTTGCAGTTTGCTGATGACATAGTAATTCTGTCAGAGACAGCAAAGGACCTGGAAGAGCAACTAAATGGAATGGAATAGTGTCAGAAAATTAGGTACTGCAAAGATAAAAGTAGTAGATGAGTTTTGTTATTTGGGTAGCAAGATAACTTCTGATGGCCGAAGTACAGAAGATATAAAATTCAGAATGGCTATGGGAAGAAAAGCGCTGAAGAAGCGAAATTTTTTGATATTCAGTATTAGTTTAAATATTAGGAAGTCCTTTCTGAAAGGAGTGTCTGGAGTGTAGTATTGTATGGAAGTGAAATGTGGATAATAAGTATAGTGACCGAAGACCGGACTGGGTCGGGAGCGACTAGCGATGACCAACCGATCAAGCGTCGCCGCTAACGAGAAACACTCCACGAAACCACAGAGATGACAAACAATGACAACGACTAATCGAAAACAAAGATCAAAACACAAGCCAATCGGAACCGTGACAGAGCAGAGTACGAAGCCTGATAACCCCTGAATATCGAAGGTAAATGGAGCGCAGTCAACACAAGACTGAGGAGCGAGCTGTGGCTCCGGGCCCCCCTATATAGTGCGGCTCTCTGCGCAGATGACTGGCGCGGTAGGCACGCCATGGCGTGCAGCGCTCTAGTGGCGATGCCAGCGCTAGTAGGTTGTGCGCGCCGCCTAACGGCTGCTGTCATAGTCCATGTGGTCTGGCAGGCTCTCAAACATATCGTTCCGGGATACCAGATCCCTCCCCCCTGAAATGGGCGCGTAGGGACGGAAGCGCTCAGGATGGTGCTTTGGAAGGTGGACCAATGGCACGAGTGGTGTCACGGGTGGAGAGCCCGCTAAGTCTACCTTCGTAGAGGTACAAGGATGCGGTGGCGTGGAAGGCGATTGCCGAGAGGGTGAATGTGGAGGCGAGGTCTCTACTTCCATGCCCGTGTTCTCTGAGGTTGCCGATGCCACCCCGAGGTGCATATGGGGCCCCGGTGGTTGAGGTGTGTTGGAGGGTGATCTGCCCTGTGAGCACCATTGCGGCTGAGAGTGTGCCATCTCTGTGTCTGCATCGACTGGAGCCGTGGACAATGCCCGAGAGAGCAGATTGTAGTCGTGTGATCGGGGAATTGGCGATAGCAGGGGCTCCGAGTCTGGGTGTGCTACTGGTTGGGATGATGCAGGGAAACGAGGGCGAAGTTGGTTAGTATGTCGGCGCTCCAAACCCCTCTGACTGTTGACAGAGAGGAGGCGTCACCCGTGAGTGGCCATGAGGGCACCCATGAGGGCTTTGTACCATAGGAACGGGCCCACACAGTGGAACCTGGTGCATATTGCCCAGTGTACCGGGTCCTTGGTTCCGAGGGCTGTGGGGCCAAGAGATGGAGAAGGGTGCATGGCTGGCGGCCATGGAGGAGTTCTGCCGGGCTACGATCCTGGATAGGGGTAGTCCTGTAGGTACTCAGGAATAATGTGAGGGCTGCTGTGGTGGTAGAGGTGCCCACAGATTTCAGCATTTGTTGTTTAAACGTCCACACCTTCCGCTCAGCAGCACCATTGGAGGCTGGGTGGAATGGCGGACTAAACAGCTGTTTGATGCCATTTGCATCACAAAACTGCTCAAAGGCTGTCGCTGTAAACTGGGGCCCATTGTCAGAGATGATGGTATGGGGAAGACCCTCGATAGCAAGAATTTGTGTGAGGGCATTGACTGTGACAGTCGTGGTGGTGGACGCCATGCTGAGTACATAGGGGTAGTGGGAATAGGCATCAATGACAATAAGCCACATAGATCCCAGAAAGGGGCCCGCAAAGTCAAGATGGATGCGGTCCCAAGCGCAACGTGAAGCAGGCCAGGGAGAGAAAGATTGGTCCGGAGCAGCCTGGTGCTTGGCACAAGTGGAGCAATTGCGGACGATGGCCACCACGTCTTTGTTCAGACCTGGCCAATAAACGTGTCTCCTGGCCAGGAATTTCATACGTGACATACCCCAATGTCCCCGATGGAGAAGATCCAGAACCTGAGGGCGTAAAGCAGGTGGGATAACCACCCGGTGGGTATCGCCCTCAGCATCGAGGAGGAGAACACCATCAATGACAGACAATCGACGAGAGAGATGGGACCAGGAACGTAGCTGGGAGGCTGTCGACTTCGGGAAGTAAGTGGGCCACCCATGAAGTACATGATGGATGACCCGTCGTAAGAGGGGGTCCTGGCGTGTGTCTGCAGCAATGCGCGTGGCTGTGATAGGGAACCCATATAAGGTATTTTGCTGTTCCAGATCAATGTGGAAACAGGAGACTTCATGTCGGTCAAATGCTGGATCAGGTCCTGAAGGCAGACGAGAAAGAGCATCTGCATTGGCGTGTTGTGTAGTAGGCTTGTACTTAATGGTGTAATTGTAGGAATTAGAAATAGAGCCCAACGCTGGAGTCTTTTGGCTGTACATTCTGGGAGCCGAGAGTTTGGCCCAAATAGAGCAACCAATGGTTTGTGGTCAGTAATGAGGGTAAAATTGGCCCCAAAAAGATACACATGGAATTTCTTAACCACATAGACGATTGCCAATGCCTCCTTTTCTATCTGAGAGTAGTTCTTTTGAGCAGGCGTCAGGGTCTTGGATGCATAGGCTATCGGTTGTTCAGTACCATCATCATTGCGGTGTGCCAACACTGCTCCAATGCCATATGGAGATGTGTCCGCTGCCAAAACAAGGGACGTAATGGAGAAAAGGGCGTAAGACAGGGTGCCGAACGCAACAGGTGCTTTAGCCGTTGAAAGGAATGCTCACAAGCATCTGACCACCGGAATTGCACACCTTTCTTTTAGAGACAGTTGAGGGGGTGCATAATGTGGGCCGCTTCTGGGAGGAACTTTGCATAATAGTTCACCTTTCCCAAAAACGCCTGCAACTCCTGTAGGTTTTGAGGGCATGGTAGAGCATCGACCGCCGATACATTGCGATCTGTGGGCTGGATTTCGTCTTTGGAGAGCAAGTAGCCAAGGTATTCGACCTGTTCCTGGAAAAACTGGCATTTATGGAGGCGGCACCTGAGCCCGGCGTCCCGCAATGTGGTAAAGAGAGTATGGAGGTTATGCAAGTGCTCCTGGCGTGTAGCCCCAGTAACAATGACATCGTCAAGATAGTTGGCACAACCGGGTATAGGCATGGTTAATTGTTCGAGATACCTCTGGAAGATGGCTGGAGCCGAAGAAATCCCAAAAGGTAAACGTTTGTATTTGTAAAGACCAAAAGGGGTATTGATGACCATGATTCGTTGAAATTCCTCATCGAGCGGGATTTGCAAATAGGTGTCAGCCAGGTCTATCTTAGAAAAGTATTCGCCGCCAACAAGCTTCGTGAGGAGGTCCTCTTGTTATGGAATTGGGTAGGTTTCGACCTGTGCCTGGGCATTGAAGGTGGATTTAAAATCGCCACAAAGGCGGAGGGCGCCATTGGGCTTGAGGACCACTACCAGTGGTGTGGCCCAGACACTCGTTTTGACAGGTTTGATGACTCCTGCGGCGTGCAGACGGTCGAGTTCCAGCTTTACCGCCATCCGTAGGGAGACCGGAAGAGGGCGTGCACGGCAGAAACGGGGCACCGTGTCTGGGCGTAAAGTAATATGTGCCTCAAAATTGGTTGCACACCCTGGACCCGGTTCGAACAGAGACGCAAAAGAGGCACAAAGGTCGTCGGGTTCCTGGAAAGGAACTGTGTCAGAAATGACCTGCACCTCATCGGAGATGGAGAACCCAAACAGTGAGAATGCATCGAGGCCGAAAATGTTTCCAGCTGAGTGGCTATTGACCACAAAGAGGGTGACAGGACGTGTAACCGTTTCGTAAGTTGCCAAAGTGGTAAACTGACCTTTCAGAGGAATCGCGCTGTCACCATATGCTACCAACCTGCGGGAGGGCGGGTCCAATGTTGGGTAGCTGAGACAGGCATATGTTAGGAGGTTCACCAGGGAGACCGTCGCCCCTGTGTCCACCTGGAAGCGGACGTCATGGTTAGCTATTCTGAGATCAATAAACAATTTGGTAGTGGGAGAATCACCCTGGGGAACAGTAGCCTGCAGTTCATGAATTGTCCCCTGACGCCAATAAGAAGTCGGGGAAGACTGTCCTGCCGTTTGCCGACAAACCGAATGGAGATGCCCATCTTTTCCACAATGACTACAGTGGACCCAGCGGTCTGGACAGTCCGCCCGTTGGTGCACCGTAAAACAGTCGGGACAAGATGGTAAACCACGTTGCCTACACCGACGAGAATTGACCGGTCGTTCAGAGGCCATGGACACGTCAGAGAGGGAAGGATCACGACGCTGCCGGCGGGGCAAGACCTTCCAAACGTTATGTCCCCTTTGCAGCGGTTGTACAGTTGCTACCTGAGGACGAGCCATGAGGCACTCATTCGCCGCCTGTGCAATCTCGAAAGAATGTGCAATCTTCAGGATGTCCTCCAGAGAGGGGTCGTCCAGCTTGAGGGCCACCGTCTGCACTTCTGGATCTGGAGCCAATTGAACGACAACATCACGGATGAGAGAGTCAGCATAGGAGGTTTTACAAGACGGGTTGGAGTATCTGAAGTCGCAACGCCGACTCAGTCCTTGCAAATCTGTCACCCATGACCGATATGATTGACCTGGCTGTTTGTGATACTGATGGAATTCGAAGCGCGACGTGACAATGTGAAATCATTGGAAATAATAATTCGAAAGCAATGCGCACATCTCCTCGAACGTTAGTGCCACCAGATTGGAGAGGGGGGCCAACTTCTTGAGTAAGAAAAACGTCTCGGGGGAAGCCCAAGAAAGAAAAAGCGACCGTTAGAGAGCGTCATCAGAGACCTGAAAGGCGGCAAAGTGCTGTTTCAGCCGCTGTAAGTAAGTATCCCAATCCTCTTTGGCGTCATTAAAGGGCGGAAACGCAGGGGGGCAGAAATCCATCGACGACGTGACAACCGCTTGGACGGGTTGGGAACCCTGAACCTGTAAGCGTTCTGCCAACAGTTGAATTTCCTGTCGTAACAAATCAGTTTGCTGTTGCTGTAGGAGCAGCTGTTGTTGTTGCTGCTCCACGAGTTGCACAAGTCGTTCGTCCATGAAACGTGATAGAACCTTTTACCTCGTCACCAATTATAGTGACCGAAGACCGGACTGGGTCGGGAGCGACTAGCGACGACCGACCGATCAAGCGTCGCCGCTAACGAGAAACACTCCACGAAACCACAGAGACGACAAACAATGAAAACGACTAATCGAAAACAAAGATCAAAACATAAGCCAATCGGAACCGTGACAGAGCAGAGTACGAAGCCTGATAACCACTGAATATCGAAGGTAAACGGAGCGCAGTCAACACAAGACTGAGGAGCGAGCTGTGATTCCGGGCCCTATATAGTGCGACTCTCTGCGCAGACGACCGGCGCGGTAGGCGCGCCACGGCGTGCAGCGCTCTAGTGGCGATGGCAGCGCTAGTAGGTTGTGCGCGCCGCCGAATGGCTGCTGTCATAGTCCATGTGGTCTGGCGGGCTCTCAAACATATCGTTCCAGGATACCAGAATAAGGTCTTCAGATATAAAAAGATTATGGAAGCTTTTGAAATGCGGTACAACAGATGAATGATGAAGATTAGATAGGTATATCATCTAACTAATGACGAGGCGATCAACAGAATTGGGGAGAAAAGAAGTTTCTGGCATATCCTGATTAAGAGAAGGGATAGGTTGTTGGGACACATTCTGAATCAACAAGGAATCATCAACTTACTATCAGAAGGAAGTGTGTGGTGTAAAAATCATAGAAGTAGACCGAGGGATGAATACAGTAAGCAGATTCAAAAGGATGTACCTTGACTTCATATTGTCAGACGAAGAGCCTTGCTCAGGACAGGGTAGTGTGGAGAGCTGCATCAAACAAATCTGTGGACTGAAGACCACAACAATGACAATTTCTTTTGTATTGAACATAATACACCTTCTCTTTTCTTAAACATACTAATGGCACATTTTGTTCAGTATTTACTAAATATCAATTATTTGTTATGTATAAAAATAAAGATTGTTTGACTTACCCAAAGCACAGGCTCACCGATAGATGTAAAAAAAACACACAAACACACATTCAAGCTTTTGCAACCTAGTTGCTTCTTCAAGCAGAGTAGGAAAGGAGAGGGAAAAGGAAAGGATGAGGGTTTTAAGGGAATGGGTGAGGAGTCATTCAAATCCCGGGAAAGGAAAGACTTACCTTGGGGGAAAAAAAGGAAGGTAAACAAATACACACACACACACACACATGTATACACACACAAACACTCCTCCACAGACATATTGTAGAAAGCAAATAAGTTGGACTGAGATACCACTTGAGGCAGAGGCTCTGTCCGGAGAACCGAGGCAAAGATGTTAGAGATGGTGGACGAGAATTTGAATTTAGTGGAGGTTGAGACCAGATGGGCAACGGTAAGAGAGAATATGCTGAAGTGGCAAGTTCCCATCTCTGGAGTTCTGAAAGATTGGTGTCGGTCGGAAGTATCCATATGACCCGGATGGTATAACACTGTGCAAGGTGTGCTGGCCATGCACGAAGGCATGTTTAGCCACAGGATGATCCTCATTACCAATAAACACTGTGTCCATTCATGTGAAGGGACAGTTTGTTGTTGGTCATTCCCACATAGAATGCTTCACAGTGCAGGCATGTCAGTTGGTAAATCACATGGGTGCTATTGCAAGTGGCTCTGCCCTTGTTCATGTACACCTTTCGGGTTACGGGACTGAAGTAATTGGTGGTGGAAGGGTGCATAGGGCAGGTTTTACAACGGGGGCAGTCACAAGGGTAGGAGCCAGAAGTTAGGGAAGGTGGTTTGGGTATTTCATAGGGATGGACTAGGAGGTTATGGAGGTTAGGTGGGCGGTGGAAAGACACTCTCAATAGGGAGTGGGAAGGATGTCATGAAGGATGGATCTCATTTCGCTGGAGAGCCGCTCCAGTCCTGGAAAGTATTCAGTGACAAGAGGGGCACTTCTGGGGTTCTTCTGTGGAAGGTTCTGAATTTGGGGGGATGAGGAAGTGGCTCTGGTAATTTGCTTCTGTACCAGATCAGGAGGATAGCTGTGGGATGTGAAAGCTGTTATTAGGTTATTGGTGTACTGGTTCAGAGATTCGGGACTGGAGCAGACTCTTTTGCCACGAAGACCTAAGCTGTAGGGAAGGGACATTTGATGTGAATGGATGGCAGCTATCATAATGGAGGTACTGTTGTTTATTGGTAGGTTTGATGTGGACAGATGTGTGAAGTTGGCCATTGGACAGATGGAGGTCAACATCGAGGAAAGTGGCATGGGATTTGGAATAGGACCAAGTGAATGTGATGGGACCAAAGGAGTTGAGGTTGAAGTGAAAATTCTGGAGTTGTTCTTCACTGTGAGTCCAAATCATGAAGATGTCATCAATGAATCTGTACCAAACTTTGGGTTGGGTGTCTATTGGCGAGCCTGTGCTTTGGGTAAATCAATCAATTTTTATTTTTATACATATTTTTCGCTCAAGAACGCATCCTTCTATAATATTTGTTCATAAATTATTTGTTAAAAATACTAGATATTTTTAACTGAATATTTGAGTTTTATGTCTATGTAGCATTTATTACATTCATCTAAACAATTATACATAATACATTGAATCAATATGCAAATTCTTTCTAAACCATGACTACATTAACTATAGTATGCAGCAATGGTCATTTTTTATTAATGGTTTTGCAGATTGATTTCGATCATATAGTGATCATCCTCAATGCACCAATCATCGTAATATCAGCTATGCATAATCATATGCCAAATTAGCTGAATGTAACAGTTTTTTAACATATCAATGTAGTGTCCAACCATGAAAATGGTTGGACACTACATTGATATGTTAAAAAAAGTCAGTTACATTCAGCTAATTTGGCATGTGATTATGAATAGCTGATATTACGATGACTGGTGCATTGAGGATGATCACTATGTGATCGAAATTGATCTGCAAAAACATTAATAAAAAACAACCAATGCTGCATACTATAGTTATTGTATTCATTGTCTTGTGGACGCTGAGCACACTGTTCCAAAAAATGGAATCAAACTTCTTGCCAAATCTTTATCAGTGTTTGTTTATGCATTGAAGGCTTCCAGAATAATATAGGTCACAGTATGACATTTTGAACAAATTAGAATCCAGTAAGCTGCTGAAAAGTTTATTAATTCTGTGCTATAGGTCTACCTTGGCATTAGTGCAATTTTCCACTTCAGTGTCTGTTTCAAATGTAGGAACATGGAAGACAATACTTTATTTTAGAAGATAGATTAAGGAAAGGCAGACCTACATTTCTACCTTTTGTAGATTTGGAGAAGGTTGTTGACAATTTTGATTGGAATATATTCTTTCAAATTCTGAGATCAGCTGGAGTAAAATATAGGGAACGAAAAGTTATTTACAACTTGTACAAAAGCCACACAGCAATTATCAGAGTTGAAGGGCATGAAAGGGATGCAAAGGTTGAGAAGGCTGTAAGACAGAGCTGTAGCCTTTCACCAATGTTATTCAATTTGTACATTGAGAAAGCTATAAAGGAAAATAACATATGATGGTTGCAGTACAGAGGATATAAAATGCAGAATGGCAATGGGAAGAAAAGCGTTTTTGAAAAAGTGAAATTTGTTAACATCAAATATTGATTTAAGCATAACGAAGTCCCTTGTAAAGCCATTTGTGTGGAGTGTTTCCTTGTACGGGAGTGAAACATGGACGATAAACAGTGCGGACAGGAAGAGGATAGAGGCTTTTGAAATGTGGTGCTGCAGAAGAATGCTGAAGATTAGGTGGGTGGATTGCATAACAATTGAACAGAATTGGGGAGAAAAGGAATTTTGGGCATACCTTGACTAAAATAAGAGATTAACTGATAGGACACATTCTTAGACATCAAGGAATTGTGAATTTAGCATTGGAGGGAAGTGTGTGGGGTAAAACTCACAGAGGGAGACCAAGAGATGAAGATGAAGAAGCTTGCTCAGGATAGAGTAGAGTCTCCGGACTGAAGACAACAACAACATAATTTTAATCAAATTTCTGACTCCAAATTGGTTGACATGGAGATAATACTAAATTTGTTTAAATGATTCAACGAATAGTTTAAATTACTGAAGAGTTTATTGTAACTCTGAACCCTACTAATACATATCTGATCATTACAAACAGTAGGATGATCTGTATCTGAATTCAGTAATTCTCCAACTAGACAAAAGAAAGTTATATTACATATTGTTAAATAAATATGGTACATTTTCTCTGGGCTTGACTGCTCTCTGCCAATATACACTTCTTTATGACTGTCAACCACTGTGCAGGGGACGGTCCAGAACTTATACAAACAGAGTTCTCGGGACAGTAACTGCCTCCATAAGCTGAGGCTAGAGATCCGAAACGGGCTTTGAAATGTTGCTTACAACCTGCTAGCAGGCGTTATGACATCACCGGCTCTGCCCGCTTCCCGTGTGGGCTTGCCAACACAGCTGGCTGCCTTCGCCAGGCCTGGTGGTACCCGCAGCTGACTCACGAGCCACGTTGTCAGTTACACAGAACCCGTGGAGGACGGCGAGTTGGTTCGGCGGGCGCAATGGGTACAACGAGCCGAGCCAGTTAGCCTACAGGTACAACGAGATAAGCCAGCGGGTGCAACGGGTACAACGAGACTGGCAAGACAAGCCAAGACGAGCCAAGACGTGCCTGGAGAGCCACGCCTAGCCTCTGTCTCTTAACAGAAGATGCACAGAATTATCGTGACAGATACAAATTACATGTGGTAATTACTTATGACTTTGTATTACTTACGCCTGCATTATTCCAAACTTGATGAAATGATCACTCATCACTTTCAAAACAAGAGCCTGTCACTCTTGCAGGGATTCGTGTAGTGCATGGCAGAGAGTGAATCAGTTACAGAATTTCTTACAATCTACATTTTCATCATGATCTTGATGAAATTTGCACACTTGACATTCAAAATAAAGGTGATGGACTACATAAGATTACGTGGTGGATGGTGGAGGATACTTCCAGTATATAGTTTACAAAATTTATAGTATTATTTCTAACTTGATGTAATTTTGTGCACTTGATGTCAAGACTAGTGGAAGGTCAATGTCTATGTAAGATGCGAGTGGTACATTGTGGAGGGTACTTCAGTTAACAATTCTATAAAATCTAAAGTTTTATTATGATCTTGATGAAATTTCACACACTTGACACACAAAACAAGCGGAAGGTCACTGGCTACGTAAGATTCGTGTAGTACATGGCGAAGGGTACTTCAGTTAACAATTCTATAAAATCTAAGTTTTATTACGATTTTGATGAAATTTCAACACTTGACATTCAAAACTAGCGGAAGGCCACAGTCTACGTAAGATTCGTATGGTACATAGCAGAGGGTACTTAAGAATCCTAGCGGAAGGTCACTGTCTACATAAGATTTGTCTGGTACATGGTGGAAGGTACTTCACTTACGAATTCTTCTAAATCATAACGGGAGTACCATCATGTAAAAGATGTTCCGTTAAGGGGGGTAGCTTACTCCACACTTCGTTCCATGGCCTGTGTTTTTGTTCGAAAGAGCATCTATGTCTTGTCCTGGAGGTAGAATAGACAAGAATACAACCATTTTCTCTGCAATATACATACTTCGTGTATTTTCCATCTGCGGCATTCACTTCAGCGTCAAACTTTTGCTTGGTGCCACTCTTTCTCTTCTTCAGCATATTTGCAAGTATGTACACTCCATCATTTAATTTTCCTTTCCCATCCTCTACGGTCTCACAACTAACAAATTCATTAGAGGCTATGTCATCACTAGAGTTGTTCATTTTCGCTCTGCCAGTGATACGCAACAAAGGGAGATCAGGCACTCAACTGCCATGTTACATTGCGACTAGTACTTCCTGTTCACTTGCACAATTGCTGATGGCAGCATGCTGAACCAAACTTTGTTTACAACCAGAGAAGGCCAAAGGCATCCGACAAAACTCGAAAGTACATGATCGACACATGTCGTACATGGCTCCGCATTGTACAAAAATGTTCAAATGTTTGTAGAACTTATGGGACTTACCTATGGGGTCATCAGTCCCCAAACTTATGAACTAACTTGTACTAAAGATGGTAGAAACATCCATGCCTGAGGGGAG
Source organism: Locusta migratoria (assembly GCA_026315105.1). Taxonomy (NCBI): domain Eukaryota; kingdom Metazoa; phylum Arthropoda; class Insecta; order Orthoptera; family Acrididae; genus Locusta; species Locusta migratoria. The sequence goes on from CM048744.1 coordinate 504,163,924, forward strand.
ATTCGAACCCCCGACAGCAGCAGCAGTGCAGACCATGACTGGCACGCCGCAGACTGCTCGGCCACTGCGTCTGGCCACATTGTACACTCACGCTATTGTCACAGTGGGGCTACATAATCTGAGCGTTTGCTGAAATGGATAGGTATCGTGCAAATATACATCGTCACAAAGTAAGTTTATAAGAAAACTTAAATAATTTTCAGTTTTCATCGACTACTCAAACTAAGGGGCAGCAGGGTCAGTGACAAATCTACACCAGCATCCATCCTGCCAGCGGGAACATCTTCCTTTTAGTTTTTAGCCTGTACCTCAATATTTTAATTTCTTAGATTTTAGTATAACAGCAAATGTATTTTTATCAGCTATGTGCAAAACCAAATTATTACATTGCATAATTATTTTATTTTAGTTCCGTACAATTATCTGTAGAAAAATATATTAATAGAAAATGTATTATGCATTCACTCCAGTTATTCCATAGTAACATTACAGGTTTTTTTCAGAGCACATATATTTCCTTCAGAAGAATATATTAAAAAACTGTAATGTTTTTTCTTTGAAAACATGCTGCAACATTGTTTTATCATAAAACAATACATTTATATTCTTAATATTCATTTCGATTGCTTTTCTGTTCAAGAATGAGTTAACAGAATATACTGTTCTATTATCTGTTGCATATGTACCAATGAGCGTAATTATAATGCCTGTACGCCATACATGTCAACAGTTCGCAGGGCCTTCATCTGAAATGGCCATTGTAAGTTGAACGGGTAATACTGTGACAGTACACACTTTAGTATCCGTCGCTATGGAATGTGATTGATTGATTTGATTTGATTTGATTCTTTCAGGGAAGCCAAAACAGTCTTGGTCTAACCCGCCACTGCCCGCACTAAAACTAAGTTTATTGTGCGGTATCGCTCCCTGTATGTCTAGCAAAGCCAACCAATGCCCTTGAACAGTGCAAGGAGTCCCTTTACCAATTCTTTATTAGACACAATTTCTTCGGGTCTGGTTGTCCCAAATGTTCTGTGCCTTTTACTCTCCAATGCAATGCATTTGAAGATCAGATGTGATGCAGTTTCATCACCGTCATCACAGATCCTACATTTAGGGTCCTCTTCTGTTATTCCCATTGTTTGTAGGTGTTTTTTGAAATTTCCATGGCCTGTCAGCAATCCAACCATGAGTCTAATCTCTCTCCTGTTCAGACCCAGGATTACAGAGCTTCTTTTAAAACAAGGCTTTGGCATCATTACCTTGCCATGTTTCTGTTGATGGACTTTGGTCCAATATTCTACGTGCTGTCTACTGAGCCAGTTATGTAGCTCCAATTTAATCATTGCCTTGGTGATTGTCAGGACAGGTTCCGGTCCAATAAATGGAGCCTCTGCCCCCATCCTGGCTAATCTGTCGGCATGTTCGTTGCCATTGATCCCCGAGTGGCCAGGGACCCACAATAGGTTTACTCTATTGCTTTCACCTAGCTCCACCAGAACCCTGTGACATTCTGCAACAATTTTAGACCTTGTTGTAGGAGCTGCCAGTGATCTCAGGGCTGCCTGGCTGTCTGAATAGATATAGATGCTACGATCTTTGTAGCACCTACGCAAATTCTCCTCCACACATGCCCTGATGGCAGTGATTTCGGCCTGAAATACTGAGGCCAGTTTCCCTAGAGAGATGACGCCCTCCAGTCTTGGCTGCACCCCGTATACCCCAGCCCCAATGCCTTGGTCTGATTTCGACCCGTCAGTGAACCAGACAATATCCCCCCTATGGTGTCGAACTATTTTCTCCCACTGCTCCCTACTTCCAATTGTTATAATGAAAGACTTGTTGAAGCAGTATGGGGTTATAATATAGTTGGTTGGCATTTCCCCAACCTTTCCTATATTTACCTCACTCACTATTTTAGTGTGTGATTCTGGATATCCCAAAGAGTTACAGTTGTTGACAGATTTGAGTCTGTAGGCACAAGCTGCCGCAACCATCTTGATCCAAAGGTGTAATGGGGGCATATCCAGCATGGTTTCCATCCCAGCAGTTGGTGTGCTGCTAATTCCGCCTGTTATGGCTAAGCAGGCTAGTCTCTGCACCTTACCAAGCTCCTTAGCAGCAACCTGATGTTCTACCTTCTTCCACCACACGACCGCCCCATAGATGATCCTGGGTCTAATCACTGTGGTGTATATCCAGTGCATACCCTTGGGGCTCAGGCCCCAATTTTTGCCACAAGCTCTCCTGGATACCTTTTGCCTTGGAGCAAATATTCCTAATGTAAGGGGTCCATGTCAGTTTCTCATATAGGGTAACCCCTAGATATTTCACTGTCCCCTTCACAGGTAGTGCTTCATTGAAAAGCTTTAGATTCCAACTTGAGTGTTGGATATGTTTCCTTGTGAATGGTGCAACAGTTTTCTTAGGACTAACCCCCAAATCCTGTTTTCTGCACCAGTCTTGCACAATGTCCAAGGCACCTTGTGCCATATTCTTCACTGTGTCAGCAAATTTGCCAAGTATTACTATGACAAGATCATCTGTGTATCCTTGGCAAAAGTACTGCCTAGAGTTTAATTCTCCAATGAGATCATTCACCACTAGGAAATAAAGGGGAAAACAATAAAGGGGAAACAACTCCGCTTTGCGGGCAACCTCTAGTGGTGTTGATTACCATTTTATCATTCATCATGGAAGCCTCTACCTTTCTTCCACTGAGCATGGCCCTAGTCCACCTACATATAGTGCTCCCTAGGTCCTGCACCTCTGCTGCCCTAACCATGGAATTGAAGGTCGTGTTGCTAAAAGCCCCCTCAATGTCCAGGAAGATACAGAGGGCTATTTCTTGAAAGTGTAGTGCTTCCTCCACCTTCCCAACAAGTTGGTGGAGAGCTGTCTCACGTGATTTACCTGATTGATATGCATGAATGTAGAGGAACCCTACTTAACCTCCTTTCTCCAACATGAACATTAACCAGCTTTTCCAATGTCTTAAGAATGAAGGAGTACAGGCTGAATGGTCTCATATCCTTGGCCTTGGTATGATCAATTCTCCCTGGCTGTGGAATGAAGAGAACCTTCACTGCCCTCCAGGCATTGGGAATGATTCCTGCTGCTAGGCTAACCCTGAATAACCTGCATAGGAATCTAATAAGATTTTCTCCCGCTTGTTGCAGGAGAGCTGGAAAGATTCCATCGGGGCAAGGTGACTTGAACGGTTGAAATGTTCCCACCGCCCATCGGACCTTACTGAAATCGACTCACTCCTTGGCCAGATCCCAGTCCTCTTTGCGAATACCTGAGAACCGTTGACTCTCAGGAATCACATTCTGGTCTGAGTTATCCCCCAGAGTATATTGAGGAAAGTGAGTCTTGAGGAGTAGTTCCAGCGTTTCATGTGCTGTCTTTGTATACTCCCCATCCTCCTTCCTCAATGTTCCTCCTGGATTAGTTGGTACCCTAGTAAGCATTTTATGAAGTCTCGCTTGAGCAGCCATGCCCTCCACTTCCTCACAGAATACCTTCCAGGATGTCTCCTTTGCCCGTCCAATGGCAAGGTTGTAATTGACAAGGGCCTCACGATACTTTGCCCATTGTCCTTTGCGCCTTGCAAGGTTAAAAGTCTTCGTACCTGTTTCCTTTGCATTTCCAGGTTATTATTCCACCAAGGCACACTACTATTTGTGCACTTCTTAGTGATTGAGCAGTTGTCCTGGTATGAGGTCACTATAGCAGAGGTTACGGCCTCTGCTACTTCCTCAAACTCTGCTGGATTCCTTATCGAAGTTTTAATTTCCGATAGGCTGAAGTCAAGGTCTCTCCTATATGTCTCCCAGGCCGTTTTCCTGGATTCCTATAGGCCATGGTCTGTCTGGTTCCCATTTCAACCTTGAGTTTAATATACATGTGATCTGATGAAGATGGCTCCAGGACCACATGCCACTGTTTGACGCAACTTCCCATCATCATGGAACCAAAAGTTATGTCAATTACTTCTTCCCTTCTACTATACCTGAATGTAGGTTCATCACCTCTATTCAGGATCTCCAAGTTGTTAGATAGGAGAAATTCAAGAAGGTGCTCACCTCTACTGTTGGTGTCCTTGCTGCCCCACGATAGATTGTGGGCATTGGCATCACATCCCACCAACAGTTCGTCACCTTGTTGGTGGCAGGCTTCTGTCAGTCTCCTCACTTCCAAAGGAGGAGGAGAGCTGTCTTCATGAGGAAGGTATGCCGAGGCCAAAACAATTTCCTTTTTGATGCCTTCCTCACGTTGCTGCATCCTGATGGTCACCAAGTCCCTGAAACAAAAATCCATCATTGGTATGAAAGGTATTCCATTTCTAACATAAATGCATGTTCTGGAGTTTTTTAGATTTCTAGCATAAATCAGCTTACCTTCAGTACCACCGAGGCCCGATACACCCCCTTTATATAGATAGGGTTCTTGTATCAGGGCCACGTCCACCTCCTGTCTCCCCAGGCGACGTCTCAGGGCAGCAGTGGCCCCTTTACTGTGCTGCAGGTTTATCTGCAGCACTTCCAGTCCCCATCTTGCTGCCATTATTGCCTTTAAGGTCTTTGATTACCCTGATGGCAACCTGCGAGAACCCTAAAAACAGTTTCAGGCCTTGCTCTCGCATTGCCTTCAGGGACTTCTCTCCGACCTCCACCACCAGGGTTTGTCCTTCTGGAATGACCTTTTGGTTAATTACTCTCCAATTCTCTGTTGAGATGTTTGGGTTCTGGACCCTTATTTTCTCAAACAGAGTCTTTGGAGAGACATCCTTAAGGATCTTTGCTGTCTTGACCAGCAGCTTCACATCCTCCCACGGGGATATCATGGGCACCTTGTACTTAAGCCATTCTGCTGAGTGCTCCCCCTCGCAGACAAAAATGAGGGCACCGCGATCTAGATAGACCCTCCTGAATTTGGGTCCTGGACCAGCGTCTCCCCCAATCTCTTCAAAGAGGGCCATCTGCACGAACTGCTCCTGCTGCGAGGTGATGCTCACCAGTGGGTATCCTTCTTGGACAACCGCCATTCTAAAGACCGAGACTGCAGTACTATAGGTCTGTTTCCCTATTTCCTGCCTCAGCCTTTTAGGATCATGGTGTCCAGAGAGGAGGGAGTCTTAGATTCCTCCCTAACCCTCTTGCCACCTGTCTTTGACGCCGAAGGGGTCTGTGTATCCCCTTCGACCTGAGGCAGTTTCTTTTTGCGGGGCCTTGGGCTCAAGCCCTTTTGATTCCCTCCACTTATGCTTAGGACGCCATTCTTTTCCTTCCTTTTCCTTCTGTTCCTTGAGAAGTTTCCTCCTCTGAGCTCCAGACAAGGCCTTAATCCTAATCTGGTCCAACTTCCCTCTTACGGTTCCCACTTCTTGCTCAGGTCTAGACCCTGATTCAGAAGTAGGAGTGCACTCCAGTGGTCCTGATCCCGATGTCTGAGTATCTGAGGTCTCAGATTGCCCCTCAGATTCTTTTAAAATACTTTCTTTCTCCGTGTTCATCTTAGTCCCACGAGATTTGGGGATTTATATGGTCCACACCACTATAACCCCGTGTGGTGCAAAGCTACTTACTCAGGGAGGTCGCCCGGTATCCCTGAAGCTCCATTCACGACACATCCACCCATGTGCCATGCACCCCTCGGCACGGATCGCATCACACCTTGGGTTGGGAAAGGAATTGGGAAAGGACTGGGAGAGGATAAGGAAGACGGGACGTTGTGGGACACTCTTAGTCTGATCCATCAGCTGAGGCCTTTCCGGCAGTAGGTTCTCTACCTTCGGTATAGCCCTCTGCTTCACGCGGATACGCAACCCTCTCCACCCGCACGGACAGTGCTTCATCAAGGTGGTGTCCCCCGGAGAGGACGGAATGTGATGGAAATGTTTCATTCTACGTCCCAGGCAAATTGAGACGGGCGGCACAGCGCAGTCAAATGGGGCCGCACAGACCGGGAAGGGACGTGACGCTGATGCGACCTGCACCTGCGGTGGGTTGCGTGTCGCTGCAGCTGAGGCACAGAAAGGGGAGGCGGGAAGCGGGCGAGCACTCTGCCGAATGCTCTGTATCGAAAGTGGCACTATTGTGGTTCTTCAAAATTTTACAATATATGTAAAGCTTTTGTAGCATACTGCTATAGTAATCAGTCCATAGACTTACAAACTACTGAAACCAACTTACACTAAGAACCACACACACACACGCCTTTGGGAGGACTCAACCTCTTGGCTGAAGTGACCGCCCAGTCCATAGATTATTGGCCGTCCGAACAATATTGCCTTACAACTGAAAGTGTTTGTCATAGACTAGTGATTTGTTTTTCAACATTTAACTTCTCGCTCTCTTTTCATTTGTGCATTATACTTTTCAGTTACTGTGTACTTATATCTGTACAGTTTTGTTTAGTGAAATATTGTAAGATCATATGATCAACAACCAAAGCAGAAAATTTTAATTTCGTGGTAGGACATCATCGACAGTGTAGTAGATAAATGGATGCAACATTTTATGGCTTCTTAAATAAATAAAACCAATCATTTTGTTCTTAAGGAATTAGTAAAAATTTAGATAATTTTGTCAGAATTGTGATAGTTACTGTAATTAATGCTAAAGAATTTTTGAATCCTTACATAATGTGGTTAGAATCTCAAAGATAAATTTTAAAGCTCAAGTCAACATTCCGTATCTTTGGGAGTTGGTAGGTTTATCTTTTCTTGGTTGTCATATTTTGTATCAGTTATTTACTGGAAGATGAGCTTTCAAAACTTAGGCCATTCTTTATTAATAAATGAAATAAGGCTTTCGTTTGGTTAAAACACACACAATTGTGAGATTTCAATGTCTACCATAACTCAAAGGTACCACCAATTCCTGTTCATTTGCAATAGTCTCTTGCAAATTACATTCATGTAAGTCAGTGGCATCCTTTATAATTCCATATTATACTTCTGAAAACTGCCTGTTAGTCAGTCTGATGTAAAATCAGCTTCACTTGTCTTTGAAGTAGTTTGATTATCTTCCAGATTTTCCATTAACTCGAATACATTTATTTGGTGATATTTTTGATGCAGTCATGAATAAAGCAAAACTTCATCACTAAAATGAGTATGAAATTTGAGGATTGATATTACCACATGATTCCCGATGTGCAGGGATGTAAATGGAAGCGCCGGTGCCTCAAAAATGGATTAACATTTATCGTTCTGCTCAGTTTCAAATGAAAAGTCAGAATATTGTCTACATTTCAAACACAGCAACTTTTGATCAAAACCCGACTGAACCAAAAACTCTATGCAATGTGTTTTTACCAAAGCACATTCTTAATTTTTGTGTAATACTTCACTTAATTCGATGCTACACAGTAATGAAAATAAATTTAGGCCTTTATTACATCAAACTATAATATATGTAAAATATTCTGCGAATTGTTTTCTTAATATTGAGTAACAAATGTTTTACTTGATCTGCAAGAATATTGTAGTGAGCTAAAAGAATTATCAAATTTATTGAATGAGTTGAGAGTATAGCATGACTGTGTGGAAATGATTTTCAGTACAATGGTATGAAGTTGTCTCGACACACTTCAGAAAGAAACTGAAGAATACTTGATCTGAAGATCAAGTGTGTAAAATTTCAACAGAATCGTAAGAAAACTGTTGATTTTGTCGAATTCTATGAGTAAAGTAGCCTTCTCCATGCACCACGTGGAATATTGTGTAGGCAGTGATATTCCTCTTATTTTGAAGATCAAGTATGCAACACTTCATCAATATCAGAATAAAACTTTAGTTTTGTATGAATTAAAAACATATGGTCGCCGAGCTCACGAAGACAGTGAGTATGGATATGGCGCCAGAGTACCCGAGGAGCTCATGTGGCTACGAGCCCGCGAGTACGATGAGACAGCTGCGCCAGCACACTTAGGCTCGCTGTACTCACACAATTACAGCGGGTTTGAAGGGAGGCGTTTGTAGTGTGTGCAACCCGCAAGACCGGGCTCATACTCAGCCCGTTTCTGACCTCTACAATCCGCACAAGACAAATTTATTTGATATTTTGGGTTGAATATAGGACATGCAGTGTACCTGTTACACTACAAAAGTAAGATATCTGACAAAACAAAATTTGGCCACAGGGGAAAATGACAACAGTGCCAATAAAGACAACGTTTTAGAACTGGTGCATCTACTGTCATATTATGAACCTGTCCTCCAAAAACATTTAGTGAGAATACAAGTGGCCAAAAAAACTTAAATAAAACTTCATCCTATTAGATTTATTTATTTATTATTTATTTTTTGCAACAACCAAGAGCTACAAATTACCCTTAGGAATGTACATTAATTTAACAAAGATAGATGACTTTGAATCTATTTGAAATAGTGACAGTTTTACAGATCCTTTGCTTTCGACTTTTCTTCAAGGATTGTTCAGCCAGTATAAGGTATGTGAGTACTTCCGTAACTTTAAAGACTTCATGCTGATCGTCAATGTGTTTGGAGTGTTTACTGCACCTATTTCTAGTTAATTTTGAATACATACTTTGTTTTAGTGTGAGGTCTTACTTGTCGATATAGAGTATACTTTCTACAAAGGAGACTACAACTACACTTACAGATTTGTGAGGAGATTAAAAGGTGTGTTTATGTTGTATTCAGCTACTCTTGTGTGTTTCATTGTGCCATGAAAACACTTTCTACAAGGTACTTCTGAAAAACTCTATTCTGATCACTTTAATATCCATTCCTGGGCCAAAATAATGTGTAAAAAGGAATGTATTTTCAGAGACATCCAATGAGCTGCGGAAAGGCACAAATAACAGAATACACAATGAATGTCAGGAAAGAAAGAAAAAATATTTTAACAGAAAATAATTGTTCATTGTAAAGCCATTTCTCCTGCATAAATATAAAGATCAAATAAGAAATCTCTCTTTCTCTCCAACTCAAGACTGTCTCTCCTTTCTTCCACCATCACTCTGCTAATCTCTCAGCACAAAAACCCATGAATATGTTCACATGCCAAAATTTTTGGCAAGAAAGGCGGAATGACGACTGAAGCACCTGGATCACGACTGTCAGTGATGTTTAAACAGCAACGTAATGCCTTTTTGTGCTCTGACAGAAGTGTTTTTCAGCTGGTTCCCTGCTTTTCCTTGGAACAGCTGGTTGTGTTGCTTATAAAAAACAAATTCTCTGTAACCGTAAAGAGTGACAAAGTTTTTTCTATGCCTTGATACATTTACATACAAGGTATGACAAATAACAAAGAGAAATTAAGTAGCTTGTTGAAAGGAGATATCAGATGTAGTGTTCTCTGCTGAAACAGTATTAATAGTAAATGATGCCGTATTGAATTCTAATCAAAAACTTAGGTGCAGTAATGTCAAAGATAAAGTGTTACCAAGGACGTCAATGAACTGTTTTTCACAACAAAGAAATTTTAATATTGTCATGAATGTTCTCAGCTATTAGTTCGAGTACTATTTAAACAATTGTACAATGTGTAATCCTTCTTGTCTTGTCTTGTTTCCTGTAAGTGTCTTGTCATGATTTGAAAGGACAATATTATTATAATTTTGTGAGAGTCGCTGTTAGATTGTTGTTTCTCAACAATAGTAATCAAGATCTATTAAATGATTGTAAAATGTCAGATATGATATTCAATAGAAATGTTACAACAGTGTATTGTGTTTTTCATAGTAACCGTACCCATTGAAATATTTTAAGCATTGTTCAGGAATTTAGGTCCAGTTGCAGCATCTTCAAGAACGACCACTAACTGCACTCACTGGCCGCCATTTCATGGTTAATTCTAGTTAATAATTATTAAATGATTCATGGACAGGTATTTAAATAAAATAGGACTTTTAAGAATATTTTTTCAGCCATTCGATCCCAGAAGGCGGTGGAATAAATTATAATGATTCAGATCTTAATGAAATTTGTATAAGTAGCTCTACGGACCAAACTGTAGGGATTCATAGAGGTGTTTTTTCTGTATTGTGGTGTGGACAGATCTTGAGTTAACAACACCTATAATACTGATACTCTTTAACAATTTTAAGTATGAGAATTGCCTGAGTCTAGGCAGTGATTAGAGAAAACTTCCATTTTATTATTTTTTCAATATAGGCCAATGTTTCATCAACTGTTTTCGTAATACTTACATAAACATAAAGCCTTAAATATTTTACTACAATCAATTCTTTGGCTAATGCACTATAAATAGTATATCACCATTAGTATTTAATTGTTCAGAAAATTTTAGTTCAAGTAACAGTACAGTACAGTTGTTATTTTTATTTAATTTCATTTGCTAGGATGCCACACAGACCAAACAATAAGTGAATGCATCCAACACAGGAAGATGGTAAGATTATCTTGAAATGCACTAATACATCTGTTTGACGAAACTTTCAGAACTGTGACAGTATCTTTCTTGAACCATGTTAAGTTTGTAAGAATTTATTTGCCGAAGAGATTACAAATTATTTGTGATTGGCAGAGACATTATTGATCATTTTTTCAGTCTTGGTTGGATTAGTCAAATACTCGTGAAATGCAGCGAGGTTCCAACATTCACTCCCCCCCCCCCCCTTTTTTTCCCTGAAGAAACAAATCATCATGGATACCTACATGTAACAGGAGGAGTTGTGCATGAGGTGGTCACTCATAGCTGACATTTTTGTGACAATTTACAGTGATAATTTATGGCAACTTATGGGCATACCCATCATTGAAATTGCAGTTTTTCTATGAAACCTCAATGAATGTCAATATGGAATGGGTATACTGTCTAAACTGCACATTTTTTGTCTCAGCCACAATGTACAGCAATCTATGATGAATACCAGTAAAATCTGAAAAATTATCTATCACAGATGAAAATTTATGATGATTTGTTACTTTTATAAGTGTTATTGGTGAGTAAATTGTAACTATGAACAGTTTTGTTATTTCTGAACCAAAAACCATGCTCTTCATTCCCTACATAAGTAAAATACACGATTACATGTCAGACTGAATATTGCACGCATATATGGACCCTAAGGATCTTTGTAACAGATAGCATTAAGGGAAAAACTTTCAAGGTTTTCTGGATTCATCATCGAATCCTCATAAAAACTGCAACAGTTTGCTATGAATGGAAAGTATAGTCATGCCAATCCACACAATTGGTACTTTTCATAAAAACAAGTTTTTTCTAACATATTGTGATAACAAGTACTGATTTTCAAAAACAGGAAACAGATTTTCTAGATAAACGTCTAAACAGAGATAACAAGTGAGTTATTTGTAAATCCCCAAGATATGAGACTTAAAAAATTGCATTTTTGATCATATTGCTATCACGTGCAATCGTGCACCAAATATTATACCATTCTCTTCTCAACTTTAAATAAAATTTCATTCTGAATTATGCATGTCCTAAAATCAACCATGTGAAAATGCTAGGCAACGTTTCTGTACCTCTGCAAACTCTTTAAAGTATGGAATCTTTCATTAAGAATGGGGAGATTTCGAAGGCTTATTGTGTTGTACACAAGCCGCACAGTGGAATGAGTCACATATCGTTACAAAGGGCGCGGTCTTAAATTTCTATTATTAGTTTTCAGTAGAGCGCTCTGCGCCTTCCTCCTTTCCCCTCCCCTCCCTGCCGCTCCACCTGACTCCATTCAACCTGTACAGCAAGTGAGCTCTCTCGGTTGCTGCGCGAGTCTAAAAATGGCAATAAATATCTTCAAATGTTTGTAAATCTATCGGACCAAACTGCATGGTCATCAGTTCGTAGCTTACAAACTATTTAAACTAAGGTAAACTAACCTAAGGACAACACACACACACCCATGCCCCAGGGAGGACTCGAACCTCCACGGCGAGCAACCACGCGCTCTGCAGCGAGGTGCTTTAGACCGCTCGGCTACTCCACCGCGGCCAATGGCAACACCTGAGCAGTATGCATTATGTTATCATGTTCACAAGGACTGGGTCTGTAGTCACTGTGCAATGCTAATTCCATAGGAAAGTTAATGTTAACATGTACAGGCCCTCTCCCAAGAACATACAATGGTTGTTCCAACAATTCCAGCGAACAGGATGATTGTGTAAAGGAATAAGCACTGGTTGGCCACAAATTGCACAGTCAGAAGAAAATGTGAGGATAATCCAAGAGGCATTTTCTCGGTGCCCCCATAAATTCGTATCTCAAGTTCACCATCAGCAGTACCAGTATTCGGCTTGACATGAAGAGACGCCTACACATGAAACCATACAGAGTTCAGCCGATTCAGACACTGAGACACATTCACAAGAGAAAACAGATGGAATTCTGTGCTACAATGCTGAACATGGGAAAAAATTATAAAGACACTTTTAGTGACAAAGCTATCTTCCATATCAATGGCAGTGTCAATCTTCACAATGTTCTGATTTGGGTAACCAAGCACCCAGATGTTACAATCTAACATGAATGGAATTCTCCCAAGTTAAATGTTTTCTCTACAGTCAGTAATTTCAGGGTTTATAGTCCTTTCTTCTTCAAAACCAACAGTTATAGAATGAAGCCATCTTATAATGTTACAGACCTGCCTCTTCCCTTTGCTGCAAATACACTTGTGCGACTTCATTTTCCAACAAAATGGAGCCCTACCCCATTGAAGCTTACCAGTGCAAGCATTTCTGAATGGAACAGTGCCTTAACTGTAGATTGGTCAACACACTGCTATGGATAATGCTCTCCTTGCATGGTCTCCCATATCCCCAGACCTCACTCCTTGTGACTTCTTCCTGCGGGTATATGTCAAGAATAAATTTTATGTTCTGCCACTACCCAATTAAATGGATGACCATCAAGTACGTGCAATCAATTAAGTGGATTGTGATATGCTGCAATGTGTTTGGGATGAATTGTCCAATCACCTTGATGTAATCCGTGCAACTGGTGGCAGTCATATTGAACATTTATAGGACTAAACTTGAAAACACACGTTATGTTTAATCTTGTAGTACTGACTAGGGGGAATATAAAGCTTGATGAAATCAGTTCATTGTTTATGAAAGACCCTGTATGTTGCAATACCTGACTAAACTGGGTGCTGAAACCAAATCCTTAGTGGAATGTATTTACATGCATACTGTACTTTAGATGCACAAAATTTCAGTAACAAAAACAAAGATGGGTCTTTAATAATCAAACACCAACTTTCGATACAATAAACTTTATTTTTAAATCTTTACAAAAATATTTTTTTTTCCTTTTTGAAAATACCTCATAGAAAAGCATTTTAAAAGTTTCTTAACAGTGTCCAGTTTCTTAACAGTGTCCATACATGAAAATTTTCAATTAAGTAAACAAGCCTACTCATTATTCAGCATCACAAGAATATCTTAAAATTCAATATAATAATTATACTGTATACTGTGATTACAAAAAACTTTTCTTTTCCCAAACAAATAAAAAATAATTATTGCCTAGGCCTAATGTAAATCTAATCACAAATTAACTTATCCAGATAAATATACTTTCATATAAAAATTCAGTACTAATAAAATAACCTTTGTGTACCTCTAAGCAATACAAGGCATTCAAAAATAGTCATATTCGCAATGCCTACACCAAATGCATTATAAATGTAAGTAGTAAAACAGCTCTAAATGGTGTGGTGTATGTGTGCAAACGACACACACTGTGGCTAATGCTCACTTTCCTTTTTATTTATCAGTTAATAAATATATAAAATACTGTTAAATCCAGGCAATTGTGATCGTCTGGATATCAATAGTAATCTGGCACAGGTGCACATGCAATCTTCACGAAGTCCTGATACTTCACCTGTCCATTGTGAGAAACATTGGCTTCCCTAAAAATCTGTTCCACTGGAAAAAATAAGCAGAGGTTAAGGTTAATTCAGATATATAGGTAATTGGAAGATGGGGGTGGGGCACACGGGGAGGGAAGAGGAGAAACCCTCTCCTATAAGTAATGGACACACACACAAATAAAAATCAAATTTGATTCCTGTACATCAAAGAAGCGTATAAATCATTACAATATGTCACATAATGCTGTCACAAAAAGAGTAATTGATATATATCACTTCAAAATTATGCACAGATTGGTACCACTGTAAAAGATTTGTCATTGTTGTTAATATGTCAGCTTTAGAGCAAGGATTGGAGAGAGAGAGAGAGAGAGAGAGAGAGAGAGAGAGAGAGAGAGAGAGAGAGAGAGAGAGGGGGGGGGGTGTTTCATTTTTGTGAATATAATGTTTTAACAGATGTTAAAAAATTTGTCTACACTAACAAGGGAATGGTCAGACTTATGTCGAAACCTGTGTTGCTATTTTTACCACTTTGAGTTAACATTGAACGAAGTCTGTATGCAGACTGTTAGCTGCTGACATGACCTGAAAGTCTGTAAAAACTTATGAAGTATGACATTATTGTCGCATGGTTTCTGCGCTTGTAGCTGCCTGTTGTACAACCCTGACCTCTCGCTACGTTACACCAACGCAATCTAGAGACAAGGTGGCGTTAGCTACGCGCCGCTCTCCTGCCACAGCAGTGAGAGAGCATATTCGCCCAGTGAAAGTGATTGTATGATAATTAAAAAAATCACCTTCCCTACCTTCTGGCTCCTACACTTGTAACCGCCCCCATGGTAAAACCTGCCCTATGCATCCTTCCACCACCACTTACTCCAGTCCTGTAACCCGGAAGGTGTACACGATCAAGGGCAGAACCATTTGCGATAGCACCCACGTGATTTATCAACTGACATGCCTGCACTGTGAAGCGTTCTATGTGGGAATGACCAGCAACAAACTGTCCATTCATATGAACGGTCACAGGCAGACAGTGTTTGTTGGTAATGAGGATCACCCTGTGGCTAAACACACCTTGGTGCATGGCCAGCACATCTTGGCACAGTGTTACACCATCTGGGTTATTTGGATACTTCCACCAACACTGATCTTCAGAACTCAAGAGATGGGAACTTGCCCTTCAGCATATTCTCTTTTCCCGTTGCCCACCTGGTCTCAACCTCCACTAAATTCAAATTCCTGCCCACCATCTTAACATCTTTGCCTCAGTTCTCTGGACAGAGCCTCTGTCTCAAGTGGTATCTCTGTCCTACTTGTTTGCTTTCTACAATATGTCTGCCTAGGTGTGTTTTCTTGTATTTGTTTACCTCCCCCCCCCCCCAAGGTAAATCTTTCCTCTCCAGGAATTGGAATGGCTCCTTACCCACTGCCCTCTCCTTCCCTACTCTGCCTGAAGAAGCAACTAGGTTGCGAAAGCTTGTGTTCGTGTGTGTGTGTGTGTGTGTGTGTGTGTGTGTGTGTGTGTGTGTGTGTGTGTGTGTGTTATTTATGTTACTATAACTACCTGTGCTCCTTCGTCTTGTAAGTAAACTTCATCTACTTATATATATTGATGAAACAAATATTATAGGAGGCGGCTTTCCTGGTGGGAAAAATATGTATAAAAATAAAGATAGTTTGACTCACCCAAAGCACAGGCTTGCCGATAGACACAAAAAACACTTAATGAAAACACACACAAACAAACATTCAAGCTTTTGCAACCTAGTTGCTTCTTCAGGCAGAGTAGGGAAGGTGAGGGAAAAGGGAAGGATGAGGGTTTTAAGGGAGTGGGTAAGGAGTCATTCCAATCCCAGGAAAGGAAAGATTTTCCTTGGGGGGGGGGGGGGGGGGGGGGGGGGAGGTAAACAAATACACACGCAAACACACGTAGGCAGACACATTTTAGAAAGCATGTTTGCCTAGGTGTGTTTGTGAGTGTATATGTGGTGGTGGTGGTGGTGGTGGTGGTGGTGGTGTGTGTGTGTGTGTGTGTGTGTGTGTGTGTGTGTGTGTGTGTGTGTATTTGTTTACATTCCTTTTCTTTCCCCCAAGGTAAGTCTTTCCTCTCCCGGGATTCGAATGATTCCTTACCCACTCCCTTAAAACCCTCATCCTTTCCTTACAACCTACAAACAACAACCACAGACAAAATTCTCACAATACGGGACATGTACATCCTTCTCAAGGACAATATTATATGCATTACCAATTTCCTTGTCAAAAATGAAGATGTAGCCAATTACTTCATATATACTTTAACTTCAATAATAATTTCTTACATCCAGCCTATATCACATATGAATTAGGAACAGCAATATGATGATTTGTGTAATGTGAATTTTCCTCATTTTCAAAAATTCATATCTTTGTTTAGTCAAATGTCAATGTTGTAATTTTTACAGTCCTTTGCTACCATATAGGTGTACAAACAGTGCAAAAGTCAAATTTTTATATTCAGTCCCACCAGAGAGAATTAGCTCCAATGTTTACAAAAAATGAATTTTTAAAAATTTCAAACATTAGTTAAAAAAATTAAAGAAACATTTGTAAGCGTTCTTGCTCTATATAACGTTAGTAGTTTATGATATCTAACTAGAGGACAAAAATAGACTCTGATAAAACACTCCTTGGTAGTTATTTACGGGCCTAAAAAGTGGATTTTCGAAAAATTTTGATATCAAACTGTGGAGGTCATTTTGACTGGTTATTTTAGAATTTAGAGTAGTTCATTTACTGAATAATTTTGTAATGTTGAATTTTCTAAGGACAATTATATTTACTGCAATGCTATAAGTTAACCCGGTGCAGAGATATTCAAATTATCACTAACTTCTCCAAACTCAGAAATAGTTGTGTGCGTACAAATAAAAATGGCTGCCATTCAATAATGGAGCAAGATAAAAAAAATTAAAAACTGTTTGAACTTCTCAATTATAGGCTAATCATACATAAAAAATAAAAATATTTAAAAATGGTCAAGCAACGAACTTAATTTTTATTGGACCACTTCATTTGGAATGACCTGGCTTCTTGTTGGTAGAAAAGCCTCACAGTGGATGAGATGATATGGGCACATCAGATTACCAAAACAAATATATGATCTAAAACTCTGACAAAATATGAAGGTCACCACCACTACAATTTTGATTCAATTCCTTGTACAAAATCCAATACAGAATCCATTAAAAATGTCAGTAACATGTAAAGACCATTAATGGTATCCACTGCTACATTAATAATAAACCAATTTCTTTACTTAAGTTGTAGTGCAAGCACAACATTACGTATGAACCACACGTACACTGAAGAAAAAGAAAGAAAGAAATAATAGTTACCTTCCTTCCCACTAAGTCTTTCGCCCCAGTTAAGCAGCATGTGCTTCAACTGCCGGGCTGGTATCACACCTTTCTTCCCAGGATCAGCGGCTTGAAATGCTGCCACTACTTCATCTGGTAAAACTTCAGCCTGGCTGTGGGTATGCATCACTTCCAGGAACTCCGCAAATGACATTTTTCCACCTAACAATTTTAAAACAATTTCACATTAATGATTCAATGCTTTCAATCCTAATAGACATTTTCAACAATTTTTTCACATTTCAATGTAAATCTTTATCGTGACAAATGTTACAAGCCGTCACCAGCACCATATAGCACTTTTCATTACTATAGAACATCTAGTATTAAATGGTTTTAGCACAATTTTTATCCACTTTGAATCCCTTTCAACACTATTCTTCTTGTCAGGAGACAAAAATTTTGTTGGTACAAACAACTCTGGTTTCAGAGGTGGAAATATAAAGTTTTATATAATTTTACACATGCATAACAATGGAGCGCAGAACAATATGGAAAACAACAATCAAAATAATTGTTAAGCTAATTTCCTAAAAAAAAGTGCAGAATAATTGTGACAAAACAGTATGTAAGATCTCCTGTAACTTTAAACTTCACAGCAATTATTTTACAGGAGCCTCTCACTCTCTCTTTTTTTTTTTTTTTTTTTTTTTTTTTTTAAAAAAAAAAGGGGGGGGGGGGGTGGGAGCACATTCAGTTTCAGTTGATAGTTGTTAAAAAGATTTTCAAATACTTCATTTTGGGTAAAAATTATGTAGGGGATTCCCCCATCCCCTCCAAACACACACACACACACACACACACACACACACACATACACACACAAGATCACAAAACTACTGTCTCTAGCCCCTACAACCCATCAGACGAGCTTTGCAGTTATTTTATATTATTCGTGCCTTTCCACAGATCAGCAGACATCTCTTGGTGAGTAGCAACCTATCCTTCACAAAAATATTGTTGAATCCTTCCTGGAATTTCCATTGATAGATATATGTCCATAAATGTATTTACCATAATTTTCAAATACTTGCCCATACATAATCTATGATTCTAAAATTTTTTAAAGATTAAGAATTCACAAGGGAAAAAAAAAAAAAAAAAAATGTGCTGTATAATGTGAGCATGACAACTTCATGCTATTACATTAAATTATTCGATTAATATGGAAATTCTTCATAGAGATGATAAATTATTTTTCAAAAGCGACAGATTGGCTGGCCAGTACTTACCTTTTTGCTGTACCACTGATAGTTACACTAGTTACACACAGAAAAATGAGGAAAACAACATGCTTTCAGAACTATGTTCCTTCTTCAGATGGCGAGAAGGGAGAAAAAGAAGAAAAAAGGAATGGGAAAGGAAGGGAAAGGTAATTCACAACCTAGGTCATGAGGATGGCGTTAGAGGATTGTGGAAGTCAAAGATACTGTGTAGTAATAGTACTGAGCCATGCAAAAGAGGATATATAACCAGAGAGGAAAGATCAAACAATAAAGAGAAGAAAAGAAAAGATGAGTGAAGTGAAAGAAGCTGAGGGGTGTAGGGGGGGGGGGATTCTAAAGCATTTTTGATTAACAGGGAAAGATGGAACCTCCCCCCCCCCCCCCCCCCCCCACACACACACACACAAGAGAGAGAGAGAGAGAGAGAGAGAGAGAGAGAGAGAGAGAGAGAGAGAGAGAGAGAGAGAGAGGGGGGGGGGGATAGAGAAGGTATAATGGCTAGATGAGTTGAGGATGGAGGAGGGGGAGGGGTTAGTGTAGATTTAGGCCAGGGGCTGGTGGGAGGAGAGGATATGTTGGAGGGTAAGTTCCCACCTTTGTAGCTTCAATGGATTGGTGTTAGTTGGCAGTATCCAAATGGCATGTGTGGTGTAACACGTGTCAAGGTCCCTGGAGGGCATGCTCTGCCAAAGGATATTGGGTGTCCCCCAGGCGAACAGTCCATCTGTGACCATTCATCTGCTCAGCCAATTTGTTAGTAGTCATCTATACTAATAATAAATCTGTAAATGTAGGCCTGTCGCTGTTCTCTTCAATCTTCAAAACTACTGGACGGATCATCATTCAGTTTTCACAGGAAACATGAGAAAAGTTTGGTTCAGCATCTAGGCTTAATTTTAACAAAATCGGTTCACGGAAAAAAAGATATTGTAATTTTAAGTGCTTTCAGTAACCGTCGTGTCTATTTTTTCAACTATTAAAAACTTCTTTTCTCCAAAACTACTTCACAAATTTGCATAGGTTTTTCACAGGTAACTTGAGTTTAACTGGACAATATACAGACTTCGTTTCATAAAAGTCAGATCAGGGAACAAAAGAATATTGTAATTTGAATTTTTGTTTTATCTACGACCATTATGTCTGTCTGTGTCTCTTTGATCCCTTATATCTCCATAGCCACTTGATGAATTTTCATGGGGTTTTCACACGTAACTTTAGAACATCGTGCAGTTACATAAAGGCTTCAATAATTAAAATCGGATCACAGAAAATAAAGATGATATAATTTGATCATTTGCTTAAAAGCCATCGTTTATGTCTCTTTGTGGAGGGTAATCTCCAAAAGTACTACAGGAACTTTCATGGGTTTCAACAGGTAAATTGAGAATAGTTTGGAGAGTAACATATGCTTAGTTTCATCAAAATTGGATCAGAGGAAGGAAATATATCTTAATTTGAAGTTTTTGTGTATACTATGCTTATAAGTATGGTGTAGTACAGCAAATCTCCAAGAGTACTACATGCACTTTCATGGGGTTTCATAGGTCAACTGAGAGTAACTTGGCGCAACATATAAGATTCATCTCATCAAAATTCGATCAGGGGAAGAAAAGATATCATAATTTGTAGTTTCTGTTGTATGCTATGCTTGAATTGCAGTGTAATATAGCAAAGATCCAACAGAGACGCTATTACTGACATAGTATACTAAATAACTAATAGATGGCAGTGCTGCATTGTTTATTCTCATAACTAAAGTGTAATACATTGAAACAAGGGCTATGATCTACCTTACGGCAATAGTGTCGTATACTGATGTCGGTAACGGCCATTGAATCCTTTTTGAAAATCAGTCACGTACAATGAGGGAAATAATTCTTAGTGTTGATAATGAAATAAATAATTAATTTTGTTCTGATCAGCAAATTAATAATCCTGCTAAAGTGAATATTTCGTTGCAAATGTTGACATACTAAACTGCTGCCACTGAAAGTAAAATATAAACCAGGTACAACACATAAAAATAATTTTTTTACTAGCTGTATCCCGCATGCCTTGCAGTGCCATGGAAAGAAAAAAAATGCTTCATTCCGCGGGTATCGTTTGAACTTAAAACATAACGACATTCCTTCGTGTCTATCGATGCTCTAATTTACATAAGAATTCTTTGCAAGGGAAATGGCGTTATGTAGTTCCCTTTCCGATTTCTGTGTATCCTCAGTACATTTTGAGTGTGATATTGATAACCCAAGAAAAGAGCTGTTTCAGTTTTCCACAAATTTTCCTATTTCCTAGCCAACTATTCCAAACTTTTACTTCACTCAAAACTTCCTCTCGCTTTGATGTCGATTGTGCTAAGTTTAATCGAAATCAGATGAATGGTATTGATATTTGATAGAAAAAATCTTTTTACATTTTTTCTGAATTTTCCGGCAAACGTTTCCAAGAACGTTACTCTTGCTTTGAACGTCAAATATGCACAATTTCATCGCAATCAGACGAATGATATTGATATTCCATTGAAAAAAGCTCCTTCATTTTCTCGTGAATTTTCAATTTTTCTTGGTTACTTTCCCAAATTTCTAGTTCATAGGAACGTTCATCTTTCGTTATATGTCAAATGATCAAAATTTTATCACAATTGGATGAACGGTTCTCAACTTGTAAGTTTAGAAACTCATTGAAAAAGGAACTTGTTTGGGATTTTGCGACTTTCCTTTTAACTGTCACTATTTCTTTTTATTTACTGAAAATGTTTAGAAGACCATAATGAAAAAAAGGATTACCCCTCTCTGTCATGCGAATAGTCAGTTATAGTGCTGAATTCAATCAAAAACACATTGAAAAACGCACTTTCAGTTTTTCTCAAATTTTCCAATTTTCCGGTAGATTTTCCAAAAAATTTATTTCATATAAACCTTGTCCTGTCAAGCCGTACTCCAGTGATGCCCTTACAACCATGAGACAATATATTTTTATTCATAGGAAAAAAATCGCTTTCAGTTTTTCCTAAATTTTCCTACTTTCTGGGAGACTTTTCCACATTTTTATTTGATGCGAACCTTTCTCTTACTTTCAACATGAAATGTACCAAATTTTATCGCAATTGGACGAATAGTATTGATAGCTCCTTGGAAAAAGTTGTTTTAGTTTTTCCCGATATTCCTCTTTTCCGCATTTTATCACTATTTAAACATTCCCTCGACTTACACGAATATTTCAAGACTAAAAGTAGCCAAATTGGTTGACCCGTTCAAGTTTTAGTGAGACTAACGAACAGCAATTCCTTTATATATACAGGGTGTCCCAGCTATCTTGTCCATCCAAAATATCTCTGGAACAATAACAGCTACTGGAAAACGACTTTCACCGGTATCAATGTATGGGTGGGGCCCATCAATGTCAATATTTGGAAACATTCTAAAACGAAAGCAAATGTGTTTTTTAACACAAACTTAGGTCTTTTTAAATGGACACCCTATATTTATTCTTCAGCAATCCATAGCATGACAAATCACATAAAAATGGCGTTGATTGAATCGCAATGTTCCAATTAAATCCCAAGATATTGCGACGAGAAGTTGACGCTTGAAAAACCCGAAATACGCTGCTAGGGCACGTCCTGAGGCTCAGGCATGACCCCATGCTGCCCGTAATCGCGATGTGATTGACATGCGTAATCGCACTTCCATACTTATCGAGGTCCGAAATGAATAATACAGTCTGCTGCCATCAACTCTCATAAGCACATAATGGTTTTCCTCTTGCACGTTTTGTGTGTCTACATACACAATATGAACCAGTACCGATTGGTATACACCAGTCAGGTTGTTTTATTTATCCTGCACACCCAAAATAAGGTTTATCAGATGTGTTAAATGACCCATTGTGCCTTTTGCGCACTCGTTCATCCAGGGCCTAGCTCTACCTAGACACGTGCCCAATTTAGTTCCCACTACAGCCACAGTTACTACTTTGCCTTGTTTGTTATTTGCGACCTATGCAAACTCCTGTACTCCACCACCCTCCGAGCATCCCATTTGTTGTTGCTTTGGCGTGCAGTACACCGCTTGCCAGTGTAGTTGTACATCAGAGTAATCTAGTGACGGCACGGAGGTAGTACACATTGTGAATAAACATTGTGTTGTGGAACTTTTACTGTATTACGTACACACATGAAGATATGGTAGAAATGCTGCTGATCTATGGAGAATGTACGTTGATGGGAAATACATTATTAGATTGCTTGTTTTTTTATAGTACTGTTAGAGAACATTATGATTATTACGTTAATATGTCTGTTTTCTACCCTACTCTACATACCTGTACTGTACCCTGTTGTAGGCGGGCAAAATTCTGTTCAGGCAGAACGACTGTACAGAAGACGATTCCCTGACAAGCCATCGCCTTTGCGCCGGACGTTTGGTCGTCTCATATCTCGTCTACGTGAAACAGAAAGCTTAAATCCAAGACCTAGACATCGTCCTAGAACACGCACAGATGAACGTGGTGAAGTTGCTGTGCTCACTACCGTAGCTGTGAATTCTCACATCAGCACACGTCAAACTGAATGTGAAGTTGGTGTGTCGAAATCAAGTGCACAGCGTATTCTTCAACGTCATAAATTTCATCCTTACCATGTTCATTTACACCAGGATCTTCATGGAAATGACTTCAGCAACAGGGTAACATTTTGTCCGGGGGTCAGGAAAAACTTCTGACTAATCCAAATTTTTTCGAACATGTTCTCTTTACCGACGAGGCATCATTCTCCAACAAAGCAATTGTCAATATGAGGAATATGCATTATTGGTCAGCAGACAATCCAAAATGGCTCCATCAGGTAGAGCATCAACGTCCGTAGAAAGTGAATGTTTGGTGTGGGATTGTTGGAGATACCATTATCGGACCTTTCTTTGTAAATGGCGTCCAAAATTGCAGACAGTACTCCAGATTTATACGATACAATCTTCCTGTTCTCTTGGACACCGTACCTCTGAACAGGAGAATGGTCATGTGGTATCAGCATGACAGATGCCCTGCACATAACGACTTAAGAGCATGACGACTTCTGAACTGTAAGTTCCCTGGTAGGTGGATTGGACGTGGTGGCACAGATAGGTGGCCTGCCCGATCTCCGGACCTTACACCACTGGATTGTTTTCTTTGGGGAGCAGTGAAGGATGATGTTTACCAACATGAACCAACACCACCAGAGGACATGAAGCAACACATTATTGATGCTTGTACAGCCATCAAACAGGAAACAGTAGCACGAAGTAGGGAATACTTCATCCGCAGAGTGACCCTACGTATGCAAGCCAATGGTTATCACTTTGAGCATGATATGTGAACGCTATCTTTAGTATGTAGTGCTGGTATCACAGTGCAAGTTTCTACAAAGGGCCATTTTACCCAGTGATGTTCAGAAAAATTTGTTTGAAACAATTTGTCATGTAACACATTAGATAAACATAACATTGATAATTATGTGATAATAAAACTAATTGGTTAAACATGTTTACATTCATCTTCTATGTCTTACTTGAACTTCCCAAATCATAATATTCTTACCTAAACAATGGTAAAACCTTTAGCCCACTAGCTCGTTTCACTAAAACCATCAACATGAATTTTACTATTATGAGTGAATGATTCACTGTCACTTGTGCTAGATCTACAATAAAGTTTTAACATTGAACGGCATTACCTTTTTAGTAACGGATTAACGATAAGCAAAGTTAACTTTGTGACTAACGTTGCGGTACACAGATTTGTTACAGAACCACATCACCCCTAGCCTATGGGGTAAATACCTGCTGGAATGTACGATTTTAATGCATGATGGCAACAGACCATATTATCATTTCAGACCTCATGGTAAGTATGGAAGTGCGATTACGCATGTCAATCACATCGCAATTACGGGCAGCATGGGGTTCATGCCTGAGCCTCAGGACGTGCGCTAGCAGCGCATTTTGGGTTTTTCAAGTGTCAACTTTGCGTCGCAATATCTCGGGTTGTAATTGGAATATTGCAATGCAATCAACGCCATTGTTAATGTGATTTGTCATGTTATGGATTGCTGAAGAAAAAATATAGGGTGTACATTTTAAAAAACATAAGTTTGTGTTAAAAAACACATTTGCTTTTGTTTTAGAATGTTTCCAAATATGTACATTCATGAGCCCAGCCGTACATTGATACTGGTGAAAGTCTTTTTCCAATAGCTGTTATTGTTCCAGAGATATTTTAGGTGGACAAGATAGCTGGGACACCCTGTATACAGATGGCATCCTCTCGGGTAAAATATTCTGGAGGTAAAATAGTCCCCATTCGGATCTCT
The DNA here is from genome assembly GCA_026315105.1 of Locusta migratoria. Taxonomy (NCBI): domain Eukaryota; kingdom Metazoa; phylum Arthropoda; class Insecta; order Orthoptera; family Acrididae; genus Locusta; species Locusta migratoria. The sequence continues at coordinate 504,188,736 of CM048744.1, forward strand.
GGGCGGGGACTAATCAGGAGGATGTCGTCATCAGGAAAAACAATACTGGCATTCTACGGATCAGAATGTGGAATATTGGATCCCTTAATTGGGTAGGGAGGTTAGAAAATGTAAGGACAATGCATAGGTTGAAGTAAGATGTAGAGGGGATTAGTGAAGTTCGGTGGAAAGAGGAATAGTATTTTTGGTCCGGTGAGTACAGTATTATAAATACAAAATAAGTCGGGGTGTCACAGGAGTAGGTCTAGTAATGAAAAATAAAACCGGAATTCGGGTAAAGAACTATGTGCAGCACAGTGTTCATATTATAATAGTCAAGATAGATATGAAGCTAACACCGACCACAGTCATACAAGTTTATAAAGCGAACTAGCTCTGCTGATAAGGAGGAGATTGAAGAAAAGTACGAGGAGTTAAAGGAAATTATTCAGACTGTTAAGGGACAAGAAAATTTAATTGTGATGGGGAACTGAAATTCAGCAGTAGGGATAGGAAAGGAAGGAAAAATAATAGGTGAATGTGGACTGGGGAAAAAATGAAAGAGGAAGCCGCCTGGTAAAATTTTGCAAGGAACATAATTTAATCACCACAAACACTTGGTTTAAGAATAATGAAAGGAGGTTGTATATGTGGCAGAGGCCAGGAGACACTGGAAGATACCAGATAGATTTTATAATGGTAAAACAGATTTCAGAACAAGGTTATAAACTGTAAAACAATCCTGGGACAGATATTGACTCTGAACATAACTTGTTGGTCATGAACTGTAGGATGAAACAAAAAAACTGCAAAAAGGTATGAAAATAAGGAGATGTGACCTGGATAAATTGAAAAAACCTGAAGTTCTTGAGAATTTCAGAGGGAACTTTAGGCAACAGTTGACAGAAACTAGGTGGGGGGAGTGGGGGAGGCATAAAACAGTAGATGAGTAATGGGTAGCTTTGAGATATGAAATAGTGAAGACAGCAGAGGACCAAATAGGTAAAAAGACAAGACCTACAAAAAACCATGGATATCACAGGAAATACAAAATTTAATTGATGAAAGGAGAAAATATAAAAATGAAGTAAATGAAGCAGGCAAAATAGAGTACAGATAACTAAGAAATGAGATTGAAATGATGTGCAAAAAGGCTAAGCAATAGTTGCTAGAAGGCAAATTTAAATCTTTAGAAGGATGCATAACTAGGGGAAAAGTAGATACTGCCTACAGGAAAATAAAAGACATTTGGGGACAAGAAAAACAGCTCTATGAATATCAAGCACTCAAATAAAAAACCAAGTCTCAGCAAAGAAGGGAAAGCTGAAAGGTGGAAAGAGTACATAGAGGATGTCTACAAAGGAAATGAACTTCTAGACAAAGTTGCAGGAAGATAAGAGGAAGTAGATGAAAATGAAATAGGAGATACTATAAAAAAAAAAAAAAAAAAAAAAAAAAAAAACCCACACGTTTGTATAGCTTATGGGACGTAACTACGGGGTCATCAGTCCCTAAACTTACAAGCTACTTATGAACTAACTTACACTATGGACGGCACAAATATCCATGCCCAAGGGGGGATTTGAACCCCCGACCGCACCATAGTGGCTGTGCAGACCGTGACTGGCGTGCCGCAGTCCCCTCGGCCATCGCGGCCGGTGGACACTGTACCGAGAGATCAATCTGATAAGAGCCCTGAAAGACCTAAGACGAAACAAGGCCCTTGGATTAGATGACATTCCCTCAGAACTACTAAAGTGTCTGGGAGAGCCAGCCATGACAAAACTATTTCACCTGGTGTGTAAGATGTACGAGTCAGGCAAAATACCCCCAGACTTTAAGAAAAATGTAATAAGCCCCATTCCAAAGAAAGCAGGTGCAGGCAGGTGTAAAAATTACAGAACCATCAGTTTGATAAGTCATGGTAAAAAATGTTGACACGAATTATGTACAGGAGAATGTAAAAGCTGACCTCGGGGAAGATCAGTACGGATTCAGGAGGAACATAGGAACACGGGAGGCAATACTCACTTTACGACTTGTCTTAGAATGTAGATTAAGGAAAGACAAACTTACATTTCTAGCTTTTGTAGAAAGCTTTTGACAATGTTGAATGGAATACAACCTTTCAAATTCCGAAGTCAGCAGGTTTATTTACAAAAAAAGAAGAAGAAGAAGAACAAGAAGAAGAAAGAAAGAAAGAAAATAAGAAGTAGTTCAAATGTTTGAAAATCTATGGGATTCAGCTTACAAACTACTTAATCCAAGGTGAACTACACTAAGGACAACAAAAACACCCATGCCCAAGGGGAGAATCGAACCCCCGAAGGCGGAGAGTTGCATGCACTGCAACACGGCCACCAGCACTCGCGACTAATCTGCCGCGGCCTTGTACAAAAGCCTGACTGCAGTTATTACAGGCGAAGGGCATGAAAGGGAAGCATCGGTTGGGAAGGGAGTAAGACAGGGTTGAGCGTTCATCCAATGTTATTCAATTTGTACAGCGAGCAAGCTGTGAAGGAAACCAAGGAAACATTTGGAATAGGGATTAAAGTTCAGGGTGAAGAAATAAAAACATTGTGTTTTGCTGATGACATTGTAATTCTGTCAGAAACAGCCAAGGACCTGGAAGAGCATTTGAATTGAATGGACTGTGTGTTGAAGACAATGTATAAAATGAACATTAACAAGAGCAAAACAAAAGTAATGGAATGCAGTCTTAGAAAATCAGGCGATGGTGAAGGAACAAATAGATAAAGGTGCTAGATGAGTTTTGTTACGTCGGTAGTAAAATAACATGCAACGGATGCAGTACAGAGGATATAAAATACAGAACGTCAATTGGAAAAAATGTGTTTTTTGAAAAGGAGAAATTTGCTAACAATGTTCATTTCAGTGTTAAGAAAGTCTTTTTTTAAGGCATTTGTGTGGAGTGTTGCCTTGTACAGGAGCGAAACATGGACGATAAATAGTTCAGACAGGAAGAAGATAGAGGCTTTTGAAATGTGGTGTTACAGAAGAATAATGAAGATTAGGTGAGTGGATTGTGTAACTAACGAGGAGGTACTGAATAGAATTGAGGAGAAAAGGAATTTTTTGGCATACCTTGACTAAAAGAAGCGATCAATTGGTAGGACACATTCTTAGACATCAAGGAATCATGAATTTAGCATTGGAGGGAAGTGTGTGGGATAAAAATCGCAGAGGGAGACCAAGGGAGGTATACAGTAAGCAGATTCAAGTTGATGTGAAGACTGTAACAACAACATCTGAACAAATAAGTATATATACTGATTCATGGCAATACTGAAGGACTCAAAACCATCCACCTGCTCTGGCCCATGACATTATTGATGGAGAAATACATAACATAAATAAATAACAGAAAAATGCGGAAAACAACTTTGAAAGACAAAACTCTAAGTTTCCATTACACCCAAAGAAACTTTGCTTCACCACAGTGTTCTGCCAAGCAGTTACCATTACAAAGTAAAATTTTACTTAAAGCCCCAGTGGCATCACTTGATTATGTTGGCAACATCAACAACACAGTAGAAAACCTTCACCAACATGATAATATTCTTAGAAACCTGAACCACACAGAATGACTATTAGTGTTTCTTACAGACCATGAAGTATTTTGATTGTGTTGAATTTTGTGATATTTTCTTATACTTTTCCGATTCAATATGTGGTTGCCATTTGAAATACCGAAAGAAATATTGGTAACGTCCAAGAATGGTATATATCTAACTTACAACTGTAAATCAATTGACTGTTTCTTAACTGGAGATTCAAGCGCTACGCACCGTCACTTACTAAAAAAAACTTCTTGTTTGACCTATACCTAACCGTCTTAAGGCTATGCTACAGGTAACTCTTTTTAAAGTGAAAGGTTAGGTATAGGTTAAACAAGAAGTTTTTTTTTTTTTTTTAGTACGTGAGGGCACATTATTTTCAGTTGTACGTTACATAAATATCATTTCAGGCCAAGGTTTTTCGATTGCAAGCACTCTTGGAAATTACCAAAATATCGGCATATGTAAAGACAGGGATACCAGCCATCAGCTTTAACCCACGATGTAATCACAATCTCGGAAAACACTTATACGGGATATCAACTTAATACTTATGTATTGTAGATAATAAATAATCAGTGGTTATCCTTGTAAATTACATATTACAACAACAGAATGCACCATCCATGACATACCATCGCCTATAGCTCTGTTACAACATAATTACTCACGCCACCTACAAATACGCATATACACAACAACATGCCACTGCCACGTGTCAAATCTAATGGGTGATATCCCAGTCTTCAGATACACCAAAATTTCATAAAATCATCACGTCAGAAAACATCATCATAATTAACTATATAAATCAGCTGTTCCGCCATGTCAGTTTTCCGTCATTGGTGGTGAAGCGAGAGTCAAACGTTCGATATATATTTATCACAATGCTGTTTCCTTCGATGTACAGGGGTCCTAGGAAATTACCCTAGGCTTGTCTGCACAAACAAAATATTTCATGGTAAAACACTGCAGTGTGGTATCACACACTTCAGTCAACCCTGAACACCGTATTTATTCCCCACAGAGAGAACTCCTCACAGTAGGCACGTTCAGTGCCTCAATGTTGCTGGAGGCTTTGCCACTGGTAAGGCAGCTACTAGTAGGGCTACCCAAGTCAGATAGGCCTATTTTGCTGACCATCAAACAAACATGGCCTACTTAGGGAGACATGACCATCACAATAAAATAAGAGAAATCAGATCGAAAACGGAATGATTTAGGTGTTCTTTCTTCCCGCGCGCTATTAGAGAATGGAATGGTAGAGAAAAGTTATGAAAGTAGTTAATGAACCCTCTTCCAGGCACTTAAATGTGATTTGCAGAGTATCTATGTAGATGTAAGCCAGAAGCTGGCATCACCTCTAAAACACTCAGGGACTGTGGGCTATTAACCGCTATACCATTTATAAACAACATACTTAAAAACCTTCTAACCTATAACATTCAAAAAAAGTCTCCAAAGTATGCTAGTTGTGATGACTGAGACAGCAGGAAAACATAATTGCAAAACAAGCAATTTGCTTAAAATGTATTCTTTTCTGTTTATATTGCAAGATGACAGCTTTGTAAATATTTATAGACCAGAACATGACGACTGAGACCATCGAAACCGGTCGTTGGAATAAATTTATATATTAGTGATCTTGGCATTATCCTTTTTGCAACCTTCCATAAAATGTATTCCTCTATTAGATGATCGATTAAAAGCAATAAAGTTTAAAATTAGTCTTATCACTGGTTTAGTGTATATGATTTCTGAAAAAATTGTTTTGTCCTACCACAAAGAATGGTATCAATCGACAAATCTCTCTCTCTCTCTCTCTCTCTCTCTCTCTCTCTCTCTCTCTCTCTCTCTCTCTCTGTGTGTGTGTGTGTGTGTGTGTGTGTGTGTGTGTGTTGTCCTTAAGTTAGTTTAAATATTTAGTAAGCCTAGGGGCTGGTAACGTCAGTAGTTAAGTTCCGTAGATTTACAAACATTTGAATTTGATTCTGACAAACGCATAATACATCTACCTCACCTTGAGAAGTAAGGTAAATAATGGTAAGAGTGATTTAGTACACACTCCTACCATTTTTCACAATTTGTGTATATTAATATTTCAATATACTAATATGAACTTCATCTATTACATAGGTCTAAGTAATTTGTATAAAATTTCCATTTATATTTGCACAAAATGTGAACATTAATCCATATGTATCTTATCAACAGAAAATTGTTTCTTCTCCACTTGTTTCAGGTCATTTATGGGACGCAATTCCACCCATTGGCTTTGACGCGTGGTGTCATCGCTGCATGGTAGTTTTGACGTGCGTGCATGTTTATAGAAGATGTGAGTAACCATGTTGTGGCTGAGAAAGACAATGGTTTGTTTACAAGCAGAACAAAGATTAACATTTTGTGTTTATAAGTGATCTGTTGCTTCACTATGATAGTGAGGTATAGGTTAACAGAGGTTTTTTTCTTCTTTATTGTAAATGAGTGCCAAAGGCTTGAATTTTTGGGCCGAGACTTGTGATCGATGGTACATTATGTTGTTGTAATCTGTAATTTAAGAGGATTACCACAGATTATTTATTATATAGATAAGTAATAAGATATCATTCCGTATACAGGTTTTCCGACATCATGATGTCGTGGGTCCACGATGACAGGTGGTATCGCTGACTTCAATCCTGTGGTTTGGACAGCCAATACCTGAACTTGTAGAGAATAAATAACAACACTGTACAACTGTTGGCTGAAGGAAACTGTGAACCAGCTGCTTGATCATGACGTTTGGAAACAGATCCTCTCCCCTCCCTCCCCAACTTTTAAATGGACCGTGCTTAGCAAAAAAATGTTTCATAATATTAACCCAGCTTTGAAAAATATAATTACACAACTCAGATGTTACATCTAATCAGAAAATGTTGAGACAACTGACATGCACACAATGAAAACTTTTAAGAACTTGTATGGCGATGCTTAAATAAAGTAGCTACACATACAAACGAATGTAAAGTAACTGAAACGAAGACATAAAACAGTCTTAAATGGTATCAGCATAAATCGTTTCGGAACTGAAATTTTAATCTTTTGTAACATAACCCCTTAAACAGAAGCAATTGTACAAGTTTCTGGCGCATTATAAACTGATTCGGAAATTGCGATTTTCTTACCTTTCTCTTTCATATACTTTTTAAGTTCCTGGATCGTTGGGCTCATACCCAACGATCTCATTATAATGGTTAATTCATCCAAAGTACGTATCTGTCCGCTTCGTGCGAATAAGTAGAAGCATTCTCGAAATTCTGAAAATAGCGATCACCATTATAGTTGGTTGAACACCGTTACACATTCGTAACATATATTTCATTACGTACCGTCTATATCCTGCTCCCGGAAATATCGTGCCTGAAGAGATTAAGCATTCGTATTAGAATACGGTGTCATTAACATCTTACAATTGAATTTTTACTTAACTTTCATTTACCATATCGCTATTAACAGCGGCTTCAAACGACACGCCAACAAACGTCAAATGGAAACTATTCAGATGAAGGTATCTTATCTAGACCATAAAACATTCAATATGTAAGATTGTTTTCTAAACCAAGAATGAATCAAACAAGACTTATCTTCACACTAGCACGTCACAAAGCGCACTAGTTTCTCAACGCGTAACTATCGTTTAAGATCGGTCGAAACTGTCACGTAGCTGGTATGATATACGATTTTATTCGTTTTTTGTTGTTGTTATATCTGTGTACTTTTTTGTTGACGTTGACCTAAATAATGCAGCATTGGGCGTAACATACTGCAACTGTACGAATGCGATGACTTATTTCACTGTGCGGAAAAAACACTTAGTACAACATCACCATAGGACAAAGATAAATACAGCATACATATGATAGTGCTCTGACTACAGGTTTTGTAACCGATAGGTACAAGAAGTGCCGTGATGTGAAGGGCAAAGTACCAGTGCGCATTAGCCACTGCCAATTTAAATGGTCAAGGCCTCGTGAAGTGTGTTATGACATGTAAGAACCTCAGCACAGGAAGACGACGTACAAACTGTACAAGCTTCGAAGACTGACACGATATATGTGGATGATTTCGCGAAAGGTAAACTATTATTTCCGAACCCTGCTAGTGCACTTATTCAGCTATCCTGTGTTTGTGTGTGTGTGTTTTAGCAATAAAATTATTGATATAGTTTGCTATATAATCTTCGTATTCACTCACAAACTTCGTACGGTACATAGTAACAGTTTCATAGCAATGACACAAGATGTGCAGATCTCAGAATAGGGACTCTTCATAAACCTATAAAGTGGTAGACATGCATTGCAGAAAACGTGTTTGAAATGTTGTTTTCCTACATGGACTGTAGAGGCATATACTGTATTCTACAGCAGGCGTTTCCAGGTAGTGTGACTAAACAGTTAGGCCCTATGATACTGTGAGGTATAGGGGAACGACTTAATTTGATTAGGCCTATAACAAAACAAAAAAAAAAAAAAAAAAAACAAAAAAAATCGCCACAATGAAATATCAGACTTGAGATAGTTATGCTAGACGTTGCTTATGCTGGCAAAGCTGTTTTTCAGAAACAGTGTTTGTATTTAACTTGATTTGTTTCTTAGTTAAGGTAATGTAGGGGATGTCATTTTAGTGTAAAAAAAATTAGCTTATAGAGTATTGGTTTATAGAGGATGTCAGGACGATGAGATTGTGGGAGGGGCTGTTTCTTGTCAGAGTGAAACTAATATTTAGCAGGTTGACACTTACTGCTGTATTGAAAACAAAACTGTTGTTGCTGACTGGCAGAACATCTCCTGAACCACATCCTTGGTTAATATAATAATTGAAGTAGTTAAGATTACATGTAATATTTTATTTTAATATGATTACCTATTTCGATCTACATGGATCATCATCAGACCCTGTCCTTGATGACGAGTTGCCCCATCTCTTGTAGGGCAATTCTGTTCCGTGAGACTGGTCAGTTCCTCGCCAAGGATATGCTCTGGTGATGATGCACGTAGATCGAAACCGGTTAGCATAATAAAATATTATATGCGATTTTGATTGCTTCGATTATTATTCAATTTTTTTTCCTTTTTTAGATCTTGCACTTTTCTTAACAATGTTCCATAACATATCCTTGGTGTTCACCAAGACCATTCTTCTTTCCACGAAGCTCCAATATACTAACAGTCAGCTGTTAGGACAGTAATTTCGAAATTACTGAAGCACGGGATAGAACCAACACACGTGGGCTTTGACCAGTGGCGATACAAGGAATGGAAGTTATTACTGAATAAATGTGATCAAGTTAGATTTCCTAAATCAAACTGTTACAGCCATGTAGTGACTGCGTCTCGATGTACTTTGCCGAATCACGTACTGGCAACAATTTGTATTCTCAAATGAATTCAATAAACTTGACTGTGATTGAAAGGACATCCCTCAAAGCTGTCTGGTTGTATCCCGTGCTTCAGTTGACCCGTATTTCCTTACATGCTGAAACACGACTTAGTAAACATTTGTCTCTCACGGCAACTCATTTAATCGACAACACTTTTGGCTGAAAGACGAGGGTGCGGTTTTCAGATGATTTATACAAAGGATCTCTCTACAGGATAACATTAAAAAAACCACTGTGTTTAACTAGCAAAGTATAGGCCTACAGTAAAGGAAAAGAGGTGCCAACTGCGATTAACATTCTGAAACGATGCGACTACTTTAAGTTGGAAACTGACATGATAGTACAATAACGCAATGTATTTTGGCCCAAATGTTCATAGACGAATACGATCAAATGTGATAAAATGATCCGCATGGAGTCTAATGCTACCAAAATTAGAAATTATTAAGTAACCAGAATAATGAAGTAGAATTTAATTAGTGATATGGGGGGGGGGGGGGGGGAATTTCTTTTACGGGCTGCTGCCAGCACCTACGTAACAGGAGTCGAAAAGTTCATCGCTTAAACCCAGTTGTTTTGCGCGTAAAAGAGTAGCCTATTTGTCTGATGTTTAACTGTTAAAACGGCTACTTAGCAATGGTATAATAAATTCAGGACATCTAGATAAAGAATTAGGGAATAAGTCAAGCTTTCTTAAGGAGCTTTAAAAATTGAAAAGTGGTGGTCAAGGGTTTTGGGAACTTTAGTTAACATTCGATACCAAATATTCAATGATAAAGTTCTTAAATCTTAAACTAGCTTCCGAATGTTTTTCATGTAGCATACATCATTCCTTATTTTTAGGCAAACATTTCACAGAACACTTGCCCTTTCTGGCAGTTTTTATTTTACCCACAAACGTTATGTAGGCCTATGTGTAAGAAAGCAACTTTAGAACTTAGGTTTTGATGAGACTAACCGTCCGAACTATTTAGTTCCTGGAAAAATACTGATGAATAATAAACACACACTGCAAAAAGTAGTGCGTAGAATAATAGATATTACATGAGATGTTTTTGAGGAGGCAATAAGTGAAGACGTAAAAGACTACTTGTTGCAGAATATTGTTCGCTGACAACGTGGAGGAACTGTTTTACTTTTTCCTTTGAAAAGGAAAATTGATGTGGTGGTGTATAGCCAGTCTGCCCCCCAATCCCCCATTTAATCACCCTGCAAATATAAATGTTTATTAGTGACGTTTCGTGTTGAGAAACATCTGAAATCTTTGAAACTGAATAGAATTCCGAAGCCCAATGGAATTCCTATCAGTCTGCATTGTCACATTAACTGATTACCAAATTAACCATAATATTAACCAGGCACTATATCGTGACAATCGTCCGCGAGAGTAAAGAAATGAGAACTGTTCACGAATCACTTTACAGTTTGTAAAACATCCACCGCCAGAATACCTAGTAGTTTACTTTAAAGAACAGTCTTACATTCTGTGAAATGATTTGTATTTTCACATAAAGGAAAAGTGTTTACGATCGCGACTGACTGCCATGATTATTTTTCGATTAACACCTTATATCCTTCAAACAAAAAAACCGTACTAGTGATAGGAAGAAATAACTTAGCGCAGCTACGTACTGTTGAACAAAAAATAACACCGCGAGAATAGCATTCTGGAACATGCAGTTGCGCTATTGTACTTCCCAGTGAATGCGCAACAGTGCAACGGCCTCTTACATCAGTGTGTCTTGCTCTTACTGGTCTATTATGTTCTGAAAGCATTGTGACGTAGCTAATTGAATTCGAACATGGGTAAATTGTTGGTGCTCTTAAAGTGCGTGCTTCCTAACCAAAGTAGCAGTTGTGGTTGGGGTTTCAAAAGGCACTATCGCAGGGGCGGATCCAGGACGACCTGAGGGGTGGGGTGAAAGAATTCTCATCGTCCGCTAAATTCAGGTTCAGTAGAAAGACTCTTAGTACCGGCCATCCCTTTTTTACCCAATGCCCAGTCGAACAAAAGTATCAGGTTTGAAGACTCAGTATAGTGATTGCACGTTAGGTGCGCATTCAAAAATGCTGATGGAGGGGGGGGGGGGGAGGCGAACGAACCCTTGTATCTCTGCCTATGGCACATATTTATACAGGCAACAAAATGCAAACACCCGTGCTGACAAGGGAAAGTCTTCAGGTTTTTTCGTTTTTGAAAGTCATTGGGTATGAAGAAAACTGAAAAACTTTAAGAATTTTGGCTAACTGCCTCCCAGCTTTTGAGAATATCGCCTTGAAAGTTCATTAACTTGATTGTAAACAGCATTTTTCATCGTCGTATATTTCGCCTACACCATCTAAAGAGGTCTCGTCCGTAATCGAGCATTTCCTGAGAAATCACGAAAAGATTTACGAATATTGCGTACGCTCCTACATAAACACACTGAGTAACCATGACTCATAACTTCTGGATCGCGTGCGGGGGTTCCGTGTTCGATTAATACAGGGATATTGCATTTTCTTGTTTTGTTTTTCACATGTAAATTTTCCGTTACGGCATTGGCTGGATTTAGAGGGTTCAGAAAGAAAGTAATTCAACGGGAAATACAACACACACTATTGGAATCCCTCTGATTATTGAATGATTAAGTGTACGTTCCGTCCTAATCGTTTAGTAAACGCTGGCATGTCCACTGTTAATTTTCTCACAGTTCTTCTAGTAACTAAAGTGATGTTACTTATACGTTCGAAGAAAACACATTACTTGCACCAAGAACATGTAATAAATGCAGTCGCCGAGAAACTGAAACGTTCCTTCCAAAGATTACTTGGAAAACAGACTTCGTCAGGGTGACCAGACGTACTCTTTATAGAGTACAAGTACTCTCTTCCATCCTCTTCTCTAAGTACTATACACTTTCCGTTTTTTACACGTCTTATACTCTTTCTTAACTTCTCACTAAGGAAACTCCCTATCGCAGCAGCCCTCAAATTTAATGATACGATGATGCAGTGAATAGCCCGCCTAAAACTGAACACACATCAAGCGCGAAAACAGGAAAACATTGTAGGGAAGTACGAAAAAATAAGGAACATATAAACATGAACGGTTCAGTCACAAGATGTGAAACACTTAATAACCATGATAGTGTTATCGCGGTCATGTGGTAGGCTTTGTAGTATATGTATGTGAAGTGGGAGATCCTGTGTTCAAATCTGCCGGCCGCGGTGGACTGAGGCGCTCCAGTCGCGGTCTGCACGGCCACTACGGTCGGGGGTTCGAATCCCCCCTCGGGCATCGATATTTGTTCCGTCCTTAGTATAAGGTAGTAGATAAGTATTTTGTAAGTTTAGGGACTGGTGACCCCGTATTTAAGTCCCATAAGCTTAACAAACATTTGAACATTTTTTGTTCAAATCTCCCCTCGTATTTAAATTGCATTTATGTTTTGCACAAAATTGTGAGCTGTACCTCTGATCATTGACGATTATATTCGGTTTTTGTAGCCTTGGCAATAGCCAGACTACTTAAGCTCTGTGCACAACAATCTTAAATGTTCAATGCTATAGTCGGAGAAGACAATGTTAAATGTGTGTATTTTTAAATGAATAAATAAAGGAATAAATAATTGTCTTTGGACAATTCAGTTGATATGTACTCTTTTCCGGTTGGAAAAATATGGTCACCGTGGACTTTAACATTTTAGGCTAATTTGTTTTATCGGGGAATTATTTTGTGTCGTTCCTTGTGTACAACAAAATCGGCCTATAATAAAAGTTGATCATGAATATTGCTATGTATTGTTAATTGCGTATGCTCAGTTGTGTAATTCCCGTTTCGCTTCCGGAAGCCACCAGCAGTTTTGTAGCGTCGATATTTTTTAATATTCCTATTAAAATAAGCACAATGCTGCTATCGTATAATTGTAGCCTATAGTCTCGTGGTTGGCTGCTGAGGATTGCCGTCAAAAATTCGAATCATCTTCGCGCCTGTTTCCGTACGTAAGCTTTTGAGGTTACTGCTCAGCTATCTGGAGCTCTTGAGATGATTCGAGTCACTGCTTTGTTATTGCATATTGATTTCGTAATCCAGTGAACCCTTTAATGCCAACTAACTTCAAAATTGAAAAGTTACACATGCAAAAAGTAAAAATTCAGTAATGTATGAAGCGAACACGGAACATGAACCAGGAATCTTGGTTTTTCGGCTAGTGCCGCTTTCGATGAATCATGTTTATTCTGCGTGTGCAATCGACAGTCCTAAATTTGTCTTGTTTTTTCGGAAAGTACGAATTTCAGACAGTATTCATGACGACGAAAATTTCTTCAGTTTACAACTCCATCCAGTTAATTTTGAGTCGATTTTGTATTCGCACTTTACGTACGGTTTTCCCAAAATTTGGGAGGTAGTGAGCAAAAATGTAATAGTCATTCATTTTTATCCATACACAAGCCGCCTGCTAAAATGAACCGAATCGATTAACCCTACCCGAGAGGACCTTCCCTTCTTAGTCGTAGAGACAGATTGTTAATCAAGAGTATTGTGCCGAAAATTAAGGTAGCTTAAGAAGTCATTGCAGAATTGAAAATTACTTCATATAACCTATCAGCATTAAAGCAAATCGAAGGGAACTCCAGAAACGGGGATTTGCAAGTGAGCTAGAATTCCAAAATGTATATCAGTGATGCAAATGTCCGCAACAGTAAAACGTGACGCCGAAGCCATAAGACCAAGGACTTTGGAGCAGCATAAGTAAGGCATTGGGTTGGCTGAGTTTCGTTGCACACTGCTTTAGAGTTTGAGGTCCCCTAGAGTGAAAGATGACGGAGTCGCTGGTGATTTGGGCATCTGTATTCAGATTTTCATGGACCCCATGAGTACTCTGCAACGAAGTTTCTTTCCAAGTAATGTAATCGATTACATCGAAAACCGGTAGTACCCACTTTTTCTCAAACTGAGGATCTTGCAGTTTCCAACTCTACGAATGTGACTAACACCATTTAGGCGGTAAAAGCCATCTGCCACCGGTTACAGAAAATGGTAATCTCCGTGTAGTTTGCAAACGTCTAAATATTTGTGGCAGTGAAGAATGTAATGGTCAGTGACTTCGAAAACGCAATATATTCCAAAAATGGTCAAAAATTTGCGACAAGTAACAATAAAAAGTCTATGCCTATTCCTCAACTTGACGTCCTTACCAACACGGTCATTCTCACAATTTGTGACTATCATCATCATTTATTTAATTAATTATTTACATTTAGACCCATAGAGGATCGCATAAAGCAAATTGTTTTGTTGCTGTTATTTTTCTTATTCCAGAACCTTCTCACAATCTCGTTGTGATGGGTTTATCTTCTGGTAAAATTTCCCAGTTGTGGATTTTATGTCTGAAGGTTTTTCGATCTTCAATGTCTGTGGTTGTGATTTTAGTATCTTTTTAGGTCAATTTGGACTTGTTTGATCTAGACAGTAGATGTTTTTAGTTTCTGTTGGTAGCCTTACCTCAAAATTTTGTTAGTCAGTTGTCATCTAATTTCATGACGTGTCCGTAGAATTCCAGTCGATGTTTGCGAAAATCGGTTTCCATGTTACAGTATTTTGCTGTGATTGTGCGAGATTGTAGACGATATCCTTCGTCTGTGAGTTTTGGGTGAAGGATATTTCGGGTGATTTTTCGTTCAGCTTTGTTGATGTTCTCGATGTCCACTTTGTAGTTGAGGTTTAAGATCTCGCTGGCATAGTGTTTCAGGTTAGATAACTGTTATGTAGTGTCGAATTTTTGTGTTTACGCATTTTTTGTTGTTGTAGATGCTCGCGCTTTTTCCATATGCTTTCTTCATTTTCAGTTCACGTGTTTTCTGTTCTAAACTTTCCATACCCGTGGGTTTGATGATTTCACCTAAGTATTTTAAATTATTAACCTTGCATATTAGAACGTATTTTGTGATCAGATTTTCTGTTTTGATGTGTTTTGTCTTATTATTATTATTATTATTATTATTATTATTAGTCAGGTTTCCATCTTAGATATTCTGAAAATATTTTTACAGCTGATGCGTCATTAACTGACATTTAGTTGCAATAAATATTCCCAAATATGACGTTCTTTCGATATATCTTCACTGTGCCAAAAACGAATGTGCCTTCAGGAAGGGTTTGCGCATGAGCAAGATTGTGTTCAGAAACTACCTATATTGTCTTGCGTTTTCCCCAGTTGGTGTGTAGCCGTCACAATTAGAGTAGCAGCGGCTTATAGGAGCTGATGCCTTCGCCAGAGCAAACGCGCAGGTTAATAGCGACATTGCCGCGGTGGAGTAACCGAGCGGTCTAAGGCCCAATTCAGAGTTGGCGTGTCGCGGACGCCCGGCGGTGGAGAGGCAGCGACGCCGCACGGGCGGGACGTGAGCAGCTCACACTGCAGGGTAGGGATGGCGGTTATCACTGAAACAACCGGTTTTCGGTTGTACCGGTTCTTTTCATCTCCAGTTTAACCGCACCGTAAAAATTGCTCAAGATAATCGTTTTTTTAAATAACCGGTTTTCGGTTTTTATTGCTATCATTTCCAGTAGAGTTCGAATGAAACATTTTTCGGCCGAAACCGAAACTTACGAGATTTAGTTAAATTTTATGTTATACGACAATCACTAGTCTTTCCATATTTTGCAAGGTCCGATCCCAATACTACGCCTTCTTGAATGTGTGTGTGTAAGCCTAGCCAGAAGTCCGTAGAAGACGATATATATAATTAGTTACAGTCAGTAAATGAACTTCAGTCAGTGCTGCAGAAGTATTTCGAAAAATAAAGTCACAATTCCGACTAACATTATGATTGTTGTCAGTGTAAATTTACGCAAATTGCACTGGGAAATCTCTGTACCACATGATCAAAGAATGTTCGAATGGGAGTGAGTTCTTATGAGACGTAAATGCTTAGGTCATCGGTTCCTGGACTTGTTGTTTGTTGTTGTGGTCTTCAGTCCGGAGACTGGTTTGATGCAGCTCTCCACAATACCCTATCCTGAGCAAGCCTCTTCATCTCCTCATAAGAACGGCAACCTACATCTGTCTGAATCTGTTTACTGTATCCATCTCTTGGTCTTCCTCTGCGGTTTTTACCCCACACACTTCCCTCCAACGCTAAATTGACAATCCCTTGATGTCTAAGAATGTGCCCTACCAATCTATCCCTTCTTTTAGTCAAGGTATGCCAGAAATTTCTTTTCTCCCCAATTCTGTTCAGTACCTCCTCATTAGTTACGCGATCCACCCACCTAATCTTCAGCATTCTTCTGTAGCACCATATTTCAAAAGCCTCAATCCTCTTCCTGTCCGCACTGTTTATCGTCCATGTCTCACTCCCATACAAAGCAACACTCCATACAAATGCCTTCAGAAAGGACTTCCTTAGGCTTAAATCAATATTCGATGTTAACAAATTTCTCTTTTTCAGGAACGCTTTTCTACCCATTGCCATTCTGCATTTTATATCCTCTGTACTGCGACCATCATTTGTTATTTTACTGCCCAAGTAACAAAACTCATCTACCTCCTTTATTGCTTCGTTTCCCAATCTAATTCCTTCAGCATCACCTGATTTTCTTACACTGCACTCCATTACCCTAGTTTTGCTCTTGTTAATGTTCATCTTATATGCACCTTTCAGCACATTATCCATTTCGTTCAATTGCTCTTCCAGGTAGTTTGCTGTATCTGATAGAATTACTATGTCATCGGCAAAACGCGATGTTTTTATTTCTTCCCCCTGAACTTTAATCCCTATTCCAAATTTTTCCTTGCTTTCCTTCACCGCCTGCTGGATGTACAAATTGAATAACATCGGAGAAAGGCTACAACCCTGTCTTACTCCCTTCCCAACTGATGCTTCCCTTTCATGCCCTTCGAGTCTAATAACTGCGGTCTGGTTTTTGTACAAGTTGTAAATAACTCTCCTTTCCCTGTATTTTACCCCTGCTGACTTCAGTATTTGGAAGAGTGTATTCCAATCAACATTGTCAAACGCTTTCTCCAAATCTACAAAAGCTAGAAATGTAGGTTTGCCTTTTCTTAGTCTATCTTCTAGGATAAGCCGTAAAGTGAGTATTGCCTCCCGTGTTCCCACATTTCTCCTGAACCCAAACAGATCTTCCCCGAGGTCGGCTTCTACAAGCTTTTCCATCCTTCTGTATATAATTCGTGTTAATATTTTGCAACCATGACTTGTTAAACTGATGGTTCTGTAGTTTTCTCACCTGTCTGCACCTACTTTCTTTGGAATGGGGAATATAACATTTTTCTTAAAGTCTGAGGGTACTTCGCCTGTCTCATACATCTCGCGCGTGTGTGTGTGTGTGTGTGTGTGTGTGTGTGTGTGTGTGTGTGTGTGTGTGTGTGTGTGTGTTTTTGTCCTTAGGATAATTTAGGTTGAGTAGTGTATAAGCTTAGCGACTGATGACCTTAGCAATTAAGTCCCATAATATTTCACATACATTTGAACATTTTTGTAAATTGACAAGACTTATTTTAGCTAGATTTCTTCAATCAGGTTTGACTCCTTTTTTGAGCTGGTGCCCAGTGACTGTTTAGTACAAATCTGTAGAGAATATCACAAATCAGTCACAATTTTCGTTTTTATTTTCCAGATCTACATATATTTCGGGCACAGTGTGGCTATTCACAATGCTTTGAGTTATGTTTACATCTATTCCGTCATGCTGAACGTGACAGTCAACATGACGGTTTATATGTAAGCACATAATATTAAAAGCTTTGAGACTAGCCACTCAATGGCCGAGACCTAGATAGATCTGAAAAGTAAAAACAAAAATTGCGATTGATCGCTGACATTTCCTACAGATGTTTAAATAAAATTCCACAAACGTGTTGAAAAAAAAAACGGGGGGGGGGGGGGGGCGGCGGCAATTTAGCAGCTCGCACGGGGCGGCACTTTGGCATGCGCCGGCCCTGCCTGTAACTACTGAAAAGGCTGCTGCCCCTCTTCAGGAACCACACGTTTGTCTGGCCTCTCCACAGATACCCCTCCGCTGTGGTTGCACCTACGGTACGGCTATCTGTATCGTTGAGGCACGCAAGCCACCCCACCTCGGCAATGACTGTGGTTCATGGGAGTGGCCCTGGACTTACAAACTACTTAATCCAACTTTAACGTACGCTAAGGACAACAATACATCCATGACCGAGGGAGGAGGGAGGACTCGAACCTCCGACTGGAGAAGCCCCGCAGTCCGTGACATGGTGCCTCAGACTGCACGGCTACCTCGCGACGCAACCAATATTGGTTATTACAAAAGCCCCTCGCTTTCAAGGAATCACATTAATAAAACTTGTTAGCACAACAATATAACATTAAAAGTTAGTATTCCAAGCTTAGAGTATTCACTTACAAAATAGGTATAAGAATGGAATTTAACTTCTCTTCCAAGAAACGTTTTGGATGCTTTCTCCTTAAATGACACAGCATCTTTGTAGTACCTCCACCCGTTTTCAGCTTTTTAAAGCAAATGGAGCATTGTACCTCACTGCTCCCGTACTTCGTGAAGTACTTCCATACTCGGGATGGTGGCATTTAAGACACAACCGATGTTTGGCGACGACAGCAAGGAACTGCCGCATGACCAGACGGAGGCCAGTCTTGTACACTGCCGTTGCACGGACGTCGTCTAATAAGCCACGCCACACGGCAACAGGTGCATCAATAGCTGCACCAGTTCTTATGCCACGCGTTTGTTGCGAGTTTCTGACTGCCGGGATTGTTCTTAAATTATCACCGATCGCTTTCCTTAGTTACTGCGATGACCTAATTTCACAGGAGTGGAAATTTTAGGAATAGCCCTAAATATTAGGGTCTACTAGTTTTAATTTTTTTAAATTATTTACAAAAACATTTTGAACCACTACTACAGGAAGTAGTCGAACCGGTTTTTTATCCGGTTCTTGGCAATAACTAAAAGAAACCGGTTACAACCGACACCAAATACCGAAAAAACCGGTTATTCAAAACTAAAATACCGGTATCGGTTTTAACCGGTCGGTTTTTCCCATCCCTACTGCAGGGGCGCTGTTTGGAGGCGCGCCACGGCCGTCATACCAGTCTCACAATATATCGACGTCGTCAGACGAAGATAGCGACGCGCTGGATCTTTTGCAGTTACCGGATTTTCAGCAGCGCAGAAGATATTGGGTACATCCATTATGGTTGCAAAAAGGGAGGAAATACGGCATATTCGATGTGATGAAGGAGCTGAATATGTATCCTGACCGTTTCCAGAATTTTTACAGAATGTCGCAAAAGTGTTTCTACATTGTGTTAGACAAAGTGAAGGACACCCTTCAGAGAAACGCAAACTGGAGGCAGCCTATTTGTCCAGAAGAGAGATTACTGATTACCTTCAGATAAACTAACATAGACATCTATGTATGTTCTTTAAGCAAGCAGTTGTTTCAAACGTTTTCCAAAAGCGTGAATAAATAATCATAATTTATCGCTGTACAAATGAAGTGTTGGAATGGTGTATCTGACGCCCTGAATCTACTGGTTAAAATGTTTCACACTCACGATATTTTAGCACCATTGTCGCTCCAAAAAAATTCTTTGTGGAGGCGAACAATGAGCGAAGCGGAGAAGCATTATTATACAACAGGACTCTGATATGCAGAAGAATTGTCGTACGCGTGCGAGAATTTCGTCGTTTGTACGAGGTAAGAGGCAAAAGCGAATATTGTATGCAAAGATACGAGAATTTTGCCTAAAGTCTTAAGTTTATAACAAATATGCGGTATACACATTTGGTGGGGAGATAATTCACATGGTGTAGCCTATATGTATTTCAGTAATGCAAATTGTTCATCTAGAAAAAAAAAGTAATTTTCTCACAAAGATAACAAAATCAACGTTGTAGGAACTGTTACAAAATAGGCAGAATGACGTTTTAACTCTTATATAGTGTTTGCATCAAGAAACCCTAAATAGATAAATAGAAAACCTTTTTTTTTTTTTTTTTTTTTTTTTTTTTTTTTTTTTTTTTTTTTCGCCTGAAAAATTTGCTCTCATTAATTACAGCGTTGTTCGGGCGAACGATTATGTGTCATCAGTGACGATTATGATCGTACAGTTGCGGATACCTTTCTGTTATATTTCAGAACTTGACGTTAAACTCGAAATCGTCTGGCATTTTGAAACGTGAAAGAAACTGCAGCGCGCCCCCTGTACGCGCCCGCCTCGCGCCCTCTCGCTGCGCCACTGGTGGCGGCAACAGTCGCGGCGCGGACTACGAAGCGGCGCATCCCGCCACGCCACCTCTGTGTGGACTGGACTGCTGCATTTGTTAACGAGGAGGTGGCGCGTGACAGTGCCACGTCCTAAGTGGAGCCGCCGAAAGAACGACTCTGACAGCTAGCAGCTATGTTGCCAATGCTGCTACGCGGCTGTTTGTTGTTACGCCGTGCCAGTCACTGGCATACGAATATCACGTCCGAAAATTTTGGGGTCGTTGCTATGTGCTACTAAAGCGTGAACGAACGAGAACAGTCACGAAGTAATGAAAAACACTCTTTTTGCAGTTAAAAAGAAAAGGTTTAGAAATATATGTCGAGTGAAAGTAAAGCTTTATATGTTCCAGTATTTCATCAAATATAATGTATCATTTAGTCTTTAGCCAAAGTTCGCTAGTTGAAGAATTTTGTTTATATATTTCATCTTCTATAACTATATTCCACAGACTCGCTGTTATTACTCGGACACACTGTATTGTGGCAGTCGGCCGAGACGGAAAACAAATAAGGACTACCACTGTATAAGTAGTAAAACCGCCTCTTCCACTGAAATGATTTGCCTTACATAAAGAGTGGTCTTTTTTTTCTCCTCGTTAGTTTATGGTCGCTGTTGACAGCCATAGTATAGTGTCTGAGTAATATTATAAGACAGCTAATCTATTGGTCACAGAAGTAGAAATAAAATAACGTAATTTTTCAGTAAATGATCTGTGGTTGCGAAACAAACTGTACATTAAAAATCAGTCGCGGCCAGCATCATCTGCAATGCACCGCTGCTACTGAGTACTATCGTCCCCTAATCTTATTATTAATTCTTCTACCCGTTCTTCTAGTGTACCTTCTCGTTCCCATGCCTTTTCTAAGAGGTGCCACGTATGTGTGACAACATTGTTCCATTTTGTGGCAGTAGTACTGCACAATGCTTCATGAACTAAGAATTCTACTTTTGTTAATGAAAAACTTTTATTTCTTTCTGCAACGCAAGATATCACCTGATCCCACACGAGTTCTATTGCAATGATATTGTGGAAGGCGCAACACACTATGACCACTTTCTTCACCAATTGTATCAATTTCAGAAATGATTTTTCGACTTTTGTTCTTGTAACACAACGAGACAAACGATGAACACGCGACATATGCTTTGCAGCGACTGAAGCACGCCACCCCGCGCGACCTTGAGTGGCAGGGTGGCAACGCGGCACCGTTACCCCGGCAACGTTTACCAATTCCAGAGCTCAGGTTGGTTCTCGAGTGTCCCCCCACCCTGTGCGGCCCACGTGCGAACTGTCAGCGTCGTTCTTTCGGCGGCCCGACTAGCCAGTCGTCCGCGCCGCGCCGGGGCGCGCTAGTTCTGTGTGAATTGAGCAGTCCTGTGAAGTTGGCACCCCTTTTTTGGAAAATGTACATTTTTTTCAGAGTTCTAGACAGATATACAATAGTTCTGGAGTTCTCTGTACAAAATTTAAATAGTTCTGCAGAATTTCGCCGAAAAATAGTAAAAATGACCACAAAATTTAGTTTTTCAAAATAATTATTTGCCTATTATCACATAGTTCTGATCACAGTTCTAAATAGCTCTCAAAGAGTTCTACAAGAAATCCTAGTAGCATTTTTCTGTGCATATTATACTTTATGAGATAATTACAATAATGGAGTATCCATTTACATGCTACTGTAGAATTTGCACCCGGTTATTTTTTTTTATTTTTTTATTTTTTTTTTTTTTAAATTAGACTTTCTTCCAGAGTTCTAGGGACATGTGCAATAGTTCTTGTTTACGATAAGCAATAATCACTCAGACGTAAAAACAACAAATTGAATGTGCAGCGTATAGAATATCTCTCAAGACCTAAGAAAATTGTATATTTCTCGAATAAGGGGCACAAATAGACAGCTTATCAGATATTCAAAATTGTGAACATATTTTTTTTCAGGCAGTTACATAGAAATATTCACATGAACTCTAGAACTATAGTATATGTACACAGAACCCCAAAAAAATGTGTATATCTCGAAAAAATGGTGCCAATTTACAGTAACGTGAAAATGAATTCCACATTACTGCATTTATCTGATAAAGTATAATCTGCACAGAAAAATGTCATTAGGATTTCCTGTAGAACTCTTTGAGAGCTATTTAGAACTGTGATCAGAACTATGTTTGTGATAATAGGCAAATAATTATTTTGAAAAAACTAAAAAAACTCAAGTTTGTAGTAATTTTTACTATTTTTTCGACGAAATTCTGCAGAACTATTTAAATTTTGTACAGAGAACTCCAGAAGTATTGCATATCTGTCCAGAACTCTGAAAAAATGTACATATTCCAAAAAAGGGGTGCCAACTTCACAGGACTGAATTGAGCCTAAAGCGCCTCGCTGCGGAGCGCGCGGTTGCTTACCGTGGAGGTTCGAGTCCTCCCTGGGGCATGGGTGTTTGTGTTATGCTTAGGTTAGTTTACCTAGGTTTAAGTAGTTTGTAAGCTACAGACTGATGACCACGCAGTTTGATCCGATAGATTTACAGACATTTGAACATTTGAATAGCGACATTTACCCTCGCCACTCCGTGCTGAAGGAGCGCTCATGGCGTGTGACTCAGGAACAGTGGCAGACTAAAGGTAGGTTGTCAAAGACGCGGCTGTCATTAGCTGCAACTGCGTCTCAGACCCCTCCATTTTCCTGCCGTGGTTTCTTAATTTCTATTTACATCTAAAAAATCTAACGAAAAAATTTCCACGATAGAGTTTCGAACATGGATCTGCAGTTTGACAGTCCAGGCTCTGGACCGTTCGACCGGTGACGGCACTCGGAAAGTCGCTCGTGTTCACGAGTAACCAAGCTACAGCATAAAAACACACAAAAAACGTTAATTACTCGAACGACATTAACTTTTCATCCCATATATAATATTAGTTAAATATGCTTATTTTCAGACGAGCCTTTGGTGTATAGCATTGAAAACGCAATTTTCCACCATCAACTTTGACCTTGATTATTTTCAAAAACTCCTGCGTGTTTAGCAACAAGCGGAAACACTTTCTCCTTATGTTCAATATAGAACGTTTATGCAAAGTTTCTTTCTTGCCTTGTATTAATAATCTGCTGCACAACATAAAGGAAAAAATCACCTGCTACAGCATTGCTGTTCATCTGTAAAACGCTCATTTCAGACACGTTTTAATTTACCGTTTATTATTTTGTAGGTGGTATTGACGTATCATTGAATGTACCGGCAAAATTATATCATGCACGACACACATTTCATGTGGTATCACGCCATAAACTAAGATTTGTGGAAAACTGAAACATGATTCTACTTAAAACTCTTTGTTCAGATTAAGTACGTATACCACTTAACACGTTGGCTGCCGTGTGGCCGCCGACTGTCACAGCAGGCGACTGGTGCGCCTCTGACGTCATCGCGGCAGCCAACGTGTTAATGTGCCTCCAGAATTATGTCATTTTTCAGCACATACTTTAAAAGAGGTGATGTACGAGGGTTATTCCAATAGTAAGGTCCGATTCGCCGTAAATATTTGAAAGCGGCACCAAGGACAAAACACGCATGCGCGCCGAGTCCTGTCATACCTCGCGCGTTAAACGCCACTAGTGTCGTTATTACTGTTGCTGTGTGCTGTTGATAGTGTCAGCTCACAATGCTTAAGGCAATCAGTCCGCAGACTGTGAAGTAATGGCAGTGATACGGTGTTTGTCTGCAAGAAACATTTCAGCGGCAGAAATCCATCGGCAGATTACTGAAGTGTACGGTCCTAACATAATGAGTGACAGTAAAGTGCGAAAGTGGGTGCGAGCTTTAATGAAGAACGGCGAAATGTGCACGACGCACCACGCTCCGACCGACCATCCACGATTTCACACGAGTTGGTTCACGCGGTTGATGACAAAATTCGTGACGATCGACTTGGCGCCAAATGACTTCCACCTGTTCCGCTATCTGAAGGAATTTCTTGGCGGCAAGCGCTTAGACACAGATGATGAAGCGAAATAAGCTATTAAAGACTGGTTATCTTCGCAGGCGGCCGATTTCTACGACTTAGGTATTCAAAAGCTTGTTGAACGATATGACAAATGTGTAAGTATGGAGATTATGTAGAAAAAGAGAGAAAGACGGAAGGGATGTCAATAAAAGAATTGCGTTGGAAATAAGTTTGATTTTGGATGTTTTTGTTTTAACCGGACCTTACTTTTGGAATATCTCTCGTTCAACAGAAAATAGAAAAAGGGAAGAAAGTTTAGTGTCTAACTTCACGTCGATATTCTTGTCATTAGAGACCGAAAAACCAGCAGAGAATCAGTGCAACGTGTGACCAGTACCGGTATATGTTACATATGCCTCTGGTCGATTTCTGCCGTACTTGATATGCACATTACTTACATCTGAGAAAAAGTAACGTGAGGATGGGCTGTTGACCATAGCCTGAAAAGAAATTTGAAAGGGGTGATGACGAGATCGACAGAGACGGAGAGGAAGGGAGGGGGGAGAAAAAGACTGATTTAGGGTGCGGCGAGAGGAATCGCGGTGGATTGGCCGAGCGTTCTAAGGCGCCTCGCTGCGGAGCGCGAAATTGCTCGCTGTCGGAGGTTAAAGTCCTCCCTGGGGCATGGGTTTGTGTATTGTTCTTTGATTAGTTTAAGTAGTTTGTAAGCCTGTGGACTGATGACCATAGCATTTTGGTCCAGTAGGGTTACAAACATGAGGAGGACGAGGGGGCGGGGAGGTGAGGTGGGCATGGATAGAGAGAGGTGGTGAGGAAATGGACGGATATGTCCAGAGAGAGGTGGTGTCACACTGAGCCAACATAGGGAAGGTTACGAGGGAGGCTTAGATATAGTTACTCTGTGGTAAGGAGATGGACAGAGATGGCTGATAAATAGGAGGCACAGGTAAGTTCAGAGGTGGAGGTTGAGGTCGTTCTCGAAAGTCAGAAGGGGGGAAGAGCAGCGCATAATGTAGCAAATCATTGCTTCCCTTGTGGGCAATTATGTTGTAAGGTGTGGCGTTTCAGCTTGCACCAGCTGGGGCTTGTAATCTTTCAAAAAACGTTCTTATGTTTGTAAACCTAAAGGATCCAACTGTCATCAGTTCCTAGATTTACGAACTACGTGAACTAACGTGTGATAAGAAGAATCTCTCTCTCTCTCTCTCTCTCTCTCTCTCTCTCTCTCTCTCTCTCTCTCTCTCTCTTAGGAGGACTCGAAACTCCGATGGGAAGTCTCCGCGCATTCCGTGGCAAGGCGCTTTAGACCGCGCGGCTTGTAACCTTTCAGAATGTCACATGCTCTATAATTGGTAAATGGTTGGATCTTCATGTATAAATGAACGTACAAAATATTTTTTCTGCGAAAACATCTTTCTTTCCTCTTTACTTTCATCCCAAATAACCACAGAAACGTAAATCGGGGTATTGAATGTGTTTTTGGCTGAGTTTATATTCACAAGATTAATTAATCTTCATTTTTCCTTACTTTCCCGTTCATTTCGCATCAGGCTGAGCCACGGCGAGTCTCCCATATTCCTACATATTATCCTGTAGCGAAATTGAAGTAGATAGTGCTTGTGAGTTGGTATGTGTAGAAGTCATACCTGTAAACAGAAGTAAATTGTACTACAGTGCACGATATTATTTTCGAAAACGCCCAGTGGGGAAATTGTGATCCTTCAGGGGGCCCATATCTCGAGTTCTGGTCATCACAGACATATGAGGTAAAGTGTTTTGGATAGCCCTTGGACTAGTGATCATTTGTGTATACTCATTTGGAGTATGGTACAATCGCGATTTTTTGCTCTGTTACACGGGGTGGAATCACTAGAGATCGTCAGAAACCATTATACCTAATTTTAACGTGATCCAAAGGTACAGAGGGTGTTCATGCTTTTTCAGCCCTATTGTTTCACGCTCTGCCTGTTATAATGGAAACTTAGGTGGAACATTGACATATTCGTGAAAAAAATGGCAACTTGTTCTTTTATAGCCACATCCCTCCTAGTTTGGTATCACCCTTACTACTACCCGTTCACGTTTGTTGAATGCTTTCAACCTGGTGATTTCGGAGGCCTTTCAACCGAGTATCACTAGATTCCGGGCCCAACAGTTGCTTGTAGAGCGAATGAACTGTAAGGAGTGTCGAAGGATTTTCTCGCCCTGTCACTAAACCTGGAATAGGACGCTACTCTTCTGAATGGTTTGTGAAATCACTTGAAAGTACTCGCCAACGCTGCACAGGTTGCACCGAGGGTGTTGCCGAACTGTTGAGTCTTAGAGGGACAGTTAAATTTTACAGAATGTCAATATGGTTGACCAAAGCTGTTTATTTATTGTTTATCATTAGGCCAATAAATAAATAGCTTTCGTCAATCATAATGACATTCTCCAAATACATAAACTCTGTTAACCCCTACCTTTCCACTTATCTAAGTTATATTTTACTCGCACATGTGTCCATATTATTTATGCTCATCCCACACACTCTGAGACAATGTCCAATGACAGGAACCACGCTTTGCTAATTGTATCATGTTCAGATATCTGAATGGTTTTGAACTGTCTATCCCTCAGAGCGCTCACAACTCTCTTGTCAGCATTATCTTGAGTAAGGTCCCAACCACTGCTGTACTACTTCCCTTTCCATGCTGCAAGCCGCCTATTCCCCCTCCTGGCTTCTCCATTGCTTTGCCATTTGATATTTTTGGGCCGGCCGCAGTGGCCGAGCGGTCTACGGAGCGCAAGTCACATTCTGCACGGCTGCTGCGGTCGGGGGTTTGAATCCCCCCTCGGGCATGGATATTTGTGTCGTAGTTCATAAGTAGTTTGTAAGTTTAGGGACTGATGACCCCGCAGTTAAGTCCCTTAAGCTTAACAAACATTTGAACATTTGATTTGGCTTCCTAACTTTCAAATTTCTCTTCTTGAGAAAGGCTTTTCTTCCCATAGCCATTCTGCATTTTATATCTTTACTTCGGCCATCAGAAGTTATTCTGCTGTTCAAATAAAAACACACACTGTCCATTCCATTTAATTGCTCTTCCAGGTCCTTTGCTGTCTCTGAAATAGTAATTCTGTCATGAGCAAAATGCAAGATATTTATTCCCTCTCCCTGGACTTGAATTCGCTCTCCAAATTTCTCCTTTCATTCCTTCACAGCTTGTTAACTATACAGATTGAACACCATTGACGAAAGACTACAACCCTCTATTACTCCCTTCCGAACCACTGCGTCACTTTCATGCCCTTCGGCACTAATAACTGCTGTTTGGTTTTTGTACAAATTGACTAAAACTCTTAGCTTCCTATATATTACCCGTGCTCTCTTGAGACTTTAACAGTCTCACTCTATACCAACCGTAAGCTTTTTTTTATCCTTACGAGAAATCTATTTGCCTCAGTAGAATTATTCTGTATTCAGCTTCATATTCCGACGCGCAAATTTTACTCGCAAGTGTTCGTCGTAAGAACATAGTCTTCCCTTCAGAAATTCTCACTTAAGTTCCTAAACCATCCTCTTAACATTCGCGTGTTGATCGAACCCATCAGTAACAAATCTAGCAGCTAGCCTCTGAATTTATTCTTTATCGTCATTTAAACGTATCTTCTAGGGATTCCAAACACTAGCAGTGATGATCAACAGGTCGTCCTAGTGTTCAGTAGGCTATCTTTTTTGTAGACAACCAAATCTTGCCAAAATTCCCTCAAATTGAAATCGATCATCTACCTGCCTCACAACTGTTCTTACATGCGCGTTCTGTTTTATCACTCTGCAACGTTATGCCCAGATATTTAATCGACGTGACTATGAACAATATGGGATTGTTTTTCGTGTTCATCTACACCACCTTACCTTTTACTGCACATAGACCTAGTTGCCATCTACCACACCAAGTAGATATTTTGCCTAGGTCATCTTGCGTCCTAAAACATTGCGACGACACAGGCGTTCGCCACCGTATTATCAGGTAACAGCCGCATATTCCTATAATCCTGTCCATCAGATCATTTGTGTTGGTCGGCCCTATCGCACTTTCCTAGAGCTCGTCTGTGAACTCTCGCCACCGACGACAGTGTACTGGATTCTACTTCTTTTTTATCCACACTCTTACCTATTCTATATGCTCGGACCTTCGTTAGTAGAATGCAGTGGAGCACCTTGTCAAACGGCTTTTGGAAATCAAGGAAGACTGCCTGTGGGGCCTTCACTGTGGTTCGGAAGGTAGCAAGTGAGAAAAGTGTAAGCGGAGTTTCACAAGAACTAGGAGTCATAAAGCCTTGCTGATACTTGGACTGAAAAAGTTTTCGTCCCAAGGTAATAATTATTTTCTTCGCGACCGTGCCCGCGGCATAATATACGTGTTAGTATGACATTCTGAATAGTAATTGTCCAGAGCAGCTGCAATAACTTGGGGAAAAATCCTTATTTGTGACATTTTTGTTGTTGTTAATCTGATCCTACCAAAAAGCGAAAGTCGCATAATGATGTGGACGGGCCTTACAGTGGACAGATACCTATCTATACAAGTAAGAGCGCTCAGCAGAGTAGTCGCCCCGTGCACAAACCTAAGGAGGGAAAAAGAGCAGTAGGATTAATGTCTTTAGTTTGATAGAGATGTGCAGAAATTATCTCCCTGCTTATTGAACAAAACTTTGCAAAATAGTACGCGGACTCTAAAAATCTATGAAGCTACTTCGCTACGAAGAATTCATGGTTGACAATGCTACTAGATCTCACAAAACCACCCAATTTCTGCTCTCTGAATTTTGACCATAGACAGTATACTAATGCAATATTCAAAATTTCATTAAGAACTTGCTAAGTTGTAGAGACGTGATGTACATGGACGCCCCTGAAATGCAAAAGTAATACGAAGTGGAGCTGTAAAATAAAAAGTATGATTGAGAAAGAACAAGCAGCTGCATAATGTTGCTCCCTTCGTTCCAACATTCCAGTCACATATTTCAAAGCACAGAATCGCTGTATTTCTTCGCCTGAAAATAAGTCCTTGTATATCTGATCGTGTTTTCCGCTATAAATGCCAGAGGAATGCTCGCATCAGAGTACGGTGCAAGGGCAGGACAGTCTACGGGCAATGTTAGGAACTACAGCCACCAAGCATGGCATCCTGGTAGAAACTAGACTTATGTGTAAATTATTCTGGAATCATACCCCTTGGGGTAGGTCTGGGCCAGTGTTTTTCTGTTTCTATTTTTTCTTTTCTTTTACGAAAAATAATATTAGAACATTTATACTTACCAAGGGCATTCAATATATTGAGAAAAAATTGAGTAGAAGATCTTGTTCCTTCCCTCCGTCATAATTTTACATTTTTTCTCTTTTTGTTGCGTCGACTGTGATAAGCTACAGTGGCCGGCCGCGGTGGCCGAGGGGACTGAGGCGCTTCAGTCACGATCTGCACGGCCACTACGGTCGGGGGTTCGAATCCCCCCTCGGGCATGGATATTTGTGCCGTCCTTAGTTGTAGGTAGTTCATAAGTAGTTTGTAAGTTTAGGGACTGATGACCCCGTAGTTAAGTCCCTTACGCTTAACAAACTTTTGAACATTTGATAAGCTACAGTGCTGCGATAAAAATTACAGTGAAAGTTTTAAAGCAATAAATTCTTCAGTGTTCATATCAAATGCCCGCAGTAACTTTCAAAGCAGTTCCAACAGATGTCTGCAAGGTAGTGAGATAAGATTTCATCCCATTCAAAACAGGCCGCATTTCATCATGCAAACAATATCCGGGGCAAAAAAGAAAATGCACCGTTTCCAAAGACGCTTGCCACGAAACGATGAGATAGTAATCGTCGACATACTTAAACGCTCTTTGCTTAACACGTGTCACAAAAAAATGTAGGTAAATAATTTCCCGTTTTTTATTAATGCATTCTATGCCTCAAGGGAATGTTGTCGTCGTCGTCGTCGTCGTCGTCGTCGTCGTCGTTTTCAGTCTAGGGACTGTTTTGATGTAACTCTCCACCCTACCCAGTCTTGAGCAAGCCTCTTCATCTCCTCGTAAGAAACCTTCGTCAATTTGAATCTACTTGTTGCATTTATCTCTTGGTCTCCCTCTGCGATTTTTACCCCCACACACTTCCCCCAAAAGCTAAATACACAATTTGGTGATGTCTAAGAATGTGTCCTATCAATTAATCCCTTCTTTTAGTCAAGGTAGGCCAGAAATTCCTTTTCTCCCCAGTTCTGTTCACTACCTCTTCATCAGTAAAGCGATCCACCAACCTAATCGTCAGCAATCTTCTGTAGCACCACATTTCAAAAGCCTCTAAACTTTTCAAGTCAACACTGTTTCCCTCCCATACAAGGCAACACTCCACACAAATGCCTTCACAAAGGACTTCCTTGAGGTTTAATGAATATTCGATGTTAACAAATTTTCAAAAAAGATTTTCTTCCCATTGCCCTACTGTATTTTATACCATCTGTACTGCGACCATCGCATGTTATTTTACTGTCCAAATAACACAACTCATCTACCATCTTTATTGTTTCGTTACCTGATTCCTTCAGAATCGCCTGATTTTCTTAAGCTCTATTTCATTACCCGGTTTTGCTCTTCATAATGTTCACCTTTTAACACACTGTTCATTCAATTCAATAGCTCTTCCAGTTCCTTTGCTGTCCCTGACAAACAGGGTTGGCAAAAATCTGTTTAAATTAAGAGAGACCAATTTTTTTTTTAATTTTAAACTGGTCTTTCAACATGTTTTAAACAATGTTGAAAACTGTAATGTTTTAAACAAATTACCGTGTTTATTCGAGAAATTTCGCGGCCGCGTATTTTGCGCACCCTACCTACTTTTTAATCCTCTAATAATTTGCAAATCTTATAATTCAGCATTCAAGCTTTTAAAAAACAGTTTAAAATATCTTTCGTACAACTTTCTTGAAACGGTAGGGATAAATGCTAAAACATCTCCGTCGTGGCTATAAGCCAACAAACAGAAAACAAGTCGCAGATGAACTTCTTGATGCTGCGTATAACGAGAATGGTATGAGGTAAAACAATCTCTAACTGGCAAATTTTTATGTATGGCTTTGGATGGTTGGAATAATATGCTCCATGACCCAATTATTTGTGTGTCAGTTAGTGACACTGTGGATGGCTGTACACATTTAACAGAAACGATTGACATTGATGATAAATGTCACACTTCTGATTACCTATTAGAGTTTGCAGAAAGATCAGTTAAAAACTGTCAAAAATGCGGGTGCAAAGTAAGAAGTTTCGTCACTGATAATGCTGCAAACATGGCTAAAAATATTTAAATATTTGTTAAACTTATGGGACTTAACTGCGGGTTCATCAGTTCCTAAACTTACAAACTACTTACGATCTAGCTTATACTAAAGACGACACAAAGATCCATGCTCGAAGGGGGATTGGAAGCCCCGACGAGGAACGACCTCGCGCAGTGCAGCACATAGCCTCAATGCGCTCGGCCGCTCCGCCGCGGCCAACATGGCTAAAATGAGGGAGGAACTGGCAAAAGGAGACATAGAAGATGCCTGGTTGTTCAGTTCATTTTCTAAATCTTTTGACACATGACTTAGAGATAGCTGGTTTTACGGAAAACATTAAGCAAATTAAGTATTTTAAAAATAAACATCTTGCAGCCGGCAAATACAAACAAGCAGAAGGGACTGCAATTGTTCTTCCTACAGATGTTCGCACCGCGGTGGTGTAGCCGAGTGGTCTAAAGCGTCTCGCTTCGAAGCGCGCGGTTGCTCGCCGTGGAGGTGTGTGTGTGTGTGTGTGTGTGTGTGTGTGTGTGTTGTTGTTGTTGTTGTCCTTAGGTTAGTTTACCTAGGTTTAAGTAGTTTGTAAGCTACGGACTGATGACCACGCAGTTTAGTCCGATAGAATTACAAACATTTGAACATTTTGTACAGATGTTCGCTGGATTTCACTAGCGAACTGTGTAGAGTCATATTTAAAGTGTGCAGTGGAAACAGAAATGAAATTAGCTCGAATATAATTGTCGAAGCAAATGTGTAAACTTGAAGCAGAATGCCGAATATTATATGAAAGCAGTGTCAGTTTCTCTTGATAAGGCACAACATGACTGCACCATCGGAGAAGCAGTGTAAGTATGGTTGGATCTTAAAGATTTTTTTTTTTAAATGTAACAGCCCTAACCCTTACTTTACAAAACAGTATACTACTGTCATGACAAGTGCTCATTACTTAGCTAACATTATGGACCCTCGCTTTCAGAGGGGAAAGAATAAGCGAAGAAGAGTACGACGCTCCTATGGAATATGCTACTGTTTACCATCCAGACACAATCCCAGACTTTAAGCTTAAAGCCATATTTTCACCTTTCAAGGCATATTTATTTAGTCACGAAACTCTTGTGGACATTGAACCTATAGTTTGGTGGATGTCATTGGAAAACTATGCACCTTGCAACCTTAAGTCTGGCACAACTTCATAGTGCTTTGGCTTAATCATCTGGGACTGAACGCCTTTTCTCAACCTTTGTGTCTGTACACAGTAAAGTGTGAAACAGATTAGGGACCGAAAAGAGTGCTAAGCTCGTTAGTGTGTTTCGAGCACTCTACCAAAAAGTAGATGAGTAAGGAAGAGAGACTTTCACAATAGGTGTACCGTCAATTTTTTATTTTCAATTTACTTGTAACAAAAGTGCTTTCTTAACAAATCTGTACAGTGTTTTTTAAAGCAAACATGTTTATTATGCATTTTATAATTTAAATTGTTTTAATAGCCGTTGTTTTTAAATATTTTGTTTTACAAAAGTGATGTTTGTATCAATAAAACATTTTTATATGTACTGCGCTCTGTGCATTTAATTTGTTTTTTTGCAATAAGTGTATTTTTTCAAATTTTTGTAGTCTTCATTTTAGAGACAAAAGCCTACATATATGAAAGCTATAAGAAGTAAATTATAAAAATCACTTTCTTAAGTATTTACTTTTATTTAAAAAAATAGAAAAAACATTTTTAATAAAGTTTTAATCGTTTTGTTTTAAATGTTTCAAACAAAACATGTTTTAATAAATGAGTTTTTTTAAACGTTTTAAACCACGGTGTTTAAAACATTTCGTTTTAAGCACACCAACCCAGCTGACAGAATTAAAATGTCATCGGCAAAATAGAATGTTCTTATTTTTTCACCCTTAACTTTAATTCCTTCTCAAAGTTTCTCCTTGGTTTCCTTTATACCTTTTTCGATATACAAACTGTATAACTTAGAAAGGGTTGTAGCCTATCTTATTCCCTTCCCAACCACTGCATTCCTTTCGTTCTCTACATTTTACTACTGCTTACTTCATAATTTGAAAGAGTGTATTCCAGTCAACATTGTCAAAAGCTTTCTCTAAATCTATAAGCCGGCCGCGGTGGCCGAGGTGACTGAGGCGCCCCAGTCACGGTCAGCACGGCCACTACGGTCGGGGGTTCGAATCCCCCCTCGGGCATGGATATTTGTGCCGTCCTAGTTCGTAAGTAGTTCATAAGTAGTTTGTAAGTTTAGGGACTGATGACCCAGTAGTTAAGTCCCATAAGCTTAACAAACATTTGAACATTTTAAATCTATAAAAGCTAGATATGTAGGCCTGCCTTTCCTTAATCTATCTTCTAAGATAAAGTATTGTCTTCCGTATTCCTACATTTCTCCTGAATCCAAACTGATATTTCCTAAGATCGGCTTCTACCAGCTTTTCCATCCTTCTGTAAATTATTCGTGTTAGTATTTTGCAACCATGACTTATCAAACTGGGTGGTTCTGTAATTTTCACACCTGACTGCACCTGCTTTCTTTGGAATGGGGATTATTACATTTTTCATAAGATGTGAGGGTATTTCTGCAATCTAGGACATTTAACGCTCCAGGTGAAATAGTTTTGTTATAGCTGGCTCTCCCAAAGACTTCAGTAGTTATGAGGGAATGTCATCTACTCCAGGGGCCTTGTTCCGACTTAAGTGTTTCAGGGCTCTGTCAAATTCTTCTCTCTCCTATTTCATCTTCATCTATTTCTTCTTCACTTATTACAATATTGTCTGTAAGTTCATTTCCAACTTTCGGCTTTCCCTTCTTTACTAGGAGAACTTTTCCATCTAAGTTCTTTATATTCATACAGCTGCTTTTGTTGTCTCCAAAACTTTATTTTCCCGTAGGCAGTATCTATTTTCCCCTGTTTATACATTATTCTACAGACTTGCATTTGCCTTCTAGCCACTCCTGCTTAGCCATTTTCCACTTCCTGTCAATCTCATTTTTTAATCATCTGTGCTCCATTTTGCCTGTTTCATTTACTGCATTTTTATATTTTCTCCTTTCATCAGTATTTCCTGTGATAACCAATGATTTTTGTTGGTCTTGCCTTTCTACCTATTTTGTCCTCTGCTGTCTTCACTATTTCATCTCTCTATGCTATCTATTCCTCTTATATTGTTTTATTTCCTCCAGTTTCTGTCAATTGTTGCCTAAAGCTCCCTCTGAAAATCTCAAGAACTCCAGATTCCTTCAATTTATCCAGGTCCCATCTCCTCATTTTTCTACCTTTCTGCAGTTTTTTCAGTTTCCGCTACAATTCATAACCAGTAATTCCTGGAGTACGCCTTACAGTTTAAAACCTGGTTCCTGAATCTATTAATTACCATTAGAAAGTCGATCTGGTACCTTCAAATGTTTCCAGGTCTCTTCCACGTATACAACATTCTGTCGCGATTCTTAAATCTGGTGTTTGTTATGATTAAATTATGTTCCGTGCAAAATTCTACCAGACAGCTTCCTCTTTCATTCCTTTTGCCAGTCCATATTCACCTACTATTTTTCCTTCTTTGCTTTCCTACTACAGAGTTCCAGTCCCACGTCACAATGAAGTTTTTTTCTCCTTTAACGCTCTGAATAATTTCTTTTATAGCCTCATACATTAGATCCCCTCATCATCGGCAGAGCTAGTTGGCATATAAACCGATACTATTGTGGTCTGCGTTGGCTTCGCATTATCGTAGTCAATAGAGATACGATCACTGCGCTGCTCATAGTTTACCTGCATTCCTATTTTCTCATTCATTATCAGACCTCCTTTAATACTCCCGACTGATTTTTTTTTTTTTTTTTTTTTTTTTTTTTTTTTTTTTTTTTTTTTAATTTATAATCCTGTACTCGCCAGACCGGAAGGGAATTTTACCTCCGGAATATTTTACCCGAAATGATACTATCATGTCCTCGGGAAAAGTAACGGCTGTAGTTTCCCCCTTGCTTTCAGCCGTTCGCAGTAGCTGTGTGGCAAAGCCACATTAGCTGATGTTACAAGGCCAGCTCAGTCAGTCATCCAGACTGTTGCCCTGTACTACTGAAAATGCTGCTGCCCCTCTTCAGGAACTACATGTTTGTCTGGCCTCTCCACAGATACCCCTCTGCTGTGGTTGCACCTACGGTACGGCTATTGTATCATTGAGGCAGCAAGCCACCCCACCTCGGCAATGTCTATGGTTCATTTGGGTGGAATAAAGTATCAACCATTTAAAACAGTTGAATCATGTAAATCATTTAATACAGAGTATTCCTTCCTATCAATGCACACAACTGAAGCCGCCAAACAACTCAGTTCGAATATAGTAAATTTCCTTGAGACGGAAAAGCTTCTTTCTATGAATCAGCAGCACGCTTTAGGAAACATCGTTCATGTGAAACTCAGCTTGCTCTTTTCTCACATAACATCTTGCGACTTCAAAAAGGCTTTCGACGCGGTGCCACACTGCAGACTGCTAACAAAGATACGAGCTTATGGAATAGCTTCAGATTTGTAACTGGCTGGAAGACTTCCTAAGTAATAGAACACACAACTTTGTTCTCGACGGCGAGTGTTCATCACAGACGTGTATCGTCCGGCGTGCCACAGGTGAGTGTGATAGGACCGCTATTACTTTCTATCTATATAAATGATCTGATGGACAGAGTAAATTGTGATTTGCGGTTGTTTGCTGATGATGCTGTGGTGTATGGGAGGGTGTCGTCTTTGATTGTAACAGCATACAGGATGACTTAGACAAAATTTCTAGTTGGTGCGAAGAATGGCAGCTAGCTCTCAATGTAGAAAAATGTAAGGTGATGCGCATGAGTAGGAAAAACAATCCCATAAAGTTCGAATATAGCAATAGCAATGAGCTTCTTGATGCAGTCGCGTCGTTCGAATATCTAGGCGTAACAATGCAGAAATTAAATGGAACGAACATATATGAAATGGGACGATATGACATGGAACGAACATATAAGGACAGTTGTGAATAAGGCGGACAGCCGACTTCGGTTTATTGGGAGAATTTTGGGAAGATGTACTTCATCTGTAAAGGAGACTGCGTATAAAAGCTTTGTACGACCACGTCTTGAGTATTGCTCAAGTGTTTGGGACCCGCAGCAGATCAGTTTAAAGGAAGACATAAAAGCAGTTCAGAGGCGAGCAGCTAGGTTTGTTACTGGTAGGTTCGACCAATACGCGAGTATCATGGAAATGCTCCGGCAACTCAATTGGGGATCGCTGGAGGAAAGACGACGTTCTCTTCGTGAATTTCTGTTGAGGAAATGTAAAGGGCCGGAATTTGAAGCTGAGTGTGAAGCCGCCTACTTATATTTCGCGTAGTGATCACAAAGACAAGGTAAGAGAAATTACGGCTCGTACGGAGGTATATAAGCATTCTTTTCCTCGTTCTATGTACGAGTGGAATAGTAAAGGAAATGCCTAGTAGTGGTAGTGTTCCCTCCGCCACGCATCTTACGGTAGATTGCGGATTATGTATGTAGATGTAGATTCAGAAGAGCAATCTGCACGAAGCTTTCTGAACATGAAAGGTACATACGTCTTGGACAGGACACAGTCAGCGATTTCTGAACACCACAATCATTGCGGAAAACAGTTATCTTTCAGTGAGGCGTGTTGGCGAAACAACCATTCTCAGCGAGGAGGAAGATTAGAGAGGCTATAGAAATAGCCAAGCCTCCCGCCAATATGAACAGGGAGGATGGCTACAGGCTGCCGGCGTCTTGGCTGCCAGCAGTTGCAACACTACGCGACGGCAACCGCGCGCGGAATGACTCGCGCAGGCTCCTCGGAGACCACAGCGGCCGCGCACACGCAGAGCACCGGCCCGCCGCTGTCTGCGCCAGGCGACAAGTCAACAGCGGCACGCCAAAGCCACTGCCTTTCCTCTCCGGTCCATTCCGCCAATAGTAACTTCTAATGCAAAAGCCAATCGAAAACGTCTATTTTGACCAATAAGGGGAAGAATGCAACCTCCAGTCATGTGCCCCTCAGGGGCTCAGCATTAATTTGCTGAGTACGGGCTTGGCGAATCCGGGGTCCTGAGCCGTGGGCTGTGTCGCGCCAACAGTCCGCTACACCGTAAGCTCTGTGCGTGCTTCAACGACCATCGTTCGGCGCGACGGTGGAACGTTGGAGTTTCAGAGCCCGGGATCTTGACTTAATCGCCCGGGGCGCGAGGACGGTACAAACCTCTATAAAAAAAAAAAAAAAAAAAAAAACCAATCTCAAGGTGTGCTACGTGCCGAGGAGATAGAGATGGGTAGGTCCGAGATTTTAAAGGAGTCGGGTCCGGATCTGCATCGAGCTCTGCGGACCTGCATCCAGGTTCCGTGTCCGCTGCACCCGTATGGGTCCGGCTCTGCAGCCGGCCGGCCGGACGGATCGTGTCTGTCAAGTGGATCCGCCGCCACTGGACCTGCACTGGTACAGCCGCACAGCCGGTGGCCGAAGCGTATCTATGGAGCGAATCTTGTCTAACCGAGAAGGACTGCGGTTGCGTTACACAGGAATATGTAGAAATTTATTTATATATCTATTAATGATTTAAGAGATAGACCAACAACTGTCATTAGAATGTTTTATTGCCAGAAAATCACGAACACTGTCGCATTATAAAATCAGTCATCATTTGCTATACATGACACCCAGATCACATTAGTCTTTTTCTAATTATTTGTAGAAAACTAAAATTTTTGTGAACTAAGCTCTTACTGTCAAACATTTGGAAGACTGTGTTTTCATCAATGAAGTGAGCTGTCTTTTAATAGAAATTATTCTGATTATTTTGTGACGCCCATCCATCCATCAGCAGTTAAAAGACACATCTGTTCCTCCCGTCAATAAATTTCGAGTTTCCTCTTTTAATTCGTTGTGGATGGCAGGCAACAAACGGCAAGATACTGATTTTCTAGTTGGTATCTTATATAATGGGCAAAGTAAATTCATTAGTTTTCGGAACTCTGGATCTTCTACAATTTTAAATGAATGTTATTCTTTTACAATCATTTTTGTCACTATTATCAATTTGCTTGGAACGATGAATCGTAATGAAATTTGATCTGATAAAGGGCTTGAATGCTGAAGTGGACGGTAAAATTTATTCTGAACTGGATGGCACAGATTCAGGTAAAGAACTGTGATTAATTTTATTAGAATTACTGCTATTGGTAAATTCTTCATTGCTAGGTAAATTTATTTCAAGAGTTTCACGTGTTCAAGTGTTTTTCCTCTTCATATGTCTGACGAGATTTCCTGTTAGAGTTCTTGGATTGTACGAAAGATCCAGACAGCAATATCGGCATTTAGATTTATTATTTTTGACTGTAAATTGATACCAAACTTCACTCTTCTTCGGTGGCGGGATAATGAAATCTACGAGAACAAGAAAAAACTGTTATGACACCTGGCCAGCACGGGCACACATACATGTGTGTATCACTAAATATCTTAATTCGTTCGGTAAATAAATCACTGGACCAAGATTTGTGTCCATTAAATCATATGGAATGGTCAAAATCGACTTGCAATGTTTGCTTGACAGACATGAGTGCATTGTTTATTCCTTGTTGGCACGCTTTAAAACCATACCATAAAATACACAATAACCGTGAACTCAAATCTTACTACCACCGTTTTTGGGTGGGCACAATCAAGAGTTACTGTTATTGGGAATAACCTTACAATAATAATCTTCCGTTGAACAGTTGTGCAGTGAATGGCAACACAAATTCAGGAAATCGAACAAAATCATTATGTTTGTTGAACTGTTTCACCCAAACATTTGTTAGTAGTGAGACACCTGTTTGAGGATGCAGCCCAAGGCCAGTACAGTCTCGGACAGAAAAAATACGCCTGTGTCCAGCCTCGCCTGTTGTGCTGAGCACTGCCAGGCCAGTGATACACACAGCTGACGGAATTCGGCGAGCAGGTAGCCGCCCCGCCACCCCAGCAGGTCGCCTCGGCCTGACCACCCTGCTGTGTTTATGGCGGGATCCGCATCCG
Source organism: Locusta migratoria (assembly GCA_026315105.1). Taxonomy (NCBI): domain Eukaryota; kingdom Metazoa; phylum Arthropoda; class Insecta; order Orthoptera; family Acrididae; genus Locusta; species Locusta migratoria. Next base: position 504,228,317 of record CM048744.1, read on the forward strand.
GCGTGGGCTTTACAACTGTCTCCCTGCCACTCCACCACTGCGTTTCCAACTCCGGCCGCGCCTGGACCCACAACCGATGCGTGTCCGACCTGCACTCGGATTTACATCCATCACTAGCGCAGCGGATGCGGGTCCAAGGAACCGTTTCCATCCGGACCTACCCATCTCTACGAGGAGATGCATGGCTGTTGAGGTTGAACAGCCGCTAGCGAGCAACCTCTGAGGAACCTGCCGCACCTCAGTTGTATAAGGCTTACCCAGGCAAGCAGGGCTCTGCCTGGGTGGACCTCTTTTTCCCTAGCTGCTCGTGGGACGGAAATGAAACGAGCAGTAACTAGCGTGGGTGGTCGCAAAAACGCCGTTTCTAAGCGTGGAAGATCAGAGTATAATGCTACAGCATATGCTCCTAAGTCGTTCCCTTCCCTGGCAACGCCATGGGAAGAACGCCAAGCTTTACGCTGTCCGGATCCTTATTCACCACGATACCTTGTTTTTTCCCGAACTGATAGACTCTTTCTTGTCCACCAAGCCGCAGTTCTTCGTTGAACATCTCGAGGACAAGTACGGTGAGGTGGAGTCTTTCTCGAAAATGAGAAGTGGGGCTGTTCTGATACAGACGGCATCCCCAGCCCAGTCCAGGGCATTATTGGCCTGTGACAAGCTGGGTGATATACCTGTCAGTGTCACGCCCCACAAGACCCTCAACATGGTCCAAGGCCGTATTTACCATCGCGACCTATTGTCACAGTCTGATGAAGAGCTACGTACCAACTTGGAACGCAGAGGTGTTCACCTTGTTCGACGTGTTTATAGGGGACCACGAGATAACAAGGTTGCCACCGGTGCATTCATCCTGGCCTTTGAAGGCGATACACTGCCTCAGAAGGTCAAGGTAATGATCTACCGGTGCGACGTTACACCGTATGTCCCGCCCCCTATGAGCTGCTTCAGGTGCTGGAAGTTCGGGCATATGTCCTCCCGGTGCACTTCTAGCCCTGTGTGCAGGGAATGTGGACGTCCATCTCATCCGGACGCTCCCTGCACCCCACCTCCCGTCTGTGTGAACTGCAACCAATTGCATCCACCGTGCTCTCCAGACTGCAAAGTTCTACACAAAGAACGAAAGATAATGGAAATAAAGACCTTGGACCGGCTATCATACAATGAGGCAAGAAAGAAGTATGAGCGTCTCCATCCGGTGAGCATGACTACCTCCTTTGCAGCTGTAACGTCGTCCCTGCGCATCACGGGTACGACTCACAACAAGGTATCGCCTCCTTCTGTAGGCCCTAGAGGCCATAAAAGTACCACAGCGCCCTCATCAGATGGTGGCAATACTCCATCTGCTGCTAAAGCACCTGTTGTGGGGGAAACCTCCCCACAACCATCAGGGACACCAGTCCCCAACCCCCAGCCGGAGAAGCAACAGCTTCCTCCGGCACCTCTCCCTCGGAAGGGGTCCTTCGGGATGCTCCCTTCTGGGGAGTCCCAGGGTGCGCCAGGGGATCCCAGCCTTTGGCTGAAGGATCCAAAACCTCCTGGTCGAAGGGCTTCTGGCTCTTCGACGGTCTCTGCTGCCACTTCTGGGAAGCCCTCCCGGCCCTTGACACCAAAGGGCCAGCGAGAAGGCAAAAAGAAGCAGAAGAAAAAGGACGCGAAGGAGGCATCAGTGCCTCGGAAGGACCGCTCTGTCACCTCTTCGGCATCTGAAGACGAGGTAGAGATCCTCGCATCACCTGAGGATCTCGCCATACTTGGAACGCCTGAACCGATGGTTCAGGATCCTGCAGAGTCTGCGCAGTTGGCAGCAGGTGCTCCTGCTGAATGACCATTTACCGACTTACATTATGGCTATTCAGCAAACTGCAAACGAAATCTTGCAGTGGAATTGCGGCGGTTTTTTCCGCCACCTGGCTGAGCTGCGGCAATTACTCTGCCGCTTCGCTGCCATCTGTCTTGCCTTGCAGGAAACGTGGTTTCCCTTCGAGAAGAGCCCAGCCCTCAGAGTGTATCGGGGCTATTTTAAAAACCGAACCGTCTACGAAAGGGTTTCTGGCGGCGTCTGTGTTTATGTCCACGCCTCTGTCCCCAGTGCTGCTGTGCCTCTTCAAACGTCTCTAGAGGCAGTCGCTGTTCGACTCCGGGTAGTACGAGATTTTACCGTCTGCTCTGTTTACCTTCCACCTGATGAGGCCATCTCTCCCACAGACCTCGCGGCCTTGGTCGCCCAACTTCCCCCACCCTTTCTTCTTATGGGGGACTTAAACACCCACCACCCTCTGTGGGGTGGCACACAGACTTCGGCCCGGGGTAGGGATGTTGAGTCTCTCTTGTCAGAGCAGAATCTCTGCTTTCTTAACACCGGTGCTCCTACCCACTTTAGCACAGCACATGGTTCGTTTTCTGCCATTGACCTGTTTGTCTGCAGCCCTAGCCTCCTTCCACATCTCACCTGGAGGGTCCATGACGACCTGTGTGGCAGCGACCATTTTCCGATCTTCCTGTCGCTCCCACAGTGTTCGCCCTCCGCCCGTCCGCCTTGCTGGGCCCTCTGTAGGACTGACTGGCCAGCTTATTCTTCAGCTGCTGTGATTTCCTCTCCGCTTCCAGCAGATGTTCATGCAGCCGTTCAGCAGGTCACAGAGGCCATCGTTTCTGCAGCCGAAAACTCTGTTCCCATCACATCCGGTTCGCTCCGTCGTCCATCGGTGCCCTGGTGGACACCGGAGATTGCTGAGGCCATCCGGGAACGTCGGCGAGCACTACAGCGCCACCTACACCACCCTTATGTCGAACATCTCGTAGCCCTCAAGCGTCTCCGGGCAAGGGCACGGCGACTGATACAAGACAGTAAGAGGGCTTCTTGGGAGAAGTACGTCGCCTCCATTGGTTCCCGCGCTTCTCCTTCAAAGGTGTGGTCGCAGGTTCGACGCCTCTTTGGGCACCGCCCACCGGCGGGAATTCCGTGTCTCAGTGTACATGGTACGCTCTGTACTGACCCTGTCGCCGTCGCTGAGCACCTGGCAGACAATTTTGCACGCATCTCAGAGACTGCTGCTTATGGTGCAGACTTTCGCGCCCTTAAAGGGCGAGCAGAAAGCCATCTGATCTCATTTCGAACGCGACGTCGGGAACCATACAACGTCCCATTCACTGAGTGGGAGTTTGAAGGTGCCCTTGCTGCATGCCCAAATACCTCCCCTGGACCCGATCGAATTCAGTCAGTTCCTCCGACACCTATCAGCGGATGCCAAGAGCCAACTTCTCGCCCTGCTTAATCGGATATGGCTGGAGGGTGTTTTTCCGTCCTCATGGCGGGAAAGCATTATCATCCCGGTAATTAAGCCTGGGGCAGATCAGCAGGTGGCAGATAGCTACCGCCCAATAAGCCTCAACAACGTTCCATGCAAGTTTCTCGAACGCTTGGTGAGTCGGAGGCTCATGTGGATCCTCGAGGACCGGGGACTTTTGGTGCCACAACAGGGTGGGTTCCGTCAAGGTCGCTCCGCTGTTGACAATCTTGTGTCACTGGAGTCGGCCATCCGTACAGCATTTAGTCGCCGCGAACACCTGGTTGCCGTATTTTTCGGCCTGCGGAAAGCATACGACACTACCTGGCGCTACCATATCCTGTCTACGCTGTACGACTGGGGATTACGGGGTCCGCTTCCCATATTTATTCAGAATTTCCTGGCGTTGCGTTCTTTTAGAGTTCGTGTTGGTTCTTGTTTTAGCTCACCTCATTGTCAAGAGAACGGAGTCCCACAAGGTTCCGTTCTCAGTATCTTTATTTTTAGTCGCTATCAACGGCCTTGCTGCGGCCGTGGGGTCATCGGTATCCACTTCCTTGTATGCCCATGACTTCTGCATGTATTTTAGCTCCACCAGCATCAGTGTTGCTGAACGTCGGTTACAAATAGCCATTCAAAAGGCGCAGTCGTGGGCATTTGCCCACGGTTTTCCGTTCTCTGCGTCGAAGACCCGTGTAATGCATTTCTGCCGACGTCGGGCAGTACACCCAGAACCCGAACTCTATTTAGCTGGAGACCTGCTACATGTCGTAGAAACACACACGTTTCTAGGCATGTTGTTCGACAACCGTCTCACCTGGGTGCAACACCTTCGCCAGCTGAAACGAAAGTGCTGGCGACACCTCAACATCCTACGTTGTCTCAGCCACACTGGGGAGCCTCACGCCCAACGCTCTTACAACTTTACAAGGCCCTCGTTCAGTCGTTCAGTCACGCCTAGACTATGGCTGCATAGTCTACGATTCGGCTGCGCCGTCAGCACTGCTGGCGTTGGACCCAATTTTGCACTGTGGTGTCCGTTTGGCGACGGGGGCTTTTCGAACAAGCCCTGTGACAAGCCTCCTTTTCGAAGCTGGAGTCCTCCCGCTGCGGTTCCGTAGGCAACACCTGTTAACATCTTATGTTGCACGTGTTCAGGCCTCGCCCTTCCACCCGAACCGCCGGCTCCTATTTCCAGACGCTGCACTACCTATCCCTCCACGACGGCCAAGGTCGGGATACCCGATCTCGGTCCCTGTTCGTATCCTTCTTTCGTCTCTCACATCCTACCCACTTCCTACCACTTTCCACTATTCCTTTCACACTCCTCCTTGGTCCATTCCTCGTTTGCAGCTCCGTCTGGACCTGTCCCATGCGTCGAAGGCCTCTGTTTCTCCCGTACATCTCCGTCACCAGTTTCTGCAAGTGCTCGAGCCGTTCCGTGCCGCAGACGCCATTTACACAGATGGTTCCGTAGTAGATGGCCGTGCTGGATATGCGTTTCTACACCACAGCATTCTCTGCCCTGTGAGAGTAGCATCTTCTCTGCCGAGCTGGTCGCCATGCTAAGAGCTCTACAACATCTAAAAGCCTGCCCCAGGGGTCATTTGTCATCTGTACTGACTCCCTGAGTGGCTTACAAGCGATCGACCAGGTTTTTCTCTCGGCACCCAATAGTGCGGTCGATCCAGGAAACTGTTCACTCCCTATGCCAATCAGGCCGTTCTGTGGTCTTTGTGTGGACCCCAGGTCATGTTGGCATACCAGGGAATGAACATGTTGATCGATTGGCCAAGCAGGCCACTATGGGACCACCTCTCACAATTGGTGTCACGGAACAGGATGTTAAATTGGTGTTGCACCGGAAGGTGCGCGAGGCTTGGAGCACCGAGTGGGTTACGGCGACTGCACCGAATAAGCTTCGGGCAGTGAAGCTCTCCACAGCTTTGTGGAAATCTTCACTGCGGCCGACTCGCCGAGAGTCAGTTGTCCTCTGTCGCCTCCGGATTGGACATACGTGGCTCACCCACGGGTATCTCCTTCGGCACGAGGCTCCACCCGTGTGTCGATGTGGCACTGTGTTGACAGTGGCCCATCTTTTGTTGGACTGTCCGCTTTTAGCCAACCTGCGGCATTATTTTAATCTTCCAGACGCACTACCCTCAGTTTTAGGTGACGACGCCTCTATGGCTAACAAAGTTTTAAGTTTAATCCGCGCTGCTGGTTTTTATGACTCGATCTAACGGTAGGTGCTGTGGCCTGACATCTTAGGCCACCACCTACCCCGTTTTTTACCTTTTCACGCCCTTAGGGGTTCTTAGTGTATGCAGTATGGCTGGCTCATCCTGTTTTTTCTTTGTGATCAGCCAGCCAAGGTACTCCACTAGCCAATTTTATTCCTGACTTTCTTTTAACAATTCTGTGTGTCTTCGTTTTACGTTATCAGTGGTTTGTCCATTGTCTACCTGTCCCTTATGTGCGTGACCAGTTTTAGAGATTTGTTTTCCTTTTCGATATTGGCAGGTGCCTCTCAGTTAGTAACAGGGGACTGATGACCTAGCTGTTTAGTCCCCTCACAAACCAACAACAACAACAATCCAGTCATATGAAAAACAAGCCACTAAAACACCAATCATCAACGCCCCATTCCACCAATGGCGTGCAAAAATGTAACCACCAATAAAGGAAAACCAACGTTCCCCTTCCTCTCCCTCATCCGCTGATATATAAACCCCAAGCGATCGTACATTCAGCAGTCAGACACACACACCCTGATGAAGGCCACCTGCAACAGTGGCCGAAACATCGGTAGAGTTTATGAAATGACGACGCGGTCTCATACCTTCCGCGAACGTGGTTCGGATCCTGTTTTTAAAATGGTGGCTCCCCTCGTCTTCTGGACTACCCAAGAAGTTTAGAATTCTAACCTCCTTGGGAGGAACGTACCGATGTGAATCAAAACCTTTCCCCGACGCCTTTTTGACAGAACATTCATTTTATGTTCACCCAGTTTCATACGTTTACACGCCTTGGCCGTTATTTCCTCACTTACGACGTTTATCAATACCTTGCTCTTTCTTCCATATTTCTTCTGTGGGCCGGATTGCAACCATTCGCGGGTCGCACTATGCCCACCCATGATCTGCATCTACATAGATACTTTGCATGTCACTTTCCGGTGCATGGCAGAGGTTTCGTCGAACGGCTTTTATGATAGTGACACGTTGAAAACTGCAGGTGGTTCGAAATTAGGATCTTAGAACACGTTTGTTGCTAAGACAAGCGTACACTCAGTACAGACTGCCTCCTGCTTGGAGCCCTCCACTATTTATACATAGAAAGAATTTACTGGAACTTAGAAGTACATCAAACATAAACACACAGAACATTCTCGCAATAATGAATACAATTTTTTCTGCCCATGACGGGATTTGAACGTGGGACCGCAAGAACAGCGATTTGCGATGCTAACCACTACGCCACGCGTAACCTCGGTAGACTCGCGGCATTGCTCCCCGTCCTGAAAGAACAGCGACCCGCTGTTAGGTTCCCTTTACAGCCAGCTGTAGTGCCTTGGATCTTGTCATGGGTCCGCTGTATGGCAGTTCCGGGGGATCCTTCCATTCAGCTTGCACGCCGACCAGCGCCAGACCCTCCTGTCGTGGCTTCATCATTATCATATCGGAAATCTGTTCTTTTGGATCGTGGTAAACCTTCATACGGAGGACGTGCGCGACGTCCCTTCATTTTCGTCGTTTTGACGACGACTCATGATCCTTGAGTTCGTATGTGTCGACTGACAGGCGGCGTATGACACGATACGGACCAAAGTATCGCTTCAGTAACTTTCCTGATAGTCCAACATTCCTTACAGGGGTAAAAAGAAATCCATACCAGATCTCCTGGACTGTACACAACAGGTCGATGCTCGTCGTTATACCGCTGCCGGTCATTCTCTTGGGCGTACAGTGTCAGATTGCGAGCCATTTGTCCTGCTTCTTCGATCCTGATGATGAGTTGTTTCACATAATCATGAGTGGATCGGAAACAATGTATCCATTGTCGTCTCAGATTCATGACCATGGATCAGGAAAAACGGCGTGAAACCTGTGGTGTCTTGCCTTGCGGTATTATAAGAAAATGTCACGACTGGCAGTATTGTATCCCAATCCTTCTTTTCAGCATCGACGTACATCAACAGCGTATCTGCTAACGCCTTGTTAAAACGTTCTGTAAGACCATTTGTCTTGAGGATGGTAGGCAGTTGTTATTCTGTGGACAATGTCGCAATGTGATATTACCTCTGAAACCAATTTTGACATGAATACTTTTCCTCGATCAGATATCACAGATGCTGCACCATGCTTCAAAATAATGTCTTCTACTAGGAATTTTGCGATATCTGGAGCTTCGGCAGTAGGCATAGATTTGGTGACAGTGTATCTTCTGAGGTAGTTAGTGCAGAATATTATCCATCGGTTACCGGTTGTCGACTTAGGGAACCTACCTAAAAGATCAATTCCAATCAGGTGGAATGGAGCTACTGCAGGTGGAATTGGTACCAGATGACCTGGAGCTAACTGCGACACATGCGTCCGTCTCTGGCACTCCTTACAGTGAGTTAAATGGTGCTTGACAGATCGGTAGAGATCTTGCCAGTAGTACCTGCGTCTGATTCTGTCTAGGGTCTTACGAATCCCAGATGACCGAATATTGGAGAATCGTGGAAATACTTGAGAATAGCTGGCTGGAAATGAGCTGGAACAACCAGTAGCCATTTGGGGCCCAGTAGATCGTAGTCGCTCTTCTACAATGTCCCGTTTATGAGTTGAAACTCTCCTTTGGTCTGTTTTTTCCTCAAAGGCCTCTAAGGTTTGTAATAGGACGACAAGGGACTCTTTGAAGGTTGAATAATGTCATCGTGCAACAACTCCACTTCTTCGCGAATTATCCGTCTTTCAGCTGGCGACATCTATGGTACCAGTGTAGGGCACAACAAAAGGTCGAAGGATCACGTCTCTGCACCTCTGAGGAGTCAAAGCGCCATGCTGAACGACATAGACGTTCGTACGTCCTCAAATACTGACTCCACACCATTCGTCCGCCACCTTGATATAGTTTTTCCTTTACATTAGCCGGACTATTCCACACTCTCTCCAGATGAGTGAACGTCGATTGTCCAACTGAACACAAAAGCCTCATCTGTGAACAGAACCCGGCGCCATTCGTTATGATTCCAATCCTGATGTTCCTCCGCCAAGTTTCTGCGGGCTAAACTGTTTCGAGATTTTAATGAGAAATACTTTATAGGCATCCTTGCGTAGAGGCCACATTCCCGAAGGCAATTTCGGATTGTTTGTGTTGATATTGCACGTCTTGTTGCTGCCTGGAGCGTGCGCTGCAGTAGAATTGTATTCAGCATCCTGTCGCGATGGACTGTTAATAGGAACTAATGGTCATCTCTTACTGATGGTACCCGTGGACGACCTTGGCCGTGCCTTCTTTTAACACGTTGACTGCGGCGATGACGTCAGAGGCGCGCCAGAGCCAGCTACTCGGCAGCCAACATGTTAATGGTTCCTGTTGTCTGAATTCGTGTGAGGATCCTGGAAATTACACTTTGGGACACTCCAATAGCTTCAGCCACCTCCTACTGTCTGTCCCACTTCCGACCTCCCTATGGCTCTCGATGACGTAATTTCGGGTAATCCACATTGTCGTTGCATTGCACTACCTGCTCACAACACTCTGAACACAACTGTTTGGGTAATCGTTTGGTAAACACAAGTCAACACTAACCACCTCTGCATAAACTTTATTACCTCTATCTCGGTTGCCGTAATGTAGTTGTCTTCACTCCTTAGTACCGACAGAAAGACATCAAACCATTTTAGTTCATTCTGCCGATGAAAATACTTCAGAACCTAGATATCTCAACCAATCCGTCATTGTTATGGCCAGCTTAGATTCAACCTCCGCTGTCGGGTTGAGAAATGTAGGAACCCCTTGAGTAGGTCAGCCGTGCACTACACGCAGAAAGTGGCTACTAGGGTAGCTGAGTACGTATGGAGGGTGTGTTTTTTACAGAGAAATTCCTCTACCGGACCTTTAAAACGCTTCCTGATTCTAGTCATGGCATCATTCGTTACAATAGAACGCAGAAAGAAAAGGTTATATAGCAATAGTTAACTGCAGGAGGGTATATATGTTAAGATCCCAGAATAGCTCTAAATTTTAGATAGACACAATTCCCACATAGTACTATCGACAGAAAGCTGCCTCAAACCAGATGTCAATAGTAAAGAAATTCTAACCCGCGAGAACTCGCGCCTTTAAAAGTTACGCGATCGATTCCGTGTATAGCATTTTTCTGACAGTCAAAGTTTTATGATGTACTTAATATGTCTAAATAAGTATTTCTAGTTGCGTTTATAAGAAAACACAAATATTTGACTATTTAAAATTGTTAAAATGCCGATTGTTTTAAAACTACTGTGAGGAAAATGCTCACGCGCGAGTCCTCGCGGGCTAAACTCAGACTGGAACGTATTCCGCTGAGGTAGGCTCGACACTGAAGGAGGTGGTGTATTGACGACCATAAAAATACTGTTGTATCGAGTGAAATTATTAAAGATTCGAAAAGTGAAATAATTTGGACGAAGGTCGTGTCAAGTGGCTCGAACATCGTCAATGATGTTTTGATGCAGCAGTAGTGGTGGAACATGAGGGAAAACTTGGAAATATTTCCCATATTCCCAGTCATGTTATAGTTTTAGAAGGAAATTTTAACTTACCGGATAAAGAGTGAGAGACAAACGTGTTTAAGACGGGTGGCGTGGAAAGAGACTGGAGCAATATTGTTCTAAGTGTTTACCTGAAAATTACCTCGCGCAGGTAAAGAGCCTTCTCGTGGAGATAACATCTTGGACCTGTTCAGATGTTTAAAATTGTAAGGGGCCAAACTACTCGAGTTATCGGTCCCTAGACATACCGCACGACCATTCCCACGCGGCTCGTGGACCAGCTGATGACGAATAGACTAACTTTTCGATTCAGTTAGCGCAGAAAAGAAAATATACGATCATAAGACCGTTACGGCATCAATGAACACAGTTGTAAATATAAATATCGAAGGTCGGAATATCTTTCTGTTCAGCAAAAGCGCAAAGGGGCAGTTTTCAGCCGTGGCGGAATGGCCGAGCGTTCTGAGGCGCCTTGCTGCCGAGCGCGTGGTTGCTCACTGTCGAAGGTTCGAGTCCTCTCTTGGGCGCGCTTGCTTGTGCGTGTGTGTCTAAGGGCTGACAGTGTTGCGCGCCTGTGGCCGAAATAAAAGAGCTGTATAATACATGCCCACATGCGTTGTTCTGTACAGTACATTATTTTAATTGGTATCCGAACTGAAATTCATGATGTCTATTTGGTCAGCCGTGTACTCTTGTATAGTTGGAGATTTAGATTTAACTATTTTGTAATTTGTTTCTACCAATTGATAGGCTATTTCATATTGTTTATTGCCCTCATGTCTCTCGTGGTCCTATGTTTTCACAGTTGTATCAAAAACATTACAGTTTCAAATTATTCTGTTTAGCTCAGAAAATGTATTGTTAACTTTGTTTAAATATTGCTGTAGGTCTTGTCTCTTACATACCAACTTCCGCATATATTGCCTCTCGTTTTGGTGGATGACTCACGAATGTGTGACAAAGTCCTAGGTTCTCACTGAAGGCGGTTTTCAGTCTCAGGTATAAGAGTTTATCTTTGACGCTCGGACAGGATGGGTGAGTTTTTGGCTTTTCCCGCTGCTATCTGAGTTTGGAGCACCCTCCCCTCAGCCATCCATTTATACTTTATACCTTGTTTTTAACACTGATTACTTTCCTTCCATGATTAGGCTCCTGCTCTAGAGACATGACCTGTTGACCAGTACATGCTCGTCACTGTTAGATCGGGATTGGACATTGCGGTCGCTTGCAGAGCTGTGGAACTGTGCACTGCAGAAATCCGTATTTTATGATGGTTTTACCCTTGCAGGTATAACTGAGTTTAATTACTTTGTAGGCCCTCCCTCTCATTTTCCTAGCAGAATATCCGTTAATGGACCGCATCCATAATTGCTCTATTTCTGACTACGCCATTCTGGGCTCCCACCGACCAACCAATCAGTTGAAGTCGACGATCGCTCTGTACGTTCTAGCACGTGAATTACAGAAGGCAATTTGGATGCAGTAAAGAAAATTATTCTTAAAAATCTCCAACAGAGGGGTTGCTGAAGCTGTCAGTATTTTATTTGGCTCGTGCCAAGCATTTTTTCTGTTTTTTATGCCATAGGCATAAAAAACGAGGAAAAATTTTCCCAAAATAAATAACAAAAAATTAAAACAAAACCACTGTTTCGTGGACATTTCTGGAATTGATGGAACGATACTTCAGATAACAGGTGACTTAACATTGTATATGGATGTGCCGTAGAAACCTAGGCAAATTGTTCTAATGGAAACTGAAAAGAAAAGAAGAAAATACACCTATCACAAGTGACGGTTAATCTCACGTGATTATTCCATTACATTGGGATAATACGTTAGAAGTTCCTGCGTTATCGTCGTAATATACTTCCGGGAAGCCGTGGCGGAGTGGCCGAGCGCATTGAGGCGCTATGTACTTATGCGCGAGGCCTTTCCCCGTCGGGAGTTCGAATCCTCCTTCGGGCATGGATGTTTGTGTCGTCTTTAGTATAAGATAATACATAAGTAATTTTAGTTTAGGGACTGATGACGCCGCAGTTAAGTCCCTTAAGCTTAACAAACATTTGAACATTTTGAACTTCCGGGAAATTATGTGCCATTTGCGTGAAGCAATCCTATTAAAACGACCAGAATTGTGTTAAAACCATTTGTGAATTGCAACACCTTAATGCTCTCGCTCACACCTCACTGCATATTTTGCACAGAAAAAGAAACCGTTATGTTGTTGAAACCACCTAATTCGCAATCATGGCCCGCTGCGACATCTTCCTGATCCCGAGGCAGAAGAAAACCTGAAAAGACTTCGTATTGACACCATTGCTAAGAGAGAGAGAGAGAGAGAGAGAGAGAGAGAGAGAGAGAGAGAAGAAAAAAGCTGAAGAAGCTGAACTCTAGGACGACAAGCTAATTTCAGGAGTGCTTTCGAGGCAGAAAAAATCGCTGGCACAGGTGTTATATCCCATAGGGATTAATTTAATGGGGACATAGTCGTTGGTGATAAAGATTAAAGAAAAAAATGCCCGTTAAATTTTATCAAACCTCATACATTACATACATACATACATACCCGTATTTTTCGTCCAGAGGACTCGGGAGGACGACGGTTTAAAACCCTGTGTGCTCTCCCATATCTGCGGTTTGTATTTGTTCTCAAAATCGCTTTTGGGAAATTCCGTAATTATTTCTTTCAAAAGGACTCGGTCTCTTTCCCAATCCGCGCCAGTATTCTGCCTCTTGCGTTAAACACTTACTGTGCCGGAGAACCTATTCAGTAAATTTTCTACTGGTAATGGGAATGCTACCAGCTTCGCACAGAATATACCTCTCTGTCTGTACCCAAAGGTATATTCCCTGATATAAAGCTACATGTTTCAGTTTCGCTTACGAAACTAGCAAATAACTTATCTTGACTGTTGTCCTTGAACATCGCCCTTTAATGACTAAGATTCTTGCGCCTGGATTTGTAACATCCTCTTGCTTCATTCTTCTCATTTTGTAAAACTCGCCTTTAGGTAACACCGAAGTAAATTTGTCTTGCATTCGGTGTTGTCTTCTAATGACAAACCACAGTTCGCCCTGTTGTACTCGTTGCTTCCATTTAATACCCGTTTCAAACTTCTTGTAAACTGAGCTGTCTAAGTAGTTCGGAGACATGACTTCGTATAGACTGAAGTTAGTTGCAATGGAAATTCTCCATCACACCCCCCTCAGAGTGGTGAGGTGGCACGGTGGATGTCTCGTAAAAATTGGACTCAAAGTATGAAAACATAAGCGTTACGGAACTATGAATAATCAAGAAGCATAATAGAAACATTGAACTATCAAAGGTCAACATGTGCAACATCCAGCGAACAAGCAGATGCACGCCGTCGTGCTTATGTGCTCTTGGTGATGGAAGGTCGGTGTTCATACCTCCCTCGAGCTCAATTTTTCCACAAAATTATGAACTGCCGCCCAGTCACTGACATGTCTTCTCCTTCTATAGACTTGGCAGTTGTACTATACATTGGTTATAGAATATGAGGCATGCGGTAAGGATATTTACCAGTTACACAAAGCTGTATTATTTACGGGATCGTGATCGTATGTTTTCAAAGTTATGCTGTAAAACATTAACAACTTCTCTCGAAAGATCTAGATCATAAATGCTTAGACGTACGCAGAATTTGATGGTGTATAATGAAAAGCTCCAGAAAGTTAAAAACTTGCGTTTTGACAGACGACACGGGTAACTGCGATTGTGAAACTGTTGCGTTCATTTGTTGCAGCTTATGTGGCAAACTATTATGTTTTGATCATTTCTTTGGGAGTTGTCACATTCACACGAATATCTTAAATATGCCAAGGAGACACATCTAACTCACTCACCAGGCGTACTAGTTAGATGCGTGATAAGAGATTCCTATCATATGACAAACGTACAGGCACAAGTGTAGGGTATTGCTCACCAGACGTGTTTTCCGGTGGAGCATTCGGTTGACCTGTCACCTTGTCATCAAATGTTTGCGGTTTCCATTCGAGAGCCACTTCCTTTCGACTGTTAATTACTGTATGGAATAAAGTTTCATTATAGTTTTCTTCCTTACACCTCGCTGTTGGAAATGGACCTTGCACCACGACACAGACCCAAAATTGATTATAGCGAACAGACACGTCAATGACCGACAGACTGTTCACAATTTTCTGGGCTCGGGATGGATGGAGAACAAAAAAACACAAAAAATCGCCACGAAGAAGATTCGAAAACGCATCTCCTGCTTTGCAGTCGAACACCGTAACCAGATAACTACGAGGCAGTGGCTCGTTCAGTTACCTGTGTTGCGTATCTTAAGCTTCAACCGTTCACTGTTTCCAATTTGCTTTCTTCACAGTTCCGTACACCATCTAGGTTCCATTCTTAATCTGTATTCATGTTTCGACGGGTTTTCTATTGGGACATATTACCGCGCAGCTAGCAGCGAATCGTTACGTACTCACAATGGAAAATCCAGGTCAGAATGAGGATAGTTTGCAACGACATTCGTAGATCCGCGACAGGCACATGAAAAATGTACCCAAATACACTTAGGTTTCGACCATTAGCCTTCGTCAGAAAAAAGGGCACTATTCATACAATCACATACACAACCGTCATATCCGGCTGCCCGTAAATTAGTTGAAGTTGTTTGTAAGTCTAGATACTAATGACCACAGTAGTTTGCTCCCATAGAATTACAAATATTTTAACATTTTCATATTCACGGGATGTGTGAAATTTATTGCAAATTTGTAAAGCTGAAAATGTATACCCAGTCGCGATTCGAACTCGGGTCTCCTGCTTTCTACACAGTTGCGCAGATCCGTACGCCACTGGGGACACGGCGACCACCACACCTGCACGGAGTTCTCAAGCACGCCTCCCGCCAAATTATCACCTTTACACTGCACACTATTACTCAGACTCGGTAGTTTCGTAAACGGATCCCCAAGAGTAAGGGCCTAAGAGTTCCTCGGCACAGTAGTAAGGATCGTTGCCCGTCATACGCATATTGTATAAGTTACATATATAATTTATTTGAACATTTCATCTCCGACTACAGCCGGAATGCGGCAACCGGAGATAGGGGTTGTGTATCTCTGAAGTGTGTCTTTGTGATTGTAGGAGTGAGAGTATGTGTGCATTTTCTGACGAAGGCCGTGGCCGAAAGACAAGTAAGTTGCAAACTATCCTGATTATTTTGTATGTTCGTATCAGAAGAAATTCGAGGATATAGTTGTTTATTTGTTGGGACAGTACAGTTTTATGTTTAGAAATCCTGACATGCAAGGTACGTGCTGAACTGTTACTTGGGTACGGTATACAAGCTGCGACTATGACGCAAGCGATTCCAGTTTTAACGTGGCGGAAGCACGTGCCAACTGTGTCGAAATTCTTTTGCCTAAAGTTTTCTGGGAGTATATTACAACATTTACTACGCGCACAATGTTTTCGCGAAATACTGGATTTCGCAGGAGATTTTATACAAAACCTAAGTTTCCTTCATTTTATTTTCACTTACCACAGACACACTGCAAAAAAGGGGTTAATAAACTGCTTACGTAATTTTCAATAATAGTCATAGATTTGGCGGTTGAACTATGTGGCTTCATGTAGCCCCTTAATCTATATTAATAAAAGTGTAAACGTGCATTTTTGCAAAACCGTTATCCTTCGAATTGATTGGAAATTTCTACACTACTTTTCGTTCTATTACAGGAAGGCTTTTAGATGTGAATTTAATATGACATACAAGGATATGTAATTTTTTGATTTTTTGTTGCAACGTTCCCCCATTACAAAATCTGTATCAATTGACATATTAAAAAGTAGATATGTGTATAAAACATGCACCTATTCCAGTGCAATATTATGTCAAAGCATGTCAAGAACTTTTTCGGATAGATGATTTTGAACATAAGCAAGAGTCTACGCTAGACAGCGGCGTAATAGGAAATAGAGAAGTGGGTGGAAAATAGACAGCCGCGGTGGAGTGGCCGAGCGCTCTAAGGTGCCTTGCTGCGGAGCACGCGGTTTCTCGCCGTCGGAGGTTACCCCGTGTGTGTGTGTGTGTGTGTGTGTGTGTGTGTGTGTGTGTCACATATACTTGTATGGCCTCATGGTGAAGATAAAGTTAACCACATTAAATACCTTGTATTTCTTTTTCACGATATTTATTGGTTTGTTATGTACCGGCTTTGCGCTTCTTAGGCCATTATGTTATCTGATGTGCGCTGTCTGCCAAGAGTAGTCAAAACACAAGCAAACTATTTATATTATGTAGCGTTATGATGAGTTTGGGAATACGTGCACGATGCACGTTGTGTTTAAGAATGTTCTTAAGCTTCAAATACACGCGCTGTTTTTGATAATATACACTTACGTGTGGTATCTAGAAGTACCCCCACAAAGCTTAGTAATCTTTATCATATGTTCGCAATGGCGCGTGCGAATTTGCGATTCTTTGGAGGGCCCATATCTCAGGTTCTGTTGATCTCAGAGTGAAGGGGTAAAGTGTTCTGGATAGATCTTGGCCTAGTGATCATTTGTGTTACATATTAGAAGAATGGGTATACTACAGCTGTCATACAGTACATCGTCAAAATTTTCAAAGTTACACACTTCCTGGAACCCATCCAAATTGAGCAAATCGGATGGCTTTCGTACATGACGTGTACTCTGGTGGGTTTTAAATGGCTCACAAAAGCACCATTCATTCATGGGCGGTTTCTGAGAAAATCTAAAAAAATAAAAAAAAAAACGAATTGTAGGGATGGTCACTTCGATACTTCTTACTTCATTGCAAATCTTCGAAATTTTTACCATGTTCTTATGATATTCTCGAGGTCGTTTTTAATTTTTTTTTTTTTTTTTTTTTTTTTTTTTTTTTTACCGATTTAGCATACTGTGGTTTTAGCAACGTGAATCGTACATATCTAAATAACTAACCATAGAAAACTGTTCAAATATTTATATACATCCTGTAGACATTACCAATAAACGGCATTTTCCAGTTTTCGTAAATCTTAGTCCGTTAGCAAGATACGTCCGAAAAACAGCGATATTTTGCTAGAAAAAGTGCGTATTGTGCTGAAAGACGGCGTTCGGCAGCTCTGAAACTTACTATGCGATTTGAAAAAAGGTACTCCGCGGAAAAATTTGATTTTTGTACATCTTATAGATTGAAATTTCTGTCGATGAAGGGGTGATTTTTGTTTTCGTTTACTTTACGGTTAATATACAGCATCCGGTTTAGTGAACTATTTGCAATATATTTTAAAGAGTTTGCAGCGGTAAAAACACACTGCATAGACTTATCGTATGGTTGATTTTAGGTTACACATAGCTGCGTATGAAATGTAGACAACATATCGAAATTTTATTTAAAGTTTAGAGCAGAATGCTATGTGGTTCTTGAGATGTCGGTACGCGAATGACAGCACGCGACAGTAACAGGTTAGAAATCGCTATTTCTGATTGTGGGGTAACGTATCTTGAGGAATAGGAAATGACTAAAATGTTTTGTGTATGTTGTTTAGGTGTTTATCTGGAAAATCCGTTTCCCGTTTTTGAAAATGTGTATTCGTTATCGCGATACGCCACAAAAATCATAATTTTTGGTATCAAAAGATCAAATTGCGTCCATTGTTAAATCTACACTTCTATTCATGGCAAATCGTCGAAATTTTTTCATGCGTTCTAATATTATGATTCTGGAAAGCTTTGAAATATAAAATACTATCCAAACTTTACTCACCATTGATTTCATGTTATATAATCAGTACAATATGATGTAACAGTAGAAAGATGGGAACCAGCTGAAAAATGCTCCTGCCGGAGCACATAAGAGGAGAATATGTTCTCTGACACAAAAGTGTAGAACCAGCTTACTCAATCCTCATTTCGACTTCCTCATCAAAAATTTTGGCATGCCAACATATTCGCGCTTTTTTCGGCTGAATGTATGACAGAGACAGTGCAACAGGCAGCGAGAGCCATATATGATGGAACAGAGAAAGTGTCAGTTCAGGAAAAGGCATATGCATGAAAACAGCAGTGGGAAGCGAAACGAGATGTCGGAAGTCAGTAACAGTGGCAACAAGAAACTAAGGCAGATGCAGATAGTAGCAATTGGAGCAAAAGAGAAAGCAGTGGGAAACTGAGACGAATAGAGACCATACATAAAACATGAGCGTACGAATTTCCAATACTATAGAACGATACAATTTGTCCAATTTTTCCTATCCCCAATACCCGCGTGCTAAAGTTTTCCGGTCTAAAGGTCAAACCCCAAGCAAACCATCCCCATGGACATGTGTGTGAAGGAGACAATCGTGGTTGAAGACAATACAAGCAAGTGAGAAAGAAAGGATACTGGCAACAGGACAGGAAGTGAATGGGACAACGTCAGTGGGGCAGAGACACGAAAGTGGCAGAAACAGACAGCTGTGAGGAATCGCGAGGGAAAGGGATGAAGATATTGAAAGTTTGACACAGAGGACAGAAAGCGGCAGTGGGATAGACAACAAACGGACAGACATATATACTGACAGTGAGACGACACTGCTGACTATGTCGACTTCACTGGGCAAAAGTATTTACAAAGTTATGTGCTAAAAGTGCGCGAATAAGTTCGCATGCCAAATTTTTTGGTGAAGAAGTCTGAATGAGGATTGAGGCAGCAGGTTCCACACTTTGGTGTCAGAGAACATATTCGCCTTTTCTGTGCTCCGGTAGGAGCATTTTTCAGCTGGTAAGTAATTACTGTAAATGACTTAAATAGCCGTGCGGGAGTAGTCGAGCGGGCTGGAGTGCCACGTTACGGATCGCGAGGCCTCCGGCTTAGGAGTTTCGAATCTCTCTCGGGCATGAATGTCTGTGGTGTCCTTAGGTTAGTTCAACTTGGTTTAAGTAGTTTATACGTCTAGGGACTTACGACCAAAGTAGTTTGGTCCCATAGAATTACAAACGTTTGAATAACTTCATTTTTTACATATTAATATAATTAATTTAGGCGGAGTGGCCTAGCGCATTGAGGCGCTGTGCTACGATGCGCAAAGTCGCTCCCCGTCGGGCGTTCGAATCCCCCCTGGGGCTTGGATGTTTGTGTCGTCTTTAGTATAAGGTAGTTCATAAGTAGTTTGTAAGTTTAGGAACTGATGACCCCGCAGTTAAGTCCCTTAAGCTTAACAAACATTTGAACATTTTATTATTTAAATCGTCTATTGTGCTTATAATATTTGTTTCCTTTGAGTTCACAGGACAAACAGTAATTGTCTGTCTTTGAATGAGCCTTACTATTTTTTATTTATTTTTTGCAAGTTTGAAGTTTTCCATATCAGAGAGCTCCTCTTATCTTTAGACATCGAGCAAAAGCAACACCTTAGATTTTTAGAAGCACTAGGACCAGGTTTATCTGCATTAGGTGTTGATAAACTTCGTTCTCTACTAACCAATTTGCACATATTTCCTGTACATATTTGGCCAAATTGGGTTATTTTCTAATCTATTTCAAACGTATGATTTTACAAGACTCATTGCAATTGCCTTCATGTATACTCTACCGCCGATTTTTCTTCTTAACAGTCGTAAAATATCCTCATTACGAAGAAAGCGAGCCCTTTTTGTAAAATTATTGATATGAAAGCTAATTACTGTATTAGTAAACTGTTAATAAATATTCCTTAAAAGCACTCGCGGGGTCTACAGAAACCCAAATTATGTAAACAGGTAGTTATAGCTGGAAGAGGGCAGCGCCCGTGCATCTATTGCAGACACTAGCGGCATACTGAGAATACCTAACATGACTAGTCTGTGGTGCACCAACAATGGAAATTATATACAAATAAAAAAAAAAAAAACCCTCGGACCAGCCCGTTTAGTTAAAGGTTAGTGTTATTTATGTGATTCTCCGCGCAGATTTTTGCTAGTACAAGACAAAATGCATTATATGAATCATACTATTCCAATATCGGTAAGATATCTTACTAATCGTTCATAAATATCTTATACCGACACAAATTTGTCTAGGAATCACATAAATAACATTCAGAATGTTCTTAAACACACTGTGCAACGTCAAGTATTCCCAAACTCAATACAACGCTATGTATGTTATGACTACTCTTGGCAGGCAGCGCACATGTCTTGTATCTAGTTTGCTTTGCCGAAAGCCGGTTCATAACAAACCAATGAACAAATAATGTGAAACAGAAATACAAAGTGTTGAAGCTTTTAATATGTCTGTGTTCCTCAAAGTACCGACGGAATATTCTTATAAATATGATCAAAAAACTTAAGTTTTGAGCACCATCCAAATTTAGTTCATAAGAACATCCAATTTAGTATGGAGCTAGAAAGGAACGGTTGCCTCCCTTTCTTGGATGTCTTGGTTCAACTTAAAGCTGACGGTACGCCGGGAGTATTGTCTTTATAAAGGACACGTACGGATCGGTATCTCTGAGCTGACAGCTGTTATTATCTTGGGCAGACTAAAGCCGTCCTTAAATACACTTGTACACAGGGCACATACAGTTTCTGACAAGTACCATATGCAGGAAGAACCCAAGCACCTGAAATGAGTGCTCGAAGAAAATTGCTATCCACTGTGGAAAATTCACAAACACTTGAAATTAAAATCAGATATGAGTTTCGTCTATAGAACATGAAGATGAAATGTTAGTCAATGGCCTTCCTACCTAAAATAGCTAAAAATTGGTCGCATCCTTTACAAAAACAAAGTAAAAGTTATTTTCCTGCTAGCACTGGAGATAGACGTGCTCGTCGGCTATGAAGTATGATTTGGTTTTCCGGAAGGCGGTTGTGTATAAAACTCCTGGTGTAACGGACACACTGTTCCTGTACGATCTGCGGAACGTCGATGGTACACCACCTGCTAGAACCGATAAATCAGCTGTGGCTGAACATTGTATCCAGACAAGACACAATATGGATTACGAGAATGTTATAATTTTATCGTCTGTATCACCCATCTCGGATTCAGGTTTTAGAGGAGCCATTGGAATTAAGCTGACGAGTAACTTAATTACTCGGGGTGATGGTTTTGATCTTGACAAAACTTGAGGCCGCGGCGGAGTGGCCAAGCGCATTGAGGCGCTATAGTCCAGTCAAATGGTAGTTTGAAGTCGAAAAATTTGGTGTAATTGTTTTCAGAGGTTTATTTTATGTTGTTTTGGTGCTGAACACGAATCTGAAGTTTTCCAACAAAAATTCCCTCGGCAGATATGAGAAATCAACAAAAAATCACTAAAATTCACATTTTTTTTTGCGGTTATCAACTTATAACTCATAAAGCAAGCTATTTGCACGAAAAGTGGCCGAGTAGTAAAATAAAGAGAAGAAAACTATCTACAATTAATGTCTGTAACATTTTTCTGTAAGTCGTATGGTTTCCACAAAAAACAGCGTTAAAATATCAGGAAAATCGGTCATTTTATGAAAACAGCAAAAAATAACATTAATATATAGTTTTTATTTCATGAAATTAAACATTATTGTAAATCCTTATAAAAGAGACGAAATTCTATACAATTTTATATGATTTATGTGCTGATACGGGCCTTCTTAGGCACGGGTTGCGTAATTTCTTCGGAACATCTCTCCAGGTCTTCAACGCCTAAAACAAACAATCAATGCCGAAATCCCAAATACTTAACAATTTATTGAATAGATATGAAAGCAATTCTTATTAATAAACTTTTTTCAATCACAAATCTGTAGTAAGTGGAGAAATAAAGATGCGATAGAATTATTTCTGCATAGTTACCTTCAAGTAATTCAGAGAACTCGGGGTCATCTTCAGTTTGTTGTTCAATTTCTGCGACGGCCATGTTATTGCAGCTGCTCTCGCAGTTCAGGCACACATTCGAACAGTTGAGACCTCCTTTCTTGCATCCACAACTGGTCTGATAGGTCTTCATACACTTACAAGAAATACGTTTCAAAACATCTTCTGGTGTTGGTGGCTGTAGCGTTGGCACTGGCTGCAGACCATCTTTGGTTTTCTTCCAACCACACTGTTCAGGATCTTTTTCATTTCATTTCCAAGCCACTACTGCACTTAAAAATGTACTCTCAACGTATGTTGCTGTGCTGCAGCCTCGGTAGGAGGTAGAGCCGCCAAATTGGCTGTTGTTCTGTATGCTGACCTTATGTAGTTTTTTATACCGCAATTTATTCAAGGACGTGGCTTCCTTTACGGTCAATTTATACAATGAAGTGAGAAACTTTAGAGCAGCATTAGTGACAGCGTCAGCATGTACAGTAGGATCTTTAAAAATTTCAGTGGTCTTGGTTAGAGCAGGCTTTTCTTCAGGGTTTGGAGAAACCTCATGTTTCCTACTCTGAACAAGGCTAAAGGTCCGTCACATCCTCCCATGGCATGCAAAAACAATATGTTGTCACTAACAGATTTTTCTGGTAGGCAGTGAGGCGCTGTCTCTTTGCCAGTTGTGGCGCTGTCTCTTTGCCTGGTTTCAGAAAGCATACATTAGACTGTACACCCTGACAACGACCAATCATGATCAAAAGCAAATCTACGTCTTTACCCACAATAACTACAGAGTTATGTTGTTGTGCAAGATCAATTGCTGTGGTTACAATAAGTGTATCTGCATCCTTTTGTGCCTGCTTCGTTTGAATTCCATCTGCTGCAAAGTTGTACTTCAACATTGAGATGAGACGGCTTTTGTTTCTCATATTAATTAGGAATTTCTCTTGTGCAACTGCCGGGATCATTCTTTCGTCGAACATGACATCTACTGACATGTGTTTGCGTGACCTTCTTGCTCTCTCTCTGCATATTTACTATCCTCTTGAGAATAACCATCGACGACAACTACAGCATTGTCCTTGTACTTTGCCTTAACAAATGAAATGTAACTCTCGCACGACTCTGTGCAGCAAGTATCCTCCATGACGTATACATATCCCTGAAGATTTACCTGGTCAGTTGGAGTGAATGATTTGTACAATGAAGACTTTGTTCCTTTCCCCATACCATACCCATTAAAAAGAGACAATGGATAAAGGCAAAGTTCGTACTTGAAGAGTTCTTAAAGTTCTTCATCAGACTGTTTAGCAAATGCCATTCTTTGAAAAATATTCATAGAATTGATGGGGATGATCTTAATTTTCCTGACTATGTACTTGGTTTAGCAGCTTTCTTCAAGTAGTCAGCTATCATTCTTTCATTTATGTAACTTTTCTGGCATGAAACATGTACGCTGACAGATGTTTTACTCGCTAAAACAGCCACCTTCCTATAATTTCTTTTCTTACTAGCATCACGTAAAGTTTCTATTCCTTTTTCCGTGACCACCATCACTGCACCGTCACCTAAATCTTTTTCACAAATAAACCACTAATCACTCGACATTGCGCCCGAGTTGTTGCGCTATATCTCAACGAAAACATTCAAACATAGCTTCACTTCTTTGAGAGAAAGGGAAGTAAGACAATCACGGCAGCGAACGTACACAGACTGGAGAAAGAATTTAAGACAATTCGGTGTTTCGGCAAGAAGACCCCCTTCGCCTGTCATAAATTTAAGGGCAGCGGCCGCGAAGGTGGGACGGAGGGACGGGCAGCAGCCACAGGTAGACGGACTGCGTGGGCGCGCAGCTGAGTGGACGGCCACGGAGGACAGAAGGAAGAGCTGCTGCCATGGTTCACAAGGTAAACACGTTGAAAGACAAGGAACTGCTGATGAAATAATCCATCCGAAAAAACATGCATTTTTTCTATTTTCCAAAATTTACTGATTTCACCGCTTTTTCAACGCTGATTTACGTGGAAACCATAAGACGTACAAAAAAATGTTAGACATAAATTGTGGGTAATTTTCTCCTCTATTTTATTACTGGGCCACTTTTTGTGTAAATAGCTTGCTTTGCAAGTTAAGCTGAAAACCACTAACAATTGTGATTTTTAGTTGTTTTTTTTTTTTTGATGATTTCTCATATTTGCCGATGGAATTTTTGTTGGAAAACTTCAGATTGGCCCCCAAAAAACAGGAAGTAAGCCACTAAAAACAACTACACCAAATTTTTCGACTTTGAGCCCTTTTTGTGCACGATTTGACTGGACTACTATGCTACGATGCGCGAGGCTGTTCCCCCATCGGGGGTTCGGATCCGCCCTCGGGCATGGATGTTTGTGTCGTCTTTAGTATAAGGTAATACATAAGTTGTTTGTAAGTTTTGGGACTCATGACCCCGCAGTTAAGTCCCTTAAGCTTAACAAACATTTGAACAAAACTTGTGATCCGTAACTCATAATCCTAAACAATAAGTCAACGGCACCTGCAATCCTGTCAACTGCAAACTGTGAATATCTATATTCTTAATAGAGAACATTACGGCTGTAATGGCGCTTTTAACCATGCAGTGTGATTATATACAGGATGTCCCACTCTGTTTCATCCCAGATATCTCTGAAACTACAAGAGATGTTGAAATAAGACTTTTACGGTCATGAACGTACGGCAGGGGCGTATGAAAGTAGGTACTATGAGATACTCTAAAACGTGAAGAAATATTTTTAACACAAACTTATCTTTTTTTAAATGAATACACCATATTATTTCTTACACAATCGATAGGATGAAAAATCACAAAAAGAATGGCGTTGGTTGCATCGCGATGCAACCAACGCCATTCTTTTTGTGATTTTTCATTCTATTGCTTGCTTAAGAAATATAGAGTATCAACAAAAAAAACATAAGTTTGTGTTGAAAATATTTCTTCACGCTTTAGAGTGTCTCGTAGTACCTACTTTCATAAGCCCCTGCCGTACGTTCATGATCGTGAAAGTGGTTTTTCAATACCTCTTCTACTTTCAGAGATATCTCGGGTGAAACACTTGAGTGGGACACCCTGTCATTGATCTCTATACTGCCGGCAGCGGTGGCCGAGCGGTCTGCGGCGCGCCAGTCACGGTCTGCACAGCCACTACGGGCGGGGGTTCGAATCCCCCTCGGGCATGGATATTTGTGCCGTCCTTAGTATTAGCTAGTTCATAAGTAGATTGTTGGTTTAGGGACTGATGACCCCGTAGTTAAGTCCCGTAAGCTATACAAACATTTCAACATTTGAAAGTAAGGAGATAATTGAATGAATGAACGTTCAGGGAGAAGAAATGAAAATCTTGTGGTGTGCCGGTGACCTGGGAGAGCTTTTGAACGACATGGGCAATGTCTGGAAAGAAGAGTATAACATGAAGATTAATAAGAGCAGTACAAGGATTGTGGAATGTTATTGAATTAAATCAGGCGGTGCTGAGGAAATTAGATTATCAAACTATATAATAGTAGTCATAAAGTAGTTTTAGATTAGTCTTATTTGGGCAGTAGAATAGCTTACCATCGGCGGAGTAGAGAAGAATAAAATGCAAAATAACTGTGGGCTGAAAAGCATTTCTGATGTAGGAAAAATTCGTCCGTCGAATATTGTTATGAAGTCTTCCTTGAAGGTGTTTGGATTGTAGACTTGGAGGGAGCGAAAAGAGGACGATAAGTACTTCAAATAAGAAGGAAAGCTATTTAAATGTGATGCTACAGTAGAATGCTGCTTATCAGATTTCAGGTTAATGGGGAGGTACTGACCAGAAATGGTCATATCGCGTTTTTGGCCGGGAGATACTGCATGGGATTGTTCGGAGCCTAGTGTAAGTCTTTTTACTGGACGCCACTTCGGCGACTTGCATGTCAATGATTATGAAAATAATTAGGATAACACACTACACAGTCCCCTGCCGGGCATCGAATCCGGTCCCCCTGCGTGGTAGTCAGCGACGTTGTGATCTGAGCTACGGGGGACGGACACTGAGCAGACTTTGCGAGGAAGGGAACTTCCAGCATATGTTGACCAAGAGAAGGTATCGATGGGTAGAACAATTTCTGAGACATCAAGGAATCGTAAATTTAGTAGAGGTGAGAAGTGAGGAGGAGGGTTGGCCGCAGTGGCCGAGCGGTCTGTGGCGCGCCAGTCACAGTCTGCACGGCCGCTACGGTCGGGGATTCGAATCCCCCCTCAGGCATGGATGTTTGTGTCGTCTTTAGTATAAGGTAGTTCATAATTACTAAGTGTAGGGACTGATGACCCAGCAGGTAAGTCCCTTAAGCTTAACAAAGGTTGAACAGTTGGAGGAGGAGGAGGAGGAGGAGGAGGAGGAGGAGGGGGGGGGACAAAGAGTAGTACAATAATCAGCATGCATTTGATGTGTGTTCCCACTGTTATTCAGAAATGATGCAGCTTTTACGGGATAGAGTAACGTGGAGAGCTGCTTCAAAGCAATCTTCCAACTGAAGACCACAACGACTACCTCTTACCATATTAGGGCCTAGTTATTTCCAAAGGAATTCTATTAGTAAATTGAAGTTTCACATCATATCGAGAGATCGCAGCTGTAATCCACTCATGTCAGTGACTAATTCACTTGTTGTTTGAAGAATTTTGGT
The DNA here is from genome assembly GCA_026315105.1 of Locusta migratoria. NCBI lineage: Eukaryota > Metazoa > Arthropoda > Insecta > Orthoptera > Acrididae > Locusta > Locusta migratoria. Next base: position 504,254,843 of record CM048744.1, read on the forward strand.
ATTTGGTTCTTTTTATTGTGTTATAAACAAAGAGTATGACAGAAAATTACTAAGGCAATAAAAGGGGGGACTAGAGGAGGAGCCGGTACTTATCAGTAACAAACGATGCTCTATAGGTAATTTGCATGACGAACATTAACTTATCGTTCGCAATTCCAGTGTATGTTTATAATCCTCAGAGTGTTATAACCCACTTAGGATAAAAGCAATGCTTGCTGTATTTAAAGCGAGAGATGATCGAAGAGTGTGTAGTCAACTTTGTCATCACAGGTCGAGGTGTCCATCCTTCACAATTAAACAAGATAAATATATGTATGAATCTGTATGAAAATGAAATCGGCAGAAAAATCCGTTGTATAAACAATAAGTGAATCTTGGTCGAAAAAGGGAAGGAGAGATTTTGTGTAAAACGAGTCGCTGCTTAAGTTCTCGTTACGAAATGTATTTTGAGAGAATAATAAACAGTAGATAGTGGTTTCGTAGCTACCATGTAACGTACAACCAGAAGTCAGATAAGAAAGTTTTAATCTTTTATCTTTCGTGTTTTCCCGCTGGGCTGATAAGAGGAATGTTCGTGTTAAGTGAATGTTCTACGCATTGGGTGAGGTGTTGAAATTGGGCGTGGTAACTGAATTGAGAATAGTGATTCCGGTTTGATACCCATGACTCAGTTGATGTCTTTGTAAAAGTCAGACTACGCTCTACTTCGGAAGCATTATCTTGGCGTGGTGTCGCACACTGTATCAGCGAAATATATCCGTCCTTCCCCTTCCCTTGCCCACTCTCCCGTCGGACTTAGTTTCTGTGACTTTAATTTTTATATTATGTGGCATTTTGGCATTTGCATATATTATTAATCGGGCGCAGCTTAATGTTAGGTGATTAAAAGTTTCTTTCCGTGAATGAGAACTCAGAAAAGTTGCTTATGCTCAGTTTCACTGTTATATAACCCGAAGTCGGGCAAGCACCAAACTAGAGCCTTGAACTGCGTCACGAAACATTTCTCGACTATCATTAACTTTATCATTGCTAAATAGTGGAGCACGCCTTCTCGTTAGTGAGTAAAACTGTTTATAATAAAGAACAAATGGCATATTTTCTTTATATAAGCCTCATACACAGAACAGTCAAAAAATGACCACGTGCCTACTATTAATACAAACACGTCCAGGCGGTAGCAGCGTCACCTGACGAGGAATGACACACGCGCGATACATGTAGTCAATGATCGTGAAGGCCATGTGCAGAATGGGAAAGGCTCGCGATCTGAATCTGTTAGAGGCCACATTGTAAGGGCATTTCGGAAACTGCACGGATTGTCCTGTTAAATGAGTGCCTTGGTGAGTACGTACGTCGAAGTGTGGGGCGGCAACCCGTCTATACCGACGTCGGACGTCGTAACTGTGGCAGCACTACCATCGGACTTGAATGCTGGCCAGAGGGCAGGTGTGTATGAACGCACAGTGCACCAAACGCTCCTAACAACGGGCCTCCGCAGCTGACGATCTATGTATATATTAATGTTAACACCACGACATCGGCAACAACTAAAACAAGCACATGACTCTTGTCACTAGACGTTCGCGCAATGGCAGAGGGTAGCACTGGCTGATGAATTCCGATACTTTCATCATGCTACCACCCTGATGAACCACAGACATTGCCGAGGTGGGGTGACTTGCGTGCCTTAATGATACAGATAGTCATACCGTACAGCGGAGGGGTGTCTGTGGAGAGGTAAGACAAACGTGTGGTCCCTGAAGAGGGGCAGCAGCCTTTTCAGTAGTTACAGGGGCAACAGTGTGGATGATTGACTGAGCTGGCCTTGTAACATCAGCTAACGTGGCTTTGCCGTGCAGTTACTGCGAACGGCTGAAAGCAAGGGGACTCTACAGTCAATTTCCCGAGGACATGCAGCTCTACTGTAAGAAATGCTGAAGGGATTAGATTAGGTAATGAGGCAATAAAAGTAGTAGATGAATTTTGTTATTAGGGTAGCAAGATAACTTCTGATGGCCGAACTAAAGAAGATATAAAATGCAGAATGGCAATGGGAAGAAAAGCATTTCTGAAGAAGCGAAATTTGTTGACATCCAATATTAATTTAAATGTTAGGAAGTCCTTTCAGAGAGCATTTTTCTGGAGTGTAGCATTGTATGGGAGTGAAACGTGGACGATAAGGAGCTCAGACAAAAAGGTTATAGCTTTTGAAATGTGGTGCTACAGACGAATGATGAAAATTAAATGGGTAGATCACGTAACTAATGAGGAAGTGTTTAACCGATTTGGGGAGAAAAAGTTTCTGGCATATTCAGACTAAGAGGAGGGATAGGTTGGTGGAATACAAAAAAAATGTTGTAGAGCTTATGGGACTTAACTACGGGGTCATCAGTCCCTAAACGTACGAACTACTAATGAACTAGCTAATACTATGGACGGCACAAATATCCATGCCCGAGGGAGGGGATTCGAACCCCCGACCGTAGTGGCCATGTAGACTGTGACTGACGTGCCACAGAACGCTCGGCCATCGCGGCCGGCGGTGGAACACATTCTGAGACATCAAGGAATCGTCAACTTGGCATTAGAAGGAAGTGTCTGGGTTAAAAATCGTAGAGGGAGACCAAGGAACTAATACAGTAAGCAGATTCAAACGGATGTAGGTTGCCGAACGTATTCTCAGATGAAGAGACTTGCACAGGACAAGGTAGCATGGAGAGCTGCATCAAACCAGTCTGCGGACTGAAGACGACGACGACGACAACAACAACAACAACAACAACAACAACAACATGCTAATGAGAGCGTTCAAATCTGTAGTCTTCCAGGTGAACACTACATTGGCAGCTGTACTGCGGCACTGGGGACATGCTGGCGGCGGCTCTGAGGAAACATTAGCGCGGCATCCCTGGACCCGATCAGATTTCCCAAGGGCAGTGGCATTTTTCAGGATGATGCGCCATGTCACGAGATCAGGAGTGTGATGGGATGGTTCGAGGAACTCTGTCGAATTGCAATTTATTTTCTGGATCCCCAACTCGCCAGACCTGAACTCGATCCAACGTATGTGGGATGTTATTAAATGTGACTCAAGAGATCTTCTCTCCCCCACCCCCGGCCCATTAGCGGAACGTATGGGAGTTGGGTGACTTGTCTGCATATTTGGTGCGATCTCGCTCCAGCGACCTACCAAGGCCTCTTTGTCTTCGTGCCAAGACGCATCGTCGCTGTCTCTGTGCCAAAGGTGGACATACATGCTATAAGGTAGGTATTCGTCGTGTTTTGGCTGATACATGTATGAAGTGGTGCGATCGAGAAGTTATTGACAAGTTTTATGTTTTACAGATGATTGTCAACTATTGGCAGAGCGCTTCAGATGTCAATGGGTTATCCATCTATCAGCTGGCGATGAGCGTACGCCCAACTGTCTATATTTGAGTTGTTGCAAGTTGATTTCTGACATTATGAAGGGTTTATTTTATAGTCTGTCTGTGCAACTACAGTTAAAAGGTGCCGGCCGCGGTGGCCGAGGGGATTGAGGCGCTCCAGTCACGGTCCGCACGGCCACTATGGTCGGCGGGGGTTCGAATCCCCCCTCGGGCATGGATATTTGTGCCGTCCTTAGTTGCAAGTAGTTCATAAGTAGTTTGTAAGTTTAGGGACTGATGACCCCGTAGTTAAGTCCCATAGTTAAAAACAGTTAAAGGTGCGATCTTTTCTCAAAAAAATGTACAATTGTTTGTAAAGTCTATGGGACTTAACTACGGGGCTATCAGTCCCTAAACTTACAAACTACTTATGAACTACTTACAACTAAGGACGGCACAAATATCCATGCCCGAGGGGGGATTCGAACCCCCGACCGTAGTGGCCGTGCGGACCGTGACGAGCGCCTTAGTCCCCTCGGTCACCGCGGCCGGCGATCTTTTCTCACCAATGAATATAAAACATCTTTCAAAAAATGTCTGTAAATCTATCGGACCAAACAGCGTGGTCATCAGTGCGTAGCTTACAAACTACTTAAACCTAGGTAAACTAACCTAAGGACAACACACACAACCATGCCCCAGGGAGGACTCGAACCTCCACGGCGAGCAACCGCGCGCTCCGTAGCGATTCGCTTTAAACCACTCGGCTACTCCACCGCGGCATAAAACATCTTTGTTTGTAATGTCAACGGCCGTGCCGCGGTGGATACACCTGTCGGTTTCCGCCAGATCACCGAAGTTAAGCACCGTCGAGCGTGGCGACTGGCCGGTACTTGGATGGGTACGCCTTGCGCTGTTGACTATTTGCGCTTCGCCTCACGATAGAGGGGACAGGAGGGGTGATAGTGCAAACTCCCCGATCACCAGTCTTTGCACCAATGTCCTGTATTAAATTCCAAACCTCTCCGCAGTGTCTCATGGAGTGAGGGCCTGGGCCACTGTTGATGGTGATCTGTCCGTCGGATGGGGACGTTAAGCTCGACGTCCCCCTTGGTGAAACCCGGCACCGGCACACAGCCTACTCCTCTCGAAAAGCACCCTCTCCCTACTCTCATCATCTCCAACACGAACACGACACTACACTACACACGCACCCATTACAGTGGCATACACTTCAGCACACAGTTCTCACACTTCGTGCAAGAAAGGTGCCTGCGGGCGCGAAGGATAGGGAAATCTTTCCAAGTAGGCTGCTGAACCTGCCCTTTAGTGCCTCCGAGCCATTCATGCCGCACGACTTCACTAGTTGTCAGTAATTACAAATATTTACCATTTTTTCTGGGACCAGAAACAGTTTGTTAGGGATGCTTAAGTTGATGGTGCCTTTACTTGCGAAATTTCTCCTAGATTTTCACTTCATAATCCGAAACGCCGATGTGTTGCACATTTCACAGCGCTTTCTTCACCTTACACAACTGCTTTTAGTTTCAAAGTGCTTGTTACTTCGGCATGATACAATTTTGGCTTTTTTTACTATTGCACTATTAACAAAACATAAATACTGTGGTTAATAGTGCAGTGGTAAAAAAGCCTACAATGCATAATGCCGAATTAACAAGCACATAAGAACAAAACCGAATTGTGCAAGGTAACGAAAGTGCTGTGAAATGTGAAACATTCGGCGTTTCAGAATGTGAGGCGAAAATCCTAGAGCAATTTCGTAAGTTAAGGCACCAACAACTTACGCATCTCTAATGAACTATTTGTGATTCTGGAAAAAACATTAAATTGTAAACATTTGTAATTACAGACCACTGAAGATGTTTGATATTGATTAAAACTAAACGCGTCCGGTGAGAAAAGATCGCGAGCGTCTTTTAATTGTAGTTGCATAGACGGACTATAAAAATAAACCCTTCATAATTCTGAAGCAATTACGGACACCATGGTCACTCTAATAAAGAATCTGACAGTTGCTGTAATTAGCTCATAGCAGCTTCATGCGCTTCGTTGTTAAGAACTTGCAACAACACTGAAAGTCCCCAGAAATAGATTTCCGTCAGGTCAAATATGGGGGGGGGGGGGGGGGGGGGGGGGGTCAGATCCCAAAAACGAAACCGCGATGCCGCTAAATTGTTTCAAACAACGCCGCTGATTGCCTATCGAGGGGTGTAAGAACACGAAACATGTTTCACTTCAAGATCATAAAACATGTTAAAACTTTTCATATGAAACCCAAGCTCCATTTGGAGACAAAATGTTTTTGCCCATAGAAGTATGAATGCATCACTAGAGGTAGTTATTAAATAAATCAGTAAATAAAGAAAATTAACGTAACCACTTTAATATCGTCACGGATTTCCATCAATTTTAGGCCTTGAATGTGATTCCAAGATTAAGTTTCCACTTATTATTTACCGTATGGGAATATACATTCAATTTACAGCGATAGTAACTTAAAACAAAATAAATATTTATATATTACAAAATGAATGTACAAGAGTTTTGGTAGATATGTATATCAGAAACTGATATCTAGAGAGTCTATCCACTCCAGTGCTGTAGGTGAGGCGCTGATTATGTCGTTCCAGCCTCCACTAAAACTTCTATTGGTACATCCCTCCACAATCGTACAACGGAGAGTCTGAGAGTCCCCATTTGTACGTGAAGGACTTAGTTCTTCCCTGTCAACATTGGATCCTGTTGGGTGCTCACCAGGTTCTTCTAGGAAGTTGGAAGCCTGGTATGTATGTAGGGTCTTAGAGGCCACGGCGAAGTGTGCTGGTGTTATTTTTCCATTCCTTCTTCCACACATCTTCATTCTTCAATGGTTCGGCTTCTCGAGCTGCCCAGAATGGTTTTCTTGATTTGAGACGCATGCAGGGTGGATTGTGAAGTATTTGTTGGGCGGAGGTAGCTTTTGGGAAAGCTTCACGTTTTTAATCTTTTCCCATTCGTGGATCGCTGCTCTCCGTCGTCACAAGTGTGGCGGGGCGATGCTAGTGAGAGCAGACAGCCAAGGTAGTGGGGTTGACCTCAGGGTGCCCGTTACAATTCTCACGGTCTCATTCAAAGGAACATCAACCTAACTGGCACATTCACTCCTGTACCAGACAGGTGCACAGTATACAATAGACAAGGTCGCAGTACGGAGCGTCAGCTTGTGCACCCCAGGAAGTTCCAGCTAGTGTCCTGTTAATGTTGCTTCTGTTCTTTAACGTTTCTGCTAGTGATGTGATGTGAGGTGAGTCCTGTACGTTAGTGATAGGTCCAGTGTGACTCCAAGACACTTAGAATGAGGGTTGTTTTCAACTGATTCGTTACAGAAGGTGATATTTAGTGGGTGGTTTGCTAATTGATTGTTGAGGTGGAAAGCTGTCACTTCGATTTTTGTTGGGTTAGGACACAGTCTCCAATTTCGGTAATAGTCACCAAGTACTCTAAGGCATTGTGTGAGCACTTTTCCCCGTCCTCTAGATACTTGCTTTGATGTGCAATGGTGGTATCGACAACGTAGCAAACCTTCCTGGATATAGTTTCTGGCATGTCACAATATGTACATGTTGAACAATAGTGGAGACAGATCCTTGTGGTAAGCCCTTCTTAAGTTTATGACTTCCTCGTTTTTCATGAAGACAGACTCGCAAATATTGTTTTTTCAGCATGTTGGTCAGCAGTGTTGTTTGTCTTAAGCATGGAATAGTTCGCTTTAGCTTTAACATCAGTCCATCCAGCTACAAAAAGTGTCGTAAGCATCCAGTTAGGTCTACACTGTTTGTAGACTGTTTGAACTCTAATGATCGTAGACTGAAGAATTTAACCTTGCTTCTAGATTATTCTCTTTTTGTCTGTCGCCGCCGTGCCGGGCTCAAGCTGTGATTGCAGAGAAATTGACAAAATTAACTTGACATGTGGCACTTTTCATGAAATAAAAGCTACAAGGCAGTCAATTAGAAGCATTACATATGAAACAACGCGACATAACTCGGCTTCCAGTAATTTCAAAATATTCTTTTAATAAAGTGGTCCACGATCGCAGAAATGTATTTTATTTATTTATAACAACGCGTGTGCCCTTGTGGGTATCTTCAGATTACTTAAAAAAGTTGAGGGCCGAAATTCCTCCGTCGTCCGCCACTGAAAGGCAGTCAAAATGAACCTTTGTGATTTTCGGCGTGCACAACGCGGAATCTACATATACAGCTGTGAGTATTCATCTTGTTCTGGGAGGACCCTCGTTAACCACCTGTACATATGGATTCCCTGATGTGCACGCTTGGAGGCCCCTTACTCTTTCTATTTGACTAGCTTAACGCACGCGGCTTCGCATACGTAGGCTGGTTGGTCTGCACCAGTTGTTTCTTCCTCTTAATATAAATGTTCATAGATATAGCTTAAGTAATATCATAATGAAATTTTGTGATACTACTTGTAGCCGCGGCAGAATGGCAGTGCGTATTGAGGCGCCATGCTGCAGTTTGCGCTCTGTTCGCCATCGGGGGTTCGATTCGCACCCACGGGCTTGGGTGTTTGTGTTGTCCGTAGCATAAGTTAAGTTCAAATGTTTGTAGAGCTTATGGGACTTAACTACGGGGTCATCAGTCCCTAAACTTACAAACTACTTGTGAACTAACTAAGACTAAGGACGGCACAAATATCCATGCCCGAGGGGGGGATTCAAACCCCGACCGTAGTGGCCGTGCAGACCGTGACTGGCACGCCGCAGTCCCCTCGGCCACCGCGGCCGGGTAGCATAAGTTAATTAGTGTGTAAGCCTTAGGGACTGATGACCCCGTAGTTAAATCTCTTAAGATTTACAAACATTTGAACATTTGATTTTACTACTTGTAACCCCCTATGGCACCCCTTAATAGTTGAATTTCGAAAAATACCCCAAAATTTGTCTTTTAAATTCCAATCATATATGCAAATATAATTTTTTGTAATTCTGGGTTCAAAAGTGGTTTAGTAGCAACGTATTTAAAAAATGCTTCATCCCCTATTTCACCCCCTAAATGATTAATTTTCTGAAAATACCGAAACACGTGTCTTTTTAATTGTGACGAAGAAAATATACCAAATTATGTGGCTGTAGCTTCCAAATTGCCTTAATAGCAAAAGATTTCGAAAAAATCCCCTCTCCAATTTAACCCCCCTGATGGTTGAATTTTTTCAAAAATACAGAAACACGTATTTTTTAAATTCTAACGAACAATACAAATACCAATATTTGCAGCTCTAGCTTCAATATCGTCTTGACAACAATGTGTTTTCGAGCGTCTTGACAATAATGTTTTCGATAAGACTTTTTGATCCCCTATTTTACCCCCTTAGTTGTCGAATGTCCAAAAATACTGAAACTCATGTCTTTTTAATCCTGATCAGAAGTCTCCATATCCTAAGTTTCGTAGTTACAACTTGAAATTTAACAGCAACATATTTTTGAAAATCAGTTTTTGCATCCCGTATTTCACCCCCTTATTGGTCGAATTTCCAAAAATGCTGAAAAACTTGTCTTCTAAATTCGAACCCCGAATTAAAATTAGAAATTTTGTAGTTCTAGTTTCAGAATTGCCTAAATAGCTACGTATTTTGAAAACCCGTTTCATCCCCTATTTCACCTTCTTACGAACGGATATAGAAAATTCTCTTCTTGAATGACGCCTACAGAGTAAGATCAACAGCATCTACAAATTTCAAGTTTCTATCTAAAGTGATTTGGGCTGGGCGAGGATCAGTCAGTCAGTTATCCAGATTTAATGCCCTTTAGTTGCAGATTACGGAGGCGGCTCGTCTCCTCACTTTTTTTTATGTAATCTGATGATGCGCCAAAGGGCGAAACACGTTAGTAAATTAAAATTTAAGAAAAATGTCTGCAACCTTAGACTATTTTCTTTACATGATAAAGTCGGGCATTATTTTTTCTATTAGTTGAATTTTCGGATGTAATGTTTTTGTAAAATTACTGAAGGAAAACATAAAATTTATCTACTGAGTAGGAGTGGCCATACAAAAAATCTTTCAATTTCTTTTTATATGATTGTTGTTTGTCTGCCAGACTTTTGATGCTATTTGCCAAGTCAACAAAGACGTTTGTGGCAGTATAATTGACCCCTTTCTGGGCCATGCACGCATCTATTACTTTTTAATTGGCTTGGGTTCTTAATGATTTGTTGAGTGAATATATACTGGGTGATGCACTTGTTTCGGAATATTTGGAAAAGTACAAATCAGATAAAAAATAAAAGTTGCAGTGAAAGTTGCTCGTCTTGACGAGGGACATCCATTAACATAAAGCTTGACCCCCTTCACCCCCTACCGGGGGGTGGGAAAATGGTTGACTTTGAAATCTTAAATAGAAACCCCCTATTTTTTATCGCAGAATCGGATTGTACGTGAAAAATATAACTTGTGTATGAAACGTGTTTTTCTTGATACCTAGCGCTGTAATCGGCAAAAATGAAAATAAGTTGAAAAATTTTGAATACGGTAATATCTTGGACAGACATCGGATTCCTTCTCTAGTTTCCAGTTTCAGCAAACAGTTGGACAATACTGCAGAAGGAACATCCCTATCAGGGAACAGATTACCATACTTTGATGAGATTCTTAAACATTTGTATGAGCCTCAAAGTGCGAAGAAATGATAGCTACCCTCTTCAGTCGTTCATATCTCTACGTAATTTTTCACCGATATTAACAGTCCGAATCATTGAGGTACAATGAACATCGGATGTTTGGCAGAAGTGAGTAGCGCGTTGAAAACGTCTGGGACATCGATAAAATTATTGAAGCTTACGAAGATAGTTTAGTTATTAGCGTCAATAGTAGTTTTAGCAGCAGCTCATCTGACTCCTCAGGCCGGTTGTTGTTCTGCCTACACTGAGACCTTGTTCGGGAACATTACTGGGAGTTTTTTTCTTTCAAATCCAATTAAAGCGCGTGTATCTCGGGGAACAGAAAAAATGAATGCGTAATTGTGGCCTTAACTACAGACTTTATTCCCATTATTGTTCCTGATTTCCCATGTGTCACGCATTCTAAGAGCCTTGATATTCAGAAACCTTCAGCTTGTTTATGCCCGGTTGACACGTGACCAGGCTATGCACTACGGTTCTGTGGGGCGATCCAGCGTGTGTCATTGTTTATCCGTAATGGAGTGCAGGAAGTGCCTGTGTTGTTCTTAGTTTGCACACGTATGGAACCTCGAACCGCAGACTGGACGTACAGGGCGCTTGTAATTGAACTGGCAGTATTCCTGGTGCTGCAGTGCGGGCAGCATACAGTAGGTCGCAGGACGCTGAACCGTCGTGGGTTTGTTAAATGATCGGTTCGCGCGAGGAGTATGATGAAAAAATTACAGTTCCACTTTCTGCCGACTGGCGAAAATAGACCGCTCTAAGTAGGCAGATGACTTGCGGGTGCAGGAGTAGTGGAGGGACGATCAAAAACATGATAACGGTGATTCTGGCACATTATTAACCCTTTAACGCATATTGAAGCTATAAAACTACCATGATTAATGTGTAGTGCGCATTTACTGATAAAAATACTGAAAAAAGAATCCTTCAATTTTATTATGCACTACTAGTACCAAAAAGTTCATAGCTGGTCAGCTATATAGTGCTTCCATGGTGTACCCGATGTACTAAATGTCACTATTATGCCTCTCATCTTTCCAGAAAGTAACTCACAATGCAACAGTAGTACGTGATTGCCTAATTTTACATGGCGGTTGTCGAAATGATTCAGTAGTACTCTGCAATTTATAATTTCTAGGCCGAGCTACTAGCATATGTAACACTATGTATACAAGCAGCTACAAATGAATTTTTGGTTCAAATGTTGATTAGTTTGAGAGATAATGTAAAAAATAAAAAATAAAAATAAAAAAGGCATGTAGCTGATGAACTACACTATGCATTACAGGGTTAAGATATTGTCAAGAGTTATAATATTTGTTCAATGTGGTCTCCAATCTGCGTAAAAAGAAATGGTCGGCAGTTGCCTACAGTGTTTCCGGTGTAATGTGGACGATATGGCGTCGTATGCTATTATAATTCAGGTCTGGAAAGAGACAAAATACATCCCTGGTAGACACGATCCTTCAAATATCCCCCACAACCAGAAGTCACACGGATTTACGTCGGGGGGTCTGGAAGGCCTTGCGTCTTGAAAGTGCCTAGAGATGTGCTCGTCACTGGAGATTTCTCCAAGGAAATCTTCCACCTGACGAACGACCTGTACTGTCGCCCATCTTGCACGAAAATATCGATGTGGACACAGTTCCGTTCTTGCAAAGCCGGAATCACGAGTTGAGCGACGAGTTATTTATAACGTGAAACTTTTACTTCACTCCTAACAGGCCCTCGAGGTATCTCCTCTAAGAAAAACGGATCGAGAATGAAGCCTGTGAATCCACACCACAGTCACATAAGCTAAGCTCAGCAAATGTTCTTAGAACCCCATATGCGACAGCAGTAACGTGTATATATATTGGGTTTTAAGATTAATGTAAAAATAAATAATTTTAAGCAGACACCCGAGATATTTTATGTCAGTTTGCTGCTCATATTCAAAGGATAATTTGCGCTGAAGCCCCTTTTACTTTACCGAGATTTTTTATTGTTTACATTACATTATAAAAATATAGCTATTTTATATTCATTATTTCGGGGGGGGGGGGGGGGAGCTTTATGTAGGCTCCTGTGCGACAATACTCTGCATTCACGGCACCGTGCAAAGTGAAATCTGCCTCGTCCGTCGAAAGATTATTCACTTGCCACATGTCATCCATTTTCATGCGTGCTAAAAAACCAAGTGCAACGACGTTGTAGCATATCCTGGGGCTGCATTTGGTGCACATTATGAATCTTGTTGAAATACCAGTGTAAATTCGCCGCAAAGGCTCTTGAAGTGTTCACGAGGGGTAAGAGAATTCCCGTACTGTACGCTCGGCTACAACTACAGTCATGGGAAGTAAACGCCTCCCTCTCCCTGTTGCACCATCTAATTCAAATGTCTTTATTACATCCTGTAGCCCATTTATTGACATGGGGTCTCGTCAGAACTGTCTGTCTGCGATATTCCCGCTATGCAGTACAACTTACTATATCAGCACTGCACGGTCTTCCATCCCAATAGCCATCGCAGTTCGTAGAGAAAACTTCAACCTTCTTAACGCTTAATTGAAATAGCCTCTTCACAGCCGAAATTAACAACCTTCGCCGGTAGTATATTGATGGAAAATAAGAAAAGACTGGACATTGTCTGCTTACAGCGCCATATTTTCGCCTGGTGGCGGAAATAATTTTTTCAACACATTCCGCGAGCGCACCGATCACTGAAAATGCCGACGAAGTTTCCTCGTCCTGTGATGTAAACAGTTTGCAGTGCAGCACTCGGAACACCGTCAATCTAATTGAAACAACCAGGTACTTTAGCATTGTTTATAATTCGATTCTAAATGGTCAGGGCCTGCAGGGGCTCCACATAAGCTTTTGAGATTTGAAGACCTCCGGGACGAGTGGCCGGGGTTGGTCCACTCACCGTAATCCCTCCCCCCCCCCCTACTCTCCACCTGTCCGCCACTGCACCCTCCAGTTCAATGGTTACATAACTTTCATCAGTCAGTGGCGGGGCGTTCTGTGTGTTCACTGGTTCAGTGAACTCCCGCAAAAAACCTTGCCGTGAGAAAAAAAGTAAATAAACAAAATAAAAAGTGTATAACTATCATTCTTAGTTTCGTTCTTCTATTACATCATTTTATATGCCCATTCAATAAATTTTTATCGCATGAGAAACATTTTACGACGCGGAGACAGCGCACACATACAAGCCGTAGCGCGGCCGCTTAATATAGGCGGCAGTGGCCGCAGGGTTGCAATGTGCATGCGCGACTGAGGTTCAAATTCTCTTCTGAAATCCCTGGATGCAGCATATGGGCGCTCCGGCGCCAGGGAGGGCCGAGGGAAAATGCCACTTCTGACATTGACGTTGGAGCTGGTAGACACACCAGCTCCTAGCTACTCGAGCTCTGGCGGTTATGTACGAATGGTCCCTAAGCAAGATAACGGAGCTACTGTGTACCTCCATGACGGTAACATCCGCCCTTCATATTTGTTTTTGGCGCATTAAAGATTCTTAAAAAACACGTCATATTTGGTAAAATATAACTATCAATTAAAGACGCGTCAACTGTAAAAGTCCTCAGAAGATCCGATCAGGAATAATAATGAAATTCACTACTCTCCACCTAGCAAGAATAGCCGTGCAGTTAGCGACATCGTTACGGGCTGTCGAAGGTAGTGGGTTTCGAGACCAACTGCGTGAAATTTTTTCTAAACCCAATCTTCTTTTTAAAATACAGGAACAATGACTTTTGTATTGTTACTTGCCGCAATCTTTGACGCTTTAGCAAATGTGTCGCGATTCTGAGGGTAAATGACATTTATACTCCTCGTTGTAACAAATATTTAACTGTTTGGAAAGATATGGGGGAGAGCAGCCTTTGCAGATACCGAGCGAGGTGCCGCAGTGGTAAGGAACTGGACTCGCATTCGGGAGGATGGTGGTTCAAATCCACCTCAGGCCATCCATATTTAGGCTTTCCGTAATTTTCCTAAATCACTCCAGGCAAATGCCGGGGTGGTTCTTTCCAAAGGGCATGGTCGATTTCCTTCTCCATCTTTACTCAAAATACCGAGCGTTAGCTCCGTCTCTAATAATGATCAAGCTGTCGACGGGACGTTAACCCAACAGTGGCGTATCCAGAATCGTGGTCTGCGCCCTATTGGGAGCATTGATCCTTCTCTCTCTCTCTCTCTCTCTCTCTCTCTCTCTCTCTCTCTCTCTCTCTCTCTGAGTGGCTGCAGCAAGCAGCCCGGCAGCCCCCCCCTCCCCCCCTGGATAAGGCACTGAACCCTAAGCTTCCTTCCTTCCTTCTCCTTTGCACGTGCGTAAGGTTAGGAGGGGATGCCGCTTGCAGTGTCACTTAACCCGAACGTAGGTTCGCTCTTCATCGTAACAGATTCATTTTGTTACAGTCACTTAACTGTATAATAAGTTACTTACTAGGTTTTAGTCAAATCAAATGTTTGTTAAGCTTATGGGACTTAACTACGGGGTCATCAGTCCCTAAACTTACAAACTACTTATGAACTACTTACGAACTAGAACGGCACAAATATCCATGCCCGAGGGGGGATTCGAACCCCCGACCGTAGTGGCCGTGCTGACCGTGACTGGAGCGCCTCAGTCACCTCGGCCACCGCGGCCGGCTGGGTTTTAGTGTTCATGTGCACATTCATATGTTTATTATCAAAGGAAAATTAACACCGTTCAGTATCTTTTGGAAACAAATTACTCAGCTTCAAGCTTGGAACAAAAGTGTGAAATATAGAAGCTTGAGAGGCCGATGCCTCAGCTCGAGTTGAAGCAAACGTAAACAAGCCGAGGTAAAACATTTTGTATATCTTTTAACGGAAATATATCTTAAGGGGGAGGGGGGAGGACCGAGGCGCTAGGTGTGCCAAATTGACTCTTTGGCCGCCGGGCGATGGCGGGGGGGGGGGGGGGGTGTTTTGGCACTATGAAGATCCGGCACTTAACGAAGTGAACCGCCAGTCATCTAAAGCACCAGCCGCCACTGAGCACAGTAGACATCATTTTCCGTCTTGTGTGCACAAAGTGGATGTAACAGTTTTTCGGCTGCTTCTAAATAACTGAAAATGCGAAGTCAATGATTTGTATCACGGTGAGTATTAACACAAGTTGGTTTGAATCTCTGGGAATTTTTTGGGAAAATAACAATGCAAACTATGGCAGAAAACGAAATTTGTGAACCAATCATATTGTGATGTACGGCGGTTGATACGTCCATGCGGCCGGTGTGACTGGCACAGAGTATGACTAATGGCTTGTGCGACAACAGTTAAAACTGGCAAAACTAGGCGCTGGCGGGCAGCCAGTTGGCGGCTCTGCCCGCAAACGCTCGGTTCACTACTCCGCCGATTGCGTGCTGAGCATGTCTGGAGTCATGCCAGTGCGTGCTTACCGAAGCAGGAGACGGCTTTTGTAATACAGTGACGACACTGAAATTTGGTAACAACGATAGGCGCTCTATAAACGCGGGTTATACAGGTGTGTGCCGGGCCGCATCAGCAGCCCAAACAACCACGTGTCTACTGATAGTTCGTTGAAAAAGGAACGGAAGGAAGATTACGTCACGATATACAATCATTACATTAGCGCCGTATAATTGGCAATTGTGCCCCAAGATAGCCAATAATGGTCCGACAATATTTCTATTTTTTAAACATTACATATGTAATTGCATATTCAGGTGCGTATGTATATATTTGATTCCACAGATTGCATTTTAATGTTTAAAAATTGATGATTTAATTCATAAAATGCAGCAAACAGTTACATGTAATTATTTGTGACGACACTGAGACCAGAAGAAGGGCACTCAAACGCCCGGTCGTTACAAATAAATTATTACGTCTAAGTGTTTGCTGCATTTTATGAATGAAATAACCTGAACAGTTGCTGCCATGGATAAAATACGTACTATTTATTTAATGTCCCGTGGAGATCGTGGTCATTAGAGACGGAAGCACGCTGAAGATGCTGTCGCTGACATCAGAGCGCAATGAGCTAGGCCAATGGCGTAACTAGGACTTGGCTTTGGGGAGGGGGGGATGGATCTGCTTGACGAGCAAAATTTTAGTCAGTTTCCAGACAGACTACCATCTACCACTCCCGTTGAAGAAACTAATTCACTCCCATCCAATGAAAGATTGTGGTAAAACACCCCAAGTTTTCAATCTTTATCTTTACCAGATTGTTTTACGATTTGTTTTCTTTTCTTCTTTTTTCGGGTTCTGGGGGGGGGGGGGGTTCTATCCCCTTCATCCCCCCCCCCCCATAGTTACGCCACTGAGCTAGGCATATAGCTCGCTGTTCACTGAGTGATGAACCAAAGCATTATTGCCAACTACTTAAGTTTTCGAACATAGTAAAGCTGCGAAACAGCTTCAAATGATTCGACAAGTCTGCAGTAGATTTTGTCATTTGTTGGTACCAGTTCTCTATACTTTGATCGCACAGTTCCCACGTGTAAGGAGCCGGTGATTTGTGGGTGCGGACTTAGATTCGTTGTTCGTTCGTTCCCACTAGACATGGAACATGTAATTATTTATTTCTACAAACTGATAATATAATAATAATGGTATGAATACAGATACATACATCATTTGGTTAAATTTCAAAATTCGTCAGTGGAGTAGAAGTTGGCCACTAGGAAGTCATTTAGGCCCCTCTTACACTAATCTCTATTTGTAGCTAACTTTTTTATGGTTGCTGGTAAATTACTGAAGATGTGTTTTCCTGAGTAGTGTACCTCTTTTTGAACTAAAGTGCTTTTAAGTCCTTGTAGAGATCTTTTTTATTCATAGTATTGTACGTATGAACCGAACTGTTTGTTGGGAAAAGGGATATATTATTTATGAGAATTTCATTAAGGAACAGTGTTGCCAACTCGTAAGTGTGAAAACATCGTACTACAAAGTCAAAATTATAGATTTTTGACTCAGAATTATCGTTCATCAGACAAAAAATGGTTAAAAAAGCAAAAAAATCAATAAACAGGAAAAATAATGGTAATTTCCAAGGAACGGTGTACTTCGAAGTAGCAGCATCAGTGCCAGCGTAACATATCGCACGTTTGACTAACGTGTCTTTACTTTATACAATAAAAACTGGTTCATTTACATTGATGCATCCACATATCATCCTGTGAAATTTTTCTTAAACAAACAAAGTATTACGTTACTCTGATGCCGCTTCTTCGATGTACAACGTTCCTTGCAAATTACCAAAATATTAGGAAAACTGACATTTTATTAAATAATCGCGCTAAGACATACGTGTGGTGGTGGTGGTGGTGGTGGTGGTGGTAGTAGTAGTAGTAGTAGTAGTTGCCTTTATTATAGTATCGTTAGTCGTATGATTTTAATGTAATTTCACTTACTTTAGTTGTATTGAATATTCGTATTGCCTTAAGTGTACCTGATATGCACGGTTTAAATGGTATCTCCAGCCGGAAAGAAATTCTTACATTTGGCCAGTATCGTACAAGGTACTATCGTACAAGCACTGAAATTATCGTATGCCCCAATAATTATCGTACGAGTTGGCAACCCTGTTAAGGAATGAATATACTGAGAGGTTATATACGGAGTTCTTTGAAGAGGCTTCTGCAGGATGTCCGTCAATTTACTCCACAAATAATAGTATTAGTTGCTTTTGGACTCGGAAAAATTTTCCTTGACCTGAAGAGTTACCCCAAAATATACCATATGACATTATGGAATGAAAGTATTCAAAATATACAAGCATTTTTATTTTTATGTCTCCTACACTTGATAACAGTCAATCTATTATCAAACTGTAATCCCAGGAATTTAATATTGACAACCTCTTTTACATGCTCTCCTTCATACTTCACGCGTATGCTGGATGGATACAGTACCTCTTGCATGTTCTGAACTGCATATAGCGAGCCTTTTCAAAGTTTAATGTCACTGAATGACTTTAAACCATTTATAAATGTCCATGGAAATATCATTAGCAGACCTTTCTACAACTATGCTCGACATGCTATTTATCACAATACTTGTATAATCTGCAAACAAAACAAACGCTGCTTCTGATGAGAGGTCATTAGTGTGCACAAGAAAAAGAAATGGTCCTAAGATGGATCCTTGTGGCGCACCACATAATTTGTTCCTAATCCCACGATTGTTCCATAGCACCTCAGATGTGTTCCATAGAGGTAATATCAGGTGAATTTGGATTCACTGTTGTGCTCCTAAAATCTGCTTTAAGAGGATTCTGGCTTAGTAGGAATTGACATGAATTTAAGTAATGATTTAGTAGAACCCAGCTCAGTCTATCCAGAAAGCAGTAGATACAAGCTCCCAGTTAGATTCCGTCTTCCACGTCTTAAAGAAAACGTTTGATATGGTTCCTCACTGTTGCCTAATGAACAAAATACGAATATACGGTATATCAGACCAACTGTGTGGCTGATTTGAAATGTTTGTAGCCAATAGGACACTCCAAAATAGGATGGAGTAGTGTAGGATAGGCAGTCTCTGTAGTAGAACTGTTGCATCTTTCAAGTGTTCTGCCCATAAAAGTCGTCCTTTCGTTGGCCCTCCCTACAACATTTTCTCTGTTTTCTTTCCACTTAAAGTTGTTTGTGATTAATTCATAGTTATTTAGTTTTGGCTGATCAGGTTTGGCTGATATATTGGTACTGTGTAAATGAAGTTTAATGGATTTCTTTGAGTGCTCGTAGGGATGACTTCACACTTTCCATTATTTAGGGCCAATTGCCATTTTACACCTTACTCATATCCTGTCTAAATAGTTTTGAAGCTGCCTATGTTCTTCTGGTACAAGAGACAGAATTACCTGCAAGGGGAGGAAGAGGAAAGAGCCTAAAAGGGTTGCACACATTGTCTCCTAAATAGTTCTCACCGAACAGCCAAACAAACTGGTGTAGATATGCATGTGCAATTACAGAGATATGAAAAAAGCTACTTTTGCTAGCCCAGTAATTAGCCATATTTGTATTATTATTTTAGAAAGGGATAATGCAGAAAACTTTAGATCTATTTCTATGCCATCAGTTTCTGCTAAAGTTTTTATAAAGGCTTTATTTTCAAGGTTAATTGATCATTTTGGTTACCATAATTTGCTGTCAAATGTACAGTTTTGTTTCCAAAATGGTTTAACAAGCGAAAATGCTGTATTTTCGTTTCTCTGAGGCACTTGATGGCTTAAATGAAAAACGTCAATTCTGGGCATATTCTTTGATTTATAAAAGGAATTTGTGTTGATAACAAGATATTGTTGCAGAAATTGGAGTATAATGGAGCAAGGGGAGTAGTTCACAATTGGTTCACTTCTTACTTTAATAATAGACAAGAGAAGGCGATTCTCCAGTGTTGAAAATGGCTGTGCAAAGCACTCATAAGGGGCACAGTTAAGTGGGGGATGCCCCAGGGTTCTGTTTTGAGGGCCATTGTTGCTTCTCATTTGTATGAATGATATGCCTTCTAGCATAACAAGAAATTTTAAGGTATTTCTGTTTGCTTATGACACTAGTTTGGTAATGAAAGATGTTGTTGGCAATATTGATGCAGTATCAAATACTGTTCAAGAAATATGTTCATGGTATATAGAAAATAAATTGATGCTAAATCACAAGACTCTGTTTTTACAGTTTCTAAAACACAATTCATTAAAAACTGACATTTCAGTTACATGGAATGGGCACATAATACTGAACAGTTCAAATTTCTAGGCACTCAGATAGGTAGTAAGCTCTCAAGGAAAGTGCATGATAAGGATCTTGTTCAAAAAGTGAATGCTGTGTTGTTTACCATTCAAACAGATTCTGAGAGTTCAACACAAAAAGTTGTTTACTTTGCTTATTTTAATGCACTTACGACACATGGTGTTATGTTTTGGGGCAACTCTTCTGATTCAAAAAGAGTATTTATTGTGTTGAAACGGGTGGTTCTAGCAATATGCGAAGGAAGGTTGTGTACCTCTTGTCGAACCCTGTTTAGTAGCCTGGGAATTTAGACATTGGCCTCTCAATACATACAATGCTTAAAAAAATTAGGGGATCAGGTGAGATAACAGTATACATATGGTAATGCATTTTATTCAGATAGTGGCTACAATTGTAATTTGTGTGTGATACATTACAATATTTTGCTGTCTCAATTCTTTACTTGTTACTTACTAAAGGCGAGAAACGATGGTGCTACCATAGTAGCGAAAAAGTAATTCTCATTGGTCCGTGATGTGATGTGATGTGTGTGTGTGTGTGTGTGTGTGTGTGTGTGTGTGTGTGTGTGTGTGATCACCTTGCTCAAATGTTTGTATAGCTTATGGGACTTAACTACGGGGCATCAGTCCCTAAACTTACAAACTACTTATCAACTAGCTTATCCTAAGGACGGCACAAATATCCATGCTCGTGGTGGGCGGGGGTGGGGGGATTCGAACCCCCGACCATAGTGGCCGTGCAGACCGTGACTGGAGCGCCTCAATCCCCTCGGCCTCTGCGGCCGGCTGATCACCTTGAATGGCCATTACAGTTACTTGGTGATTCTTTCATGACTGCAATATCCAGCTCTGAAACGTTTGTGGGAGGTGCTAATCTGACTGCAATGTGTCTGCCAATTGTAACCCAAACATTCTTAATCAGATTCAAGTCTGGTGAACAAGCTGACAACTCCGTTCATTCAGTTCCTTCAGTTTCACACATGCTGCCCACTGGTGAGGGGACAAGTGTTATCATCCACTACAAGGAACCCATCTCCCATGGCACCAGAGAAGGGCACAATAAAATGTTGAAATATCTGCTCCTTATACCAATAAGCAGTCAAAGTGCCATTCTGAACAACATAGAGGTATGTACGTCTGCCAATACTGACTCCTGTCCTCACCATTCATCCACCATCATGATATGGTGATGTTTTCTGTACAGAAGACAGATTGTTGAGAGTTACACATTCTCTCCAGATGAGGGAATGATGATTGTCCGGCTGAACACAAAATCTTGACTCATATGTGAACACAACCTGGCGCCATTCATTAATATTAAAATCCTTATGTTTGTCCGCCCAGTTCTGCAGGCTAAACAGTGTTCCGGTTTTAATGAGAAACACACACCATAGGCTTCCATGCATAGAGACTGCATTCCCAAAAGCGATTGAGTGTCCTGTTGCTGCCTGGAGGGTGCATTGCAGCAGAGTTGCATTCGACAGGCGGTTAACTGGAGATAGCATTCATCTCTTGCTGGTGTTACCAGTGGAGAACTTTGGCCCTCCCTTCTTTTAACAGTTCCTATTGACTGAAATTGTGTTCAGGTCCTGGATAATACCTTTGGGACACTCTAATAGCTGCAGCCACCTCCCTCTGTGTCTGTCCTGCTTCCGACCTTCCTATGGCACTCCATGCTTCTTATTTTTATTTACTCATTTGGAATATACAAAGGCACTCATTCTTTCATAATTAAAATTTCCTTATACAACTATTCGAACAATAAAAGTGCTACACTACATTACATATTCTCTCAAGCCACTTTAAGGTCGAGCCACTGAGTCTGTGTATGTCTTTAAAATGGCCATCATAGCCATACACTTCACGCGTGCATAAATGGTCCATTATTTGGGTTTCACCACACTCACATTCAGAGCTGTCTGACAAGCCCCATTTCCTCATTGGTCGCTTAAATCTGCCGACACCTGTTCTCACGCGGTTCAAAGTTGTCCACAATTTCCTTGGAAGATTGAATCCTTCAATCTTCTTGTTTGGGTCGTCCACCAAATTGCAATTCTTATGTTCACTTGTAGCCCAAAGCTCTTTCCAGACTCTGTTTCGATTTGAAGTCTGGAAGCTCTTTGCTGGTTTTCCAATAAGCTGTCCTGGATTTAAGCCTGTTTGTAGCTGTTAATTTTCATGGATAGGTAGGTCCAGCTTGTCTAAGATTGTTTGGTATGTTCTTAGGGCTAGCTGTGATTGCCTGATTTCAGGGGGCTCTATGTTGGCAAGGACAGGGAACCAAACACAGGGGATGGCCCTGAGTGTACGAGAGATTATTTACATCGTCACCCTCGGCTAGATGTCCACTTTAGCTATGTGTGCACTTCTCATTCAGACTAGCGAGCAATATTCAGCTACACTGTAGACAAGAGCTAGTCCTGATGTCCTCAAAGTGCTCAGTCCACATCCCCATGTCTTTCTCGCTAGTTTCAAGTGGATAGCATTGCAGGATTCTAGTTTCTGTTTTGTGTCCTAGATGTGAGTTGTATGATAAAGTGCGACCTAATTTCACTCCTAAGTATTCTAGGCTTATTCTTGTGTCTAATTTGCTGACCATTCATGGAGAGCTGTAATAATTTTTTTTTTGGGGGGGGGGGGGGTTGGGTGTAGGTACCACCTGGAGTAATGTGTGTTCAGGACTTCCAGGTCTGCATTCAGTGTTTCATAGAGATCTTTGAAATTTTTATTTTAATATGTGATGGCCAGGTCATCAGAGTATGCAAATTTACGTGATTTGGTCTCTGGTAGGTCAGCTATATACAGATTGAAGAGAGCAGGTGCTAGTGCCGACCCCTGTGGCAGTCTGTTATTCAGAACCGTGCTCTTGCTGTTTGTGTCACGAAGAGACACCTTGATTTTTCTGTCTGTTAGCATGTTCTTGAGTAACATGTAGGTGTTTGCATTTTATGATTCTACTTAGCTTGAGCAGTAGCCCTTCGATCCACACTGTATCATAAGATGACGTAAGATCTATGAGAACCAGTCCAGTTTTTATCTTGTTTTGGAAGCCTTTCTCAATGTAGGTTGTAAGAGACAGCACCTGATCGCAACAGTTTCTGCCTGCTCGAAAACTGGCTTGGTATGTTGGAAGGTTGGATTCAATGTACAGAGTTAAAATAGTCAGTAATATTCTCTCGAGTAAGTTATTGGAGGGACATATCAGGGATATTGGTCTGTAGTTCTTTGGGTTATCTCCAGTCTTTTTGGGTTTCAGCACAGTGATGACTTTTGCTTCTTTCCAGACCTTGGGAAGAGGGCCCATACTGATACATTCTGTACAGAGTTTGGCAAGTCACATTCTTCCTAGAGTTCACAGTACCTTCAAGAATTCTGGTAGGATCTCGTCAGGTCTGGCTGCTTTTCCTTTCTTCATTAGTTTCAGGGCCTGTGTAATCTCTTTTGTCTCTTCATGTTGGTTGGATTATGGACCAATAAATTGTTCAGGTCTCTGGAAACCTCTTTCTTTCCAGCTGTCTTTAGTTGGATCTCTGCAGCAACTTTCTTTTGTTACCACTCTCTTGATTGCCATAATGTTGTTGTGTCCACTCCATAGAACCAACAGAGATGTCAAACCATTTTAGTTCGTTCTGCTGATGACAGTACTTCAGAAACTAGATATCTCAAGTTCACCTCCTTGACCTTTGTGCAGAAAGGCGTGCAGTATTCTCCCACTTTTTTTTTTTTTTTTTTTAATAAACTGCCACAAGAATTCAAAAATCTTTTTAGTAATCCTCGGTCTTTCAATGCTAAACTGAAAAGTTTTCCCCTGGGGTTTACTCTTTCAATTCCGTCAAGGGGGGGGGGGGGGGGGAAAGCTAATTTCTGTGTTAAGTTGTAGGTTGTTTTTACTTATGCTTAGGTCTGTCAACCACATAGGATTGCTTTGCGGTTCACTATATTTGTTACTAACCTTTTGTTACAATGTGATGTAGTAATTTGTTCCATGACCATGGAAACTTACTCCAAAATTGGTTCTGCAGAACATATCAGTTGTCATAACTCAAAATTAAAATACCCAGAAATATGTTTACATTTTAGCACTAAGAAAGAGTGAAAATTCTGAAGTCTCACATGTAGCAACATTGTTAATTTTCATGGCCTCACTCTGTAACGTCCTACCACTTGCTCTCTGAGGAGTGGATGAGCTTGGAAGCACATTGTCGCTCATCACTAACCACATTTATTTTTGACACCATTGCAGTGCAAAACAACATGGAGGAGAACAAAAATCATTGAACAAGACTTATTTTCTACTGGATCATTGAAGCCGACATTGTCTAGAAACAAAAGAACCCTTGTGGTGTGAAATCAAACAGTCTCAACCAATCCAGAATTAGGGATCTGTGTTCTTCTCATTGCAAACAAGTAATGAAGGATATGCTGAGATGTAGAGAAAAACAGTGAAAAAGACAATTCAAGTCCTCTTATGTTGTGAGTAGCAGTCTATCCTTACCACATTTTTGTTCTCACATCCTGTACATTCCATTATTGGATTTTACCTTTCAACTTAGACATTTGCAATATCTGCTTCTACATCCCTTCGATACCATTTTCCTCACCAAACCTCCATTTCCCGTGGGTTCATACGTGTTTGTGTTTTGCTGTGAAATATGATGTTTTTTAATTAATGACCTACATAACTTTAGTTACATAAATTCTTTGATGTTAAATTTCAAAAATAGAAATGAAATAAGACAATTTTGTCTGTATAAAACTATAAAATATTCATTAAGATAGTAGCCACGAACGTGTCTTGGGTGCTTACTATGATCAGACACATCTAAACAGTTTCCATGTTAATACAAACTCATCCATGAATAGGACACTGGGTTGGTGCAGTAGAGAACAAGATACAGTGCTCTGCTTAAGAGGAAGTCGTCCGACTTATTAAGAAGCTAAGAGAGCATTAATTTCGGAGCTCGTATTGCAATATTGTAACATAGTGGTTTCATAGGATGTGACTAATTAATTAAAGAACACTGGTTTGAACTTGTCTATGATTTATTAAGCTCTTGTACACACACAAAAACAAAGAATAAACTACAGGGTGATTCTTACAATAAAGAAGACGGCAACCAACCATTTTTAATTATGCTATTTATTAACTAAATAGTTCCATTACCGGTTTCTAGCCTTTCAGTTCATCATTAGACGGCTGTTCACGTCCACATAAATTTCACATTTTTTCTCATGCAGATAATTTTTCTTGTGGCGAAAAGTCTTTGGTTGTGTGGTGCCGCTGAAAACTCAGTTCCATTAAGTTGTATTGGTGATTACTGCAGTTGTTGCTGCAATGAGCAGTTTTGGAAACACTCATGTGGAGTAACATAGTGCGATTAAACACACAAACAAACAAAATGATGAACTGAAAGGTTCGAAACCGGTAATGGCACTATTTAGTTAATAAATAGCATAATCAAAAGTGGTTGGTTGCTGTATTCTTTATTGTAAGAATAACCCTGTATTTCATATGCAACCACGGGCTCAAAATGTCAGTTTTTGACAAAATAGCAAAGAGTAAGCTGACTAGCCACAGATTTACACAGTGTTGTGTGTTGTGGTCTTCAGTCCGGAGACTGGTTTGATGCAGCTCTCCACAATACCCTATCCTGAGCAAGCCTCTTCATCTCCACATAAGAACGGCAACCTACATCTGTCTGAATCTGCTTGCTGTATCCATCTCTTGGTCTTCCTTCCTCTGAGATTTTTTCCCCACACACTTCCCTCCAATTCTAAATTCACAATTCCTTGATGTCTAAGAATGTGCCCTACCAATCTATCCCTTCTTTTAGTCAAGGTATGCCAGAAATCTCTTTTCTCCCCAATTCTGTTCAGTACCTCCTCATTAGTTACGCGATCCACCCACCTAATCTTCAGCATTCTTCTGTAGCACCATATTTCAAAAGCCTCAATCCTCTTCCTGTCCGCACTGTTTATCGTCCATGTCTCACTCCCATACAAGGCAACACTCCATACAAATGCCTTCAGAAAGGACTTCCTTAGGCTTAAATCAATATTCGATGTTAACAAATTTCTCTTTTTCAGGAACGCTTTTCTACCCATTACCATTCTGCATTTTATATCCTCTGTACTGCGACCATCGTTTGTTATTTTACTGCCCAAGTAACAAAACTCATCTACCTCTTTTATTACTTCGTTACCCAATCTAATTCCTTCAGCATCACCTGATTTTCTTACACTGCACTCCATTACCCTAGTTTTGCTCTTGTTAATGTTCATCTTATATGCACCTTTCAGCACATTGTCCATTCCGTTCAACTGCTCTTCCAGGTCCTTTGCTGTATCTGACAGAATTACTATGTTGTCGGCAAAACGCAATATTTTTAATTCTTCACCCTGAACTTTAATTCCTTCTCCAAATTTCTCCTTGCTTTCTTTTATAGCTTGCTCAATGTACAAATTGAATAACAATGGAGTAAGACTACAACCCTGTCTCACTCCCTTTCCAACCACTGCATCCCTTTCATGCCCTTCAACTCTGACAACCGCTGTCTGGTTTTTGTACAAGTTGTAAATAACCTTACGCTCCCTATATTTTACTCCTACTTGCTTCAGAACTTGAAAGAGCTTATTCCAATCAACATTGTCAAAAGCCTTCTCCAAATCTACAGAAGCTAGAAATGTAGGTTTGCCTTTCCTTAATCTATCTTTTAAGATAAGACGTAAAGTGAGTATTGCCTTCCGTGTTCATACATTTCTCCTGAACCCAAACTGATCTTCCCCGAGGTTGGCTTCTACCAGCTTTTCCATCCTTCTGTATATAATTTGTGTTAATATTCTGCAACCGTAACTTATTAAACTGATGGTTCTGTAGTTTTCACACCTATCTGCACCTGCTTTCTTTGGAATGGGGGTTATGACATTTTTCTTAAAGTCTGAAGGTACTTCACCTGTCTCATACATCTTACACAACAGGTGAAACAGGTTTGTCAGGGATGGTTTTCCCAGAGACTTCAGTAGCTCTGAGGGAATATCATCTATTCCAGGGGCCTTGTTTCGACTTAGATCTTTCAGGGCTCTGTCAAATTCTTCTCTCAGTACAGTATCTCCTATTTCATCTTCATCTACATCCTCTTCCCTTCCTACAATATTGTCTCAAAGTTCATTTCCTTTGTAGAGCCCCTCTATATACTCTTTCCACCTTTCAGCTTTCCCTTCTTTGCTGAGAACTGGTTTTCCATCTGAGTTCTTGATATTCATAGAGTTGCTTTTCTTGTCCCCAAATGTTTCTTTTATTTTCCTGTAGGCTGTATCTATTTTTCCCCTATTTATACATTCTTCTACATCCTTCCATTTGCCTTCTAGCCACTCCTGCTTAGCCATTTTGCACTTCCTGTCAATCTCATTTCTTAGTCGTCTGTACTCCATTTTGCCTGTTTCATTTACTGCATTTTTATATTTCCTCCTTTCATCAATTAAATTTAGTATCTCCTGTGATATCCAAGGATTTTTTGTAGGTCTTTGTCCTCTGCTACCTTCACTATTTCATCTCTCAATGCTATCCATTCCTCCTCTACTGTTTTATTTTCTCCCGTTTCTGTCAATTGTTGCCTAAAGCTCCCTCTGAAATTCTTAAGAACCTCAGGTTCCTTCAATTTATCCAGGTCCCATCTCCTTATTTTCCTACCTTTTTGTAGTTTCTTTAGTTTCAGCCTACAGTTCATAACCAACAAGTTATGGTCAGAGTCTATATCTGCCCCTGGGTATGTCTTACACTGTAAAACCTGGTTCCGAAATCTATGTCTTACCATTATAAAATCTATCTGGTATCTCCCGGTGTCTCCTGTCTCTTCCACATATACAACCTTCTTTTGTGATTCTTGAACCAGGTGTTTGTTATAACTAAATTATGTTCTGTGCAAAATTCTACCAGGCGGCTTCCTCTTTCATTCCTTTTGCCCAGACCATATTCACCTACTATCTTTCCTTCCCTTCCTTGTCCTACTACTGAATTCCAGTCTCCCATAACAATTAAGTTTTCTTCTCCCTTAATTGTCTGAATAATTTCCTTTAGCTCCTCATATATTTCTTAGATTTCCTCATCATCGGCAGAGCTAGTTGGCATATAAACCTGTACTACTGTTGTCGGTGTTGGCTTCGTATCTATCTTGACAATGATAATGCGAACACTGTGCTGTTCATAGTAGTTTACCCGCATCCCTATTTTCTTATTCATTATCAATCCTACTCCTGTGATACCCCCAATTGATTTTGTATTTATAATCCTGTACTCACCTGACCAGAAATCCTGTTCATCCTGCCACCTAACTTCACTAATCCCCACTATATCTAACTTCAACCTATCCATTTCCCTTTTTAAATTTTCTAATTTTCCTACTTGATTAAGGGATCTAACATTCCACGCTCCGATTCGTAGAATGCCAGTATTGTCTTTCCTGAGTAGTCCCCGCCCGGAGATCTGAATGGGGGACTATTTTACCTCTGGAATATTTACCCGAGAGGATGCCATCATCATATGTTCGTACAGTAGAGCTGCATGTCCTCGGGAAAGGTAACGGCTGTAGTTTCCCCTTGCTTTCAGCCGTTCGCAGTAGCTGTGTGGCAAAGCCACAGTAGCTGATGTTACAAGGCCAGCTCAGTCAATCATCCAGACTGTTGCCCCTGTAACTACTGTAAAGGCTGCTGCTCCTCTTCAGGAACCACACGTTTGTCTGGCCTCTTCACAGATACCCCTCCGTTGTGGTTGCACCTACGGTACGGCTATCTGTATCGTTGAGGCACGCAAGCCACCCCACCTCGGCAATGTCTGTGGTTTTACACAGTATATAGAGATTAAGAGAAACTTTGGAGCAATATTTCTCATTACATCTAGAAGGTACTAGAACTGCATATTCAAATTAAAGTATGCAATTAGGGTGGAACTTGGTCCTAGGACCCCTTGGTGAAGAGTCCAACACTATTTGCTACATCACATGGTTGCTGTCTTTCAGTGCTTCATTTTCAACATTGCTCCTTCCTTAGGAGAAGAGCACGAGTAACTGGTGCTGCATACTGCAGATCCTGACGACTGGTGCTCGTATTGGCTGTGCACCTCATTGAACTTATATTGATATTACCTCTTTTGTTGCCTTTTAGCTTGTTGATACGTGCTGGCACTTCTGATTTTTCCTTAGCCATGGGATCTCTGTATGGCTTCATTCACAGGGCATGGACTGTTTTGTGCCAGTGTTGCAGTCTTCAGCCTCGTAAGTAATGTTGGATAGCTGTCTTGTGACTTTGTATGGCCCAAAATAATATCTGGGTAGCTTCTCAAACAGCATAACCTTCCAATCAAGAGTGAAATTACAGACGAGGTCACCAGGTTGGAACAAAACAGGGTGATGGCTCTCTATAATTATAGATCTTCGTGCTCAATGTTTCAGTACCATGTCTTCCATGATGAATTTGGCCTCAGATGCATCAGCCGTTCTCACTGCTTTGTTAATGGCATGTTGGGTTAGATGGCAGTACAAATAAGTATCTACTTGTAGATACATGTAGAGATTTAAAATCATGAGAGTAGGTAAATTCCAACATCTCTGCTGGTAGAATT
Source organism: Locusta migratoria (assembly GCA_026315105.1). NCBI lineage: Eukaryota > Metazoa > Arthropoda > Insecta > Orthoptera > Acrididae > Locusta > Locusta migratoria. The sequence goes on from CM048744.1 coordinate 504,284,258, forward strand.
GATATAGTGACACACAGGTATGAACACTCAAAAATATTCCTGGCCAGAAAAACCTCTTGAGGATTCTATTATAATTTTTTTAAACACTAGATGACCTGCCCCCTGGTGCATCATGGAATTTCTGTAGAATGTTGAAGTGCATGGGTTTCAGAATCAGTAACCCATTTCCAAAGTGGTCAAAATTTTGTTCATGAAGTAATCCATTAATTATTTTAAATTCTTCTTTGAGATGCTGTGTTCAATTCAAAGCATTGAAAATTTGTAATAGCTTGGTATGCTCCTACTGTTCATCAGTATGGCAGTCGCTATCATTCTCTTGCTGATTTTCCACTGGATTTCTTGAAAGGCAGTCCAGATCTTGTTTTCTCCTACTCTTGAACACTACCATAATGCCATAATCTTGAAGACTTAATGCCCACCAGTCTACCTGACAAGTCGTCTTGATGGGTACTTTTAAGACCTGTTAACCAACAAATCAGATTATGATCAGTAATGTTGTAAATGGTCTGCCTTACAGATAATGTCAAAATTTAAAGACGATTCTCATAATAACAAAACACTCTTGTTCTGTAGTTCAGTAGTTTCTCTCAGCTTTCTTGAGTGTCCTGGAGGGTATATGCTACTACCTTCTCTTTTTTTTTTTTTTTGCCTAAGATATGAACCAAAACAGCAGAAATTCTATATCCATTAGTGTCTGTGTGCATCTCTGTAGAAGCTCTCTTGTCGTACTGATAAAGTACTGGATCAGTTGTTAGAGCTCTTTTTAGGATATTAAAAATCCTTTTGAGATTTGCTCAAAGTAAATTTAACAACTTTCAATAGCTCCTATCATACAGATGTCTTTAATAAAATGCTGGTAATAAGAGAGCAATCCCATGAAACTTCTCACATCACCTTCTCTGGATCAAACTTCACACCTTCATCTGATGCAGTATGTCAAAATATTCTGATTACCTTTGCTCCTAATGGACACATTTAATGAATTAAGTTTTAGACCACCTTGCTCCAGACACTTTGGAACAGTTTCTTTGTGTGTTTTCAAAAGTTTCAGAACTAAGTAACAAATACATTGTCCACTTGAGGTGGCATAAAGGATTATTCATCAACCACTGATAAGTTGCTGATGCATTACGCAAACCAAATGGCATTTCTTCAACTTTGTACAGGCTCTCTTGGGTAACAAAAGCAGTTTTCTAATGAGAAGCCCAATATCTCTGGTATGGGTCCCTGGTTGAGATAATCTTATCCCCCCCCCCTCCCCCATATCGAACAATCCAACATCTTGAAGATTTGTGGAAGAGGGTGAACATCTATTTTTGGTCACCTTATTAAATTTCTGGTAGTCAACACACAACTGAAAATTAGCATCCACCCTTATGATAACTACCTGAGGTGACAATGGTCTCAGAGATGTCTAAATGATATCATTTCTCAGGGACTGTGTTACATGACAATTACCTTTAAAGCACTGACCCCATGAGTAGCCACTTCATCCGGCACACACAGGATGCCTATCCTCGTCTCCATAGACTATCTGCTTGCTAACGTAATCTTAGAGTGACCACAGTCTATAATTACTTGGAAAGCCTTTAGAAAGTTCCATCCAAGAATGATGGCATGGCTGCATTATTCTAAAACGAGCAACTCTGATGGCTGTGTATGGTTATTTATGCAGGCACAAATAATGCACCTTCCTGTAGGCTGCACATAATTCCCATTAGCCAACTTGAGCTGAGTGTTTTTGTTGTGGACAGCATTTGGTTCTTGCAACTAGTGATATTACTTATCTGAAATAACCGAATATGATGTGCCATAGTAAACAAGAGCTCATGTTGGTTGGTAGTCACATAAATATGTGATGTAGTTCAGAATGAAACTTTCACTCTGCAGCGGAGTGTGCGCTGATATGAAACTTCCTGGCAGATTAAAATTGTGTGCCGGAACTGGGATTCGAACCTGCGACCTTTGCTTTTCTCAGGTAAGTGCTCTACCACTGAGCTACCCCGACACGACTCACGGTCCCGGCTCACAACTTTACTTCCGCCAGTACCTCGCCTCCTACTTTCCAAACTTCACAGAAGTTCTCCTGCATAACTTGCAAGACTAGCAGTCCTGGAAGAAAGGATATGGTGGAGACATGGCTTAGCCACAGCCTAAGAGATGTTTCCAGAATGAAACTTTCACTCTTGGGGTGTAACAGGTTCCTCACACCACATTGTAGGAGTATAAACCTACCTTGCCTCGGCTGTTTTACTGTTTTTGATTGAGCTGGATGGCAGGAGATTGCAGTCTGTGTTTTTTTTCTCTACCTCCTTGATTATCTCTTGAAGTATGTCAGTTTTTGCCTCAATATGCACTCCCAATGCAGTTGATCTTCTTCTCTATTGACAAATAACTTCTGCAAGATTGATTTCTTCCTCCATTGCAAGCTCCGTTATGATGTTTGGAAGTCAATGGAAGAACTTGATACATCCAATTTCATTTTGATGCACCCTCTCTATGTACTGGTACCATTTCATCTGCTGATGCAGTCACCTTTATGAGTAGTACCTGGTATGTATCTATCAATGCCTTTCAGGTGTCCTCCTCCTCCATTGTAGGATCAACTATCTTACAGAGGCCCATGATGTTTGAATGTATACTTTCGAATCTCTCCATTATGCTGTACTCCGCAGTTAAGTTATTCTTCAGATCAACATTTTTATCACTGTGTATCTCCAAAGAATTCCTGTAGTTCCTTCTGGAATACCATCCGTCTTGTCCTCCATTATTTTCATACCATTACTCGTTCCCCACCAAATAGAAATAATAGAGAATAGTCAAGTGTACAGATACACTACAGTTGTTGAATTTAGAGTTGCACTCATATCCCTTTAACAACTAGTTTGGGTCTTGACCATTATCGCCAGAGGACAGTGAAGGATATTTCAGGTGTTGACTAACTGTTATGTTAGTCATTTCCTCTTCTGCTGTCTTTCACTCAGTAGAGTATAGCTGGAACTTTGGTGTCTCACTACGTAAATGACAGTTCTGACATGGCCTGATTGGAGTGACTTTGCTGATTAGGGTGTGTATGATCCCAAGTTAGCCATACTCAGCATTTCCTCCAGAATAATGTCCCATAGTGGTCTTACAGGACATAGCTATAGTTGGAACCAGGGACAACAGCGGTAGAGTTTGTGCTCCTTCTGCACACGTACGTCATGCATACAATGATGCCAATGAGGGTTCAGTATTGCCACAAGTGCTATGTTGTGAATGCTATAACCATTGTGAGCGTATAATGTGATTGAAGTGAGTTATTTGTGGATTTTTTGTATTTGTCGCAAGTTGTCATCAATGATGGTGCTAGTATGCAAAAAGCAAGTGATATAAGCTTTCTTAAAGCGCAAAACCCACGTATATGTGTAACATAATTTTTGCTTGAAACATGCAATGCTTTCCCCATCTGTGCCTAGACACGTGACCTGCCATTGTTTGTGGATCCAACTATAGATGATTGAAGACCACTGATTTGAACTCGGCGATGATTGATTAACCCTTTCAGTTCCACATTATGAATTCAGCTTTGTAAAAATTAAAATTCAGTGTTTTCTGTATTAACACAGTGCATAAACATAAAAATATGTATTTTAAAATTTTTGATCAAACTATTGTGCTTTTTTATATGTCCTGTATTTAATGCACTACACAGACATTTGTATGGAGGAATTTTATTACTTGGACGTTATTTTGTTGATGGATAACACCGCCAGATCAGTAATGCTAGCATAATCATTGCCACAGAACAAAAGACAAGACAATTCACTGCTGAAATAAAATAACATAAACAACACTCACACTATCACTCACAGCCACATACAGGTGGCAACGTAATACAACCTCAAAGAGACAAATTATGCCTCGTAAGTGGCTACATGCTGTACCAAGTGGCAAAATGTTGCACTATAAGCATGTTGTTCATCAACAACCAAGCGACTTTACAGACTGATACACAAAATACAGTATAAATCAGCTTTTAATACATTGTTCTCCAGGAACAATACTGGGAATGAAAGGGTTAAGCATTTGTCAAAAGGTGCAAGAGTATAAAATGAACAGACTGTGACTAAAGGTTACATAGAAACATTCTTTTAAAATGTACAACCAGGGTGGGCCACAATCCCTTTACCCTTTGAATCAAAGTGCAACACTGTATCCACTACACCACACAATTGCTATCTTACGATGCTTCATTCTTATTATTACAGTATTACTTGAAGGCAAAGCAGTAGTTTTGTGTCATAGCATATGTGCAGCCTTGCCTATAGTGCCATTTATATTTTCTTTCTAGAAATTCTCTGAAATCTTGAATTGACACTATTGGGAGATCGAATATTCCCCCCACTTTCTATTTACTAACCAGCCATTTTTTTGCCTGTGCATGTCATCCAAACGTTTTTCATTGTGGCATGACACTTTCAGAAGCACTATAGCCTTCTACAATTTCATGTGACTCTAACATCCTTAAACTTAAGTATGTGAGTATAGTTAGCAGACCAAAGCACTCACCTATAGCAAATTGATGTGTGACCAATAGCTACATGTAACAGAAAACAGCATTCATCAGAGTTGGAGTTCTCTGGCTCTTCTAATAGAAAGAACAAACACTCATTCAAATTCAAATGGTTTATTGTCTTGAGACATTACTGTTGCATGAGACATTGTCAATTGCAATTTTTGCGAATTTAAATAACAGATTACATGTTCAACATACATTTTAGTTTATAATTCACATTATATCACTTACATTATTACATAAGAATTCCTGTAAGTTATAAAAAGCCTTCCTTTTTAGTCACAACTCAAGCACTCTTTTAAAATCATTATTTGGCAGTTCCTTAATAGTTTGAGGAATTTTGTTCAGAAAGGCCTTTCCTATATGTGCAAAATTGTTTTGCACCTTGGATAGTCACACAGAGAAGCAAATGCACACTACATATAAAAGAAAATGAAGTATTTAGAGAATTTAGAATGTGAAAATGACTTGCAGCAAGAGCTTAGTGCCGTCACATATTCATTGTTGTGTATTCTTAAATGTAATAAATCTCTAGGTTGTAACAGATGTTTAATTTATTGCTATAAAATTTTCTCCTTTTTTTTTGCAGAACCATAAATGATGCAGCAATGAGTCACAGCACAGTGGATTCTGCGGCAGGAGCTGCTGCTGTTCTGAGGGAGGAGTTGACATCTGCAGTCAATAGGCAGCAGCAACATCCACCTGCTTCTGATGCCTATTACCCAAGAGATGTTGATCCCCCTGCTGTAGTATGACACTATAATATATTTGCTATGTTTAGAATACATATATTTTAAATTTGAAATCTTAACTTCAGACAACATTCATTCATAACTAAATTGGAATAGATAATTTACATTTTAAATCATTCTTGTTCAGTGGAATATTTGTGGTACCTACAGATATTAGTGACAATGGCACTGCAGAAATCTGAAATTGCCAAAACTGAAAAAGGGTCTGTAAAGCCTCTATCAGATATTACAGAGAATTTGCAGCAGAGTCTTCCCCATCCCATCTTAACCATAATATACCACAGGTCATGTGAAAAAAAAATTGTTATGCATAGTGGTAGAAATAAAATGCCTGTCACATCGTTCATAAGGTGGACAGCACAGGTGAGCCAAAGAGAAAATAAATTATGTGCAATAACATCGTGTAAAATTTTTAGAATCTAGGAACATATTCTGAACTGAAATTAGATTATAGTTGGAAAGTTCTGATTGATATACTTCATTGCATTTCTGTAAGTTTTGTTTTTCAAACAGAATGACTGCTTCCATGTTACCCCACATGTATCCCAGAAACAGGGTTTATTTGAAACCCAGTTGACACTTTTGTCATATGGCTCCATGAAAACCATGGTTAAGCTAACAGGAGTATGTACAGTATCTTCGATTTTCAAAAGTTATTTGGCTCAGTATCATTTCTGATAGTTTGACTTGAAGATTTCTTGAAAAGAAGGTTGCAGCAAGTTATCTTTAATGTTCTATATTGACAAACATAAAAGGAATGTAGTATGTGCTCTCAGTGAAGTGTGTTGAGATCTTAACTGTTGATATTTTACATTAATGACTAGGCAGTCAATACGAATAATGCAGTTACATTTAAGGTATTACCTGAAAAGAGCTGCACACATATCTTTATAGATGTTGATAAGATTCAAAAATGCTACAGAGAACAGTAACTTGTTTGACATGTTCTGAAATTTAAAAATTTACATGTCACAAGATGCAGAAATTTCTCATTTCATGACAAAATGTTAAAAGGTTGTTGCTGAAATTATTCTACCCATATAAATGTTAACATTTTGTGTAGATACGAAATGAAATCATGAAATAGACTTAGTTTTAGGTAAAACAGATGGCAGATTTTGATCCATTAGTAGGCTATTACGTAAAAGCTCTGTTTAAAAGGGAGACTGCTTACTTTTAGGTTCCTTTCAAAATATGACTAATAGGGGACAATGAAAGTGTATATATAGAGAAGTGCACCGTGAATGTTCACTGGCATGTTTGACTCGTAGAAAAATATCAAGAAATGCTTAAAACCTGAAAAAGTCCTTGTATATAGATACCAAGTACTCTATGAAACCAACTTAAAAAGTACAAAAAATTAGTAATAACTGAGGAATATTGGACTTATAATTCCTCTGAGTATTGCTTCAGTAGGGTGCCATAAAGGCTAGTGCAGCCTAATTGCAATGCATGCAGGCACATTTGAGTAATCAATCTCCTCACATTCTTAATGCTGATGTAATTCAAAGAAATAGGCAGAAAAATGGAAAGTACCTTCTGCTATGCATAGCACAACTTTCTCTGAAGTATGACAGTATATGTAAATACATTCAATCAGGGCTGTCTATGAACTGCTTTTGTCTGCCTTTTTTTGTATTATCATTGTTGTTTGCAACTCTTTTTTCCTCTCTCCAATGTTTTTGAAACTGTGCTGTGTAACTTAAGATTTTAAACAACTGGCTTTGTTTTGTCTCCTGTGAAGTTCCTGACTTGGTTCCAAATCTCCCTTCCCCATGTATTCCTGTCTCCAACAAAAATGCTCATTATGCATTTTTATTTTACACTGCTCATCACAGAATGGCTGAGATTGGAACATGCGCAAAAATAACTTAAGATATTGCAAGAGAGATAAGACTAGGACAATAAAGGAAACTATTTAGAATATTGAAATTTACATTCAGACTTCATGCATTTTCATTTAGTCTGAAATAACACTTATATAAGGATCCTACTGAAATAGCTTAACATGTCTTGTGCTACCTTAAGAGAAAGGGGTGGTAATCTAGTCAAGGATCAAATTAGCTTGCCTTGTACGTACGTACACACACACACACACACACACACACACACACACACACACACACACACACACACACACACACAGAGAGAGAGAGAGAGAGAGAGAGAGAGAGAGAGAGAGAGAGAGAGAGAGATGTGATAGTCGAGAAGATTCTTGAACAGATTTCGAACAACAGCAAGACACTAAAAATAAGTAAATAAGTAATAGCTAAAGATTGACAGCAAGACACTAAAAATAAGTAATAGCTAAATATTGATATAAATGCAGTTGTAGGGAGGAGAAAGCTGGTAGTACGAGGAAGGAAGTGGTAAGAGATGAAGAAGCAGAGTGGAAGAAATAAGTAGAAAAAGTTTGGCATATAAAGCACTTCTTAGTAAGTGAAAGTTGTTCTGTATTTATACTTTCCAGGAACTGAGCGGAACAGAGACAATCATAGCAAGTCTTCTAGCAGGGGCAACAGCGGGAGCAGCTGCTAAAACAACAATAGCACCACTCGACAGGACCAAAATTAATTTTCAGGTATGATGTAGAAATGACACAATTACCATTAACCATGTGCCTTTCAGATTCTCTCCATGGAATGCCCTTACCATGCTTAACTACTACTGTTCATAGGTAGTACCAATATTGAACATGCTGCTTGGATTTCACTTTGCTTCATGTCATTGCTCAGTGTTATGTTGTTGCAGCCTTAAAAGTGATCTTGCTCCTTTTAGGATATTCTATGGCTGTTATCACTGAGTAGGCAGAACATTATTACCACAGATTATTATAGTCCTTTAATACCAATTTTACAATTGTTTTGTTGCTGAAGAATTTTTTTTTTTTTTTTAATTCTGTCATGTAAATATTGTTTTGTATGTACTAGTTCTCCTCTTTCTTGTCTTTAGCTATCTGAATATGACCTAACTAGTCGAAATGCATCATATCTGAATAAAACAAATTTTTTTGCAACCAAGACAGTCTTTTATTTAATAATTTCAACTTTATAGCGTTGCTGTACCACACAACACTAATGGAATGGGAATAATTTTAAAATTTTACTCCTAAAAGTGGTGTTAAGTCACCCACTCAACCTTCACAATATCCTTGTGTATCCCTGTGTCACTTCCACTCCAAATCCATCACCACAAGGATCTTATCCCTGTGGAAGTCTCAGATAAAAGACTTGCCCAAGCAACCCATTCAGCACTTCTTATTCAGGTTCCATCATAGGCTTATCCTTATCACCATCAGAGCTGGATCACTTTCTGAAAGCAGTAAAGTGATTTACAAAGTGTGGTGCAGTCAAGGCACAGCTTTTTACATTGGTAAGACTGCCAATCAGTTGCCCTTCACACTGACTGGCCACCATCAAACCACGACCAAGAGGAGTGTGGAACACCCTGTAGTACAGCTTGCAGCTGAGCTACAGTCTGATTAAAATTACTTGCAAGTTGGCAGTTCAAGCGCTGGAGGTGGTTTCCTCTAATTGGAACACTCGGTGTCATGCCCGAACCATTTCCCATTGCCAAACTGCTACTAGAACTGTTCAATTGAACTCCATTTCCTTATGAGGCTCTCATTCTTGATTTGCTTTGTTGCCAATTCATAGGTCTGACTTTTTATTTCACACTTCATCACTTAACAATACCCATACAAAAAACAAGATGCAGACAATGGTGTTAACAAAATATTTACTCTTGCATAGTACTAAGCACACACTACTGAATCCATGATTTAATGTTGCATATACAAGTATTATATTACATATATTGGCTTACATTAGAAGTAGCTTTGTATGATTTACGTGAAAACGAGCTTTCTGAGGCTAGAAGTGGATAACAACGTGATTGTGTACCACAGTCCTAAAGACAGATTCTCATGCTAAAGTTCTTGGGGTTGAACCCTGTTGTATGGGCACATGTGATTATTTTGATTTCTAAATCAAAATTACTTAATAAAAAAACTAAGTTGCTTTGTATAACATCTTTTTTCCCAATTGGAATCCACTTGTCATTAATAACCTGTAATTACGTGTCCAGCAGGACTGCTGACTGTTTTGTAACACAGCAGTTTGTTTAACCACTAGCCAGTGTGATGATATTTCCAGGTAGGCTAACCAATGAGAGTGAGAAATTACGGTTTGCTTTTAGCTCTGTATCTGAATTTTTTCCATTTGAGCTTGCTCATAGAGGTAAGCTAAATTCACTGCGAATGAAGAAATCAGGAGTTTTAATTCTGCTCAAGGTGGTTGAATGTTGTTTATACGAATACATAGTACATCACGTGTGTTTAGGATACAACATGGGATTAAAGCGAGTACTATAAAATAGGTCTTCTCCTGCAGTTCAGTGACTGACCATTTAAAATTAGCTTATGGCAGAGTGTTTGACATTGTCACTATTAACTCTTGGCAACCTCTTCCACCACTGACCCACATTATAAAATAATATTATAAGCATTTTTGAAGTGGCCTGTCATGTTTGTGCATCACCTACAGTCAAGCGGTAGCCAGCTGCCTATGTGGCAATGTAACACCATGTGAGAAATGTCATCTAGCAGGCAGTTTTAATCAGGCTATGTGTGTTTAGTTTTCAATGACTTCTTAACAATTTGGACCATCTGGATCCTCCCTTCCACCATCAGCTCTTCTGATCTGCACTGATGGGAGCTATCCTTAACACACATTATGTGGCCTCACGACTGTCCTACACACACACACACACACACACACACACACACACACACTCTCTTCATTCCTTTTTTTTTTTTTTTTTTTTTTTTTTTTTTTTTTTTTTTTTCTTCTCTGCTCGTCTTCCATTTACACTCCCTCCCCCACTTTCCACCTTCAGCTGCTTTCCAAGCTGCATCATATTCCCACATATCGGTAGCTGTATGCCCTGTTCATCAGTGCAGAATGTTAAATCACCACCCTCGCCCTGCATACCCCTCCCCTCCCCTCCCCACTCTGTTACAGCTGTTTGGCCATAACTAGAAAAGGGTCATGCAGGCACTAATTGTGCCCAAGTGATTCATGTACAACTTTTTCTGATGAAGATTGTGACCAAAAATTTATTTACATGACTAAGATTGTCTTTTCTACATGCCTGTTTGTGGATCAGTGATTGTCTTTGATGTATTACTGCCTATTCTCATTATGTTATTGACTTCAACAACTAGAATTCTCTAAAATTCCTCATCATTGTTGAAATAATTCCAACTAATTAATAACAACAAACAATTGTAAAATGAGATCAGACACTTAGAACCATCACATAAGAAAACTGTGGATAGTCACAGGAAACGTAAGATGCGGTTGGCAATAGACACTTTATCCCCTACTAGCTTATATGCCCAAGCTTTGCAATGGTTGTTGGAGGAGGACTTGTGTGTATCATGGCTTTTTATGGTTCCGGACCTCAGTCAGTAAAAATGGAATCCTTGTTGGATCGCTCTGTCAATAAATTCAGTTGTCTTAGCCAAGATGTCATATGTAAGTAAAAGTCATTGTCCAAAATGATGTATCTTCATAAAATTTTTGATTCAAAAAGTGAAATGTGCCAAAATAAGCAAAGAAATAGTGTTACGGATTTAGCTTTGTCTATTAAATACTTAACATGTTCAATGTTTGTTGGTATTTGCAGAGATAAGATTGCTTAATTCTATCGCAGACATTAGCTTCCTTGCTGTAGTACCCCATACTCATTATGCAGCAGCGGTGTTTATTACTACTTTGATGCCCCACAGCACCTCTATTGCTTGTTTGCTGTACTACGCAATCCAGCAATTTCTCTGAATCCACTTTTATGAAACGAAGTTGCTCCATGCAAATCTGTGAAGTAGTTTAGGAGATTAGACATTTCTAGTAGATTAACAGACAGTTACTATAAACACTTAAGATTGTGATGTATCTTATTCCCGTGATCTGATTTTGATGAAATCATACCTATATGTTGCCCCAATCTTAGCTCAAATTTCCTGTGAAAACCGCATGAAAATGACAGTTGGATTTTTTAATACGTTTGTGGAATGTGTTACAAATTGGCATATCTTCATGAATATATTGTAGCTTTCTCCATACATCAGTTATAGTCACCTTTTTAAAACATTTATTTCATGACCATTCATATCTCTGGACAATGGGCTGAGGCATGGAAGGCGGAAATATATTAAGTACCTCCTCAATGAAGTAGAAATATCACTGAAAACAATTATTATTCTTATGGTTGGCTCTCTTTGTTAGATGTGCTATTGTTGCTCCAAGCATGAGTCTTAAACTTCCATAGCGATTGTACATATACGTTAGACGGTGATATCAGTATGTAAATATATGGATTAAACACGGCGAGGATTGTATTGGTTTTATAGTCATTGCATTGAATCATATTTCATAGAACATAGCAACCAAGAAAACAATTTTCAGAAATATGGTAAATTTGAAAAGTCAAAGAGTAAGTAGTATTTTCGAAGGGTAATAATCCGATCGCTGCTCCGAATTTCACACGAATACTCGCTGCGTGATCTATTAGTTCTTTGCTGCATTACGCAGTTCTTTCCAAGCATGAAACACACCTAAAACTTCAAATTACGGTATCTTTTAATTTCCTGATCTGATTTTGATAAAGTGAAGCCTATATGTTGCCCCAGGATATTTATCTGTGTTACCCCCATGAACATTCATTTAGTACTTTTGGAAATTACTCTCTACAAATAGACACATCCGATTGCTTTGAAAGAAATGTTTAAATTATGATATCTTACTTCATTTCACAAAATAAGATCAGAAAAAGTATTTCTGTAACCGCATGAGACCCCTCACGTTTCCTGTGAAAACCCCCCTGAAAATTCATCTGTTAGTTTTGGAGATGAAAGAGAAAGATGGACATGATGGTTGTCAATGGAAAAATGTTAAATTGTTGTTCTTCTTTCTGTGATCAGATTTGTTGTCCCAAGGTAAGCTGAAGTTACCTGTGAAAACACCATGCGAATTCATGAAGTAGTTTTGGAGAAGTGGTTTCTGATAGATGAACAGACAGACGCAACAGTCTATGAAAACACTTCGTGATTCTATTTTGATAAAATCATGCTTATATCCTAAAACAATCTTCACTGTTTCCTGTGAAAACCGCATGAAAATTCATCCAGGAGTTTTGAAGAACGAAGCGAACAGAAACAGCTCTGTACTTGCAGATTTATTATTAGATTAGATATTTTGTAAAATTTTGCAGGAATATATTGATTTGTATAAGTGCTGTATGTTGGTAAAATCTGTTGTGAATAAGGTTAGTAGTAAAGAAGTAATTTAAGAGGTTAAAATGTGATGCTTGATGGTGTGGTTTTCCATGAATGTTACTCTTTACGTCCTCGTATCTCATGAACTACGTTTCATACTGTAATACAGTTTCAAATATATATTCATCTGTATATGTGTATACCATCTGTAAAATTTCCTGCAGCTACAATTTGTAGTGTACAAATTATCAATTGTAGCATCATACTGAATGCCATAGTTTTACTCCATAAACAGTGGAAAAGTAGTAAGAGAGAAACTTTTTTTCTTTCATAATTTTGCTATTGTTGCCAGTGAGGAAAAGTTTAACAAAGGTTTGAAATTATGTTTAAAGTTTGTTGCAAGTCGCTAAGTACTCTTTCTCATATAGTGTATTCATAAAGTCTCATCGAATTATGTGGCAGTTTCTTGCAACTCTTATTGTTTATGATGTTATATCTCCTGAACAATGTCATATATGGTTCGTACTCCTACAGCAATTGTTCTCAACAAAGGAATATATGTATCAAATTTGGTTGAAATCTGTCCAGTGGTTTAGGAAGAAATATGCAGCATTGTCGTTTCATGCAGCTGTTTTTCACACATCATATTGTTTATGGCATCATATCTCCTTATGTATGTGTCATAGGTGATTCTTACCCTGACAGTGATTGTAGCCTGATATTAAGGAACATGTGTACCAAGTTTGGTTGAAATCAGTCCATTAGTTTAGGAGGAGATGTGGAACATACATACGTACATACATACATACATACACACATACAGCCTATTTTAGAAGATGTAAGATGTGGAATATTTTTTGAAACATTGCTGTGGCAAGTGTCATTTTACTAATTTATGATTGCAACTAGTTTTGAAATTATGGAAACTCTTTCAAACAGGAATAAATACCAAAACTTTGTTGTGAATTTAGAGAATTACATACACAAATCCAAAAGGTAAGTAGTTAGTCATAATATTTACACTGACACTGTAATGACACTGGCACTGTAATGAAGACTCATAGAACAGAATTTCCACTGTTTTGCCCGGTGTCTTCCAAATATGTGAACTATAATTAGTCTTCCAGTAAAGTGGGTAAATACTCCAAAAGGATTAAAATAAACGCCACAAGAGCTTAATAGAGATTCAGATTAGTTTATCTATTGGCTCTGTTTGAGCTTCTTTTGTTGCTGGGCTCCAAATAATGTTCCTATAGTGGTACATCATTATTATCTGTTTCCATTATGAGTGGGCTATTTTTCTTTCAAATTTTTTAATAGGAGTATATAGGAGAAGATGCAAACTGTTCACTGTGAACCAATTGTAGGCCTGTTTAGCTATTGTGAGCTATGTCTGATATGGTTGTGTCATTGGCAAATGTTAGTTCTTCAGCTGTCCTTCAAAATCGCTGGAAAATCACTTACATGGCTTAGAAGCTGGAGGAGATGAGTACTAAACCAAGTAGGAGTGTATATGTCCCCTTTCAGTTAAGTTTTATTCTTACAATGCAGTTGGTTAGTCCATTCCTTCCCGCTTATGAAAATAACTCGAGCAATGCTAGATTGTGAAACTAAATGTTTTGGCATAAATAATTTTCTCAGCAACAGAAGTGTCAGTAACACAAGTTTGATCTCTCTTCTTTTGATTCTGTCATAGTTTTGGTTTGGAGAAAGAGAATGAATGTACATGCCTTAGAACAGCAGCTAGTTATCACTGCTATTAAAAATTTTCATAAAAAAATGTAAAATTATGGTTATTAGAACTTCAGAATGAGCAATAGGGTCATTCTTTACTTTAACAGGAATGCAGAAGGTGGACTGAAAGGTGCCTGTTTATAATAAGTGAAATTAGACAAAGCAATGAGTTAGATTCTACAAATCAAAGGACATCATCAGTGGACACTGGAGTATTAAAGTATTGGTAATATTCATCAGCAATTATGTGCCCATTTTTTGCAATTTTAGCACATTTAACCTTATTCTGAAATGAGGATATTTGGTAAATTCCTAATTTTTAATACTACCATTTACAGATCTCAGAGAGGCCATATTCAGTAAGAGAGGCTATAAACTTCTTGACACAAACTTACAAGAATGAGGGAGTGCTCAGTTTATGGCGTGGAAATTCTGCCACTATGGCTCGAATAGTGCCCTATGCCGCAATCCAATTCACTGCTCATGAACAATGGAAAAAAATACTTAAAATAGATGTCGACAAGGACAAAAAGTAAGCAAATTGTTTGCTTTTTATTTTCTAATAGATCTGTTTTTTGTAAATTTAATATATTCCGAGTGATATGTAGTCTTAAACAATTATAGAAACATCAGTCAGTGAAAGCATCCATATGATAAAAATTAAAAAACAGTCATTGTTACAGAAAGTACTGTTGAATTTGAAACACAATGATTATCTTTTACAGACCTCCACCAGTGATGCGATTGCTGGCTGGATCCCTAGCAGGTGTAACATCTCAATCCTTGACGTACCCGCTTGATCTTGCTAGAGCACGTATGGCTGTGACGCACAAGGAACAGTATCGCACTTTAAGGCAGGTATGGTAAAACATAATTTCCTAAATTTTATTTGGTAATGATGAATCAGATTCGTGTTAAATAAATTCACACCTAAGAACCTATTAGGTTAGCAAGTAAGTTATTGGTATTTGGGTGTTATTGGTTTATTTAGCAATATTATTTTTCCTTCCCACTGTTGCTATTTGAATGTCTGCCTAAGTGTACTTGCGTCTGTGTAAATGTGTGGGTGTGTGTGTATTTGTTTACACTCCTTTTTTCTCCCCAAGGTAAGTCTTTCCTGTCCCGAGATTGGAATGACTCCTTATCCACTCCCTTCAAACCCTCATCATTTCCTTTTCCCTCTCCTTCCCTTCTGCCTGACGAAGCAGCTAGGCTGCGAAAGCTTGTATGTGTGTTTGTGTGTAATTTTATTTTATTTTATTTGTTTCTATCGACGAGCCGGTCCTTTTGGTAAGTCATCTCTTTTCTATTTTTTTATTTTTGTTTATCCCACCGGGAAAGTTTCCCTCTATAATCTTAGTTTACATTGTAATTTTGAGATGTAGAAGAGCTATGGATGCAACAAAATGGAATGTGAAGTGAAGAAATTTCTGACACATTCTTCTGTTTCTGAAACTACATAAATACTCCGTAACTCGCACTGAAGTGCGTGGCAGTGTGTTCTAACTGGCATAGATTGTACCTCCGATCGTGGATGAAACAATACTCTATCGCATAGTGCGAAGGCATCCTATTTATATCTTTCAAACAATGACTGGAAATGCCTATTGTTAATTGAGTTCATTACATTAATTATAATGGAAAAGTAAAAAATTACATGCAACAGGCTATAGTGAAAGATAGCACAAGTAAATTGTACTACAAATTTCTGTTAAATTAGTAGTGTTCCATTAACATTTTAATGAAATAGGTTTATCAACAATACTTTTATAATTAATGGTAATTATACAGAACTAATGAGGGCAAAACTTTCCTAACATTACTTGTGAAACACCATAATACCTAATTTAATATTATGAGAAAAGAATTTCATTTTATCAGAAATACTAATTAGCATACTATCTGAAACATAACAATACATATCTGGTATTAATTAATATTTGTTAATTAAACAAACTTCTGCAACACCAAATAATAGAAAATAACTTCAGTTAGTTATAACAAAGAATAACAAAAGTTTTGGAAAAGAAAATGTTAATAAAACAATTACATTCATATCTATTATTATGCAACAGTGGTATTGGGAGGTTTCATAATGCAAGCAGATGGGAATAAATCCCAACATGCTGTGATACAAGAATTATTAATGATAAATGAAAAAAGTATTGAGGTGATGAAATCTTACTTGAAAATGCAGCATGTTTGCAGGTTATCAGTAAAAAGGCCAGAGACTTATCACTAGCAACAATGTGTGTATGATAAGACATAACACACTATTAAATTCAAATTAAAAATTTAATAGTCCTGAGGGACTGGAATTCAATAATAAGAAAGAAGAATTGGTGAAAGAACACACAGTGGAAAAAGACCAAGGGGATGCTTCCTGGTGTAATTTTGCAAAGAGCAAAACATGTGTGTTATGATGTGAATAATTTTAGCTAATTTAAACTGGAAATATGCAGGGAATGCAAGAAAGGAGATTCCTGTCAATTTTCAGACAGTTAGAGGTAGAGATTCTCATGGTTATGCAAAGCAGAAGATAATAAAGGCAGAGGCTTTCATAAGTTATAAAATTGCATGTGCTGGTGATTTTTGATCTACATGGGATGATGCTAACAAGCAATGTGTGTCAAAGCTACCTTGATTTCTGTATATGAAAGAAGCATTGAAAGAAAAATTCAGTTTATCAAGTATAGACTGACAGAGAGATTTTGAGAAGAATCAAATAGCTGGACAATAGGAAAAAGTAGCAGCTAAATTTAATGACTTCACCAAAAGATAATGTCAGGCATCTGGTGGAACAGCAAGTTTTGTGTACTACAGTGGCTTCCCCAATGGATAAACATAGCTGCTAACATTTATTGTTAACAACTGAAATGTCTTGCAGACACAGTCCAGGAACAATGACCGGGAAGAATGTGTGAAGTGTTACTAATCCATAATAACTCGCTTAATAAAATTCCACTAGACTGAAAAGAAATGCTGTACAGGATTTGGGCTTAGAGGCCAATATGAACTCACCTTATTTACCTGATCTTGCATCTTTAACATTTTAAGTTGAAAGGAGCTGAAACCTCTGATTTTGGTTCTCTTCAAAATTAAACAAATAAATCTGGTGTGTGGGAAATGTATACAAGGTATTTTAAGAATTCATCTGAACCATTTATTGACAAGAATTAGCAATCAACCACTGGAGGAAAGTGTCCCTTGGACAGATAATGCCGCAATAAATTTCCCCAAAAACTGAATCACAAAGCCCAGAGCACCTTTAAAGGATCCTTATAGGTTATCCAAATTATAAGGAGGCAAAACATTTCATAATCCCTATTGAATGAAACTAGCAAACAATTGTCACAGAATACATACCTATAACATCTCGTAAGGTTTTCGTGTTAACACATTGATACCCAGTGTGTTACTGATACCCACATGTAAAAATAGATGCTTGCTGAAAATATATATACATGTAATGTTCTAAAGTGGTACTCCTCTTAGAAGTTTCACATTGTTTGGGGTGTAATCTGCTTCCCTGGCAAACGGTGAAAAGGAAAGGTAGAATCGAATAACTTTACTATAAGAACAAGAGAATAGACAGCAAAGTAACTTATGTAAGACCTAAAATCTTATTTTTGTTACAGATCTTTACTTAATTTCATTTCATTTGGGCCTGCAGCATTGTGTATGTATTTTATGGACAAATTGTTAATCTAAGTAATTTAAAAATGCTGCTTTACATTATAGATTTAAAAACTATTTATTATTATAGCAATAGGCCTATTTCGGCACTGTGGCCATCATCAGGCTATCTGCCGACAAATATTCAAGGTTAAAATGAGTAAAATAAAGATACTTACAATTTTGATACATTTTTCGTTAATTATTATTCCAGACTTACATCCATATGGCATCGTGGAGGTATAATTTATTATAATAACTGCTTATAATTGCAGTAAAAATGCTCTTTAGATGGTATATATATTTTATTTTATGCTTATCAGGTATTAGTTCATTACTGCTATTCTATCAGTTTAACCATATAGCATTGCGGGAGAATATGTCACAGGTTGTTTATTACTGCATATATTGTGATCTTTATTATGTTATGGTATTATGATAAATATCTTTGTTTTACATCGATTCGAAAACACAAACATTATCTAGATAACTTTATTAAAATTTTCAAATCCAGTTAAAACAAAGATATGTATCTCAATACTAGAACATAATAAAGATCACACCCCATTATATTCAGTAATAAACAAACTGTAACCATAGAGCATCGCTGGAGCATATGTCAAACTGACAGAATAGCAGTAATGAACAAATACCAGATAAGCATAAAAGATTTACTATCCTATACTCGCAGTCTTTGCTGGAGATATCACTTTGCCACGAGGAAAAATAATCCTCTTCCTAATGATCCAGCTCCCCAAGACATCATTCAAATCGAACCCTGCCTAGAACAGTTCCGTCCTCCATCACAGCGAGACCCACCTGCTCTTCCTCAAAATCACCCTCTTCAAACCTTCCAGGAATTCCTTACTTCCAACCTTGCCTCCCAGTCCTTCCTGAGAAACCTTAATCCTACTCCCAACATTACCGCAGCTGAATCCCGAGCCATCCGTGATCTGAAGGCTGACCATTCCATCGTCATTCTCCCTGCCGACAAGGGCTCCACGACAGTGGTACTTGATCGGCGGGAGTATGTGGCAGAGGGAGTGCGTCAGCTTTCAGATAATACCACATATAAAGTTTTTCAAGGCAATCCCATTCCTGATGTCCAGGCAGAGCTTCAAGGAATCCTTAAAACCTTAGGCCCCCTACAAAACCTTTCACCTGACTCCATTAACCTCATGACTCCACCGACACCCCGCACCCCCACCTTCTACCTACTTCCGAAGATTCACAAACCCAATCATCCCGGCCGCCCCATTGTGGCCGGTTACCAAGCCCCAACAGAACGAATCTCTGCCTACATAGACCAACACCTTCAACCCATCATGTGCAGTCTCCCATCCTTCATCAAAGACACCAACCACTTCCTCGACCGCCTGAAATCCTTACCCAGCCTGTTACCTCCTGAAACCATCCTTGTAACCATCGATGCCACTTCCTTATACACTAATATCCCACATGCACAGGGCCTCGCTGCGATGGAATATTTCCTTTCACGCCGACCACCCACTTCCTTACCTAAAACCTCTTTCCTTAATACCCTAGCCAGCTTCATCCTAACCCACAACTTCTTCACTTTTGAGGGCCAGACATACCAACAACTAAAGGGAACAGCCATGGGGACCAGGATGGCCCCCTCGTACGCGAACTTATTTATGGGACGCTTAGAGGAAGCCTTCCTGGACACCCAGGCCTGTCAACCCAAAGTTTGGTATAGATTCATTGACGACATCTTCATGATCTGGACTCACAGTGAAGAAGAACTCCAGAATTTCCTCTCCAACCTCAACTCCTTTGGTCCCATCAAATTCACCTGGTCCTATTCCAAATCCCATGCCACTTTCCTCGATGTCGACCTCCATCTATCCAACAGCCAACTACACACATCCGTCCACATCAAACCTACCAATAAACAACAGTACCTGCATTATGACAGCTGCCATCCTTTCCACATCAAACGTTCCCTTCCCTACAGCTTAGGTCTTCGTGGCAAACGAGTCTGCTCCAGTCCTGAATCCCTGAACCAATACACCAATAACCTGATAACAGCCTTCACATCCCGCAGCTATCCTCCTGATCTGGTACAGAAGCAAATTGCCAGAGCCACTTCCTCATCCCCCCAAATTCAGAACCTTCAACGGAACCCCAGAAGTGCCCCTCTTGTCACCGGATACTTTCCGGGACTGGAGCGGACTCTGAATGTGGCTCTCCAGCAAGGATACGACTTCCTAAAATCCTGCCCCGAAATGAGATCCATCCTTCACGACATCCTCCCCACTCCTCCGAGAGTGTCTTTCCGCCGCCCACCTAACCTCCGTAACCTCCTAGTCCATCCCTATGAAATCCCCAAACCACCTTCCCTCCCTTCTGGCTCCTTCCCTTGTAACCGCCCCCGTTGTAAAACCTGCCCTATGCACCCTTCCACCACCACATACTCCAGTCCCGTAACCCGGAGGGTGTACACAATCAAGGGCAGAGCCACTTGTGACAGCACCCACGTGATTTACCAACTGACATGCCTGCACTGTGAAGCGTTCTATGTGGGAATGACCAGCAACAAACTGTCCATTCGCATGAATGGTCACAGGCAGACAGTGTTTGTTGGTAATGAGGATCACCCTGTGGCTAAACGCGCCTTGGTGCACGGCCAGCACATCTTGGCACAGTGTTACACCGTCCGGGTTATCTGGATACTTCCCACCGACACCAATCCTTCAGAACTCCGGAGATGGGAACTAGCCCTTCAACATATTCTCTCTTCCCGTTACCCACCTGGTCTCAACCTCCGCTAAATTTGAATTCCCACCCACCATCTTAACATCTTTGCCTTGGTTCTCTGGACAGAGCCTCTGCCTCAAGTGGCATCTCTGTCTAACTTCTAACTTCTTTGCTTTCTACAGTTCTACAGTGTGTCTGCCTAAGTGTACTTGCGTCTGTGTAAATGTGTGGGTGTGTGTGTTTTTGTTTACCTTCCTTTTTTTCCCCTAAGGTAAGTCCTTCCACTCCTGGGATTGGAATGACTCCTTTTCCACTTCCTTAAAACCCATATCCTTCCCTTTTCCTCCCCTTTTTTCCTCTTTTTCCTGAAGAAGCTGCCAGTGGTGGCGAAAGCTTGTATGTGTGTTTGTGTGTGATTTTATTTATTTTATTTGTTTCTATCGACGAGCCGGTCCTTTTGGTAAGTCATCTGTTTTCTATTTTTATACCATCTAAAGAGCATTTATACTGCAATTATATGCAGTTATGGAGGTATGATTTATTATAATGATGCCATATGGATGTAAGTCTGGAATAATATTTCACGAAAAAGTATCAAAATTGTAAGTATCTTTATTTTACTCATTTTAACCTTGAATATTTGTCGGCAGATAGGCTGATGATGGCCACAGTGCCGAAATAGGCCTATTGCTATAATAATAAAGTTTTTAACATCTGTAAAGTGAAGCAGCATTTTGGCATTACTTAGATTAAGATCTTTACTTGTTAATAATATTCAGAGTATTTTCAAACTTCCTGAATCTCACTCCAAATTTCCTTTTGTAACATCAAGAATACATCATTTAAGTATTTGTTTAATAGGTATTTGTGAAGATTTGGATTGAAGAAGGCCCAAGGACATTTTATCGGGGTTATGTGCCAACAATACTGGGAGTCATTCCATATGCTGGTGTGAGTTTCTTCACATATGATTCCTTGAAGAGGAAGTACATGGGTGAGTAAATCCATTTCCCACTCTCACACTCCCAACTTCTGAGACACACACACACACACACACACACACACACACACACACACACACACACACACACACACACACACACACACACACACATACACACAGACAGAGAGAGAGAGAGAGAGAGAGAGAGAGAGAGAGAGGGGGGGGGGGCTCTGCTTATGTCTTCATTTCATCTTGCCACATGCAGAAATACAGATTTTAACTTGATACTTGATAAAGGAGAAAATTAACAAATATATCACTGTGCCTTGTGGACAACACACAAATCTGGTATGCACACAACTTCTCCATTTGTGAATGTGGTTAAAGTGATGAATCTTGTAACTTTTTCCTCTCTAATACCAGTTTTCTACATCTGCAAACATAGATTATTTAAAGTAAACATTTTTTTCTTCTAATATGTGTCATGATTTTTCACTACATTAAGAGTTCTAATAAGCAACAAATACTGCAGCAGCAAGTAGGCTGCAAATACAGCATGATTATAATTAAACTTTCAAAATTACAAAATTCTGTTGCAACTTGATGTCATTCTGACAAGTGGTGCTTTTACAGTGTTTTGAAAATTTAACTTTTATTATAATCAGCCTGTATATAATAAGTGAACACTTGTGAAGTAATTTCTTGTTTTTACTGCTATTCAAAATATTTTTGACTAATGTAATTTATTTTTCTTAAATCTGTGGGGTAGTTTTGTAATATATTTTGGCAGTGCTAACACACCAGTATTATTGTAAACATACATATCA
Organism: Locusta migratoria; assembly: GCA_026315105.1. Taxonomy (NCBI): domain Eukaryota; kingdom Metazoa; phylum Arthropoda; class Insecta; order Orthoptera; family Acrididae; genus Locusta; species Locusta migratoria. The sequence goes on from CM048744.1 coordinate 504,306,741, forward strand.
GCAAGTGTATTTAATCATCTATCAACTGGGAGTTTCAAATTATATGAAATGTGCGCCTGTAAGGTGCCTGACTATTGTTTAATACATATGACATTCCATTACCAAGAGAGATAAATTAGTCACTCATGTTGATATTAGTTATTAATAACATTGCCGGACGCAGTGGCCGAGCGGTCTGCGCACGCCAGTCAGTCTGCACGGCCACTGCTGTTGGGGGTTTGAATGCCCCCCCCCCCCCCCTCAGGCATGGATATTTGTGTTGTCTTTAGTGTAAGGTAGTTCATAAGTAGTTTGTAAGTTTAGGGACTGATGATCCCACAGTTAAGTCCCTTAAGCTTAACAAACACATTTTTTCTAAATTAATAATATTACTGAATTTGATTTGGACTTTTACAAGCTAACACACTGAGTTAAATCTCAAGTTAATGGATTTTATTTCAATGAATCTATTTACGTACATGTTTTTGACTGATAACACTTCCTTTTTTTCATATCTGAAGATGATCAATAAATGATTGAACTAGTTTTTTAATAATATTCATAAGACAAATTGCAGACCTCAACATTGTAAAACTCTCTGCATAGCCATTCAGTGGTGCATGTAACAGCTGTGTACTTTTTGCACCATATCCTTCCTAGCTAACACAGGTAGCTGTCTCATTTCTCCCTTTCGTATTCTACTAACTCTCTCATCTCCATCCCCACACTAATTCCTACACCCATGACCTACCCCAGCTAGATTAATGTTCATGCAAGACAGAGTAATAGCTGGACACTAGTACCCATAGACCACAGCCATGTGCGTTTGAGTTATGCTAGACTGAAAGTGTCAGTTTAGGACTTCTGAAAGTGGTCTCTCTCTCTCTCTCTCTCTCTCTCTCTCTCTCTCTCTCTCTCTCTCTCTCTCTCTCTGGTAACTTAGTTTCCTAACTCGGCTTCACTAACATATTACCGTCATGTCTGGCTGCTGCAAAACTCGGAACACAGCAATCAGGAATGGCAGGTGAGGTGTGTGTGTGTGTGTGTGTGTGTGTGTGTGTGTGTGTGTGTGTGTTTGGAGGGGGGGTGTTTTTACATTCCAGACTGAGGCTCAACATCATTATGTTGTTGAATTCCAGTATGGGCTTTCCAGATAAGATTATTGTAAACATCTGTACAAATGTCTCTGGATGGGTGAACATTGAATGTACCACTTTGACTGGACTACCAAAACTGAGAACAGTGCATTTAAAAACACAAATTGGTTTATTCATATAAAATTTTTGATAGTGGAATGATTAATGCTTGTATCATTTCTCTACTTTTATAACGGACGATTCTGTAATGACAGGCACTTTCAGTGATGATGGAGAAGGGTATGTGTATTAAGTTGAAGTAAGGAAAGAAACCTGGAGCAGAAATGACAATGAAAAGCTATTTTCATGCCTTCAATTGAGGAGTACAGTGTTTATCCCAGGCATACTATTTGGGTTCCTGAAACATGTATGGTGAGGATTTGTGAACACTTGGATTAGACATTCCTCTAAAATTGGATAGGGGGAGGAAAGATCCCACCCCACTTGATTTGTTCTTCTTAGGGCATGTGAAAAGTCTTGTGTACACAACACCTGTTGAGATAGAAGAAGGGTTTCCTGCAAAGAATTATCTCGGACATTACAACAGTTATGACAGAACTTCGTGCAACATTATATACTTACATTGACACAGGGCTAAAATTTTAAACACTGTTGTAAACATATCGGCTTTTATAGTTTGCACAGGTAAATGCAGTTCATAATTTCTGTACCATAGACTAGTATTTTTCGTATCTGTAAAATAAAGTTACATGCACTGAGGAAGCTGTGACCCTTAATTTGAGTGCTGCCCAAAGGAAAGACAGAATTTGATCAGATTTTAGTATGTATCTTTTAACAATGAAAGTTCAAATGAATTGTGTGTATCAGCCACTCTTCATTTATCCCACGACATGTTTGTAGAGTTTACTCTAATCTTCATGTGGCTTTGTTAAATTTCTGATAGCTGGATGCAGTCAATTTTTTGTTTGTATTTTCATTTTACCACAGAAACACATAACTCACTTACTCGTATAATTCATGAAGATTATAAATTTTAAGTGATGGGAGAATTGTGCCTGTAAACAGAACCCTGAATTTCATCACAAATAAACATTTAAATTTAAAATTCACTCACAGTACACACATCAATACATAAACAAACCAAATATTATGATGTTAATGATATACTATTACCTCGGAGATCATTCATTTCTAGCTAACATTGTCCACCATATAAAATCTTTGTTCTTAATGGAAGCTTATTAAAAATATAACGATTAAACAAATAAATTGTATTAAAGATCACCAAAAATAATGATGTCAAAATTACATGTTTAATACCAACATATATTGTTTCTTTCTGTCCATGTTTTCTATTGTGTGTGAAAATTTCCAGTTCTTCATAAAGATTGAGTTCGTGGCTACTCTGGAACCATCTCCATCTATATTTTTGACCTTCAAACACCCTGATGGTTCAGTGTTGTTTCAAGATGATAGAGCCACCACATAGCTCCCATGCCACTTGGTAATGGTTCCAGGAACATGCAGGGGAGGTTGAAATACTGAGGTGGCCACTCTGGATCCCAGCATTGAACCCATCAAAAAGTATCTGGGGTATACAGCCTCCATGCCATGTGTCCTGCACCCTCTAACAGACAAGAATTGGCTGCCAATCTTCAAACAATATGGCGTCAGCTGCATCCATAGGAGTGCCAGGTACTTGTAGACTCTCTTCCATGATGTCTCAATGTGGTCCTCAGAGATGAGGAAGATACTAGGTGCCTGTCCCATGACTTTTGCTAAGAGAATGTACGTGGTCTAACACATTATGTATGTTGACATTGATTAGGGAAAATAGATGAGGTGTTAAATTTGATAAGCTTCACCTATTACACCAAAAAATGAAACCACTGAATTTGTCATTCTTCTTGGTGCAAGGTCATGAAGCAGTAACAGCAGCAAATACTGTTTCCATTTTATTCTCATGGTATAGATGGTAATTCTGTTATTAGCCAGGCCTAAGTAAGCTGAGCATTTAGCTAGACTCCACATGCTGCAACCTGATAAAAAGGATTGCTGTAGGTGACATGTTAATAATGGCCATATATTTTTCTTACCTGCTCACTTCACCTCATCTGATCTGGACTTTGACTTCCATTCATAGGTTTGTCTGTCATAGAAACTTCAGACATAATTTTGTTCCATATAGGGTTGTAAGATAGGTAGTTATTTGATATTAATTATGGCACTTATCATTTTTCTACCCAAATGATATAGCAAAAGGTTAGATGCACTATGAGATCAAAAGTATCTGGACACTGCCAAAAAACATAAGTTTTTTTTATATTAGGAACATTGTGCTCCCACTTACTGCCAGGTACTCCATATCAGTGACCTCAGTAGTCATTAGACATCGTGAAAGAGCAAAAGGGGGTGCTCCATGGAACTCGTGGACTTTGAATGTGGTCACGTGATTGGGTGTCACTTGTTTCAGAAGTTTGTATGTGAGATTTTTCACTCCTAAACACCCCCTATATCCACTGTTTCTGATTTGATAGTGAAGTGGAAACTTCAGGGACACATTACAGCATGAAAGTGTACATCATCTGTTGACTTACAGATGACTACTTCCAACTATTTAGGAGCATTTAAGGAATGGAATTTGCATCTTTCAATACGATTGAGCACCTTTTCATAATGCACTGCCTGTGGCAGAGTAGTTACTAAACACTAAAATCCAGGTAAGGGGTTGGCTGCACAGAGTCCTCACTTGAATCGTATAGAACACCTTTGGGATGTTTTGGAACACTGACTTTGTGCCAATTTCACTGACCTATATCAATACCTCTGTGCAGCAGTATGTGAAGAATGGGCTGCCATTCCCCAAGAAACCTTCCAGCTCCTGATTGAACATATGTCTGTAAGAGTGGAAGCTGTCATGAAGGCTAAGGATGGGCCAACACCATATTGAATTCCAGCATTACCAAGGGAGGGCAACATGGTTTTTTAGCTAGTGTCTGGATCATTCAACTCGTGATAAATTCAAAGCTCTAGTATGCCTCAGCAAACTAAAAGGCAATGAAAGCTTTAGTGTCAACGTAAGTTTCAGAAAACCCCTCGCCAAAGTGAGTCATCAGTAACTGGAGTATGCAGAAACAATGACAGAACATAAAGACCCTTTCCTCTTAAGGATGGAGCAGTGTCATACATGAAGACAAAGAACCAAATATCAATATGGTAAAATGTATAAAGTGTTCAACTTTCATGGAAGGCTCAACCATTCTGTAAATTTTAATTTTAGTATTCAGTCATGTCCCAAATATGTTCTATAGTATTAAAGTGAGGAGTCTATGCAGGCCAGTCCATTACATGGACTAACTCTGCATCTACCCAGCTGATAAATGATGTTACAAAGCAAGAAATTTAATGAAATCACAATGGAATTGCACTTAGCATAAGCAGATATCACTCCTTCCACCATAGCTAATTGTAAAGTACAGAAACATCTTAAATTGTTAGAATACATAAACCATAGTACAAAGAGTTGTCTGAAACTAAGGTTACAGGATTGATATTTCAGGAGTTAAGTGTATTATTATAGTGACTGGTTATTCTGAGACACTTATTTGGGAACTGTATAGAGTTTCAGCCACCCATCACCTCCACTTCCAGCACTAGTCAGTGACAGATCTAATGTGTGTACGGTGAGCTGTCCTGGGTATAGAGTTTCTGGGGCATGGGGAGAAAATGGACAGAAGCATTGGACTACTTACGTTTGTTTGGAGACACACAAATGAATTAAACTAGCCTTAATTCCATTTTATAAGTTTAAAACACAGCACATGGCACAGAGAACTACATTTATATGTTTCTTAGCTCTAAGTTTATTGCTCTTGTATGTTGTATACCATGCACTTTTTTTATTTGACATGCAAAGTTACTCCTCTTTTGCATTTTCTATTTCTGTGTTTTCACACTTTATGCTACTATTTTTCCTTCTCCACAGTCATCTTTGTCGCACTTCTACTTATCAAGACCAAGAAATTGCCTCTAAACATTCCATATATGGTGTGGTCATTGATTGTTGATAGCTACAGTATACACAGCAACACTGTTCTTGACTTTGTGGCTGTCAGTTTCAGATATAACTTGGTAGAACATTGTTCCCAATAGTGGTCTTTACGCAACTAAACCCGGAGACTGTTGACCATCCAAGCAGCAGGTAGCCATTTATGAACAGTGGGCATGAGAAGTCAGTGAAAACAGCAGCAGCATCAAAGTCGCTGTCAGCAAGAGCTACACCTGTTCTCAGTGGCAGCATGACAAGCCATCTGAATGCACAAGTGCTGCAGAGAGCTGACCTTTAATGGCCCCAAGGAGGGAGAATACAGCTCGCTATCAAACAATCGCACAGTACTGCACATACCAGTGCCACTTGACAGTATGTAAGCATTTTGACGACACACCAAGGAAAGCTAAGTGTGTTTTGGCAATAGGTGAAATATTTTTTGTGTTTTCAAATTTCATGCACACAAAAATGAGGAGTTTGTCTCAAAATAAAAGATTGTGTCTGTCCATGCAGGAGCAAATAAACATAATTGAAAAAGTGAAAAGAAGTGCTAGTGAATCTAAAGTGAGCATTGCGAAGCATCTCCAAATCCCATAATCTTCCTTAACTACCATACTGGCCAGTGCAATGCAAATAAGATCCAGTATTTCAAAAGGTGGGCCATGTGGTGAAGAAATGCATGTGAATTCACGATGAGAAAGATTTGATATCCTCCATGCTTTTTCTCATTGGTTACACCACTTCAAATTAAGGTGTGCAATTACTGGCCACATAGTTTGTGGGGAGACTGACAATGTGGATAATCTTGGAGTAGAATGTTCGAAAGAGCATGATCATCCAAGTATAATTGCAAAATATAGTCTAAGAGATATTTACAACACAGACTAAATAGGATATCTTTTAATCTTTAGTTGAACAAAATGTTTGCATTTAAGGGCAATCACTCCTTTGGGGGAAGAAAAGCATGCAAAGAGAGACAGTACTCCTTACCTACATCGTGTTTCATTTCAACATGACTCTCACTTTGCATTTATCATCCCCCCCCCTTTCTTTTTTTCAAAAACATATAAATGAGGTTTTACTGTACTAACTGACAGAATTTTTGTCATCTACTGACTACACAATTTTTTTATGCAGGTATCAACACTGTTCTGCCAGGATCATAAACTGGAAATTTATTGTAGCCCCACTGTTGATTTGTAGGTTGGTGAGGAATAAGTTGTTCTTTATGTTGATTGAATTATTAATGTCCCTTGTGTTTGAGTGGTTGAAATCTCAAGTTTCTGAATTCGTCATTAACATGGATCTGACCAGTTGAGCAGCACTTTACTTCTAAAGCTGTTTTATTAAAACAATAGCAATTGCGCTGATTCTTTACAGGAGTGTTGCTGAATTAAAGCAATACAGATAGGTTCTCTTTCCACTCAAAGGTTGAAGAAGATTTGGAAGGTGGCATATAATCTGGTAATTTAGGAATTGCTCACATGAGAGAGTGACAGCTGATTGCACCAAAAATTTGTGAATAATTTACTGTTGTAGTGAGAATGTCAGATGCAATGTGCAATTTTAAAGCAGTGGACAAACTCTTTCACAATAGCTGAATCATTCCACATTCAACCATTATAAAGGTAGTCATATTGAGCAAAATCTTTCACCTGGAATGTAATGGTACACAAATGCTACTCTTTGGTGGAACCTCAGATTAGTAAAAATATTCCACAGCATCATCTTAGAAATAATGTGTCACATTTGTAATGGACTTGTGAACATGTTTAATGAGTTAGAAATTAAGTATGAACAATTTGCCAGGGGTTTTACATAAGGCTTAGCTGTAGGCATTAAAAGACAATGACGTTAAAATCTGCACAAAGCTAACGTATGTACTAATGTCCTTAATAAGGATGACTTAGGTGTAGAACTACAGAGTTTGGAATACTCTGCTTTTAATTTAATATCAACCAGTGACACGACCACGGGAGGCTATAATGGGCCAGAAGTCACTCTCCCCCCAGCATCTCCCAAAGATATTTTATTTATTTAATTTTCTTTTTTCCTTTTCTTATCAGGCCGGGACCAAAAATTTAAAATAGGGAACATGTAATAAATCACAATGTAACTATAATGTGCCAAGCACAATTTAACATGACAGTGGGTCGCCAATGTGATGCCGCCACTGAGAACATGTACTGCTGTTACTGTGAGCAGTTTTAATGCTACTGAGACCAGCTTTGATGCTGCTGCTATTGTTACTGCTATGCTGAAGTTACAAGCCAATTGTTCATATGCAGCGACCTGCTGCTTAGCAGGTCAGCAGCACCACCGAGTGGAATCCTGTGAAGACAGCCAAAAATTACAGTAATAACATCAGTGGGCTTCTTATATTTCTAATAGCAAATAATAAGAAACCCATTACCATTAATAAATTCAGTAGGCCATAGGTGTCCATGGGGGGGGGGGGGGGGGGTGTCATATTGCAAACGGCGTCATTGAACTTTCTTGGGGGGGGGGGGGGGGGGGTGAGTACTTTTGGCCAGCCTGGGGCAGCTTTATAAAATAATTTTCAAAATGTGAAATAAGATATTTAATTTTAATTTTAAATGGCAAAACCATTTTTATTAGGTAATAAACTAGGAATCCGGGACCTAATATTTTGGATGTCGTCGGGAGGGAGGGGGGTGAGTCATTGGCCAAGGGGTATGCGCATCTCTGCAGGTAGTAGGCTTAATTATTTATTTATTTATTTATTTTTTAATGATGCCCCCACCCCAGAACCAAATCCTGGCTGTGCCACTGATGTCAACCTTCAAAACATTAACTCTTACAAAACTTTAAAGTAAAAAGTGTCAAAATGGACATCAACCATATCCAAATGTGACGATGACACTTCAGATTTTTTAATAATTCTTTCTTCAGTTTCATCAAGTGAAAGGAGTTTTTATAAAATGAAACTATTCAAGCACATTTTGGAAATAGGATGACACAGTGACTCTTAACAAACTTGAGTGGTGTTATTGAAGATCAGTATCAATGATCTCATATGATTCTACTTTTGTGAAAAGCAAAGCTTACAGAATTCATAGGTTATATTTTGTCTTCATATTGCTTTTGTATTTAGGTAAATATCTAAAGATTTTTATTTATTTATTTTTATACTTTAATTAGAAAATGTTAATTATATGTTACAAAATAATCTTAAGTTTCATTGTTATCTGTGTATGACTAATTAAATCATTTCCCCAATAGAAAGTTCATAACATTTATTAATTCAAAGGTAGACTGCCTATGTTGAGAAATCATGAGGTTTTAAAATTAGGGATGGTTCTTTTATTTTTTAAATTTTTTTGTCCTTAGACAATACGTAACTAACTTATACTAAGACTAGGGACCTAGGACTTTAGCACTTTGGCGAACCTCCGACGAGAGCAACTGCACAGTCTGTGACATGGAGCCTCAGGCCACACAACCATCTCCTCACAGTGGTGTGATACTCCCAGAGTTTTGGGATAGAGAGACAGTGACCACTTACTGATACTGTGAGACCCCGATAAGATTGCACAAAGCAGTGAGGAGGAAATGGAATGGACTTTTCACTAAGGGCCTCTCTTCCTTCACAAGGATGAACAAACCCCCCCCCCCCCCCCCCTCTCCTCACTTCCGCTCCTACAGCCAAGAAGACCACCACACTGGTAAAGCAATTTCATAAACATGTAATTGACCACAATCCAGATATCACTCCAAGCCACCTTCATCTTTTCCTTCACTAGGAGTATCTCAGAGGCTGACAATACACTGCAAATGAAGAAGTGAAACACTTGTTGACAAAGAGGCTGAACATGTAAGGACTGTATTTTTACCAGGAGGGTATATTCAGAATATTCCATTTAAGCAACAAGTGCCTAAACAAATGACAGTAATATTCACAATTGGCTATTTTGATTGTATAATATAAAATGTACTCAGATTCACTGCAGTGTGTCATCACCTCTTATAATTGCAGATTTTGTATTCTAATGTTATTGTGTACCAGCATCACAATTGTACACTTCTACGCTGAAGCATCCAAACAGAATAATAATTTTTACTACTAAGTAATTTTCTCCAGTTGTGCTCTAAATATATTCTTAACAAATGGTTTTGCTACGTTGGTTCTGACATTACACTGGCACTTGAGAACAATAAAGCAGGCAAGCCTTATTCCAGCTATCAAATTCCCTTCTATATTGACTTCTTGACTGCCCTACATTTGTGCAGTGCACATACCCAGTACACCCCCCCCCCTCTTACCTTTCCTTCACCTACCAAATCTGGGCTCAGGCTTTTGACAGATATAGCTGCCATACCTTTGTCAGCTAAGACTCATTCCCTACAAACATTGTGTTTGCTGTGGAGCCAAACGGTCATACTTCAGTTGGAATAAATATGCTTGGTTGTAAGGAATAAAAAGCTGCAGCATCTGGATTTTCTTTCAGCCATATGAGGTGGACTGGTCATGGCATTGTGATCTAAGAGTCCTCTCTTAACAACTGCCAAGTAAAGGACAATGTAACACAATTACTAAATTGTGATTACTTTTCCCAAATTTCTAATATTATATTGGAAGTAAACTTCTTTCTCTCCTCCCAGGCCTCAATCTAAATAATGATCTCAACATTGGTACAAATTTTCACTTATATATATATATATATATATATAAAAAATAGACGAAGATTACTCACCAGGCGAAGGAGCACAGGTGTGACAGCATCACAAATAAATAAATGAATACACACACACACACAATCGCAAGCTTTCGCAACCCAGTTGCGTCTTCAGGCAGTAGGGAAGGAGAGGGAAAAGGAAATGATGAGGGTTTTAAGGAAGGGGGTAAGGAGCCATTCCAATCCCGGGAGAGGAAAGACTTACCTTGGGGGAAAAAAAGGAGGGTAAACAAATGCACACATGCCCACACATTCACACAGACACAAGTACACCTAGGCAGACATACTGTAGAAAGCAAAGAAGTTAAGTTATAGAAGTTAAGAAGTTAGACAGAGATACCACTTGAGGCAGAGGCTCTGTCCAGAGAACTGATGCAAAGATGTTAAGAAGGTGGGTGGGAATTCAAATTTAGCGGAGGTTGAGACCAGGTGGGCAACGGGAAGAGAGAATATGCTGAAGGGCTAGTTCCCATCTCCGGAGTTCTGAAGGATTGGTGTCAGTGGGAAGTATCCAGATAACCCGGACGGTGTAGCACTGTGCCAAGATGTGCTGGCCGTGCACCAATGCGTGTTTAGCCACAGGGTGATCCTCGTTACCAACAAACACTGTCTGCCTGTGTCCATTCATGCGAATGGACAGTGTTTGTTGGTAACGAGGATCACCCTGTGGCTAAACACGCATTGGTGCACGGCCAGCACATCTTGGCACAGTGCTACACCGTCCGGGTTATCTGGATACTTCCCACTGACACCAATCCTTCAGAACTCCGGAGATGGGAACTAGCCCTTCAGCATATTCTCTCTTCCCGTTGCCCACCTGGTCTCAACCTCCGCTAAATTTGAATTCCCACCCACCTTCTTAACATCTTTGCATCAGTTCTCTGGACAGAGCCTCTGCCTCAAGTGGTATCTCTGTCTAACTTCTTAACTTCTATAACTTAACTTCTTTGCTTTCTACAGTATGTCTGCCTAGGTGTACTTGTGTCTGTGTGAATGTGTGGGCATGTGTGCATTTGTTTACCCTCCTTTTTTTCCCCCAAGGTAAGTCTTTCCTCTCCCGGGATTGGAATGGCTCCTTACCCCCTTCCTTAAAACCCTCATCATTTCCTTTTCCCTCTCCTTCCCTACTGCCTGAAGACGCAACTGGGTTGCGAAAGCTTGCGATTGTGTGTGTGTGTGTATTCATTTATTTATTTGTGATGCTGTCACACCTGTGCTCCTTCGCCTGGTGAGTAATCTTCGTCTATTTTTTATATTTTATTTTTCCTGCTAGGAATTTTTCGTCTTAATAATCGTATATATATATATATATATATATATATATATATAAAATAAAAATAGAAAACAGATGACTTACCAAAAGGACCGGCTCGTCGATAGAAACAAATAAAATCACACACATACAAGCTTTCGCCACCACTGGCAGCTTCTTCAGGAAAAAGAGGAAAAAAGGGGAGGAAAAGGGAAGGATATGGGTTTTAAGGAAGTGGAAAAGGAGTCATTCCAATCCCAGGAGTGGAAGGACTTACCTTAGGGGAAAAAAAGGAAGGTAAACAAAAACACACACACCCACACATTTACACAGACGCAAGTACACTTAGGCAGACACACTGTAGAACTGTAGAAAGCAAAGAAGTTAGAAGTTAGACAGAGATGCCACTTGAGGCAGAGGCTCTGTCCAGAGAACCAAGGCAAAGATGTTAAGATGGTGGGTGGGAATTCAAATTTAGCGGAGGTTGAGACCAGGTGGGTAACGGGAAGAGAGAATATGTTGAAGGGCTAGTTCCCATCTCCGGAGTTCTGAAGGATTGGTGTCGGTGGGAAGTATCCAGATAACCCGGACGGTGTAACACTGTGCCAAGATGTGCTGGCCGTGCACCAAGGCGTGTTTAGCCACAGGGTGATCCTCATTACCAACAAACACTGTCTGCCTGTGACCATTCATGCGAATGGACAGTTTGTTGCTGGTCATTCCCACATAGAACGCTTCACAGTGCAGGCATGTCAGTTGGTAAATCACGTGGGTGCTGTCACAAGTGGCTCTGCCCTTGATTGTGTACACCCTCCGGGTTACGGGACTGGAGTATGTGGTGGTGGAAGGGTGCATAGGGCAGGTTTTACAACGGGGGCGGTTACAAGGGTAGGAGCCAGAAGGTAGGGAAGGTGGTTTGGGGATTTCATAGGGATGGACTAGGAGGTTACGGAGGTTAGGTGGGCGGCGGAAAGACACTCTCGGAGGAGTGGGGAGGATGTCGTGAAGGATGGATCTCATTTCGGGGCAGGATTTTAGGAAGTCGTATCCTTGCTGGAGAGCCACATTCAGAGTCCGCTCCAGTCCCGGAAAGTATCCGGTGACAAGAGGGGCACTTCTGGGGTTCCGTTGAAGGTTCTGAATTTGGGGGGATGAGGAAGTGGCTCTGGCAATTTGCTTCTGTACCAGATCAGGAGGATAGCTGCGGGATGTGAAGGCTGTTATCAGGTTATTGGTGTATTGGTTCAGGGATTCAGGACTGGAGCAGACTCGTTTGCCACGAAGACCTAAGCTGTAGGGAAGGGAACTTTTGATGTGGAAAGGATGGCAGCTGTCATAATGCAGGTACTGTTGTTTATTGGTAGGTTTGATGTGGACGGATGTGTGTAGTTGGCCGTTGGATAGATGGAGGTCGACATCGAGGAAAGTGGCATGGGATTTGGAATAGGACCAGGTGAATTTGATGGGACCAAAGGAGTTGAGGTTGGAGAGGAAATTCTGGAGTTCTTCTTCACTGTGAGTCCAGATCATGAAGATGTCGTCAATGAATCTATACCAAACTTTGGGTTGACAGGCCTGGGTGTCCAGGAAGGCTTCCTCTAAGCGTCCCATAAATAAGTTCGCGTACGAGGGGGCCATCCTGGTCCCCATGGCTGTTCCCTTTAGTTGTTGGTATGTCTGGCCCTCAAAAGTGAAGAAGTTGTGGGTTAGGATGAAGCTGGCTAGGGTATTAAGGAAAGAGGTTTTAGGTAAGGAAGTGGGTGGTCGGCGTGAAAGGAAATATTCCATCGCAGCGAGGCCCTGGGCATGTGGGATATTAGTGTATAAGGAAGTGGCATCGATGGTTACAAGGATGGTTTCAGGAGGTAACAGGCTGGGTAAGGATTTCAGGCGGTCGAGGAAGTGGTTGGTGTCTTTGATGAAGGATGGGAGACTGCACATGATGGGTTGAAGGTGTTGGTCTATGTAGGCAGAGATTCGTTCTGTTGGGGCTTGGTAACCGGCCACAATGGGGCGGCCGGGATGATTGGGTTTGTGAATCTTCGGAAGTAGGTAGAAGGTGGGGGTGCGGGGTGTCGGTGGAGTCATGAGGTTAATGGAGTCAGGTGAAAGGTTTTGTAGGGGGCCTAAGGTTTTAAGGATTCCTTGAAGCTCTGCCTGGACATCAGGAATGGGATTGCCTTGAAAAACTTTATATGTGGTATTATCTGAAAGCTGACGCACTCCCTCTGCCACATACTCCCGCCGATCAAGTACCACTGTCGTGGAGCCCTTGTCGGCAGGGAGAATGACGATGGAATGGTCAGCCTTCAGATCACGGATGGCTCGGGATTCAGCTGCGGTAATGTTGGGAGTAGGATTAAGGTTTCTCAGGAAGGACTGGGAGGCAAGGTTGGAAGTAAGGAATTCCTGGAAGGTTTGAAGAGGGTGATTTTGAGAAAGAGCAGGTGGGTCTCGCTGTGACGGAGGACGGAACTGTTCTAGGCAGGGTTCGATTTGAATGATGTCTTGGGGAGCTAGATCATTAGGAAGAGGATTATTTTTCCTCGTGGCAAAGTGATATCTCCAGCAAAGACTGCGAGTATAGGATAGTAAATCTTTCACAAGGGTTGTTTGGTTGAATTTGGGAGTGGGGCTAAAGGTCAGCCCTTTGGATAGGACAGAGGTTTCAGATTGGGAGAGAGGTTTGGAGGAGAGGTTGACCACTGAATTGGGATGTTGTGGTTCCGGATTGTGTGGATTGGAATTTTGAGGTTTGGGAGGGAGAGGAGTTGGGAGTGGGAGATTGAGTAGATGGGAGAGACTGGGTTTGTGTGCAATCAGAGGAGGTTGAGGTTTACTGGAGAGGTTATTGAGGGAGAGAGTGTTGTTAGTGATTACGGATAGCAGTTTAGAAAATAATTTTACTACACTTCTGTAAATATTCCAGGATTTTCGCACCAGTTTCTTAGTAGTACTTTATTTACTTAGTGCACCATTGCTTGCAGCTGCCAATGTCTTTCCATTACATACCGTGACTTTGATTTGGAGCAATCTGCACCTTTACGAAATCAATTCCCATGCTAAACAAAGATGGCTTTTCCTTCCTTAATATAGGCTTTTTTCATGGAAATGTGTGTATTTAGCAGTGATAGGGAATGTCGCCCACATATTTGAAACTGTCCTTTCACACTGTGTTAAATGTTTGTATAACAATGGAAAGTCTAGGTTGAAATTTGACAATATAGTGAGGATAGTTTACAATTTGCAACAAAGACGCACATTGAGCTGCGACAGGCATAATAGTCATTTGTACTCGCTGAATTCTAGCGTTTGGCCATTTGCCTTCATCAGTGGGTGTGGGTGCGTGGGCTTGTCTGATTGTGTGAGTGACGTCTTTTCTGATGAAAGTTAATTACGGAAAGCTAGGAATCAGAGTGTGTGTGTGTGTGTGTGTGTGTGTGTGTGTGTGGATTGGTTTTTTTCCCCCTTGGTATAGCTCAATGTATGTTGTAAGCAAGCTCCATTGAAATGTTTATATAAGTTAAACCGTTGTAAATTCAGCCCTTTTGTCTGCCCATACAACTGTTTTCTTCTTCTTAGAAAATATCTGTCCTGATTAGGAAATTCCTATCAGTAATAAACCATTCTTTAAGTAACCATTACGTCATTAAAATCCAGGTTTCATTTGTAAATAATTAGGAATAGCAGCTGTAATTTATATATTAATTGTTATGATGGAATAAGCTAAACAAAATGTTGAAAGTTCATTAAAATATCAGTATTTTTATTCAGTAAAATTATACATATCAACACATTTTAAATTTTGTAGTAAATACAAACGGCGTCATTCCCAGTAGGTGGAGTGCATAATCTGATTACATACTTCCCTTGTAGTTTGCAAGCACCTGAAAAATTAAGTGTACACATTTACTGTTTGTACATTAGGTTAACAAAATGAAATTTTCTTAACAAATTATGTTTTGTGTCTTTAAAATGTGTTATTAAACATATAACAATTATTAATAATTCAAATAAAGGGTTCATACTTTTTTATATCTGTTGAATCCATTATAGCCACAACGTAACAAAATGTATGCATATGGTCCACAGTAGCACACACTCTCTGCAGTATCTTGTTTATGTTATGTCGAAAAATATTTGCAGCCTCAGGCTGATTTAGATCTTCAGATGCCCAAAGTGATGGTTTTTCAGCATAAGCTACTTGAAGCAGCATGAGCACCAAGCAAATAACCTGCAATCATGTCACATGTCGTATTAGATGTTACTTGTATTTATAAATGATACAATGTTATGAAGGTAGCAAGGGTAAAATGTAGTAAGTGAAAAGTTGTATACAACTTGTACAAAAACCAAATAGCAGTTATTACAGATGAAGGGCATGAAAGGGTCGCAGTGGGTTGGAAGGGAGCAAGACAGGATTGTAGTGTTTCCCCAGTGTTGTTCAATCTGTACATTGAGCAAGCTGTGGTGGAATGCAAGGAGAAATTTGGAGAGGGGTATTAAATTTCAAAGAGAAGAAATAAAAACTTTGCTGTTTGCTGATAATATAGTAATTCTGTCAGGGACAGCAAAAGATCTGGAGGAACAATTGAACGGGTGTGAGATGAACATTGAGTAAAACGAGGATAATGGAATGTAGTGTCAGAAAATCGGGCCATGCTGAAGAAATTAAGTCATAAGATAGATAGATAGATAGTAGTAGTAGTAGTAGTAGTAGTAGACAAGTTATATTATTTGGGCAGCAAAATAATTTCTCATGACTGAAATAAAGAAGATATAAAATGTAGAATGGCTATGGCAAGAAAGGCAATTCTGAAGAAGTATTGATATAAATTTTGGAAAGTGCTTTCTGAAAGCATTCGTCAGGAGTGTATCCTTGTATGAGAGTGAAATGTGGGACGATAAGGAGTTCAGAAAGAAATATGATAGCTTTTGAAATGTGGTACCACAGACAAATGATCTACCCTTCTAATCTTCATCATTTAACTAATGAGGAGGTGTTCAAAAGAATTGGGGAGAAAAGGTGTTTCTGGCATATCCTAAGAGAAGGGATAGGTTGATGGGACACATTTGAGCCATTAAGGAATCAACTTTGTGTTATAAGGAAGCATGTAGTAGAGGCAGACCAAAAGATGAATACAGTAACCATATTCAAAAGGATGTGGGTTGCCAGTCTTATTCTCAGATGAAGAGGCTTGCACAGACAGGGTAGCATGGAGAGCTGCATCAAACCAGTCTGCAGACTGAAGATGATGATGATGATGATGATGATGATGATGATGATGATGATGATGACGACATTGTTGACTTTGCTAGCTCTATGCCAGGATAAAATTAAATCAGATCATTATTTAGTTATTTGAATACTTGACAGAAATATGAATATTATGGTGGTGGTGGTGGCGGCGGCGGTGATGACGACAAAATGCGTAATTAATTTATTTCTGTGCAAATATTCTGTCAGAAAGTGTCTTAAGGTAATATGCAACAGTGGATAGAATGCGATGAAATTTACAAGGAATCGGGTTAAAAATTTAGAAAGAGAAAGTCCCCTTGAAAAACTTTTGTTGAATTCTTTATGAATGATAAAGCTTTTAAAGCATCTTTTGGATTGAAAATAGAAGTTCTTAGGACTTAAACATTTCTAAATTAATTTAAGATCCTACTGTGATGTTACATGAAGGCTGAAATTACTTGCCCTGTTGTAACATTTAAATTTGTATTAAATATGTTGAATACAAGAATATAGGCTACCAGCCATTGTACAAATATAGTTCCCATTAAAATTAAATGAGCCTTTGTGATAATGTCATGTTGAAAATTGCTGACATTACTTGTCTTCTGTTATTTTTTAATGTTAGCTTGCTATTATGTTGGCTGTCAGACTTTATTATAACAATAAATGTTGTTGTAATATTGTGGAATATACTTCAGTAACATTTTGTATACAATATTCATAACAAATGCATTGAGTTTGTTTCAGAAACATTCCCCTTCTTTGCTAAATGTAAATTCATGTTCTTGCTTCAGTAAACGACTGTTTGCTTTGAAATTTGATGACTAATTCTCATAGATACCATCTGTAGAATAAATTATATTTGGCTTTTCTTTTGTATTTGCAATTCAGTTTGATTTTATAGGTAGCTTTCTTATCATTTAATAGATCATAGTGGTTCTTTTAAACTTTTCTCTCTAGCACAAAATACATTTATCTGATAAATGTACCAAAAAGTATTGGAATTTTATCTGTAAGTTCTATCCAGTTTCTGCACAACAACATGAGAAAAATTACTGAAAAAAAGCTTTCAAATCCTTCTTTATATATTTTTTTCAATTAGAGAAATATTTCATCAGAACAAACGTAGTAATATTCTGTCTTTTAGTCCAATACCTTTATGCATTGAATAGGAAAAAATTAGGGGAGATATGAAACCTTTTCAAATAGTCTGTTTGATGGCTTAGTTAACATACTAAAAGTCCCAGAATCTCCGGTCTGTGGAATCACGGTTATGATGTCATCAGTATGACTGACCTAAGAATTTGTGCTGTAATTTTTGAACTGCTATAAATTTGCACAGAATTAACATAAAAAGGTTCTTTTTGCACCAAATTATAGAGTATGGGGTAGAAAATTTTTTATGAAGCAGTCTATCACTTATATAAAACATTCCTTCGGAGTTATAGTAATGGAAATAGATACATTATCATTTTTCAAACACATTTTGGAGTTTCTCGGTGAATAACTAGGTAATTATGGAACAAATTGACGATTTCTTTTCATTAATTGTGTAGCACATTTTTAGAGCTTTAAAATAATGCCAATATGTTTTTCCTACCATTCATAATAAGGGAGTTATCTGAATTTGTTTACCGAAAGGTGTCACTGTTCACTAGTCACACTCACATTCTGTAATACAATTTTCCAACACTTTCTCAAGAGCAGCTTATGCTTCCCTAGAATAGTGACATAAAGTGAGTGTGTAGCCATGGTGTGGCCACTTCCTTGGTCCGACCACCCATCACATTGATCAAACTACCTCTGCAAACCAGCAAGCATTACATATTGCCACATTAGACAATGTTCGAACTATTGAAGATTTTCCAAACATGCTCAAGATATTCACGTCAATAGAGAAGTAACAAATTTTATAGTCTTAGATATCAGCATTTCCTAAAAGCTGTGGCAGCTTGTCCATCTCATCTCAGATAGATCTTTTCAACTTCCTCCAACATCTCCGTTAGCAAGAGTATTCAAAATGTGTTTATCTTCAGGTGCAGCAGTGGAAGAGCAAAGAGTTGTTACACACTTCATGTCATTGGGTCTCTAAAAATTGTTCTCTTCAGCCACTTTTAACTCTAGAACCTCCTGCCCCTGACTTCATCTTAAAGTTAACATCTTGCAAGTGTGAATCTGGATGTGAACAAAATTGTCGTTGTTGTAGTGTTGGTTTATAGTGTTCTGTTTTGTGTGGTTATTCCAATGAAAGTGGGTGTAGCAACTGCAATATTTCTCTTTTTGATGTGAATGCAGGAGTGTGATGAGACAGATGATTCAGTTGTTGAAGATGTGAGTCATATTTTTAACAGGAAATTTATGAAGACATTCAGCTACTTATATTGTAATAATTTTATTCCCATGTGGCACTCCGTATTGGCATTCAGAGTGCAATCTGTTCATTTTTTTTTGCACATATGTGTTAATTATTGCTGGTCAGAGTGCACCTTTATTAGTTAATTCAATGACAAAATAATATTGTTAGTAATGGTTCCTTTTTGACAAAATAATTTACATCTCACCTTTAACCAGGCAGTAAAGCTGGTAAATACAAACAGCTATATGTATATATAAATGAATGAATCCCTGTCATTCAGGTAAATTTTTAATACAAATCAATGCTTGTATATTTAGAAATATAATATTTATTTTTGTAAAAATAAATGCTGAAATGTGTGCAATGTTTATAGGAACTGTTCATTTTACTATCTTTTGAGAATATTCACATGTACTTGCAAGTCTTGAACAAGGTTTTAAGAAATATCTCCTTACTATTCTAATGTGCAGACTGACTAGTGAATAATTACACCTTACAGTAAATAATTTCAGTTAACTCCCTTATTATTAATGATAGGAAAAAAGACTACTATTGCTTTAAATCTCTAAGAATGTTTTACATAATTAATGGGAAAAAATCATAATTTCATATCATAATCACAGATTTATTAATAATAAAGTTAAAAAAAACCCTTGAAAAATGATTTTTTTTCCAGTTTTTGTTAGTATAACTCGGAGGAAATGTTATATATATATACATACACATATTGCTATATAAACATTTCTCAGCTCTTCCTCTGCAATGTGGTGCAAAAAGGACCATTTTATGTCAATCCTGTGAGAATTAATAATCGTTGTAAGATTACTCTACAGTTTCTTTGGCCGCCATATTGATGTCATAACTGCAATTCCACAGCCTGGATCTTCGGGACTTTTAGTATGTTAACTAGGCCATCAAACTGAAACTATTGCAAAAGGTTTCATCTCTCCTCTAATTTTTTCCTATTCAGGCCTTTTTCTTACAAAAAGGTACTATTTTGCAGTATTCAAGAAATTGAGCCCTTGTAATAAAAGAACATCAGAAAATAATTGTTAGTAGCATTTTGTTAATGCCAATATTATACACATGCTTGTGGTAATTACTTTTTGCTCCCTGTTGATTGTATTTCAAAACACGAGTCCCGTTTTCAAAAATACAGCTGAAAAATACAAATGAAATTTTTTTTTTTTTTGGGGGGGGGGGGTAGTTAGAGCTCTCTTTGTAAAAAGTCATAAGAAACAGTCCTAAAAAAAAAAAAACAGTTTTAAAAAGTTTTAAAAAATTGCAAAGAAAAACACTAAACTAGGTGGCAGCATGGTATTGGTAACTTTAATTGCATCATGTTTATGACTATTTTTCATCCCTGAATGATGCATTCCATATTTTCTTTAATGGAAATATAAACAGTGGTTATTGCACCTGCCCGAGTTTTACCAAATGTGCTTTCCATTTAGACAAAAAAATTATTTATTAACAAAATATTATGAGGAAAAAAGTTTCACTAATAACCCAATCTTTCATAGTTATATCTAAAATACACAGCCATAAAATAGTAACCTGCCTAACCAGGGTTAATAAAGTAATTTGAAAAACAAATAGAAATTCTCTACTTGAAACACAATAATGAATAACTAAATGCACATGCATGTTGTACTTCCTACCTGGACATGACTGACTTTCATAGTGAGAGTTGTGCGTGGAGTAACTGCTGGAAGTAATAGCTGATCTTGGCAGTGGATGCCCCTATATTTATATATGCATTCCATGATTTTGTGTGTGTGTGTGTGTGTGTGTGTGTGTGTGTGTGTGTGTGTGTGTGTGTGTGTGTGTGTGTGGTCATACCTCTGAAAAAGAGATATCGAAATGATGAAAATCGCCTGTGTGGGAAATAGCAGGTGTTATTGGAGATAACATTTGGAAGAAAGATCCTTTAAAGATAAATTCGTTTGTCAGTATAATGAACATATCTAAAGCTCCATTAATAAAGATTTTTTCATTTTTTGTGAATATAACTTTAAATACAGACTCTTGTATTTATTTATTAATTATTATTATTATTTTAGGAAGAGCTGATAATGAAGAATTCATGTGAATATACTAAGGGAACGTTTCATGAAACTGCCATGAAAAAAATACTGATTTACTTCTCCACCCAAGTTCCCCTCCTCTCCATTCCCACGCCTTGTCAATGAACTAAATGTGTGCTCTGCCTACCACAGCCTCCCACTGTGTGCAGTCGTCCTTTCAAAAGAGAAAGCACATTTCATAAATTCGAACTATCTCCACATCTTGAGTAATTTTCTGTACTAGTATACTTTTAATTACTGAAAAACTATCTAACAATGACTGTTTATTACACTATAGCAATTACAATGATGAGAAATTTAGCAACAATCTGAGCACGCAACATGAAATGTAGTAGAGTGGGGGACATATGATAACAATATTGATACTAAATCATGTAAGATCAATACTTACATTTTGTATTGTATCCATTTGTTAAAACTTACAACCTTATGTAAGAGTGCATTCATGATTGATTACACTCGAAATAACTCTTGTTTTGAGTAATTCAGTTGTAATAGTAATTAACTATTCAATTTCAATACATATAACTATTTACATTGTGTAAACTAACTCAAGCATTTAGATTTCATGAGCTTCCAAACTAAAAACCTGCAGTTATGTTAAAAAAAAACACTGCACAAAATTGTTGAAAACATTTCATATAATTTTCTGTGATGTCATTGTAATTCATGATTTTACACTTCACTAATAAAATTAACTTTGTATATTTAAGCATCATAGCAATAGTAAAGGTAGAAAGTTAATTTCAATGAAAACATTCCCTTAAAACAGTACCACAATCGATTTTAGATATGCAGAATTCATGAAACTTGGATTGTAATTTGGAAAAAAAGAGAATAATTTATGCATTATTGCAAATCTAAGTCTTGTGGCTGAAACAACATCGGGTCACTCTTCCCCTAACTTTTGTAAATCTTAGACTTTGTTCTTTAGCTGTATGAATTTATCAAAGAAAATACCTCATCTGTATTTATTAAAAATATATTGAGGACTCAATGTAAAGACAATTGCTGCACCACAGGTTGGCATGTTGAAAAGACAATCACATTGACACATCTTAAATTTTCAGCCAAAACATTCATTAGATAACCATTCAGGTACAACTGCTAAAGGCTGTGGCTTAACAATCATCTTTATGGTGTGTTGCACCCTATACTCACTAAACTAAGAAATACTCACTTGGACTTCCCATTGTTAATTTGTTGATCTTGAAAATAATGGTGAACCTAAGGACAACAAGATTTCTGCAGTATTGAGATCATACCTATATTAATAATATTTTTACTTTTGCATGTATGTGATTTGCTGCCAGTTTGAACATTTTACCACATTCCTAAGATAGAATGGTGAAATAAAGGAGAAAAAAGAAAGAAAAGAAAAGGAAGAAAGAAGAATTAAAATTCATATCCATGGAACATGTTCTGTCAGTGGGATATAATGAGTAACGTAGATATTAATGTAGGCAAGTAAAGTGTATATACATTTGTTTTGTGCCAATTTATTAATGTTCAGGTGGCATGTAAAGCAATCAATGTGGCGGAGAACAGGGTACACTGAACCTCGTAAGGAAAAGGGAAGAGTTACTTTAAGAGAAAAAAGGTTCACGGAAGCAGACATTGGCAGCAGGTGCAGCAACTAGCCCCTTGATGAAACCATATACTGAGGGGGAAATAAGTCAGCTAGATCTGCACAACAATGATTTACTAGCTGTAGTAATTGAAAAGCATTCTATGTGTAGAATATGACTGTGCACCCTTTTCTCATACTAGTTACAATTTGATTAAAATTTCATGGTTGTTGGTCTAACTACTGAATCAATTGTTTGCATAGAATGTAATTCAGTTTAGAATACAAATATTTTCATGAGTTGCAACATAATTACAGTAAGATCCTCAGGTAGTCCAGGAATTAGTTCTCTACATTATTAATAAGCTATACTGGAACATGGACCTCCAGTTATCTGATGGATTCCAGAAGGAAGACCAACTTCATTTTTACTTATTCACGTGATTATTGACTGATTTTTAAAAATTTTGAAATGCTGTCATATTCTACTCATTTAAAAGTATAATCATATGTTTAATGTACAAGGTCTGTACAGAAATTCTGCAACTTTTTCAATAGTTATCTTTTGATTATTGTTGCATGGTCTCCTTTGAAATAATATATTCCACAATGGATACATCCCTCCCAATGCCATTTCCACTTCCAGAATCAGTCTTAGTACACCTCTCAAGTGGTGGAACACAAGAAGCACCATCTGTGAATTTTCGTTTTTCTAGTCTATTGTTGCAAATCTTAGTCCCTTCAACAGTTTTCAACTTGAAAAAATTAAAAGTAAGTCTGCAGGGATCAGGTCTGAAGAGTATGAAGGATGAGGCAGCACAGTGATTTCATTTTTTGTGCCTTATTGTGGTCTTGACTCGTGAGCCATTGGATGAACTTGGCAGCAAAAAGCATCATTGCAAAATGCTGTCGGGATTACAACTAAAATTTTACATTCTTCTGGAATCTGTCAGTTTCTTTGATTAATATGCATAGTTTCCTTGACATTCTTGGCATGAGGGACACCAGTAGATGTCAAATAGTCTCCTGAATGAGGGTGAAAGTTCCATCCTGCCATTTTTAAACTATGTAAAACATTTGTAACACTGAGTATGGCTTAAGCACTCTTCACCACAGGCTTACTGCATTATTTTCTGTAAAGGTTTTTTTGAGTTTCATATGAAATTTAATTCAGACATGTTGCTCCTCCAACCCTTTCATCTGGAAATTTACAAGCTTTGCAACACAATGTTCTACTCGATACAGCACTGAACAATAACGAACAGACATACAATAATGCAACTATTGGTAGTTACACATTCAACACAGGTACCTGCAGGGATGCCAGCCACATTTCACTTAACACTCCATTGGTTTGAAATTATGAATGTTCTGGACATTTTTGAACAGATCTCATAGTAAGACAAATGTTACAATTAAAATCTGTTTTGTAATGAAGATGACACAAGGCCAACTTTGTTCACCATTACTTAAAAATAACAGCTACTTCTGAAAATAACAGCATATGATTTCAAACTTAATGAAATTTTTTGCCCCTGACACTCCCTACAAAACAATGAGAAGAAAATTTTTCTCACTTACTACATCCTCACTGTTCATGCAGTCAAATTTATGCATCTAACAAGAAATTTAAATTTACTATTTTTAATCACTAACACTATTTGCAACACACTTTCCACAGAGAATCTACCTTTATCACCCAATGAACCTGCAAAATTATGTCACTATATGGCAAATATTTCAGTAGATGAGGTGTAATACACTTCAACATGTCAAAAACTATCTTCTACATAATTGGCAAACAACAATCTTTTAGCATGAAGTTTGACATTGTAATTTATTACTTCTTTATATTTTGGAGACATTATCCACATATATTACCAAATATACCTGCAATATTATCATCCTGCAACACAAATTTCAGGGAATATGTTGTGATTTTCAGCCCAAAGACTGCTTTAATGCAACTCTTCGTGCAACCCTATCCTCAACAAGGTTCTTCATCTTTGGTTAATAAAGGGACCTACATTCTTTTCAATCTGCATATTTTTTTTCATATCTCTCTCTCTCTCTCTCTCTCTCTCTCTCTCTCTCTCTCTCTCTCTCTCTCTCTCTCTCTGACTGTAATTTTTAGCACTACATATCCCTCCAATGCTAAATTTATGGTTCTTTCATGTCTCTTAATATGTCCTACCAGTTGTACCTTCTTTTAGTCAAAATGTGGCAGAAATTTCTTTTCTTGCCAATTCTGTTCAGTGCCACCTCATTAGTTATGCAATATACTCATCTCGTATTCAGCAAACTCCTGTAGCACCATATTTCAGAAGCTTGTATCATCTTTTTGTGTGAACTCGTTTTTCTTCACTTCCACCCCTATAAAGGCTATACTCAAGGCAAATGCCTTCATAAAAATACTACCTTACTTTTAAATGTTTATTTGATGTTATCAAATTTCTCTTCTTTAGAAATACTGTTCTTCCCACAGTTGTTCTACATTTTATATCTTCTCTACTTCGGTCATCATAAGTTACTTTACTAACCAAATAACAAAACTCATCCAAAATTTGTATTGACTCATTTTATAAACTAATTCCTACAACAGCATCTGAATTTCTTACACCATATTGCATTACCCTCGTTAATGTTCATCTTAAATCTTCCTTTCAAGACACTGTACACTCTGTTCATTCAATCCTCCAGGTCCTTTTGTCTCTGACAACTACAATGCCATCAGAAAACCTCTAAGTTTCTATCTCTCCTCCCTGAACTCTAATTCCAATTCCAAATTTCTCCTTGATTTCCTTCACAGCTTGTTCAATGAAGAGACTGAATAACAATGGAGGGGAAGGTTACAAACCATCTTACTCCCTTCCAAACACTGTCTCCCTTTGATGCATTTCAACCCTTATAACTGCTGTCTTTTTGTAAGGGTTGCATATAATTCCCTAGATTTTTGCCTTACTACCTTCTGAATTTGAGTGTGTATTCCAGTCAACATTGTCAAAAGCTTTCTCCACAGCTAAGGACATAGTTTCGCCTTTCTTTAACCTATTTTCTAAAATAAGTCAAAAGGTGAGTATTGTGTGACATGTTCTAAATTCTAAATCCAAACTGATCTTTGCTATGGTCAAATTCTACCATTTATCCCATTCATATGTAAATAATTTGTGCTAAAATTATGCAACCATGACTTATTAAACTGATGGTTCTGAAATTTTAAAACCTGTCTGCACTTGCTTTCATTGGAATTAGATTTTCTTGAAGTCTGGGGGGTATTTCCTCTGTCTCATACACCATGCTCAGAAGGTGAAACTTATTTATTTATTTATTTTATTTACTGTATGCCAACAGCAAACATTTAGTAGCACATACAGTGTGGTCTTACTTGTATATTTGCTTATGCATTTACAGTTTAAGTAAACTGTAGGCATACATTTAATACATATGTTTAAGCTCTAAAACTTACTAATTTAATAATAATAGCAAGATTAATTACAACTCAGTTAAATCAGATACGTTTAATTATAGTAGAATATTTAGTTATTGGAACCATCTAACAGGATAGGGAGTAGCATTTATGAAATTGCTAAATGGTCCAGGATACTTCCTCGGAGAACAGTCTCTGACAATGTTTTGAGAAGTTTGTTGTTCTTCCCCAGAATCCCAGATTGGAGAGCGCAGAGTCCTCACTTTTGCATCATGGCATTGCACCTCTTGTAGCCAGTTCTTATTCTGTTCAGTCTTTTCCACTACTTCTCTCCAGATGAAATCATGGTAGCCCGGCAGTTAGATCTTGGACACCCTGATATGTTACTGTTTTGGCATTCTTTCTCTTACACCACTCTTCTTTAATGTTGAACGTGTTTCTTCCATTATGCGACAGTGGAGTGTGGGATTTTAAGCAGTCTGGAGGAGGATCATCTAAGACTATGAATTGAGGAGTCTTATGGGCACTGTCTTATGGTCACTGTGTTGGCCACAATAAAATTTCTTCGGCTGCTTGGTGTTATAGTTGATTATGTTTGGTGTAAAAGACGTTCATCAACCAAAGAAATTGATGAAAGTTGTGGCGAGAGGCTGGGAATGGGGAAGGGGGTTGGGTTGTGAAAATTTATTGACTTTTTTGTTTCTTTTTAGTTTCTATTGGTGTTGGTGGTAATTGAGGATGTTTTCGTAAGGTTCAGATCACTGTAAAGGAGATTTTCAGCAGCATTTCTGTAAGCGTGTATAGGTTAACAATATAACATATTGCATGTAGATGATGATGTTGTGTAGCTATTGTTTTTGGTAAAGCCAACAAATGTGAGTAGCTATAAATTGGTTGTGGTGACAGACTGATATATAGCATAGCTTGAGAACTAGGTTAGGTTGGGAGGCAACAGTTCAATTGTGAGTTGTGGAAGCCAATCGGAGTAAAACTACAAAAAGTGGTTGTGATGAAGAAGATTGTATCAGACTGGAACATTTTGAATGACTGAAGTGTTTGATAACATTCCCTTGTTGTTTGTTGCTTGGGGGGGGGGGGGGGGAGGAGGAGCTTCATTTGAAACTTACAGTTGCAGTGGAATGTGTATGATAATGAGTTCAGATATAAAAAGAAAATGGAAGCTTTGGAAATGTGTTGCTACAGGTGATTGATGAAGATTAGATGGGTAACTAATGAGGAGGTGCTCAACAGAATTGGAGAAAGTAGTAGTTTTGGCATATCCTGACTAACAGAAGGGATAGGTTGGTAGGACACATTCAGAGACATCAAAGAATCGTCAACTTAGCATTAGAAGGAAGTGTGTGGGGTAAAAATCCTAGAGGTAGATTGAGGAACGAATACAGTAAGCAGATTCAAAAGGATGCAAGCTGTATTCTCAGATGAAGAGGCTTGCACAGGACAGGGTAACATGGAGAGCTGCA
Source organism: Locusta migratoria (assembly GCA_026315105.1). Lineage (NCBI taxonomy): Eukaryota > Metazoa > Arthropoda > Insecta > Orthoptera > Acrididae > Locusta > Locusta migratoria. The sequence continues at coordinate 504,333,971 of CM048744.1, forward strand.
TCAATCCAGTGTGTGGACTGAAGAAGACGACGACGACAACCCATCTGTTGTTGTTAAAGTATTCAATACCATTTTAATGTTAATGGAATTTGAGCAGAGGTTGATTGATATATTCTTCTTGATTTTAGGTGTACTAGAGGTTAATTGAAGTAAATGATATTGTTTTATTTTACTGGGTTTGTGCAGGTTTGTTGATTGGACTTGCTGTTTTCATTTGAGGTGTTTTATAGCTCCACTGAACTATTCTGGTTATAGTTTGTTGGTAATTTCCGGTTTTTAATTTGCGTATTCTGTGTGTTTCTTAATTATATTTTTGTGTTTTTTCTGTTAGCGTTGTCATTTTTTTACCACTTAGAATGTCCCAGCCCAAAATCTCCATATTCCCGCACTTGTTCCTTAGTGTCGTTATGTTGGTTATACATTAAATGTCGTATATTTATGTGTCTGTCTGCCAGTGTTCTCCATGATTGTTTTTGTCATCATATTGGCTGCACGTATAAAAGTCATTGCTACCATTTTGATGATGTAACATGAGAAAGCAAACAGGTGAAATCACACCCTTTAGTTATAACCAGATCAGACAATAGTGAGAACTCAATGCCCTCTGATGTGTCACAACTGCACCCGCAGCAAGGTGCCTTAGAGTGTACAGGAACCATATATTTGTCACATCTTGTCACAAGTACTCTTGTGGTATACCTACAGTGTAGCATTCTGTATCAAGGCAAACATGCCAACCCCACCTCAGTAATATCTGTGATTCATGGGGGTGGGTTCAGAAGATATGACGCAATAAAATAACGAGATGGTTGAAAAAGTAGTTGTTGCTTAATATGTAAGAGCAAATTTCCCCACATTCATCCAGTGTTTAATAATGACAGGTCTTAGTAATTTCCAAAAAGTTTTAAGCTTTCCAATGAATGTCAAACACAATTTCAAACCATATTCAAACTTTTTCTCTCCAGATTGGTTTTCAACAATATAACAACAATAATTTACAACACACCTTGAAGACGTAATGATGAGCTGTGACAGGCACATAAAAAAGACACACAAATAACACTTAAGTTATCATTGCCTTCTTCAGAATAAAGAACATTTACACAGTCAAACAACCATCATCTCCGGCTGCCGCACTTAGATTCTCACAATGTGGTAAGGGAATAGGGAGGGAGGGAGGGGGAGGAGGAGGAAGCATAGGAAGGTTGTCATGGTGGTCGATAAGGATACAGTACAGCCTTATGGAGCATGTACGGATTAGATGGGTGGAATGAGATGAAGCTTATGAATGGAGTGGGGAGACAAATGAAACAAATAACTCGTGGATTACATAACAATAACAAAACATGCTTGTGTGCTCACACACGGGGGGGGGGGGGGGTATGGGTTAGAGAGAGAGAGAGATATTTGTTATCCTTGAATAGTTTCTTTTGTTTTCCTCCCCTCACCAACTTCCCCGCTCCATTCCCAAGCTACAGCTCATTCCACCAATCTAATACATAATTGCTCCTTAAGGCTGTCCTGTATCCATCCCCACAACCATGACACAACCTTCCTATCTCCTCCCCCTCCCCTACCCTGTTCACTCACCAGAGTGTAAGATTCAAAGTGTGGCAGCTGGAGATGACAGTTGTGTGATTGTGTGAATGTACTTTATTCTGAAGGAGGCCTTGGATGATAGCTGAAGTGTTGTATGTGTGTGTCTGTTACATGCCTGTCACACCTTCTTCATACGTCTTTGTGGTGAGTTGTAAACTGTCCCTTTTCTCAATAATGTATTTAATGTCAAATATTTAACTTATTAACACATTTGTACGGTAGTCAGCCGTTCAGTGCATAGAATTTTAATTCTTTATGTAATTAAAGGTTTTTTAAATTCTTAATTCATTCACAGTCACAAATGTTTTAGAATTTGGTTATTATTTTTGGGATCAATGATCCCCTTCAGACCTGAGTAAATGCAGTGTACTACACAGTTAAGTATATATGAAGTGGTTGTTGTTGGGTCATTCAGTACAAAGAATGGTTTGATGCAGCTCTCTAGGCTATACTGTAAAAGTATCTACAGTTCTGAATAACAACCGCAACCAACATTCATTTGAACCGGCTCGTCTCTTTGATTTTTACCTCTCACAGTTTACTCCAAAACTAAACCAAGAAGTCTTTGAGGGTTCTGAATGTGTTCTATCAACCAGTGCCTTCTTTTATTCAAGATTTGCCACAGTTTTCTCCCCAGTTCTGTTCAGCTCTCCATCATTGATTATGTGGTCTAAATCTACATCCATATTATATCACAAGCCACCTCGCAGTGTGTGTTGAGGGTGCTTTGTATACTATTGTCACTTCTTTCTCCTATTCCAGTCGCATACAGTTCACAGAAGAAATAATTGCTTTAGGCGTCACTATGGCCTCTAATCTCTCCAATTTTATCCCTGTTGTCTTTTTGTGAGATATACGTAGGAAGAAACAATATATTGCTCAACTTCTCAATAAATGTGTGCTTTGAAGAGCATTCAAAGTTGTTCAGAAGCCTGTGCAGAACATCTCTCTTGCAGCATCTGCCACTTGAGCTAATTATCTCTGTGCCACGTTTGTCCTTACTAAATAGAATAGGCCCAAGGTCTTCTATAAACTCTTCTTGGTATTAACCCCACACTGATGAGCAATACTCAAGTACTGCCCACATTAGTGTTCTGTAAACATTCACCATATCCTCTTCAGCACTCACATGTAGTACAACATTTAAAAAGCTTCAATTTTTATCTTGGCTGAACTGTTTGTAGCCCATGAATTATTTCCAAGCAAGACTACATTCAAGGTCAAATGCCTCCAATAAAGACTGGCTAACACTTAAATCTATATTCAGTGTGTGTGTGTGTGTGTGTGTGTGTGTGTGTGTGTGTGTGTGTGTGTGTGATTTGTAATCTGAGTGGATTTATAGTAAAATAAACATCGTTATACACAGCATTGATTTGTTATAGACACACAATAATGTAAAGAATTTATGTAATGCACAGTGCTTTTTTAATGCCATTACTTCATTTAATGTGCGTGTCATTGTCACATTGTAAAAAATCATGCTTACACCAATTTTTATTTTTAGATTATACGGGTAGCTCCAGTCCTAATGCCATAGCAAACTTGTTGTTTGGTGGAGTTGCTGGAATGCTGGGTCAGTCATCGTCATATCCACTTGACATTGTTCGGAGAAGAATGCAGACATCTGCATTAACTAATCCCCAGTACCAAACAATTGTGGGAACTCTCCAAAAGATATACAGGTGACAACACAACTATATAAATACACACTTTAAATATTACATAATAAGATTTCATTCATTCTGAGTATTGTTGTGTGCCATATATTTCATTAATCTGAAAATTTTTGTTCGTTTTCTGCATAAACGCAAAGATCAGATGGTTTACTGACTTTGGAGCAAACAATATATAAATTCTCCTTAAGAGAAATTACTTAGGCATAATGTAGATAACAACAGCTTATCTCCCCCCCTCCTCCCCCATCTTTTCCTCCCAATTTACTAGTCTACCTACCTTCTCCTCCTCCTCCCTCTAACCATCCTTATATCTTGTCCCTCCCCTCCTTCCCTTCATTGTGGAAAACACTTCTCTTTCTCCCTTTTTTTGTATGTTTTCTCTTTACATCTCTCTTCTTCCATCTCTCTCTTCTCCTCTCCCTCACTACTGCCCCAGTCCTCCTCACAGCTATCTCTGTCCCTCTCCTAATCCCCCACCTCTCCTACAGTCGCCTCATGGCTCTTCCCTCTCTCCACCACCTTAGCCTTCCAGTACCCAATTATAATCCACACCCCACCTCACTGTGTTTATTTGCAGATACTAATGTGTACTAAATTTGTTATAAATTGATAAAGATATATGAATACAGTGTGTGAAATGTGTTAAATACCATTAGTAGTATAGTAGTAGTAATAAATTAAAACATTTTGCCTGAAGTGGCAGTTACACTGCATGAACAATAATAATTTAATAAGCAGTAAAATGTTTTCCTTTTATCTTTTCCTGTGGGGCACAGGGGTGTTTCAGTAAGGATGAGTTTTATAGAGATTTTAAATTGTGTGTAAAATTTATTACAAATCAGAGGGCTCACATCCTCAAATACTGGTTTAATAAATTCTGGGTGTTCATGTATTGTGAGCAACATATATTTTTCAACTGCACTTACAACCATTTGACAATTATAACAAAGTGGATAACATAAAAACCTTCTATATGAAAAAGCAATTTATGTCAAAATTTCAGGTCAGTAGAGTGACTACACAGAAACATACACAGACTGAATTTTTATATAAAATATATTTATTCCAGCTCCCAAAAATATTTATAATGAATAATAAATTACAGCTAAAATATTGCATGAATAATTTTTTGTATGAACTGAAGAAGTGGCAACCTAGCAGTAAAAATGGAAAATTTTAAATTACCTTGTGATGCCCAGTATGCTTTTAAAATTGTGTGATCCTTAAAGAAACCAATAAAACTTAAAGAAACACATTTTGGGATTGGAAGCTTGTGTGGAAAATGTGTGTTGCTGATCTCCAGAAATTATGAAAAAGCATCTGTTATGTCAATCATAATTGTGGCACATTATTTAATGTTCACCATGTCTACAGTTTCAAGAACTTGATTAAATGTCATCATTTTACCTCTGCAGAAAACAAACTGACATTGGTGAGACCTTGGAGCTATTTTACCTCTTGACAATACTTGCAGAGTAGCTGCTCCAAACTTTTCTTAATGTCTTGCGTGCCTACGAATTATCATCTTATTTGTGTGACTAGACTCAAGGTTTCCTATAAAGATCACAATTCGCAGTAGTAGACAGAAAATCACAATGTCTTGATATCTAGTATTCCCCAAGCAAGTGTCAGAAGTCCTCTCTTGCTGCGATGGAGCATCTGAGCACTTTTGAGGTGCTATCGTATGATGCGCGAGGTTGTTACCAGTCGGGGGCTCAAATCCCCCCCCTCGGGCATGGATGTTTGTGACATCTTTAGTATAAGTTTAGAGATGGATGGCCCCGTTGTTAAGTCCCTTTAGCTCTACAGAGATTTGAACATTTTGAAGTACTCTCCTTCTCCTAATGTATAGGAATTATCAAGGAAATAATCTGAGCAACATCTTAGGCTGTTTGCACATGATGATAATTTTTAGTCTAGTAAAATCATCAGAAAGTCTGTACCATTTACAAAATATTCTAGACAAGGGATCTGTAGGATGCAAAAAGCAGCAACTGGTGATTCATTAACCCAAAATATCTATTTATTTGTTTCATAGTAGTTTCAAATGTGACAGTTCAACAGGTAAACAGGAACACTTAGCTACAGGGTACAGATTTTGTTTGTTGAATCATATAGATTATTGCTATGCAAAGTGAGAACTCCTATGACCCCAATTTTGTGGCAAAGGATTCAAGAAAGCAGATATTGGCAAATAATCTAGTTTTAATTTACATTTTTAAAATGTAAGTTAAGGGGGGGGGATGTCCGGACCCCCTGGACCCCTCCCTTATATACGTCCATGATCACTTGTGTGGCCTTTGTTGACCTGTCTTCTGCATACGACACCATGAACCATAAATTATTTCTGAAAAAAATTATGAAATTAGTAAAGACTCCATTTAAAGCACCTTAATTACCAACTTCCTTAGTAACAGGAGATTTTTTGTGGAATCTGCCTGTTGCCCTTCATCCATGGCTTGCAAGATGTCATGAGAGAAAAGGGAAAGCTGAGTTTCACATGAATGAAGTTTCCTAAACCCATGCTGATTCATAGAAAGAAGCTTATCCATATCAAGGAAACATACTATATTTGAGCTTATAATATGCTCTAAAATTCTACAGGAAACCGATGTCAATGGCATTGGACTGTTCTCTTACCTTTCTTATAGATGGGAGTCACCTGTGCTTTTTCCAATCACTAGAAATTTGGCACTAAATTAAAGATTCGCGATAAATGCAAGCTATGTAAGGGGCCAGATTCTCTGAATACTCTTTGTAAAACCAAACTGGTATTCCATCTAGTCTAGGAGACTTTTTTGTATGTAGCCCTCTCAGCTGCTTCTCTACACTGGAAATAACTATTACTATGTCCTCTATTTAGGAGTTAGTGCATTGATCAAACATGGTACATTTGTGTGGTCCTCCTGTGTGAAAGATTTCTTAAAGGTTAAATTTAAAACTTCAGCTTTCCGTTTGTTTTCTATTACTGCCCTGGAATGATTGAGTGACTGGTCAGTGACCTTTGAGCTGCTTATCGATTTTACATAGGACCAGATTTTTTGGGTTCTCGGAAAGGTCTTTTGGTGTGGTAATTATTGTATGCTTAGAGCATCAATCTTTTTATAGACGCACGAATCTGTACTAACTTTTGCCTGTCCTCATTTGCGTGTTCTTTTTTGAACCAAGAGTGCAACAGCCTTTGCTTTCTCAATAGCTTTCTAACATTAGTATTATACCGCAGTGGATCTTTGCCATCCTTAATTGACATTGGCTATAAAACATCCAATGAGCAGGTTTGAACCATTTTGATAACCATGTTTTCCCAAATTACTTCACATTTGGCTCTGTGTTAACAGTTCTGTCTTATTGTATTTTTTATTGCTATAAAGATGCCTCTACTTACAGTATTAAACCGATTTCTATGATGTATGTTAAAGACTTAGTTTATAATTTCTTTATGACTAACATCTGGTTTCAGCCAGCTAGGAGGACAATGTGACCATCTATAAGGGTAACCAGTTCTGGGCTCTTTCCATAGACATTTTAACACATCCAAGAATGGCTTAAGTGACCCTAGGTAGGGCAGATAGACTGCTGTTTTCAACAAGTTTTTAGAAAATTACAGCTTTCTAACTTTGAATGCAATAATTGAGTTGGCTCTCTCATTTGAAACAATGAAACATCATTTATCTATCCCCCCCAAAAAAAATAATTGTCAAATATAAAAATTATCAGATACACAAAATTATTTAGTGAATCTTTTTTTAATTAAAAAAAAACCTTGTAAATATGATTCTTACAGATAATCATCTTTTCCTTCTGAATCAGAATTGTCTATTTCCTCTTCCAGGGCATTGGAAACATCCCTCTCATAAAAATTTTCCATATCGAGAATATGCAGAATGTGAGCAATGCAGGTAGCACTCAAAAGCAGTGTAAGACTCTGAGAGCGAGAAGTACAAATCCCTTTTGCAGTGTAGACATAGTTAAAACCTCACTCCCTAAGTGGCAGCACAATGTAGATAACCTTTCTACTTCATTTTATGTGATTACCAACAGAGGGCAGGTTGCAAAATGTGTGCTACAAATTTTTAGCATTGTACGAGTCAGACTAGTGTGCCGTCCGCCTGACTAACAACCGCGGAAAGAGTCTGGCTCAGGCGCCGTCCACAGTGTGTTAAATTAACCTATTTCTCTCTCAGTTGTGTTGTGCAAAGTGTTGCCCTCTCTGGAATGAGGATAGGGACTTCTTGCTGTAACAAGGTGACCACATGGATATTGGATTTTAGAATTTTTTTTATATTTATGGAATGTGAAGTTCAGAACTCAAACAATAATCAGCCAAAGCCATTCGACGCAACTCTCAAAATTTCTCGAGAAAATACTCTGAACTTTTGCAAGTAAGGGTAAATGCCAAACACTAAATGACTGGCAGTATTTGTCAGTGTAGTTCAGGTGGTAGCGTTCTGGCCTCACTACCATAAGGGTGGTGGTTCGAATCCTGTTGTGGCAGATTTTTTTCATTGTGTTCGAATACTCGCATAATTTCAATATCTAATGATGATTTTTACAAAAAGTATACGTATTTTTATTTATTCGCAATTTTCTATATTTTATAGAAGATTGTTCATAACAAAGGTTTCAATTAAAAAATAAATAAATAAAAAAAAATAAAAAAAACATGATTCATTTGTTACGGTTTTGGCTTAACTATTAGTTAACGACGGTAGTCTTTGATTGTTCAGTGTGTGAAAAGCTATGTCACTGGTTTTGGAAAGTATTCTCTGTAGCTACTAATGACTTTCCAAGCAGCTAACCTACCCAACCATAGTTTTACATGACAAGGTTTTCAGCTCGTCTACATACACATAAACAAAAAAATGACAGAACACGCAGAATTAGAGACCTCAAAATGTTTTATAAAACTGAATTCTAAAATTAAACATACTCTATTGAAGTGTGATTCAAATGCAGGACTGTATTGCTGTGAGGCCAGACTGCTACCACCTGAGCTACACCAACAGATGGTGGGAGTGTTTTAATTATTGGTACTTACGTGTATTTTTGAAAGTTGCATTGAATGGCTTTGGCTGATTGTTATTTAAGTCCTGAACTTCACACACCAGAAATATCAAAAACTTGTAAAATCTGATACACATGTAGTCTCCTTGTAAGGCAAAAAGTGAGAGGAGGGGGGGGGGGGGGGGGAGAGGGATTTGCATGCCATGCAGACTTTGCTACCCTAACAGCCACTTCCAGCATGTAGTGCATGTCTGACCCATTAAAGGGGATACTACCTTTCACCATCAGAAGTCGGAAGATTCACATTTATTATTGCCACTGACTTGTCGGGGCCTCTAGTTTAACCCTTCCATGTTACTGCAAACCAGAGGACCGCAATCTGTTCTAGGAACAATGCTACAAATCGATACTACTTTTCCGCCCGGCAAGAAGAGAACAGTTGCCTTCACCAAATCTGGCAGCCACCTGTAGGAACCGAAAGTGGCCTTTGAACCCAGATGACACCTCATTGGTACAGACTTTAGCAATGATTTGCAGCAAGATGTACCTACTGTTTTATATTGTCACCAGCAGAACCTCCTCCATATCTCAAACGAGAACCCCCATCCTCTGTGAACAGACAATGGTCTTGTTTCTCAATTTTCCCCATACTTCTGTAAGGGGCTCCATAACCTGCCTAAATTGGAGTTCCCAAAAATAAGCAAACACATCCTCCACAGTTGTCCAGACTTCTCTCATTGATCAGCCACTGCTGCAACAGGGGAGGCATCTTGTGCTGGCTGAGAGGTACTATTAGCAATGGTATTCACCATAAACCTCTTACTGAAATGTAAAGGGACAGCCATCCAGAGATTCGCAACACACCATAGTTCGGTGATCGTCATCACACAACTGTCGAGTATGTGGAAATCTGAAGGCACAGTGGCATCACAATATGCAGTAAAGATACCGCAGCATTCTCCTCAGGTGCCCCAGTGACACCGCAGTTCAGGGCAGCAGCGTGAAACTTATTGGCTGTGGCCAGAACAGCTTCCAGTCATTTATTAACAGTGGCCATTCCCCCCTCCCCCCCCCCCCCCCCCCCGATTCTGTTCACAATGGGCATGCTCCCTACCCAACAGTAGTAAAGCTATTTACTCATATTTACTGTATGTAACAACTATGCAAAAATAGAGCTCTTAAATATTGCTAATTAAATTTATAAATTCACTATAAGGAAAATGCAGGAAAATTAAAGAACATAATTTATTGCTCTGGCGGTGAGAGCACTGGTGGCTTCAGGCAAATTTTAAAGTCATTTCTTATCAATTCCACTTTCACCAGAAATGGCACTGTCAACAATCCACAAATTCTTTTTCTCCAAAATTTTGATTCGTCATTTCTTGTATTTCAGCATTAGAGCTGTTTGAAAGTTCCACAGTAAGTTTTGATGTTTATTTTTAATGTCTTTCAGTGGCAAATAATTTTGTCACAATTTCCAGTAGATCATTCATGCCAAATCATTTAGTCATTGCTTGTAATTAATGTTGGTATGTTTTTGTAAAATCTCACGACTGGATCAAATGTTTTGCCACCTTCTTTTTCAACACCTAGACCTCGGGGTTTTGGCAAAGTTATTGATTCTGAGTGTGATGGCATTCATTTTGTCTGCACCAAAATCCAGTCTTTCAGATTCTGTTGGTCATCTAAGAACAACTCCTTTCTTTATCTATTGTAGCACAGATTACAGACAGTTACGCAGGGGTTACCTTAATTTTTTATTGTGACTATCATTTTCATTGTTTTACAGGGAAGAGGGGATACGCCAGGGCTTTTTCAAGGGATTAAGTATGAACTGGATCAAAGGACCTGTTGCAGTAGGAATAAGTTTTGCCACCTATGATTCAGCAAAGGACTTCTTGAAGCAGTTACTGCTGTATAGGCATAGATGAAACATCTTTAAGATAACAAGCAGGTAAGCATAAAAATTAAAGCTGTAATACACAAACGGATATAAGAGCTGTAATGTTAGCAATAAAAACTACAAATAAAAAAAACTTGAAACTTGTAGAATAAAATGCGAGCATTTTTAATGGTTTAAATTATAGAAGGTGCAAGAGAGTGGTGCAAGCAATTACATAGTAACAAGTGAGTCTTATCAATAAAGTCTGAAGTACAATTACAAATATATATAATTCATTTTTATACATGTGGCGTCTTTTCTGAAAGAACAAACGTCACATATATTCATTTGTTTCTTATACAAAATCCAGAAATTCAAGAATATATTGATGTCACAAAAACTGAATGCCAATTCTTATCTTGGAGCCCTGTCAATTGCACAAAGTTTTTGTTTTATGTATTCAGGTGTGCTACATTGTGGAAGCAATATTTTAGAAGAGTTATAACACCCTATTACTCATTTTAAGTTTAAAATTCACTTATTAGATTAATAATTCTTAAAGAATTGCCAGAGGATTCTCCTTTGCCAGGCTAATGGTGATGCCATCAGTCTTGAAGGAATAAAGTGCCTGTTATTTGAAAATGAATATGTTGAATGTCCCTGAAAGCCATTTTGGATCCAACCAGGAGAGGTAAGAGATGAGTGTCACAGATTTGACCCAGACTGTCAGAAGCAGCAAGTAAATAAATGTCTTAAATTCCTAAAATGTCTCACCTTAGTGGGCCTTAGCAAAAGAGAAAATGCTTGTGAAAGATGTCCAATTACAGAGTTAGTTGAATATAAGCTAGTTACAGAGAGGCCAGACAAACGTGTGGTTCCTGAAGAGGGGCAGCAGCCTTTTCAGTAGTTACAGGGGCAACAGTCTGGATGACTGACTGAGCTGGCCTTGTAACATCAGCTACTGTGGCTTTGCCACACAGCTACTGCGAACGGCTGAAAGCAAGGGGAAACTACAGCCGTTACTTTTCCCGAGGACATGCAGCTCTACTGTATGAAAATATGATGATGGCATTCTCTCGGGTAAAATATTCCAGAGGTAAATAGTCCCCCATTTGGATCTCTGGGCGGGGACTACTCAGGAGGATGTTGTCACCAGGAAAGATAATACTGGCATTCTACGGATCGGAGCGTGGAATCTTAGATCCCTTAATCGGGTAGGAAAATAGAAAATTTAAAAAGGGAAATGGATAGGTTGAAGTTAGATATAGTGGGGATTAGTGAAGTTCGGTGGCAGGATGAACAGGATTTCTGGTCAGGTGAGTACAGGATTATAAATACAAAATCAGTTGGGGGTATCACAGGAGTAGGATTGATAATGAGTAAGAAAATAGGAATTCGGGGTAAACTACTATGACCAGCACAGTGATCGCATTATCATTGTCAAGATAGATACGAAGCCAACACTGACAACAGTAGTACAGGTTTATATGCCGACTAGCTCTCCCGATGAGGAGGAGATCGAAGAAATATATGAGGAGCTAAAGGAAATTATTCAGACAGTTAAGGGAGAGGAAAACTTAATTGTGATGGGAGACTGGAATTCGGTAGTAGGAAAAGGAAGAGAAGGAAAAATTGTAGGTGCATATGGACTGGGCAGAAGGAATGAAAGAAGAAGTCACCGGGTAGAATTTTGCACGGAACATGATTTAATCGTAACAAACATGTGGTTTAAGAATCACAAAAGAAGGTTGTATACTTGGAAGAGACCAGGAGACACTGGAAGGTATCAGATAGATTTTATAATGGTAAAACTTAGATTCCGGAATCAGGTGATAAACTGTAAGACTTACCCAGGGGCAGATATAGACTATCACCATAACTTGTTAGTCATGAACTGCAGGCTGAAACTGAAAAAACTGCAGAAAAGTAGGAAAATAAGGAAATGGGACTTAGATAAATTGAACGAAAGTGAAGTTCTGGAGAAATTCAGAGGGAGATTTAGGCATCAATTGACAGAAACAGGGGGAAATAAAACAGTAGAAGAGGAATGGGTAGCATGAAATAGTGAAGGCAGCAGAGGACAAATTAGGTAGAAAGGCAAGAACTACAAAAAGTCCTTGGATATCACAGGAAATACTACATTTAATTGATGAAAGGAGAAAATATAAAAATGCAGTAAATGAAACAGGCAAAATGGAGTACAGGCGACTAAGAAATGAGATTGACAGGAAGTGCAAAATGGTTAGCAGGAGTGGCTAGAAGCCAAATGCAAATCTGCAGAAGAATGTATAAGAAGGGGAAAAGTAGATACCACCTACAGGAAAATAAGACATTTGGGGACAAGAAAAGCAACTCTACGAATATCAAGAACTCAGATGGGAAACCAGTTCTCAGCAAAGAAGGGAAAGCTGAAAGGTGGAAAGAGCACATAGAGCAGCTCTACAAAGGAAATGAACTTAAGAGACGATGTTGTTGGAAGGGAAGAGGAAGTAGATCAAGATGAAATAGGAGATTCTATACTGAGAGATGAATTTGACAGAGCCCTGAAACACGTAAGTCGAAACAAGGTCCCAGGAGTAGATGACATACCCTCAGAGCTACTAAAGTCTCTGGGAGAGCCAGCCATGACAAAACTATTTGAACTGGTGTGTAGGATGTATGAAACAGGCGAAATACCCTCAGACTTTAAGAAAAATGTAATAATCCCCATTCCAAAGAAATCAAGTGCAGATAGGTGTGAAAATTACAGAACCATCAGTTTGATAAGTCATGGTTGCAAAATTTTAAACACGAATTATCTACAGGAGAATGGAAAAGCTGGTAGAAGCTGACCTCGCGGAAGATCAGTTTGGATTCAGGAGGAACGTAGGAACCCGGGAGGCAATACTCACTTTACGTCTTATCTTAGAAGAGAGATTAAGGAAAGGAAAACCTACATTTTTAGCTTTTGTAGACTTGGAGAAAGCTTTTGATAATGTTGACTGGAATACACTCTTTCAAATTCTGAAGTCAGCAGGGGTAAAATACAGGGAAAGGAGTTATTTACAACTTGTACAAAAGCCAGACCGCAGTTATTAGACTCGAAGGGTAATGAAGGGGAAGCATCAGTTGGGAAGGGAGTAAGACAGGGTTGCAGCCTTTCCCCGATGCTATTCAATTTGTACATCGAGCAGGCCTGGAAGGAAAGCAAGGAAAAATTTGGAATAGGGATTAAAGTTCAGGGGGAAGAAATAAAAACATTGCATTTTGCTGATGACATTGTAATTCTGTCAGAGACAGCAAAGGACCTGGAAGAGCAGTTGAATGGAATGGACAGTGTGTTGAAGAGAGCGTATAAAATGATCATTAACAAGAGCAAAACAAAAACAATGGAATGTGGTCTTAGAAAATCAGGTGATTCTGAAGGAATTAGATTAGGTAATGAAACAATGAAGGTGGTAGATGAGTTTTGTTACTTGGGTAGTAAAATAACATGTGATGGTCGCAGTACAGAGGTTATAAAATGCAGAGTGGCAATGGGAAGAAAAGCATTTTTGAAAAAGAGAAATTTGCTAACATCGAATATTAATTTGAGTGTAAGGAAGTCTTTTCTGAAGGCATTTGTGTGGACTGTTGCCTTGTATGGGAGTGAAACATGGACGATAAGCAGTGCGGACAGGAAGAGGATAGAGGCTTTTGAAATGTGGTGCTACAGAAGAATGCTGAAGATTAGGTGGGTAGATCGCATAACTAATGAAGAGATACTGAACAGACTTGGTGAGAAAAGGAATTTTTGGCATACCCTGACTAAAAGAAGGGATCGCTTGGTAGGACACATTCTCAGACATTGGGGGGAAGTGTGTGGGGTAAAAATCGCAGAGGGAGACCAAGAGACGTGTATAGTAAACAGATTCAAGTGGATGTGGGTTGTCGTTCTTATTAGGAGATGAAAAGGCTTGATCAGGATAGAGTAGGGTGGAGAGCTGCATCAAACCAGTCTCCGGACTGAAGACCATAACAACAACAACAGATACATACAAGTATTCATTCTTCCCTCATTCTATATGGGAGTGGGACAGGAAAGCGAGTAACTAGTAGTGGTACCGAGTACCCTCCGCCACACACCTTTGTGTGGATTGTGGAGTATGTACATAGTTGTAGAGGTAATGATTTGGTATGCTTGGAATGCATCAAATTTAACAGAGAAGTGACTTTTAAATAAAAACTTCAATGAATTATGCTTTACCCTGAGGTACATATTGTAAAAACATTCTTGTTCAAAAATACTTTCACTAAATGTCATATTATGCTTTTTTTTATGATTATTGACATAAAAAATGTAATATAAATTCAGCAAATAAATAATTGCTAGAATTTTTGGAAATATTAATAGCACTTAAAACTTCATTACATTAAGAATGTAAACCTTTTAAATAAGGTAAATTAATGAACTAAATTAATTATAACCAAATCAAATATAATAATTGTATGTATAAAACTGAATTTAATATTAAAAGTTTGACATTGGAAGGGATAGTAAAAAATTTAAATACTTAGGAAGTAGTGGCAATTGAACCTGTGCTGCCAAATTATCACTCCATTTGCTTATCCATTGCTTTATTCCTGCATTGAATGTGTTGTTAATGAAACTAGATTACATTGCACTAATGCTATAATTGCATTTTGTATTTACCCATGGACCATTCAGGTGAGAATTTAGAAATTTAAAATGTATGTTTATTTACATGATTCTCCCAACACAGTTTGAACCAAATTTGTGTGACCCACTTCCTGACCTTCCCTGGGAAGATATTATAAATTTTTAGTACAGGTGTGGCAGTAGCAATAGAGCAAATATATATCTTGGTTGACACTATTTTAATCATCGTTCAGTGCTGAAAGATTTGAAGACTGAGTGATGAAGGTAAGACCTGAAGTAGGAAAACTGAATAAATTATCAGAATTCCCACAACGGGCAGATTTCTTTCCTCATGTCATTCTGTTAAATGGAAAAAATCCAGTACTGATAATACAATTAGAAGAAATAAAAAGATAAATATCTACAAGCTTGGAAGTTATGTCACCCTATGATCGAAATAATCTACTGTATTGGAAGGAACAAAAATAAAGTTGCTTGATATGTAGTGATTGATTTACTTTTTATTCAAACTTTTTTCTTTCTAAAATGATATTTATGCAGTGAATTACCCACACATTTAAAAGTAATGTTTCAATTCAAATTGATTTCATTTGTATCTATCCCCAGTACTATGTTTATTTTATTTTCAGTTAAGATTTTAATACATTTATTTACATAATTTGTGCAACACTGTAGTCTTAGAAGTTGTTTATTACCTGTTTTAGTGTGTATAAGTAAACTGATTGGCAGGCCGTCCGTAAAACACCTTGCAGGGGAAAATGTGACCTACGTGCAGTACATTGCCGACCCCTGTGTTAAGGTATTTTATATTCTTATTCTACTAATGCAGGTGACCAGAAAGACAATGCATGTGAAAGGGACTAGCTGTAATTTGAAGTCACATATATCAACTCTTTTCTGTTGATATACAGTTGAATTATAGATGTAGCTTCTGATCAGAGTGACAGTACATTCTGTTCTGAAATTTAGTATTCAGCTTTTTCTCTAATTAAATATTATAAGTATACAGTAACAGTTTTGCTAATCGTTATGGGATAAAGTATAAGGTGATGTGATACACTATTGCATAAAGTGTCAAAGGCACACCAAATGTGTAAAAGAAAGTGCACTTGTATTTATTGACTTCCTGTGGTGAAGAGATTTTAAATGGATTGCAGCAAGAAAACTGATTTTTGCTAATTAAGGTAGACAGTAAGCAAATTGTCTGAACCACAATAAAGGAAGTGAAATTACATCTAGGTATCTGCTTTCATAATATTTGAGGAATTCCTATTTTTGTTCATAATCACTCCAAAAACACACCCAAAATTATTATTTCCCTGTTTATATGAAATGTCTTATCCTTTTCTTTCAGGTGCTGTGTGGAGTCTTGAATATTTTTCCAGCTGTAAACTCATAGATGGAAAATGCAGTTCTGTGTTGGTTAATAACAGACTGAAACAGTGCTTGAAAATCTTTGATATGCTTCTGCTATTTTTCCAGCTGCATTCAAAGGCCACAAAATATAGGTGCTCTAGTCATGAGATCTGTGCCATTACAAGTAATTATTAAGGAGGACATGGCAGAGATTCCAGAAATGTTAAAAGTTGTGAAACTAACATTTTCTGAATTCATGCTTACAATACCATTCATGAGAATATAGTCAAACTTACAATATCAAGTTAATTGACTCAATGTAATTCTATGAACTTGTTGTGAAGGTGAAGGAAATTGTGTCAGTGCCTGAAACAAACAAAATGTATATTATTGTTATAGTATTTTGTATGTTAATTTTGTTGATTTTTATAAAAGTCTACTGTTAAAATGTCAATTAAACTCGGCGTCTAATGCTATGACTTGCCATAAAGTTCTATGTACAACTTGTCATTTGTATTGTATATTCTGTATACCATGAAATACCCATCTAAAGACAAAAATTATGCTCCAGACCTGTTAGAACTAAGATTTAAATGCAAAATCTCATTCATGAATATAGTCGCTTTAATTTAAAACATTAAGTTATGGTATTCCACATAATTTTGTAATTGATAAAAAATGGTAGGAAAATAAGGGTTATAATTGAGGTTTGATTGTAGAAAACATACCAAACAGAGAAAAATAGGAAGAGTTTGATGGAAAAACTGAACATTTAAGGGATTAAAATTTTACATTCATTGTGACATACACAGAAAATTTTTAAGCTGTTAGGAGCAGAGATATTTTTTTACTCATTATCTTGAATTTTTTGTTGTTCTGTTATACATGGATGTAGGTATGTTTTATAAAATGAGGCAAGAGAACTAGGCAGCCAAAGACCTTATAACTCATGTACAAAATAGGTTTTGCATAATTTCTCATGATTTTAGTAGGCCTGTTTTCTACGTTTTTCATAACGAATTGCTTATAGTAAGAAACAAAATTCTCATTCCCTGCATTAAACTAACATAATCATTCATGAAAGGTTGTAAAGAGGTGAGGTAACAAATCAAATATTAAAATGTTTGTAATCCTAAGGGACCAAACTGCTTTATGTCATCATTCCTTAGACTTACAAACTACTTGAACTAACTTATGGCGAGGACAGGAAATACACCCATGCCCAAGGGAGGATTCAAACCTCCAATGGGGAGTGACTGCACAATCCATGTCATGATGTCTTAAACCATGTGGCCATTCCTCCATGGCTGTGAGGTATAAGCTTTTCATTCATATGATACTTGGCTTTTATGTTGCTGTGAAACAGGCTAAAATTGCTAGTTCCTTTCCTATGTAAATAAGAACATTTTAATTATATAGTGTCAAATTTAATTAAATGGCCCAGAATCAGAAAAGAAAAGGTAAAACAGTAAGTTGTATTTATCAACAGAGCAAGTATGAACTATCATTCCCTATATGATTTGCAGGGAGTAGTTACAGAAATTAAGCACAGATTTTTGTTCATAGTAATGCTATAAGAGTTATATTGATTGTATTTTATTTACTTAGTTTTGGTTGAGTATACAGATAAAGGAAACGTCAACACAAGTTAAAAGATGCCAGAGCATTAATAAAAGTTTACAAACATTATCAGTACACATTAATACAATTTTACACAAAAATGTTTGTCATTATTTTACACTCTACAATTCCGTTTAATTCTGCGAGGAGTTCATCTACAGAATAGATACTGTGGTGCATCAGAAATGAGATCAGCTGTTTTAACAAGCTCCACTAAATTTTGTCAGGTAGGTGATCATATAATTGCTTGCCTTTATGAAGGAAATGTTTCTGATTGGCTGATTTCAGCCACAGGAGACATTGTTTTTTGCCACTTTCTGTTCTGTAACTGTGCACAGAGTTGTTTAGCTGATAAGCACTGATGGTTCCTAAATACTACTGTTTCAAATGTAACCAGTTATGGTAGGTTCATTATCTTTAGAATAGGGAAGGGAGGATGATATGAATCTTGCCTCATCATGTTGTATAAGATTCTGATAGCCTATTTTTGGGTTTTGAATACAGACTGATTACAGCGAGTATTCCCTCAGATTATTATTCTATACATGTTGTGTTTCTATTTCTTTGTAATTAAAATACAGTGTCATCTGCAAATAATTTTTCTTGTTTGAAATGGACAGTATCATTCAGATCATCTATATAAAAAGAGCATCAGACCTAATCTCAATCATTGTGGCACAGCAGTTGTGTACAGTGTTAAGAATAGAAATTGAAGTGCATGTATCAAGAAACTAGTGACTTCTTAATGTACTCCTTATTAATGAGAGAAGAGAAATTGTCAGCATGGATGTATTTCACAAATGTCTGAGAAAATACTGCAGTGTCATGTTTTCCAATAGTTTAGTTAGATAAACTGATATACAGAAAGCATGATTTGCCATTTGAAGAACTTTGAAACATTTAGAGGTGATTAGTTGCTCTTTCTCGTAGGTTACTACTGTTGATATGATTACTCATTTCCTGGGTTTGAGAGGTACTTTCGCATGACTGCAACATATAAAACTATTTGATTGTAGCACCATAAAGATTGGCATACATCAGTAGCCTTATCTGATTTTCTTTCTTAACCTACCTGTGCTTTAACTTTACACATTCTATATAAAATGTACTTGGATGCCCCAAAATTTGGTTCTGAAATTTGTTTAGGAGATTCACTATGCAAAAAGAATTGTTTCTGCAGATAATAGTATCTGTAGATGTTATGTTTCATACTAAGTGAGCAAAGTAATTAAAATCTGTGTCTGTGTAAAGTTTAATTTTCACTTGACAAACTTTTCCATTTTGATTGGTCAGAAGTTTTAAGACACTGGTGGTTTCCTCTTCTTGGAAGTGTATGTGTATTAAAATTTTCAAGCTAAAAGGCATTGAATTCAATATACACTTCAGAAAACTTATTCTGCTATGAATGCAATTTTTCTTAAAAAAGCTGTCTGATCTGGAACTATATAGATACAGAGAAGACTGATAAATTGAGATTGACATTTTCACAAAAGAGGCACATAAAAAAAAAAACAGAGCACCATCATAAATAGAAGTCTCATTTCTTCTGCTATGTGGAAGCATTTATCATCAGTTTTGAACACTGTAAAATCATCATTTTGCTCCAGTTCTCTGAAGTGATTTCATCAGATTGCTTTCATTTGCAACACATCGTTATTTGGTTTGAGGTATGGCCATATATTTTTTGAACTGCACTGTTCTTATTTGATAACTTTATCTGTTATGATGTCAATGAAATATTCATATAGTTGACTTGTTTCAGCAAATTAAAAGTGAATGGACATCTAGTCAACATCAAGACAATTGCTGAGCCACTGACAGGCATCTAAAATAGGAAACCACATTCACAAACCTTAAATTTTTTGGCAATGGCCTTCATCAGAAAAAGAAACACATACATTCACACAATCACTCAAACATAACTATGCACACACAACCACCATCTCCAGCCACTCGAGTGCAACAAGCACCTTGACAATAAGTGAGGTGGGGGGTGGAGGGGGAAGGATGCCAGGTAAGAGTGAGGATGGAACATTCCATGTTGCGTAATGGATTGCAAAGGTTCTGATAGGTGGGAATGTGAGATACAGTATGTAATGCAGAAAGGAGAGGAGAAAAGGGAGATGTGAAGGGGTAGAAGGGATTTAAATCAATAAAAATAAGAAAATAAGGGGCACACACAGATAAAAGGAAGACATGAATTGGAGGGATAGTGGATAATGGGTTGGGAAAAGGTGATGGATGTTAGCCATGGGATGTAGAGATGATACATTATCTATGGCCAGTGTGGTTGTGGGACTGTAGAATATGTTGAAGGGACAACTCTCATTGGCATTCACAAGAGCTGGTGCTGGAGTGGTAGTGGATTATCCTGATGGCCTGGGTAGTAAAGCAGTTATTGAAATCAAGTGTGTGGTGTTTAGCTGCATGCTATGCTGCAGGGTGAGGCGTTTTGCTTTTTGCCACAGTTTGATGTGTGCAGCAGAGTTGGTAAGTCATGACCACTTTTCAGGTGGCCCAGCCCCTTATGTGGTAGGATAATCCTGAGACAGGACTGGAATAAGAAGTGCTGTGTTGGTGGATTGGGCATGTTTTTCCTCAGGGGGGGGGGGGGTGGGATTGGAAGTGGCTTAGGGATGGACTTTGATGTTGTGGAGGTTGGGTAGATGACAGAACGTCACTTTGCAGGGGTCGGAAGGATCTTGGGTAGAATGTCAAATGTCAGGGCATGTTGACATAATGAAAGCCATGATGAAGAATATGATTTGTGGTGTGTGGAGATATGGCACAGGAAATCTGTTTGCGGACTAGGTCAGCAGGATAATAACTGTCTGTCTTCGACCTAAGATATCGTCCAAACACCCCATGACTAACAGTCTCCCTCCCCAACCATTATATGATAATGTTCTGGCTCCTTGAGAGGCCTTTAGCATATTGGATAAGGTACTTCTCATCACTGCAAATTCGATGTCTACAAGTGGAAAGGCTATATTGGAAGAATTTTTTGATATGGAATGGATAACAGCTGTCAAAGTACAGGTACTGCTGGTAATTAGTTGGTTTAATGTGGATGGAGGTGTGGAGGGAACTGTCAGTGAGCTGGAGATTAACATCCAGGAAGGACGCACATTGGGTTGAGAAGGACACATGAAACTGATGAGCAAAAATGCATTGAGGATGTGAAGGAATGGGGATAGGGTGACCTGGACCGAGTCCGAATTGTGAAAATATAATCAATGAACTTGACTAGGATTTTTGGATTTTGTGAGCCTAAAAAGCTTTCCCAAGATGGCAAATAAATCAGTTGGAATAGGAAGGTTCCATTCATGTGACACAGATTTACTTTTATTCTTTTCCTTTCAAAGAAAAGCAATTGTTCATTAGGGTGTATTTGGTAAGATTTATGAGGAATGAGGGTTTTAGGCTTGGAGTCTGAAGAATGCTAGAAAGGTAGTGTAGCAAGATCATGGGTATGAGGAATATCAGTGCATAGGGATGTGGCATCAACAGTAATGATTAAAGATACAGGAGGTACAGGGGTGAGGATGGTGGAGAATCTATGAAGTGGGAGGCTAGGTTTCAAACAATTGGTTGGAGGTGGTGATCAACAAGAGCCAAAATTCTTTCAGAGGGAACACAATAACCAGCCACAACTGGGCACTCAGGATTGTTGGGTTTATAGTTTTTGGGAGCATGTAGAAGATTGGTGAGTGAGGCACTGTTGGGGTGAGCAGGGAGATGGATTTGGGGGAGCAGAAGGACCATAGGATTTTTGCAGGGATTATAAGTTCTGTTGAACTTTTTCGGTGAGGTCATCCTAGCACTACTTGTAGGTGAAGGAATCAGACAATTGACAGATGCCTTCTGCCACATAGTCACTTTGATTCATCAGAACAGTGGTAGAACCTTTGTCTGCAGGGAGGATGATTAGATTAGGATCTGTTTTGATGTTGTGTAAGGCTCTCTTTTCTTCTGCAAAAAGGTTGACATTCTTATGAAAGGACTTGGAGGAGGAGGAGGAGGAGGAGGAGGAGGAGGAGATTGCCATGTTGATGGTGAGGAATTCTTGGAAGGTGAGCAGAGGGTGACTAGGTGAAAAGGAGGAGTGCATGGTATGAATTGGGAGAGGCAGGGTTCAATGTCAAATAGGTTGGTTTTGACTGAGATCAGCAGGAGATAAGGTCTTTGACAAGTTGAACATGGTTAAATATGTGTGGGGGGCTGAAGATGAGACCTTTGGATAGCACTGAAACTTTTGTGGGTTGTGGTTTTTGGCAGACAGGTTAACAACAGGGTTCTGGGGATGTTTTGCCTTTGGGTATTGTGTACTGTTGATGATGAGTTTTTGGGGATGTTGCAAGTATAAAAGATCAATGAGGCAAGGTCTAGCTACTATGAAGGGTCAATGAGGGGGAACAATTTGGATAGGGTACTTCCAGTGCTATCAAAAAGTCATTCCTTCAGTCCCATACCAAAATTTTACAATGATGGACTTGCCATAGACCATGTCTCCTTCTCCCAGTCCCTACAGTGGAAACATTACTTCACCATTAGTCCCTCCAATCAAAGCCAACCTAATACAAACATTGACCCCTTGCCCTGCCCCCCCCCCCCCCCCAATTCATACCACCATCCAACTATGCCCCTTTTCTCACTCCCACCTAACCACCGGCTGGTCACCTTAAGAAATTCCCCACCTACAACTTGGCATCACCATCCTGTCCCTTCTATATGCTTCCCTTCTACATGCTCCAAAATCATCCATAAACCTAACAATTTTGGGTGCCCAATTGTGGCCTCCTACTGACAGACTTTTGGCTCCAACCAATTGTTTGAAACCTAGCCTCCCACTTCCTTCATAGATTCTCCACCAACCTCACTCCTGTACCCTCTCTATCCTTAATCATTACTGTTGATGCCACTCCCCCTACGCACCAATATCCCACATACACATGATTAGCTACACTACCTTTCTAGCGTCCTTTAGACTCAAAGCCTAAAGCCTCAGTCCTCATAAATCTTACCAATTACATCCCAAGAAACAATTGCTTTACTTTGGAAGGAAAAGTATAAAAGTAAATCTCTGTCACAGGCATGGGCACTCAAATGTAGCCTTGCCAACCTAGACATCCAAAATATCAGGAGAGAGAATACAAGAAAATAAAGAGAAATGAGTACATTTGTTTAAAAGTGATAAAACAAAACAAACAAAAAGTGCTTGATTTTGTTGAAACTATTTTAGTGTTTCAAGGTTTTTACGTTCGTATTACAGTTGTGATACTTACTTTTTATTGAGCCCTAATGAAATTATTATTTGTGTCCATAACAAAATAAGCCAGTTATTCAGACATAATATCAAGCTCACTGTAGCACTAGAATGAGGAAGAATTAAGATGTTGCTGACAAACTGTGTAAAAAAGGAGAAATACTGGTTGCGAGTCAGCATATTTCATATTCCTAACCCTATTCCAGAAATCTTGTGTGCTTCCATCACTCCGTGTCAATCTGTTGAAGCTGTTCATATTTTACTAAGTTGAGAAATGCAATTACAAGAGGCATAATAGATCTTGAATTCTTTATATCTGTGGGCTCTAGCATTTCAATATCTTTCATTATTTTGTCTTGGAAATCAAACCTCTGACAAATTTGCTTGACAGACTGTATGTAAAATTCACGACACCTCATTTTGAAAATTTTTACGGCTTGGGCTGTTATTTTTAATAACAGTAATAAAACCTCTACTTTTGGACCAAAATAAATTTTCTCGAGTGGTAACAAGACATTGGGGATTCTATAATCTACCCTTTCCACTTCTGCATTCCTTAAGTGATCAGGCTTTATGTAGCATTCTTGGATGGTTTTCAATGATTCACATATATTTCTGCACAAGTTGAGAATCTGGGGAACTTCACTTTGCATCCGTTTGTTGAGATCATCAAAAATGGGCAAAACAAATTAAATGAACTCTAAATAGAGTTTATTATACAGGTCTTTAAGCCTCTGAAGAATTGTTTCTGAAGCAAGCAACCTGTCTTCTGATGCTACGTGAGAAGGAAAAGGGGGGGGGGGAGGAACAAGAACGTCGTTGTTCAAAAAACATGGCATATAACTGCATGAAGTGACAACCACCTGGTGTGACAGGGATGTAGAAGCTTATGTGGCTTCACTTCCACAAAAGCTTGAAATTCCTTTAATCCTTCTACGCGTTTAGCACTAGTGTGGAAGTAATTTTAGGTATCTTGCACTACATCTTTGGGAGCTCAAGAAAGTTTGGCACAAGTATATAATGAACACAAACTAAAAGAATGACATATATACCTCATTAAAATAGGTGAGGATCGTCCTCTTTCATTACAGTGAACAAAGACTGTAGATTTCTCATCATAACATTGGCACCATCAGCAGTAAAACAAATTAAATTTTCTTTATAGGGATACCTTTGCATTCGAAACACTTAACCACATTTTTGTGTGAAGTAATAGCTTTTGAATCACCCAATGGAATTTAATAAAAGGCATCTGTATTTTTGCCTACATTTGAGGCCACTCTGACAACAACCCACAAATGGTTGATGGAGCTTATGCCTGTCGCCTCATTGATTAATAGAGAAAATTTGGATTTGCAAAGGGTATCGCATAGATTGTATTTGCTTTCCAGCCCTGTAACATGTTTAGCTGTTGTTTTCATTCGTCCACAAGTGATCCTCTTAGCTATTTCGGAATCTGGGCAAACACTCGATGAGAGCAAGCAAGTGATCCATTGTTTTAAATGCAATATTGTGTTCAGCAGTGAAAACTGAAAGACTAATTTCTGCCTCCTCCTGTGTCTACTGTGCTGGATTGTGCTATCATTGACAATATTGATTGATGACCAACGATTTTCATAGATTTTTCAATGTGTTTCTTTTTGTCTGCATGCTTATCTAAAGCGGTTTTCCCCGATTTCCCTACATTTATGTCTGAATGACACACTTTTCAGTATGGATAAAAATGACCCTTTTTGCTTAGTTAGCCAGCCCTATAATTTGATTCTCGCTCCCATTCTGGCTTATAACTTTAGGACTACCTTACTTTTGTTTCATACACTGTCACTTATTTTGTCAATATACTGAAAAAGTCTCAAACAGTAAAGTTTTCACTAAGCTTCAACGGTTACTGTAAGTACTGTAACCTACTTGCAGAACAATGACCTGACATCAGATTAGAAACCCGAACAGAACACCAAACATTATTGTAAAAGTCGATACCTATAATGTACTGGTTGACAGAAAATTTGAACAAAGCTTGATAACGTTAGTCGCCTGATTTTACTGAATGGGATGACTCATATTTAGTTACGAAAATATGAAAATTTGTGATTCCAGGCCTCATTCAGATTCAATGTCACATAAACAATAAAGCAGGAAAGACAATGACCAAAAACACGATATTGATGTGAAAGCAGAAATGCATTCAATAGGAGATGACTGTATGAAAGCAAACTCTTTGCTTTATTTGGGCCTAAATGCAAAAAAAGATAATTTATTTTATAAGGTCTTAGTTGGACCACAAATGTATTCATATGCACTTCCATCCAGCGCCTCATCAAATGTTAAATCATTAAGAAAAGTAATCCTGTTTTCAGACTAAACAATTGTTGCCCATGTTGAAAAATCAGATTTGCTCATTTTCCAATAAAAATCAGTATATCATTAGGTATGTTAAAAATCAGGAGATTTCCTGGGGGAAAAAAAAAAATCAGTAGGGTTGGCAATGCTGCTCATATGGCACCCTCCTATTCCAACCTATTTATTGGCCATATTGAAGAAACCTTTATCGGCTCCCAAACGTTCTGGTTCAGATTTATAGACAATATTTTCATGATTTGGACTCAGGGCCAGGACCCTCTAGCCTTGTTTCTTACAGACTCAACTCCCTCTCCCATCAGTTTCACTTAGTCCTTCTCACACTGGCATGTGGCCTTCCTGGTTGTTAACCTCCAAACTCTGTCCATATTAAACCTTCTAATTACCAACAGTACCTGCACTTTGATAGCTGCCATCTATTCCACATAAAAACATCCCTCCCATTTAGTCTTGCTGCCTGTGGATGGCGAATTTGCAGTGATGACAAGTCCCTTACCCAATATGCCTTCACAGACAGGTGTTACCCTCCTGGCCTAGTCTGCAAAAATATTTCCTGTGCTATATCCCAATACACCACCAATCCTCCCTCCACCCCCAATAACCAGTCAGAAAGGAGTGCCCTTCTTGTCACCAAATACCAACGTGAACTGGAACAATAAAATGGCCTCTTTTTGCCAGGGCTTTATGTCACCATGCCTTAAAATGACCCATCCTACTCCATATATTCAAGGTTCCCCTGTTAGTCCTAATTTGTACTGGTCCCACACACTTGATCAATATTGTAGGATGGGTTGAGAGAGTTATAAGTAAGCAATCTCCTTACTAAACTGAGTCCACATCCCTAGGATTCTGTGAATATACTTAGGTCTGACACCTTCTTTTACCCATGAGTGAGTGTATGTTGTTATTCCTTTTACTATACCTACAACCAACAAGTATTTGTATTAGTTGGCCATATCCAACTATGACTCATTGATAATTTAGTTGGAGGATAGGACTTTTTGTGAAGTGTACAGTTTTACATTTATGAACATTTAAATAAATCTCCAAACTTTGTACCACTTAGAGATCTTATCAAGATCTGACTCAATTTTCGTAGCTTATTTCTGACAGTACTTCTTGTAAATTACTGCCATCATCTGGAAAAAGTCTGGGCTTACTATTAATATTGTCCACTATGTCATTAAGATGCAACATTAACACTGAGAGTCTCAAAACACTTCCCTTGGGCACACTCGAAATTACTTCTACATTTTTTGATGGCTGCCCATGCAAGATTATTTGCTGGGCCCTTCCTACTGAAAAAAATTCAATCCACTGACAAATTTCAGTTGATCATAGTTCTGGCAGCTGTGGATTTCATACAGTTTTTTTAGAAATCAAGAAATACTGAACCTACCTGACTGTCTTGACCAAAAACTTTCAGTATATAATGCTAAAAAAAGTGTGTTTATTGTACGAATATTATAGAGGAGAAATTCCTAGCAGGAAAAATATATTAAAAAAAAATAGATGAAGGTTACTTACCAGGCGAAGGAGCACAGGAAGTGATAATGCCACAAATAAATTAATAAATTCACACACACACACACACACACACACACACACACACACACACACACACACACACACAACGCTAGCTTTCGCAGCCTAGCTGCTTCGTCAGGCAGAAGGGAAGGAGAGGGAAAAGGAAATGATGAGGGTTTTAAGAAAGGGGGTAAGGAGCCATTCCAATCCCGGGACAGGAAAGACTTACCTTGGGGGAAAAATGGAGGGTAAACAAATGCACACAGACCCACACATTTACACAGACACAAGTACACTTAGGCAGACATACTGTAGAACTGTAGAAAGCCTATAAAAATAGATGAAGATTACTTACCAGGCGAAGGAGCACAGGAAGTGATAGTAGCACAAATTAATAAATTTACACACACACACACACACACACACAAACAAACACAAACACAAATGATAGCTTTTGCAGCCAAGCTGCTTCTTCAGGCAGAAGGGAAGGAGAGGGGAAAAGGAAATGATGAGGGTTTTAAGGGAGTGGGTAAGGAGTCACTCCAAAACCCCAGGTCTAACATTTAAAAAGTTGGCTGCCGTGTGGCCACCGGGGCTCTGGCACAGCAGTCAACTTGTTAAATATGATAGCAAACACGACATTTGAATTACAAAATTAGATTTTCATCTTCCAGAAACTGTGTTGCTATACCCCCCACCCCCCCTCTCCCCCACCCACAAAGTATTCCCACTGTGCCAAGGTTACCAATTCCCTTTGCCAACTAATAAATTGGTGGACACACAATAATAATAATAATAATAATAATAATAATAATAATAATAATAATAATAATAATACTGGGATCCCAAACATGAATTTATTAACACAAAAATTAGAAAACGTTTCCAGGAAAACAAGTTGACCACTTGTACAGTAAGTGTTCGGACAACTTTCTGTGTGACTGAAAATTTAAGTTATGAAAATGTAATTGTCTTTTTGTATGTCTGTCTGCAGCTCAGTGATGATCTTGACAGTAAGTTGCGAGCTATTCTCATATATTATTGACATTCCAACCCAGACTGTCCATTGTTAAACTGTGCTTTGGTCATTACACTGATTTGCTGTCAGAGCAGCTTAGATACAGACATAATATTATGTACTATACATTACAGCTTCTAACAGAAATAAATAATAGTACTTATTTATTTCAGAGCATTTGGGTTGTCTGTACAAATATTCCTTTGCATTTAAGTTGTTATTAACTAACATTTGGGATTTGTTATATAATGTAATACTGCTATGTGCAGATAAGTTGGCCAACAAAGATTAATGTAATCATTGTACTTTAAATGAATGCACAGATAAGACTACACTCATTGTATCATCTTCATTTATCATATTGAATCTATTTGCTTTAATATTACCAAAGATTCAGAGCTTCAACAAGAAGAATTGTGTTGCAAAACTATTAATTTATTTGACTCATTAATTTACCTTAATACATATTAAAACTTTGTGTCACAGCCTTTGTCCAACTTGGGTCAAATTGTCTATTACAGAGATCATTGCTCAGTGAATTTTAAGAGCATCAAGTTAACACATCACAACTCCAGTTATATATATATTTTCAAATCAGAGCTACAGACTTATCCTCTCTTGACTAAGTAGTAGACACTTGTATCTCTCTCTCTCTCTCTCTCTCTCTCTCTCTCTCTCTCTCTCTCTCTCTCTCTCTCCCCCTCCCCCCCCCCCCCCCCCCCAAGTATTAGCAGGATATAATTGAGTTCGGTGGAAGAGTATCATTTGAGGTAGTGCGTGAACCAGACAAACAGACATATGTCAAAGTGCACTATAGATACCAAAAATGTTCTTAGGTTGTGACTGAACTTCATTGATCTTTGTTAACTGTAGAAAGCATCTTTTTAAGTATACATGCAAGAACTATGTTTTAAAGTTTTGTATCTTCTACAGTTTGCCAGCCAAGCATTGAGATGAGCCTGGTTAAAATCATAATTTTACCACACTAAATTAAAGCAAATAATTTTAAGGTGTTACACATGATGAAGGTTTCACCACAAGGACTGTAAATAGTAATTTTGCCAGATCTGTAGAGCAAAATCTTTTTTACCCAGTAGATCCCCAAAGAATTCAATGTAAATAAATTGTCAATAATTAGGATATTAATTTTTATGTCAACAAATTATCATATGTTTATCATCCACATCGCCACTTATCATGAAAATGTTTTCCCCTCTGAGTATTATTTTATTGACTGTATAGCAATTATAAATTCATGGTTTCCTGCCACCAGCCTACAAAAATATGTCTGTGCTAGATGCAGTTTTGCAGTCTAAAATATGTGTTGTATTATTTTAGTGTTTTATATGATTATTTACCATCTCAGTATTTCCACAAATCGACAATACTCAAAATAAAAATAATAAAATAAAATAAAAAAATCATTGAACATAATTACTTAAATATATTCTGGAGGGGACTATGATGCATAACAAAATCCTAATTTAAAACTAAAACAAAGACTAATGAAACTGAAATTAAAAAAAAAAAAAAAGTGATGTGATTACGAAATCCATGGTTTTGAATTACTAGTTTTGTAGTTAGTAAAACATTTTAATAACAAATATTGGGACTATGAAAGAGAATTGCTGGCCTGTACTTACCTTCAGGAGACAACAGATATGAAATTGCACACTGTACTAGCTTTCGGACCTATTAGGGAGGACAAAGGGATGTGTTGGGGAAAGATAGGGGGATCTACTGTGAGGATAAGATAAGATTAAGATCTTTCTATTCTTCATCCTTATAACATCAAAACACAGTGAAACAACCTGTCTTCCTTCTTAAACATTCTACTTCATAATTTTATGGTTTTCTCTTGTGAATAATTTGCATACAATATTAGGAATTGATGTGTAAACAAAGAGAGAGAGAGAGAGAGAGAGAGAGAGAGAGAGAGAGAGAGAGAGAGAGAGAGAGAGAGATATGTTCTTTCCAGCATTTATTAGGCCACAAGTATCAGAAATATCACTGATATAGATTATACATTCTGAAATAAATTAATTTTAATATATTTTCAAATCTTTATCTTAAGGAATTAATTACTTAAATATTTTACTGGATATTTCTGTTGTTTTGAGACTAAAAAGAGTGAAAGTGTAATACTGCTGTCTTGCGCAACTGAACTGGGATTTTAATCATATTGCCAACTGTGTTGAAAGAGAAATTTATTGAAAGAATTTCACGAAAGCACCAAATTGACTATTAAAATGATTGTGTTTGGGCTCATTGTATAGCTTCAGATTGTTTGTAAGTAAATAAATTATTTGGCCACAATGCATCATCACATTTGTTGATACATAATCAATGTAATTTGTAAAGATAAAGTTCAGTTCATGTACTCCTTAAAATTGTAAGCCAAAGAAAGTAGGATAATAAAATCAATGCAAGACTTAAAGATAAAATTAATAAATTGATGAATAATGTATAGAATTTAACTTACATTCATTGAACTACAGTGATGAAATAAGCATTTAAATGTGCTGCTTTTATTTTAAAATCATGCCCCCTTGTTTATGTAAATTACTGGTAAACCATCTCAAAAGCAAATCTCAGAAGACAATAACACAACTCAGGGAAAATGTATATGTTTGTTGTACTGCTGCAAATAAAGTGTTTGTTCAAGTATTTACATATTGTTCTGCCTTTGTTTATTTCCATAATGTTTTCATGAACCACGTAAAACACTTTGTTCACAAACTATAGAAATTATATTTTATTTGATTCATAACAGTGATTTATTTGTATTCAATTGATCTGTTTTCGGTTTTTCTATCAACTTGTACTTTGCTTGTGCTTTTTTTTTTTCTTTTTCTCTCTCAT
Source organism: Locusta migratoria (assembly GCA_026315105.1). Taxonomy (NCBI): domain Eukaryota; kingdom Metazoa; phylum Arthropoda; class Insecta; order Orthoptera; family Acrididae; genus Locusta; species Locusta migratoria. The sequence goes on from CM048744.1 coordinate 504,364,778, forward strand.
AGGGTTGTGGTAATATGCTGGAGAACTGGAAAGAGACAGAGAGGTGTATTCTACAACTGACAATTATAAAAGTTCTGTTAAGTACTGCAATGTTATAATGCTTTTATTTCATTTATAAAGTTGAGATACAAATATTAGGTAACTCATGTTATTAGCGGTTTCTTGTAACCAGTTTAAATCACTGATTACTTAAGTCAGTAAATGATTGAAATACATTATCTACTGCTAAAAGAGCATTATTTTTCCAATAAATTAAACTATGTTTAATAAATTACCATATCACAAGAAGACCACATTGTAATCACATTACTGCAATTTTCTTTCTATTTGTAGTACGTGAAGTTCAGAACTCGAATATCACTTTCCTAAAGCAGTTTGATACAAGTCTATAAAATTAGCACGAAAATAAACTTTGAATGTTCCCCTATTATGCTCAATTCATCAAAGTTATCACATTTTTGTTGGGTCATATGGCTCTGTGATAGATTATTGCTAGATATTTGTAATTACTCAATTTCTGGTTGAGTCTTGTTTTGATTTTTCTGTCCCACCTAACCACCCCCCCCCCCCTCAAAAAGAAGAAAGGGGGGGGGGGCAATGGAGATAAATATAACACACTTTTAGAAAAAAAAAGAGATGGGCAGAGAGAGAAGGGATAGAAGATGTACTAACTCAAGGCAGGAATAAATAAATAAATTCCCCAGTCAACACCAGGTTTTCAGTTAGTATTCACATAAAATTCCTGGTAGAAAAAGGCTACAAATATTATTACACCTAAACAGCTAATTAATAATAATATCGTAAATGAGTAGCGAAGATAGGATTGCTTTTCAGTCGAAGTTTCCGACTACCTTTTCGTAGACGATTTTGCAATTTATTGCAGCCCAGCGAACATGTCTCTTGGAACGTTGTCTTCAACACTGTCTTGACTGCCTATATTCCTGGAGCATTGTGAATGGCTTCTGCTTCTCCACTGAGAAAACGGTGTGCGTAAACTTCTGGAGATACAAGGAATTTCTTCCAGCATCTCTACATCTCAGCCCTGTTGCTCTCCCATTTGTGGAGACAACAAAATTCTTGGGGCTAATGTTGGATCAGAAATTTTGCTGGTCCCCACGTGTCCTACCTGGCTGCCTGTTGTGCCCGATCCCTTAATGTTCTTCGTGTCCTCAGCGCCACATCATGGGGAGCAAATCGAACCGTCCTGCTTCACCTTTACCGGGCCATTGTTCAGTTGAAGCTGGATTACGGAAGCTTTGTATACTCTTCTGCACGGCTGTCCCTTCTCTATTGTCTCAACTCCATTCACCATCAGGGATTACACCTGGCGACCGATGCATTTTACATCAGCCCTGTTGAAAGTCTTTATGCCGATGCTGCTGTATTACCCTTGACCTCTTGGCGTGACATACTCTTGTGTCGGTACGCATGCCGACTGCTGTCAGTGCCCAACCATCCATCTTACCCATTATTCTTTGATGACTCCCTCGATCACTAATATTGGTTGTCTGCGATAGCCTTGCTTCCACCTGGAGTTCGGTTCCGCCGCCTGCTTCAGCGACTCGATTTCACCTTTCCTTCCACCTTTCAGTTGAGCGAAAGCCCATTGCCACCATTGCATCAGGCCCAGGTTCACACCCACCTTGAACTTAGTTCGCTCCCCAAGGAGAGCACTCTGGATTTGGTATATCACTCGAGGCTTGTCAAATTCCGTTCGCGGTTCGATAATGCCATATTTATCTACACTGATAGTTCCAAGAGCACCGACAGTGTCGGATCTGCCTTCGTCGTCGGGGATGACCTGTTCCAGTACAAGCTCCCTGACCGGTGCTCGAATTCCACAGCTGAGCTTCTTGCTTTTTAATTCATTGCACTTAATAAGTGGTTGCAAGAGAAACACTTTTTAACGGTATAAGACAGGTACCCTCCTCATTTAATGACCATGTAATATTCAGTTAAATTAACAGTAGAAGATTTAGCTGTACAGTCTAAAAAGTAGGAAGAGTGAAGAATCTGTCCTAAAGGAAATGATAAAACAGATTACTCGAGGCCTGATGAACTTACCACCACCTAATCAGTAAAGGGTACTGATTCTTCTGAGGGGGCTCAACAGTTCTAAGTATACTGCCAATAGATAATGGTTAACTATTATCTCCACTCTTACATAAAAGTAAAGTGAACAGTACAATCTCGTGGAAATTCTGAAGTACAACTGGATCTAGTTGGGATTGAATGTTTTTCTCGAAGGCTACGGATCACACACAGTAGCTACTCTGGCATCAGGATCCTACACAACAGAATTCCCTGGGCTATATTTCGCCTCAGAATTTTAAACAACTCGAAAATTTCGTGGGCCATATCTGAGACATGTAGCGTACCTTGTTCCACTACAAGTTAGCATTGTGTTTCAACATGAATGTGTTATATAAAGCCCCTGATTGAAACGTGCATTGGAAATGCTAAAGAATGAAACATCTAATACTTTAGTGAGTCTGGGGTTAAATTGTTAGGTGCACAAAGCAAAAAATTAAATGGAACAAATACTTAATTTAGTGTACAGGATCAAACATGAAAGCATCCTACCATGAAATTGCTGGTGCCTGTTTACTGTATCAATTAAATGTACATAAAATGTAGGTGGAAAGAGAAGAATTAAATGCCCAACATATGTACACATTCAGGCTTGAAGAATGACGGGCATTAATTCCAACACGCTATTATAGACATGTAAAGCAAGAAATCTCGACCAACTGACTAGTTGTTATTAATGTATTAACCTTGTACAGCAATATGACGAGATCATAAATAAAGAAATATCACATGTGAAATGAAATCGAGGAACACATGATTCATGGGAACCAAGTAAGATTCTAAACTACTGCAAAATTCACAACCAAATTTAATTAGCAAAGCCATTGGAAACAAAATACTCCAAGTGTTAATATTTGTGAATAAAATTAGAAAGCATCAAACTTATGGCCCAGTTATCATTAACAAGTGGGTAAAGTATATAAAACCCACAGATGGGATCATACAAATTTAGAAAACACACAAGAATGTAAGCACATGATCACTAAATCACAATCATAAAAAAATCAGAACAGAATGCTGTACCAGAGTTAAATATCTTGTGGTGAGTTACTCTTCCACATCACAAGGCTTAAGTGAACAAAGAAAGTTCCTAGCTAAACTATGCAAAATCTCGCCTTTTCTTACACTAAATAAATCACTGATTGGAGATGGAAAAGAAACAATTGAATTGGTCGGTGGAGAAAGGAACTAAGTCACTTTTTGGCAATTTTCACTTTTTTAAATGTAGTATACAGACCCAGACACATTTTACTGTGATGAAAGGAACTATCTTTGGCTTCTTCCTGTGGGAATAACATAAGGTCAATTTTATACGAGCAGAGGAAAAAGGAATCTAGTCAGTGACTTAGTTCCTTTCTCTGCCACACGTCGCGTCCCATCAGCAAATTTTACTGTCAGTGAGCTCGTACTACACCAACTACATCCTAGATGCACTGCCTTCTTGGAATCAAGGCCGTAGCATAGCTGTGATGACTCGTGCATTGAGGCTGACGTTCGGAACAATTTCAAAAGCCAATTCATATGTCTGTCTACCAATTAGGCGCCTCAATTCCCCCTTAATGCATGACGTCATCATGGCTATGCTAAGGCTTTGGTTTCATGAAGGCAGTGCTAGATGGCATTGGTCTGCAGCATGCAGGTGTAGTAAAAGCAACAAAACAGTAACTTGGTGCCAACTTTGTCAGGTGTCACGGTTATTGTTGAGTACTGTCTTTCTAAATGTCCCGCAAATGAAATCAAAATGAAAATGAGCACAAGAGGAGGAGAATCAAGGAAGAGTTTATGGTTTTCCATATAATAACTACAGTGAGAAAGCAGTTCCTGGAAAAATCTGTCAGTGCTGATTGCAGGTAAGGTTACAGTACTGACATTTACCAATTCAGCAAGTTCAGTGTAATATAAAATCCATAGCATTTGCTACATGCTTACAATAACTTAATTTCATATGCCAATTGGAATGTTTCCAACATAGCAGTGAAGAAGAACGCATTGAGATGCTTTCAAACTTTTAAAACATGGACAACAAAAACAGTCAGGACATTTATCTACAAGGGTTAATTGTGGCAGGTGGCATTACTAAAAAAAGGCCAAGAAAAGTTGTCATTGACATTGATCGCATCAGTAAACAACATTCCTTTGTGTATCACGCAATTTTGCGTGGTAAAAGAATTCGTGTCTGCAAAAGTGCTTTTCTCAGTCTACGTGCTGTATTGCGGAAACGTGTTTTTCGTATTAGTCAGTTATTAGTTAAGGTCAAATTCCAAAGGACATGCATGGAAGAAATCCATGCATAACCAAAATTCCGGAAAATATAATAAATTCGATAGATACCCACATCACATCTTTCCCACTCAAAGAAACTCACTATGCTGGGAAGGAAATTAAATACCTAGATGCACGCTTGGATCTGAAAACTATGCACAACATGTTCCTTAACAAATATCCAGATGTAAATGTGAAATATGACATCCATAAGAAACATTTTCATGAAAATTACAATTTTCATTTCGAGCGTCCGCAAATTGATGTATGTGGCAAATGTGAAGAACTTCAGGCTAAGTTAAAAAGTCTACATATCTCTGACAGTTGTAAGTGAGCTGCACAACTTGAGTTGGATATTCATAAGCAGCACAGCAGGAAGTTTTATAAATCCATCAAAATAACTGAGCAAGAATGTATGGGCAGGGATAACATTGTTGGACTAGCTTTCGACTTTATGCAAAATTTGCCCCTGCCAAACATCCCAGTGCAAGAAAAATTTTATTTACGCCAGTTGTGGGTTAACTGTTTCTGCATTTATAACATCGGGTCTAGACATTCTACAGTCTACTTGTATCATGAAGGTCAGGCGAAAAAGGGAGCGAATGAGGTCTGTTCATTCTTGTACTATTACACTGAAAAGTATGTATCGCAAAATGTTACAGAACTACACCTGTTCTCAGATGGAGCACTTGGCCAAAATGAAATAATACCATAGTAAGGATGTGCCATGCATTGACAGACAACAGTTTTCCTGAAAGAGGTCATATTTATATATGACTGTTCAAAGGTTAGAAACCTCTTTGTCTTGGTTAAGTTTCCCAAGAATGGACAAATTGTAGCCACAGCAGATGGAAGCACTATTTTACCAGCCATTTTGTAAATCCATAACAGACAGATACAGTAACTTACTCTTTCATGCAAGAGGGGGCAGATAGAAGTTAACATTGGGATATAAGATTCATATATCATAAAATAAAGGTAAAGATAAAAATCAATAAATCAGTTTAAAACTGATGCAGCACAAATATTGTCTGCATCATGATGTTGCAAGTGTGAAATTATAAATTTTACTGCTCAGTCTTCTTCCAGATAAAGTTGCAAATTGCACTGAAAATCAGTGGTGTCGCTGTTAACACAAATAGTGTAGGAGCAAGCCAGGGCTGCCATGAAATGGCTCAAGGTGAGCTGTTTCAATTTCATCATCTGTAAATGAGTGCAAAATGATTGTGGATGTACGACTAGCCTAAAAACACTACCAGAATGCCATCTTACATACAGGATACAATGGTGTGGACCTCTGTTAACAATTTATAAGGTAGGAGGCGAGGTACTGGCAGAAGTAAAGTTGTGAGGCGGCATCGTGAGTCGTGTCGGGATAGCACAGTCGGTAGTGCGCTTGCCCGCAAAGGCAAAGGTCCCAGGTTCGAGTCCCGGTTCTGGAACACAATTTGAATCTGCCAGGAAGTTTCAATTTATAAGATTCTCATTTTCGTCATTAGTTTAGTAAAGTAGACTGTACTAAACGCAATTTAGCAAAAATGAGAGTCTATGATTTGTCAAATTTGATAAGTAAGGCAGAAACTGCAAAAGAAGAATATAACACTGAGAAGTCAAGGTTGAAAATCGTCACTGCTGTTGAAAGAATGAGAGTGTGTATCTCATTCTAGATTAGATTAGATTAGATTATTTATTTGTTCCGTAGATCCATATTGAGGGGATCCTCGTGGATGTGGAACATGTCAAGAAACAAAATTTACAAGTTGAATAACAGATAATACTGATAATATAAATACAAATACATACACTTATTTTTTTTTTTTTTTTTTTTTTTTTTTTTTTTTTTTTTTTTTTTTTTTTTTTTTTTTTTTGCTGATAATATAATAATACTAATATAGTATGAGTGCATGCATCATTTGGTACAATTTATAAATTCACTAATAGAGTAGAAGGAGTTGGCCACTAGAAAGTTTTTTTAGGTTCCTCTTAAACTGATCTTTATTTGTAGCTAAATTTTTTATACTTGATGGTAAATTATTGAAAATGTGTGTTCCTGAGTAGTGGACCCCTTTTTGAACTAAAGTAAGTGCTTTTAAATCCTTGTGTAGATCATTTTTATTTCTAGTATTGTATGCATGAACTGAGCTGTTTGTTGGGAAAAGGGATATATTATTTATGACAAATTTCATTAAGGAATAAATATACTGAGAGGCAGTAGTTAATATACCCAGTTCTTTGAAGAGGCTTCTACAAGACGTCCGTGAATTTACTCCACAAATAATACGTATTATACGTTTTTGGACTCTGAAGACTTTTGACTGACTTGAAGAGTTACCCCAAAATATTATACCATATGACATTAAGGAATGAAAGTAAGCAAAGTATGCAAGCTTTGTTATTTTTATGTCTCCTATGTCTGATAACACTCGTATTGAAAATACAGATTTGTTGAGTTGTTTCTGCAGTTCTGTGGTGTGCTCCTCCCAACTAAATTTATTATCAAGCTGTAATCCCAGGAATTTAATACTGTCAACCTCTTCTATCTGCTCTTCTTCATACTTAATGCATATGCTGTCAGGAAATCTCTTACATGTTCTGAACTGCAAGTAGTGAGTCTTTTCAAAGTTTAATGACAATGAGTTGGCTTTAAACCATTTATTAATGTTCATGAAAATATCATTAGCAGACTTTTCTATCACTATACTTGACGTACTCTTTATTGCAATACTTGTATCATCTGCAAACAAAACGAACTCTGCTTCTGGTAGTGTAACTGATGAGAGATCATCAATGTACACAAGAAAAAGCAATGGCCCTAAGATGGATCCTTGTGGGACACCACATGTAATTTCTTCCCAATCCGATGATGACTGTTGGCCTAATTCACTAGTCACTTGCACTGACACCCTTTGTTTCCTGTTAGTGAGGTACGACTTGAACCATTTTGCAGCATTTCCCGTGACCCCATAGAATTCTAATTTACTTAAAAGGATGTTATGGTTCACACAATCAAATGCCTTTGACAAATCACAGAAAATACCTGCTGCTTGCAATTTATTATCTAATGAATTAAGTACATTCTCACTGAAAGTGTAAATAGCCTTCTCAATATCGGAACCTTTCAGAAATCCAAACTGTGTTCTAGACAATATGCCATTTGCGGTTAAGTGGTTGAGAAGCTGCTTGTACATTACCTTTTCTATAATTTTTGAGAATGCTGGCAAAAGTGAAATGGGTCTGTAGTTTGATGGTATCTCTTTATCCCCCTTCTTGAAGAGAGGTTTAATATCTGCATATTTTAGCCAATCAGGAAATGTTCCCGTTATAACAGACTGGTTACACAAATAACTTAAGATTGTGCTAAGTTCACAAGAACAAGCTTTAATTAACTTTGTTGATATTTCATCGTAACCACTGGAATTCTTTGTTTTTAAAGATTTTATTATGGAAGATATTTCTTGTGGTGAAGTGACTGACATATTCATGTGTGTGAAGTTATTTGTAAATGCTAGTTTCAAATTTTCAAGCGCATTATTTACTGACCCAGACAATCCCATACTATCAGTAATGGATATAAAGTACTTGTTAAATAGATTTGCCACACTATGCCCATCAGTTACTAATGTCTCAGCTACTCTTAATCGTACCTGCTCTTGTTCCTTTCTGGTTCTACCAGTCTCTTCTTTCACTATATCCCATATTGTTTTTATTTGGTTTCCTGATGTTGCTATCTTCTTTTCATAGTGCATTTGTTTAGATACCTGAATAACTTTTTTTAATATTTTACAGTATTCCTTATATTTAGTTAAATCATCATCATTGCAACTACTCTTGGCTGATAGATACATTTTCCTTTTTGTCTTACATGAAATCTTTATTCCTTGTGTAATCCAAGGTTTTATTATAGACTTCTGTTTAATTCGCATTACTTTTAGAGGAAAACAGTTTTCAAACATGATACTAACATTATTAATGAATACATTATATTTATCATTCATGCCATTAGCACTATATACATCTTTCCAGTTCATGTCTTTGAGGAGTTTTCTAAAATTTTCAATTTTTGGTGGGTTGACTACTCTCCTCTATGTACATTTTGCAGTCTTCATAATCTGTTTAGAATCTATACCTAAAACAAGGAGCTGCATATCATGATCTGACAGGCCATTTATTATTGGTTTTATGATATGATTTTGTTCCTTTGATTTGTCTATAAAAATATTATCAATTGCTGTCCTAGAGGTTTTAATTACCCTAGTTGGAAAGTTTACAGTGTGTGTTAGATTGAAAGACAAAGTTACTGACTGCAATAAATTTTTACTTTAGGACTGCATAAGAAAATCTGTATTAAAGTCACCAGCAACCAGGATTTCTTTATTTCTTCCTGTTAAATAACCCAATAGAGCTTCTAGATGATTTAGGAATAGATTATAATTTCCTGAAGGTGCTCGGTAAATAGTTACTGTTATATAGCATCTGTTATGGAATTCTACTTCTGTTGCACAAGCTTCTAAATGCTGCTCTAGACAGAATTTATTTATATCAATATTCTTGAATTTATAGCAGTTTTTAATGAATGTGGCAACTCCTCCTCCCTCCATATCTACTCTACAGAAGTGTGAAGCTAAATTAAATCCTGGAATGTTTAACATATCTATACCAGTGGCCACATGATGTTCAGAGAGGCAAATTATGTCAATTGGGCTAGAGGAATCTATTTCATCAATACAAATGAGTAGTTCATCAAGTTTATTTCTGAGTCCTGGAATATTTTGATGTAATAAAGATAACTGATATTGCATACTAATGGCTTGAGTAAGATTTACTGGAAGTTTCTGACTACTTACTGTTAAACATTGTTTGCTAAAATTTATCTCCTGTTTATCTGCTTTTCCAAACTGAGGGTGTCTTACAAGCTCTCTCAAAACTGGTTTTCTTCCCCCCCTCCCTATCCTAAAAAAGGCATCCCTCTGACACCTGTAACCACTGGTATTTTACCATTTGTGACAGTGCCCCCCCCCCCCCCCCCCCGTAAGTTACTTGCAATCAGCCCAGACAATTTTCCCTTCCCTTTCCTGTTGAGGTGAAGGCCATGCCTAGTGTAGTCCCACCTACAGATATCATCCACAGGAATCAAACCAATATGGGACCCCATATCTGACATGAGTAGCCGTTCCAACTCCAAGTTTACTCTCCTGACAGAAGAGTTCAAATGAGGCCGATCATGGCGACTCAAGACAGATACAAATCCCACACTAGTATGCTTCGTTGCTGCTGATATCTTCACGAGGTCACACTCTATAGAATATTCACAGTTTCTGTCAATGCTGTTTCCCGGACCACCCACTATAACCACGGTATCCTCCATTGTGAAATCCTTACATAAAGAACCTATATCCTCTGTTACCTGACCCAGGCCCGCATTTGATTTGAAAAGGTTTGTGACCTTTCTGACAAAGGCTATGTCTAAAAGCTTCAAGTTAAGTGTGTGTGTATTTTTATGTGCCTGTAGCAGCTCAACAAATGTCTTTGTGGGAAAAACAATTTAAATTGGAGATAGAAAATAATATAAAAAAGGGATGAATGATAGTTAAACGAAATGGAAAGTACTATGCCAAAACTTACATGAGTTAAACACTGAGAAAGGAAAACACTGTGTTGTAATGAGAGAAGAAGTTAATGAAGAGTTTCAGGAACTAGACAATAAAATCCAAGAGGCTCAAGATTCTACAGCTTATCTCCTCCACTCAACACCTTTCACTCCAGTCCAATTTCCCTTCTAATCCCTTTCTCCTTCCTCCTCTCTCCTGCCTATTTTCGCCTTTTTTAATTACTGCTGGCAGCTACTGTATCTTCTAAGGACTGTCATAACATTATATTTGTATGAAGTGCTATTCTAAACATTGTTATAGAGTTATGAAATTAAATAGGGTTTGGGCACCAATAACTCTCACATATACTTGATCGAACAGCTTTATTACTTAACTCAATCACATACACGAAAGAACTAAATGAAACATGGCGGGTGGAGCCCAGAGAGGCTGAGCTCCCAAAGATGATAAACAAAGATATTTCACTGTTTGTTCATGTCTGAATGATTGCTCTGTCGATGGGTCACCACTCAGCCCCCCCCCCCCTTCATTGTGTGGAGTACATCTTGAGGGGGGAGGGGGAGACTGAGGAGTCGGGCAATGGTGGTGATGAATGTCGAGTGACTAGTAAGTTGACCAAGTCTGGAGGAATGTCAGTGCACAGGTGTTCACAAGGTGGAGACGCACTGACGACAAAATCGTCACGAGGTGGATGGGTGGTATGAGTCAGACGACCTCGTAGGCATACAGATCCCATTGGCACGATGACAAGAACCTCCAAAGACGGTATGAGGATGGCTCATACATCGTGGGAAAGGGTGGTGGAAGGAAGAGGAAAATGTTTGAGTAGCTGTACGTTGTGTACGTTGTTATGGAAAGGGTGCGAGGAGTCAGAGGATGACGGACATAGGACAAACAAGGTACAATCGCAGGAGATAATTGAGACATATGTGGCTAAGTGGGGGGGGGGGGGGCAGGAACAATTAATTTGATGGAGGGAGAGGAGGGAAGGGGAGACTGCAAGAAGCCTTGGAAGGAGGTCGAGGGAGAGGGCGGAGAGTGAGTCGGAAAAGGTGTGGTCAATGGGGAGAGAGAAAGAGAGGGAGGAGGAGCAGGGGAAGGGGGATGGTGAAGCAGATTCTGACAGATGAGGAGAGAGAGGGGTGGAATCAACAAAAGCTCGTTTTAGTCCGTTAATGGATATGGACACAGTTGTGGGTGTATTGTTCAAGGAAATGATAAAGGTGTTGTTCACGATCTTAAGGACATGGTGCAGGCCTGAGTACCATGGCTGAAGGGGGGGTGGATGTTGTCATCACTAAGGAAAAGTGGGAGCAGGTGGAGAGTGCAGAGGGGTGGAAGGGAGTGGCTCATCGCGGATGGAACAGAAAGCTTAGAGAAGTGAAGGTGGACTCGATCGACAAAAGAAGGGTGAGCCGAGGAGTGAGCGAGGGGGGGGAGGGGGTGGATATGTATGAGCTCTCCTGGTAACAACAAAGTTTGGCCGTACACAAACTCCGAAACCGTGCCATCGAGGTCCAGCATGAAGGTCGTGCAGAGTCCCAGAAGCACCAGAGGCAGCGTCTCCACCCAGAGTGTCATGGCACATAAGGGCAGCTTTAAGAGTGTGATGCCAGTGCTCGAACATACCATTTCCCTGAGTATGATAATTGGTGGTGTGTATTCACTTGACCCTCAGGAGAAGACACAAATTTTGGAAGAGGCAAGATTCAAATTGGTGACCTTGGTCTGTGGTAATAACAGAGGGACAGCCAAAGCGAGACATCCATGTGTGTATGAAGGCCTGTGCTACTGTCTCTACAGTTATGTTCGGAATAGAGGTTGCCTCCACCCGGCAAGTGGTTCGGTCGATGGAGGTGAGCAGGTACCAGAAACCCTACTTTGGGGGAAAGGGGCCATCAAAGTCATTGTGTACATGTTGAAAGTAGCTGGAAGGAATGGGGAAGGAGCCAAGCGGTATTTGTGTGTGTGTGTGTGTGTGTGTGTGTGTGTGTGTGTGTGTGTGTGTGTGTGTGTGTGTCTTCGCTCTCTTGCAGGGGATGTAGGCGCGAGCCCAGGCCTGGCAGTTGTGCCTGACATCTCGCCGTACGAATTGGTCAGTGACCAGCTTAAGTAGAAGCTTTGACCCCAGGGTGAGCCAGACGGTGTAGTTTGTCAAAAATCTCTCGATTCCAGCAGGAGGGAATGTAGGGGCGAAGCTTGCCCATTGATTCGTCTCACCAAACCTCACTGGCGATCCCGGCAAAGGTGGTGCGGATGGGGCGTAAAGAAGAAGATTGGTCTTGAATAAGCTGCATTGTGTCTTCTTCAGCTGCCTGAAAAGTGTTAAAGCTGGGAAAGGTCTAAGAAGGAAGAAACAGCATCAATGTGGGAGAGGAAATTGTCTGCGATATTGTCCATGCCTGTGATGTAGCAGACGTCAGTGGTCAATTGAGAGATATAATCGAAACAGTCGAACTGCCGCGCTTGGGGGTCTGCTGGAGGGTTCGAGATGGCAGCAGCGAGAGGTTTATGATCTGTGAGGGCATAGAAGGAGTGGCCATCTGTGAAAGAATGGAAATATTTTATGGCCTCATAGAGAGCCAGCAGTTCCCAATCAAAAGCTGAGTACTTCCTTTGAGCATTGTTCAGTTCTTTGGAGAAGAATTGTAAAGGAGAAGTGACCATGTTGAGAGATTGACTAAGTATTGCATTGGTGGCAATGTCCCTCACGTCAGTTGTGATGTATAGTTTGGCATCAGAATGAGAGTGAGCGATGGTTACAGATTTAGTGAGTAAATATTTCAAGGCCGTGAATGCCAAAGACCAGTAAGAACATCTGTGAATGGGACCTGAAGCTCAGCATCACCTGGCAAATGTCATTGGTAGTAATTGACTTTCCTAAGAAAATGACATAATTCTCTAAATTTGGTGGGGGGGAGGTAAGTTTCTGATATGATCAATCTTATTGGGGGACGGATGTGTCCCTTGGCCAAAACTGTAAAGACTAAGAAATGCACAGACTCTCGCTGAAGTTGGCGCTCATTGTCATTCGGCTCAATGCTGGCCATTGCAAGGGTGTCAAGGATCTTTAAGTGCTTTTGTTTTCCTCAACAGAGTTGCTGAAGATTAAAATGTTGTCTAGGTAAGCAAAACAAAACTTCAAGGGGAATAAAATCTCACTGATAAATCGTTGTCATGTCTGAGTGGCATTCTTGAGGCCGAAAGGCATGAACCAGTAGTGAACTAAACCTATGGGAGTATTGATATGAATCTTCTCTATGTCTTTCAGGGCCATAGAAATTAGGTGGTAAGCAGCTTGCAATCCACTATCAAAAAAACTTTCATGCCTGCCATATTCTGCAAAAAGTCAGCAATGTTCGGGATCGGGTAGTTGTTCATAATGGTACGAGAATTGAGGTGGCGGTAGTCTCCACACATACACCAAGAACCATCCTGCTTGAGTACCTAATGAATGGGAGGGGACCAGCTGCTAGATGAGGGCTCAGTGACACCTGACTGTAAAAGTTCAGGAATTCGTTCTTTAATGGCCACCATTTTCTCAGGACTGAGGCAACACGGCTTGCTAGTGATGGGTGGATCAAGGCACAGCTTGTGCACTGTACCATTTGTGACTACTGATACATCATTAGCAATGTTGAAAGAGCTTTGTTTACATTCATGACTAACATCCATTGTGACAGGCCAGGCGGGTACTGGGGTAGGGGGTATGGCCCGGTGCGAGTCAAGTGGCGTGCGCGAGGAGGGAAGTGGCTTGGCTAAGTTTGTGGCTGGTGGAGTGGACCAAGGTGCTGGGCAAGTTACAGTTCTAGTCATGTTTTTACTCGGGCATGCCACCAGTGCACTAGCAATACAAGATAGTTCTTGCGGTGGCCACAAACTAGAGGAGGTGCGCACATCGCGGTAGCGGGCAGCTCGACTGGAGGAGTGGAAACAAATGATGACCGCGAAGCACGTGCAGAGAAGTTAGTGTTTGTAGCTGCCAGAGCGGGACCCCACTCAGGTTGAGTGGTTGGGGGTCACGTTGGAATGGAAACACAGGTCTGTTTACAAAGATCCACATATGAGCATTGGGGGGTAGCACTGTCACAAACACTGGTAACCTTGCGCGCGGGCGCAACAGCACTAGTAGCATTTTTTGAAGGAGCACTTGTACTAACCTTAGAGAGTGAGTCTTGTTGCCCCGATTGTAGAGACAACAGCTGATGTTGCGCGGATGCCAACTGAGACTCCGTAACAGTTAGGCGGCGAGCAATGTCCTCATTCTTGTGGTGCAGACAGAGCACACAATCACGTTCACTTGTCCACTTAGACAGGAGCGACTAAGACTGTTTAATTGAGTCAAAACACTCAAGCATAACACACAATTTCTCTTTCATGGTACAGTTTGATAATTTGTTCATGTTTGTGACATAACTTAGAAGACAGGTCCTCAAACTCCTTCACAGTCTGTAAACTCTTGTGAACAACAGGTGAGTTAACAGAACCAGAGTCAGGGCTGGACAGAGTACAGGAAAAATAAGTATATGTGGGGTGGCGAAAAACTGAATGTTGCACAATATCTAGTGACGTTTGTGATGCATCAAGAAGTCCATACCTAAGATGGGCTCTGGCACCTCAGCAACCAAAAAATTCCATGACAGTTTACACTATGGTGCCAGATGGACAGTAAAGTTCGTAGCACCCGCACTTGGCAGTTATGTGTCATTGACAGCACGGAGTATGGCACTGTGAGGGTGGAGTGGGCCTCTAACAGTTGAAAGCAGTAATAAAGAAACATCTGCACCAGTGTCAATAAGAAATTCACGTTAGAAACACAATTACAAATGTACAGATGAGCATTCAATGGTGAAAAATCACTGACAATGGAAGACATGTAGGCATCTGGAATTGTCCAAGCAGGAGGCAGTACCTAAACCACCCTGTGCTCTGTGTTTGGGTGGTGACACACCGGATGATCCTTTCTTGTCACCAAAGAAGTAGCAGTATGGATAGTGTGGCACTTGCTCCTGTGGAAAGTGAATCAATGTCAGTGTCAGAGGAGCTGTTAGCTGATAGTGCAGGAGGGCACGTCAGAGACAATGAAGCAGACACCTGGTCAGCATGAGGGTGTGTGAATGCGTCCAGATCTTTCATTGGTGAATGCTTGATCCGTGAGCAGCCGCACCCGGCAGCCATAGGTTGTCAGGTGGTCTGCATCCTCAACAAGGCCTGTCTCTCAAGGGTTTCCCATAGGTAGGCATCATACGCACGGTTGGCAATGCATATCTGCTTGTTTGGTGACTGCAGGATATTGTTCGTTAAATAAAGCTGTCTGCACAGCAAGCGGTAGCTTACTAGACCAGAGAGCCATGAGGGTGGAGTCTGGCATGTCATGTTTGTTAACCAGTAGATGAAGATGACACCAGAGCTGTGATGGTGTCTTGTCTCCCTAGAGTTCCTCGTGGATTATGTGGTGAATGGTGTCTTACAGTGTGCGAATGACCCTCTCCAGAATGGTTTGTTTGGTGAAGGCATACCAATCTGAAGCTGGGGGAGAAGTCACGAGGTTACAGATTAGATCTATGTGCTTGTGGATGTGCACGATGAGGCACAGGTAGCGGGCTGTGTCATCGAGTGCGTAATGTTTGAATATTTCCTTAACCAATGCAAATCACGTCAAAGGAGAAAGGTGGTAACTTTGACAGACAACCAGGGGGTGACAACAGGGGTGCCTTCAGAACATCAGTGACCTGGGAGGCGCCAATTTCTTGTGGTGTAATGAGGGAGCTTGACATTGTTGTTGAATTGGGAGGGGCCTCAAGGACAAACAGCAAAGTCACAGCAGGTCGAGGGGAGATGGCTCAGGCAACCAGTGCAGCCATGGCACCAGTGTCTGCCATGAAAACAGGTAGGAGTTTGAACTCGTGCATCTGAGAATGTTTTAGTGTGTTGACAGTGTGCAGCTGCAGAAGTAATTCTTGTACATACAGCGCAGCTGACCCATCACGTGATGCGGAAAGCACAAAGGACACATTGGCACTCTGTGGTACACTATAGTTCACATTAGCACAGATAGAATGGGCAGATCTGCTTAGCAAGTCACTTAAAACACTCAGAGGTGCAGATTGCACATAGCTGGCTGACACATTGTTGACGAAGCCCAAGTCAGTTGCGCGTGCAGAAAAAGGTGCATCAGTAACAGGTGAAAATTGTCCATTGTTCCTTGAGGGGTTGATGCATACACCATGATGAAAGCTGTTAGAAGCAAGTCCAATACTAGAAAAACTAATGAAGTTGTTGGCAGGCACTGCACTTTGTTGGCGGGATGGTTGCCGGCCAAAAATTTCACTTTTGCCTGGTCGAACTATTCAAGTCTTGCATTATTTGAGAGTTCTGTGCACATGCAATGTGGTGTGGACTCTGATTTGCAACTGTTCATTGACGAAACTTCTGAAAACATGAGAGGCAAGCTGAGGCCCAAGTCTGTGAAACTTCTCACGACAGTGGTAGTACCCAGTGTAACAAAAATGCCCTGAGAGGAAATGTTTTGTGAGCACAGATTCGATGCACTCAAAGTAGGTATGCACAGAATTCATGAAGAGGATGTGGCTGCGGCTTGAAATCCGAGTGGTGGTGGCACAGTCAAGTTCATTGTAGTCATGACTGTTGAGACAAAGAGCATCGAATTTTATCCACAAATAAAGGCACTAACATGTATCCGATGACTGCTCAATGAAGAAACAGCAGTCAACGCAACTTTGGGGTCACCAGTATCGAATTAAAATGGGGTTTGGGCCCCCATAACCCAAAAATATGCTTGAACAAACAGTTTTATTCCGTAACTGAAGCACATACAGAAAAGAACAAAATTATACATGGTGGGTGGAGCTCAGAGAGGCTGCCAAAGATTACAAACAAAGATATGTTCCACAATTCACATCTAATAACTCAAGTGTTAGCTTTTCCTGTATTCAATCAGACCAATATTATCTCCTAAACTGTACCTGAAAATCATCCTCTGAACATGTAGTCACTCCATTCTGTGGTATATCCCACCAACTCGAAGCCAGTTATTATTATTATTATTATTGTTTCTGATGTGATTAACCTTCCATGGGAATGAGTGATAGCACTGATATTGCCGCGAGACCTCAAGCTAACCAACTGCCAGCATGGCGCAATGGATAACATCAACGATTGTGGTGCTGAAGGTCGTCGGTTCAATCTCATCCAGTGGCAAAAATTTATTTCTTTGTAATTATCATTTACAGAATGTTCTACGTGTTTCTTATGTTCACTTGTAATTTCTACATGTTTCTTATGTTAACGATTCTTCTAATTTCTGCTACATTCTGTCTGTGTATAAAAAGCAGAGCACTCTGTCCAAGAAGCAGTCAGTGCTGTGTGTGTGTTCACTTCGCAATAAACCTGTTTTCAGTATAAGTAGACAACCCTGCCTTTGAAGTAAAGCTTGCTTCCATTTCAACGCGACTTTGTTTGGTGCAGGTGCTGGGGTATCCTGTGCAACAGCTGCATCACCGTGGCTCCTATTAGGCAATGTAAAAGCCACTGCTTACAGGGACAAGAACTGGAATACAAGGGATATACTGAGTTCAACTTTCCTAAAGTCTGTATCACCAGAAGAACCATGGACATGAAACCAGCAGTAAGCCAGCTGCACATCAGACACCCATCGGTGTTCTCTGGAAACGCTGGACAGGACCCCAACAAATGGCTAAAAGGGTTCGACCGAGTCGCCAAGTACAACAGGTGGGAGCATATAATGTGCTTAGCCAAGGTTTATTTCTACCTGGATGGAACAGCCTAGCAATGGTTTGAAAACAACGAAGGGAAACTGAATGACTGGGAAACTGGAACTCAAGAAGACCTTTGGAGACCACCAGTGATAAATCTGCTTGGCGGAAGAACAACTGAAGAATTGGGCCCAACAACATGGTGAGCCAACACAGTCATACATACAGAATGTTTTGGCCCTGTGTAACAAAGTCAATCTGAATGTGATTGAGGCCGACGAAATGACGCAAGTGATGAAGGGCATTGCAGAAGACATCTACCAAGCTCTTCTGATAAAAGATGTCGCTACAACGGAAGAGTCCATGAAGTGGTGTCAGTGTATTGAATAGATGCAACAAAGGAGGGTTGGATGAAAGAAGTGACAGATTTCCCAATGTAGTCCCTGTGGCTGTTGAGGAAGACCAGCATGACTTCGCTTCTCTCATACAACAAATTGTGAGAGAAGAAGTACAACAATTTATGGCAGCCAGGACTATTATACCGAGTGAGCATCAGACTATGGCCATGGATGTAACCCCTGTAAGTCATGTGGAAGCCGACATCACTGAGGAAAAGGTATTTCAGACATTAGCTCCAGTGTACCCCACCAGTCGCACCCAACGTGAAGAATGGCGTCGCCCTGCTATGATTTACGCTGCAGCCACCAAACGACAGCCTATGAACTAGACGACATGGCCACAACCAACTCCCCCGGCAAATATGACACCCCTCAGAAGAACAGACGTCTGGAGGACAGAAGACAACACACCACTATGTTTCCACTGTGGGTGCCCAAACATGTCGTACGCTACTGCAGAGAGAGAAGGCGAGTATTTGACGATTATTTTGTCACAAGATGTCAGCCATCAGAGCAGTTCTATCCCAGGCAGTCACCTACTGATGAGTTCAGTCGACCTATGGGAAGAAGCCCATTGCCATACCCTGGACGAGGTCGCTCCCCAATGTGCCGCTGCCGTTCATCGTTGTCATATAGAGGTACCAGTCACTCCCCTAGCTTCCACACCCAGGAAAACTAAGCGAGGTGACCATCTTCGGAGGTGAGGCCATCACAGATGAAAATCCTCAATGGACAACAGTCGCTAAGATGTCAGGAAATCTCATCACCATCATAATTGACAGCCAACCTGTCCGGACACTTGTTGATTCAGGAGCTTTTTTCTCCGTATTGTCGGATAATTTCTGCTGCACACTAAAGAAGACAATGTTCCGTGATATGGGGGTAACTGTGCTGAAGGTCACAAATGGAAAGTACATCCAGCCAGCAGGAACATGTCTCGCAAGAATAATCATCAACATCAGGACCCAGCCATTTGAATTTGTCGTTTTAACAGAATGTAGTCATAATGTCATTCTCGGATGGGACTTCCTTTAGGCATCCCAAGCTATCATTGACTGTGTTGATGATCTTAGCTGCAAATTCAGGAAGTCATTCTGACAGGTACACGTAATACAGAATTTTCTGGGAAGTTATTTGACGTTGACAAGGTAACAATCCTGCCATTGACAATGAAAAGAGTTTCAGTCACAAATACAGTAGTATTCAAGAACGGGTGCAAACACATGGATGCTGACTGCCTTTCAAGGAATCCATTAGTTCCACCATTGCTTCATGCAAGCAAGATGGCTGCTGAGCCATAGCAACAGACAGGTCGGCAGGATGGGTAGTAGCAAGGGCAGTTGCCAGTGCAATTGGGGCAAGTTGGGAGTGAGGGCAAGATGGTGGCTGGGAAGCAGTAGACAGGCTGAGAGAGTACGAAGTTGTGCAAGTGGCCACTGATGTGAGCGGGGGCACACCATCACAGTAGCAGAACATGGCAGTCGAGTGGCAGGTGTAACAACCGGAGATTGTGCCCTCGAAACACTATGATATTTGATGCCAACACTATACAAAGGGTTGAGAGCTCAAGCAGGAGCACGTTTACCATGAGTTGCAGTTATTTTACTTGCTTAGTTCACCACAGTGACGTGATGGGAAGACTGACTTGAGGCTGGGGAAGTTAAAGTTCCAGTTCTGAAGTTGGTGGCTGGTTGTGTGGCGCACAAAGCAGATGGAAGAGGGCGGAATGTGTGCACCACAGTGACAGCACACAGAGTTGTCATGTCAAATGAGTTTAGTTTACACACTTCCATGTAGGAGCGGTGAGGGGATACCAACAGAATCACTGTTAGCCTTGCGAGTGGACATGACAACACTGGTTTCACTGAGAAAACAAGCACTAACCTTGACATTAGCGTCCTTCGAAGATGCTTGGAGAGATGCAAGATGCTGCTTGGTGGATGACTGCTGAGATTCAGCATCAGTGAGGCAGCAAACAATGGCCTCTCTCTCACACTGAAAGCACAACACTTGTTCATGTTCAGTAGACCACTTCTACATAAACAAATCTGACTGTTTAATGTTGTCAAAGCACTCATGGACAATGTTTTCCCTTTTGCACACAGTTTAATCATTCATCATGTTCACTAGACCACTTTGACAAAAGTTTGTCGAACTTATTAATCATTGTCAAACACCCATGAACTGTCTTTACACATGTGACTGGTGGGGTAGAGCTCTACGAATCACACGGGAACTGTCTGTTTGAGGTATGGTGAAAGACAGTGCAATGCACAGTATCAGGAGAAAGTTTGTGGTGAGCCAGAAAATCCATGCCTAGTACAGGTTCTGGAATATCAGCCACAAAAATGTTCCACTTTAACACGCACTCAGAGGTCAGGTGAACAGAGAATGAGGTTGAACCAGAACATGAAAGATGAGAGGCATTGACAGCTCAAAGAACTACTAGGTGTGGATATAGAGCACCAGTCACCATGGATGATGGAAACAGCAAGACATAGGCACCCGTGTCAATCAGGAAATGAGTGTTGGAAACACAAATGTGTTGGTAGAGGTGACCACCAGGAGGTGGAAACCCTCATATGGAATGCAGCATATATAGCTGCGTGGTTTCTACAGAGCAGAACACGGCACCTAAGTCATCATGCGCTCTGCATTTGGGTGAAGGCATGACTGGTGGCACTTCCATGCAGCGTCCCTGAAACAGATGTGGAAGTAGCTGAGTGGATAATGTGGAGCCTGTTCCTGCGGATAGTGGAGGTGGGCCCTCATCAGAGTCAGCAGATGGGTTCAGCCTGTCTGCGTCACACAGATGGTGAGGCTGCAGCATATTGGTGGTGTAGTGGTGAGGAATCCCAGGCAACTCAATCAGTTTGTCAGGTACCCGGGAACATCCTCTGGCAAACGTGCAAGGCTATGCTGTTGATTGTTGAACCTGATGTTGCAGTTTGAGACAAGCTTCCCGAAGATGTGCATCATGCACTCAGTCCACAATGCAAATGCACTTGCTGGGTGACTCAAGTATTTTGTAGGTGAGTGCTGTCTGGACTGGGAATGGCAATTTTTTGAATGTTGAGTTGGGCGTAGTATGTTTGCTGACCAGTAGGTGGAGGTGCTGCCACTGATGCATAGGTTTCTTGTCGCTGAGGTGTTCCTTGTGCAAGACCTAATGGTTGGTTTCATCAGGCGTGTGAGTTACCCACTCGAAGATAGTCTGCTTGTCTAAGTAGTAGCAGTGACAGGTAGATGGTGAAGTGACCAAGTCTCAGATGAGGTCTATGTGCTAGTGCACAGGTAATGAGCTATGTCATTGAGAAAGTAGTGGTCAAAAATTTGTTCCACTGAGGCAAACCAGATCATCAGTTCATCAAATGAGAAGGGTGGCAACTTTGATAGACTCCAAATCAGAGGGGGAGGAGACGATTGTTGCACCTGAGTGTCAGTTCCTGCAGCAGTGGCATCTGCCTGTTGTTGTTGTGGCAATGACACAGTGTCATGTGGCATGGCAGACGTCTCCAGTGGGACCAAGAAAGTGAGCGAATGCGTGGTGATGTGGTGTTATGGTGAGACACAGTAGGTCAACGGGGCAGTGGCACCGAAATGTGCCAGAGAAACGGGTCGTTGATTGTGAGTGAACACAAAAGAGTTCTGAGATGTGCCAGTTATACAAGTGGAAGAGGGGGGCACTTACATTTGCGGCACATTAGGTGCGTCCCGGGATGCTGAATATGACTGCACATCTTGAAAATCGTAATTGTTCAAAGAGTTCATACACAGAAAATCACTCATGAGATTGTGATTATTCAGAGCACTGTCACGACTGAGAAACTGCACTGGAGGTTGAGCAAAGAATGATGGCCAGATACTGCTTGTCACAGACACTGCATGCGAGGAAAAGGGTGCAGCAGAAACTTGTGTACAGGAACTTGAACTGTAGACCGAATTTGAAGAAGAGTCTAGAATGTGGTCATTAACAGTGGCACAAGGTGCAGCAGATTGAATACCATCTTGCTGAAACAAAGTATTGTGCAACCGTTGGCCGGGCACGTGGGCCACAGAGTGATACACTGAAGCACATGGAGGTGCAGCGAAGGGAAAAGAATTCAAATTTGAAACACTGAAATTTGCACTATTAGCATTTGACACAGGCAGATGTTGAGCACAAGTTAAATATTTTTGGGGAGGATGGAAATTGTTCAAATCCTGGGCACTGTGTTTAATGTTTGGAGTAACAAAGCCTGAGTCCATTGTGAAGCCATGTCCACTGTAACGAAGATTCAAAGCAAAAGGTTCCTACGAAAATTGCTGGGCCAGTTGTAGAGGTGTTGAAGGGAAGGAA
The DNA here is from genome assembly GCA_026315105.1 of Locusta migratoria. Lineage (NCBI taxonomy): Eukaryota > Metazoa > Arthropoda > Insecta > Orthoptera > Acrididae > Locusta > Locusta migratoria. The sequence continues at coordinate 504,387,213 of CM048744.1, forward strand.
TTCGCACATCTTGCAGTTGAGATTAGGTTGTGAACATTTGCAGGGCCAGAATATAGCTCGGCATGGGTCACACTGGTGAAGTCATTGTGGCAGGAGGCAATTAGTCCATGAGTCATCGTAAAACAAGATAGACTGATGCAGGCAGCATGAAACACATTAAAATGTATGCTAGGGAGCAGAATAAAGCAGTCAGGGTCATCATTGTGGGATTTAGAGGAGTTGTGGCCCCAGTAAAACCACCAAACACTATTTGACGAAACTTTATTCCAACTCTGCACAGAGATAGCATGGTGGTCGAGAGATGGCTCGCCCAAAGATGTTCATACAGAAATAACACTTTAATAGAGGTGATTAATAGTTGATGTGCTATCGCTGCCACAAAACAATGCTTCTCCTTACCACCATTATTAGTTACCATACAAAATATTACCCACAATGAAAACTTGTGGCATTCATAAAAATTACAATAAGAAATTCATAGTTACTAGGTGATCATTTATGTAAGATAAGACTGCATATATCTTCTTATTTTCTTTATGAAATATTAAAACATGTTTACCATAACAACATGAATCACATCTTGTTATTTAACTAATTACAGAAATGATGAAATCAGTTGCTAACATGTAATCACAGAATATTTCTTTACTAATCAAGTTCCTAGGGCTACAAAATGATTGGTAAGTTATGTTACAGTTACCTTTGACCACAACATGCAGTCATTTATATCATATTACAATTTTTATGCAATTGTTTATAATGGAAGTTAATTGAATATTATAGAACTGCTTTTGTTAAATCAATAATTGTGACATCTTAGTCTCATAAAATTGACATGCCTTGCACAAAGGTCTTTCTAATAGATTATTTCACCATCTTTTCCACTGTCCTAATAATATTATCCAACACAAGCAAAATAACAGATCATGACATCTCAATTAGTCTGAACCATGTATCACAAAATTTGTTAGCCTAATCACTTTAATTAAGCTGAAAATTGTTCTGTGTCACATCACTTACTTCAGAATGTGGATGTGGACATAACCGGTATCCTGTTCTTCAGTTGGCCACCGGGCAGTATCCCATTCTTCAGTTGCCTGCCAACCAATATTGTGTTGTTGAGTTAATGCTAGGAGAACTGATATTATATCCTTTTGTGACTGAACAAAAAATCCTAGGGTTCCTTATGTTTATGTGGTGATTATAAGGTCAGTGAATGCTCAGTTTGTTTTTTATTCCTATCCTCTGCCACACACTGATGAACTGCTTGCTATGCTCGCTGGATCCCAGTCTTTTTCTCAGTTGGATTTGGCTAAAGCTTGTTTACAACTACCGCTGGATGAAGACTCTAAATGCTTGTTGGTTGTGAATATCCTTTTTCGTCATTACCAGTACCAGTGACTTTTTCAGCACTTTTTGTAGCTAATTTTGTGTCCCATCCCCAGCTGTGTTAACTATTTGGATGATATTGTGGCTATGGGGTCTTCTCCCACCAACCATTTACGGAACCTGTGCCCCCTTTTCTCTAATCTCCAGGCGGTGGGTCTTTGGTGTAATTTAGACAACTCACGGTTCTTCAAAGTGTCCATTCCATACCTTGGGTTTGAGATCTCTTCTTCTGAGATCTGCCCCCTTCCAGATCAAATTGTAAATGTTGTTTCCTTGCCTTGATCCACATCAGTTAAAGAGTTGCAAGCATTTCTGGATAAAATCACTTATTACCATTGATTTCTGCCCAGGGCTGCTACAGTTGTGCACCCGCTCCATTGCCTTTTGCTAAAAATGTGCCTTTTGTCTGATGAGCAGATTGTGAATACATCTTTTTTACCTTGAAACGACAACTGGTGTCTGCTCCATGCTTAACTGCTTATTCTGCAGGTCAGTGTTTCCCACACTCTTCCTGAAACATAACACAAGTATGAATGTAATTTCGAACATAATGAATTTAATTTTCTTCTGATCATATGACATTCCTGTAAAAAACAAAAAGTACAGTATTATACATTAGAGGATACATTTTAGTCACTTTTTCTGAACACATTGTATTATTACATGAATTCTGACAGAAAAATATGTACGTTCTATAACAAGGTTTCACATTGCAGGTAAAACTCAAAATTAAATTATGCTCATTGAGCAAGGTCCCACCGTATAGTCAATTTAAAAAACAATGGAAGTTGTCAAGACTACTTATTATATCTTGTAAATTTAGCTATTCCTCGGTACCTGAAAACAGTTTTCTGGCCTTTCATTTATTCATTGTTAAAATGCTATTTATTACAAAAAAATCATTGTTCAATTCTACTGAGAATTGATTATCAACAGCAAATCACAAAATTCTATTCACGTTTCACTCTTCTTAGGCCTTTGTTTTTATATTACATAACACCTACTATTCAGGCGTGTCCCTGTCTGGTTCTTTTATGGTGCAATTACTTCCTGCTGTGACAGCAACCCCCCCAAACAAAACCTGGCAACCCCTCTGAGGTTCAGGGACCCACAGGTTGAAAAACACTGGTCAACACCTCATGCTTGCTATGATGCTTCTCTGTATAGGGTTGGGTGGTGCTTGCACATAAATACTCTGACAGGTCTGTACGCCCCATTGCATATGCAACAAAAAGTTTGATGCCTACACAGCAACCATATTCACAAATTGTAAAGGAGGTCTTCAAAAATTTCATGTGTACCTGTAAGGTGCGAAGTTTCATCTTATTATAGATCACAAGCCTTTAATGTCCCTTTTCTCCCCTAGTGCATCCTTGCTGGACAGGGCAGCATATCGGCTGCAATGCTGAGTCCTGATTCTTTCTTGGTACAATTATGACATTTACGCCCTGCAGTGAAGCAAGCTAATACTGATGCCCTGTCTCGCCTCCCTGACAGACCTGATCCTGCCTATGATTGAGAGGAATTCCTATCTTTTTTTTTTTCTCGATACTGAAGCTCAGCCTACTGTGAATAGCTTTCCCCTTACTTCATCTCTGTTGTCATCTTCTGTTGCATCTAACCTTGTGCTCCAACACGTTTTGCACTGTGCTCGCGAAGTTTGACCTGACGTTCCTCTACATCGGGCATGCAACCCTCTGTGGAACTACTATTCTTTTCTGTTAAGTCTGTCTTAGTATGAGGGGGCTCTCTTTTTCACTATTAAAGGTCAGTTGGTGCTCATGGTTATTGTGGTGGATTTCCATACTTGAGAGTTACAGTTGCTGCATCAAGGGCATTGGAAGGCATCCCGCTTGAAAGCTTTTACTTGTCGGCATGTGTTTTGGCCCAGAATGGACAGTGACAGAGTTCACCTCGTGTCTGCCAGCTCTCAGTGTGTATCACAACAGAATGCCTCAGGTGCATCTCTTTCTTCCTGGCCTCAACCTCAACAGCCTTGGGAACATAATCACATTGATTATGCGGACCCATTCATGAATTATTACTGTCTTACTGTCTTCTTTCTTTCTTTCTTTTTCTTTCCCTATGTTTTATGTTATTTGGTGTCTTACCACGTCCACGGCCGTGACTTCACACCCATTGTCTAAGGTTTTTTGCTACTGAAGGACTGCTGCTCACCTTAGTTTCTGATAACAGCTCCCAGTTTATGTCGACAGCTTTCTGCATCTTTTGTGTTCAGTCGAGGGTTCACCACATCACAGCTCTGCCTTTTCACCCCCAGTTGAATGATGAAGCTGAAATACTTGAAAGTTCAGATGTGGAAGTATATGCTCTCCTCCTCTGTCAAAAATGCCGTGCTGTGTTTCCTGTCCTCATATCTCTTCACACCGGTGTGTGATTGCATCCCCACCAAACTGCTTCGTGACCTTCAACCTCATACACTGCTGCATCTGCTGTTGTGGCTGGCCTGTGGGCTGCTGCAGCACTGCCATGGGTCCAGCTCTGCTGTCTGGGCATGTGGGTATGGCGCCACCCCTGCTGGGTACCGGGCATCATCATGACCAGCCTAGGTATGGTGCACCATCACTGAGATCAGCTGTGTCTCCATGTACCTTTAGAGGCTGGGTCACAGTCTCCACCTCCGCCATCTCTGCTGCCAGCCTCCAAGAGTTTGCCACAGGTGCCAACCCTCGCGCCTCCCGCTGTTGCTGCCGCTGTCACATTGCCCTTGTGGACACCTCCTGCTGTACTTGTCAGCGTGCCCCAGGGTCCCTCTTCCTGTCTCCTCTGTTGCACCACCCCTGCAACCTGCTACTGATTCTGCTACAACCCTGACTGCGGCACTTCCAGCTGAGGCCACCGACCACCGTTCCGGTTCCTCTCCCATCTTGAACTCGTCATCGGCCCCTGGGTCGTCAATCAATTGTGGGTGCCTTTCGCAAGAGGTATGCTGTCCTTGGCTCCCACACCAACATCACTGCAGCCTGTATGCTCAAGTGCCATCCTGAAACATCCTGAATGAGTCATCACACAGTTCTGTAACTCTCATGGACATTGCTTGGATTCATTCATAACCAATAAACATTTCTCCCTAAGGGGGTGGAGTCCTGTAAACTCTGCAGCACACATTATTTCAAACAGTATGCATGTTTGTGTGTGCGAAAGGATACCAGACAGCAGGCCACTGCCTCATGGCCAGTTGTACTACATGTTTAGTGGTCTAAGTGTTCCACAGAAGTTTGTGTTGAAATATTGCTCCAGATGTTAAGAGAGAAAAAGAAATTATTATGCTGGATTCAAAGTCCTTACCAACATATGTAGGCTATTATTAAATGTGTTCTGCTTTACAAAAGTGTCCTTTATTGAATAAATGATGTAACCATACAAATTGTCAACATATGTCCTCACAGACATCTTCAGCATGGTAGATGGCATTCCGGACAGTGTACAATCGTACCAGCGGATACATCATGGCACCTGTCAAACAGGGCAGTTTTGCAGGGTATTCATAAATCCACAATTGCTGTGCACTGATTTAAAGAGGGTGCAGTATGCTACAGAGAACACACCTACAAACCTCTCCGTAGTTGTGGGCCTTAGAAAGAATGGAAGCAAGATTGTGTCAAATCAATGTGGCCCTCTGACTAATGTAAATTGTGATACTGTTTCTAGGATTTGGCAACAGTTTGTTGGGACCAGAGGTGTCCCCCCCCCTCCACTCTTTGGCCAATGACTCACCCCCCTCTTCCCCTGCCCCCCACACACACCTAAAGTATTTGAATTCCTAGTTTATGACCTAATAAATAGGTTTTGCCATTTAATATTAAAATTAAACTCTTTTATTTTAGGTTTTGTAAATTGTTTTTTAACCCCCCCCCCCCCCCCCCCCAAGAAATTTCAATGATGCAGTTTGCATCATGACCACCCCCTGTGGGCAATTCTGGTAGGGACCAAAACTGTATACAAAAGACCAGAGCAGAGCTGACTACATGTGACATCAGGAGGAGAGGTTTGTTATTTGGATGTAAGGGCATGTCAGTAGTGGCATAGTACTGCATGCCAGCTGGCATCTGACCTTGCAGCATCTACTGGAAGAGTTGTATTGAGGCAAAAAGTGACAGATGGCTCCAGCAAAGTGGCTGTATTGTTGGAGACATGTTGTATGCATACCGTTACTGTGTCTTCACAGAAGAGAATATCTTGAGTGGAGTCATCAACAGGCTACCTGCCTTCTGAAGAAATGTTACCTAATATTTTTATAGATTCTAAGTAATTTGGGACACAAAATGTGTGAAACTGTGAATTTGAGAAATAATTTGTGGCCCTACTGGCATATATTAATTACTGCTTGATTTTTACTGTTGTTTTGTATTATCGAGCAATTTCGTTTAATAACTTGATAATATTTTATTAAGCTTTCAAGTTAATTACACAGTAATACTTAACAAAAAAGTTTTTGGAATCATTTGTTTTAGAGGCAACTTTGATGAAAAATTTTGTTCAATAACTGTTTCTGTAATAGACTATACATGCCTGAATTTTTGTTATTTGTTGTACTTGTGACATATGAAGTTAAGAATTTAAATATAAATGTCTCAAAGCAGTATTCTGAAACTCTCAAACAATTTTTTTTTCTTTTTAAATACTGGCTTTTATGTTTCCTGAGTGATTAATTTACTAAAGGTAGGGCAATTGAAAAGATCATGTAGCTCTTTGTTAGAATTCTTGTGTTAGGTAGCCTTGGTCTGTTTCCTGCAAATGTTCAAATGTTTGTAAAGCTTATGGGACTTAAATTATGGGGTCATCAGTCCCTAAACTTACAAACTACTTATGAACTAGCTAACACTAAGGATGGCACAAATATCCATGCCTGAGGGGGGATTCGAACCCCCAACCGTAGTGGCCATGCAGAACGTGACTGAAGTGCCGCAGACTCCTTGGCCACCACGGTCGGCTTGTTTCCTGCCCAGTGTTCATTTTCAAACAGTGCCAACCACATGTGACATCAGAAACAAAAGTCATTGTTTGGCTTTGAGGGTAGTAATGCAGGGCAACTGTCACCTCATCTTGCCACATCCACTGGTAGAATTGTATTGTGGCAAGCAGTGTGTAGGTGGCTTTGGCAAAGTGGCCTTTGTTGTTGAAGTCCTTTTGTGAGTGTGGCCTTGATGCATCTTCACAGAAGTGAGCATATAGAGTGGTGTTGAAGCATGTGTGTGCATTTATTATTGATGCTTCTAACTACAGTTCTTTGTAGGCGATTGTGACAGAAAAGATGTAAAATAACATTGGTTGCATAAGGATTTTAATGTGTTGAACATACACAGAATTAGCACAATAATTAGTTCTTTGATTGCTGGTCCTGGAGAGTTAACACTCCCCAGTGATCGAGGCCATTGGCCAGTCATGTGAACATGGGCGACTGACGCGTGTCCGCGGATAATGCACATTTTGCATGCGACACGATAAAAACCACGAGTTGCGTCAGTTGGATGACGCAGCACTAACACTCGTGAGCACATGGGGAGCTCGTGTTCAGTTTGACCCATGTGGTCCATGGCAAAACATATGAGGAGATAGAAGACGTCTGCTCAACTCAGTCCTATAGCTCGCACTACTCTCCTTTGGTCACACCACACCACTGCGATGATTTTTGCCGATTGCAGAAACAGTGCACGTCGGCAGATATCTGATGCCACTGCCTTGTGCTAGCTGTCGCTCACGTGTTTCTGCTGTAAGGCAGCCAGGATGCTACACAGATCCCTCCTTGGAGAGCAGAGCTTGGGAGTTGTGAGGAAAACGTGGCTGATCAGCTGACAGGCAGTGTCTGTTTGGAGTTCGCACACTGGAGGTGACACCAGTGTAAGCATGATGGCAGTCAGCCAGGCAGCGGTGATTGGGCAACGGGTGGTGATGTCAGTGCACAAAGGTGGCAATGCACATACAGCAAGGCACAGGGACGTGGCCCGACATGGTCGGCTAGTGTTGGGGTGATTGCTGGGCTGTCTGCGTGCTGTGTAGCACTGTGGTTGCTGATGCAGAGGAGGAGAGGCATAGCACAGTACACTACACATGCAACAATAGTTTATGCAAAACAGGAACAGTCATTAACTTCACCATTCAATACACTGAGTCTCATAGATGCACTGTCCCGTTCCTTGCAAACCGACGCGGAATCACAGCAAGGAATTCGATCCGGCCTTGACGCATGCGTCAGTGGAGGTGCTGAAAACAGTGCTTAACCTTACAGATGATAATCGGTTTCTTGGCAATGCATGGCACTACATTGTGATTATGCAGCATGGGCGTTTGAATTTGACACAGCTGCTGGCACACCTGATATAGCCCGCTGGTGGCAGAGGTGGGGGCTCTCACGCCTGTGGTGAGCGCAGAGTGGCCGACTGTGCAGGCGCAAGCATTGGCTGCTGCAGCCTGGTGAGGGCAGGCTGTGGCACGCATGGTGGCACACTGATAGATAGCGACATGCTTGTGTCACTATCAGCTGGCGAGATGTCATCTGTCAACAGGACGTCTTCTGCCAGATCGAAGAAGTGCACAGTGGTAGGTTTTGCCAACACATACAATGGCTTTACCCTGTCAATTGGCACTGTCATCGGCTTACTGTTGCACTCGATTCCCAGTGTCTTCCCATTGCAGAATATTACACGGTGCGGTCGCGAGTACAGCGGTCAGAGGAATGGCTGCACTGTTCCACTCACATGACGTAGGTGCAGTGCTGTAGATCGGCATGGACGAATGTTGCGCGGCTGCTGTGCCATGTCGCTGGGTGTGGTCGCAGAATGGCCATGTGATTATGCAGGCATTCTGTGAGGGACGGAGCTGTGGCATCCTGTGTTGGTGGCACGTCCTCCAAGAAATCGCCGCGAATAGCCAGGGATTGCGAGCGATTGGCTGTAGATGAGGTCTGCAGGTGACATGATGATTTTGGCCTTCAGAGTCACTCACAGGCCAAGAAGAACCAGTGGGACTATCTCAGTCCAGGCGGCGCCGTGACATGTCAGGGACATCTTCACTGTCCTATGGAGTCGTTCGACCATACCGTTGGATGCAGGGTGATAGCTTGTTGTATGGTGCAGCCATGCGCCACACATTCTGGTCACCTGTTGGAAGAGGGCACAGTCGAACTGACAGTCCAGGTCAGTCGTCACGTTACTGGAGTAGCCGAAACGCACCACCTAGGTGTCGACAAAGGTGGTGGCGATCATCTTGGCAGTGATGTCATCACTGGGCTTAACCTTTGACCAGCATGGAAGTGGTCCACCATTATTAGGTGGTAGCGCTTCCCTTGGTATAGGGGCAGTGGCCCTACGATGTCCATGTGGACGTGTGCGAAACGGAGTGTCGTGTTGGGGAAGGTGCCGATGGGCGCGTGCACGGGTCTGCCGATTTTGCCGTGTTGCCACCAGGGATACTGTGGTGTTCACGCCCAGGTGCGACAATCCATGCATGTGATCTAATGCATCATGACATAACTTCACTGGCAGAAACAGCCAATGTGTTCCTGTCATGACTTCACACCAAATCATCCGCGAGGAGCTGGGTATCGGAATCTACTCCAGACATAGGCCACTGGTGGTGTCTACAAAATGTGCACAGTTCTTTGTCGCTCTCTTGGGCTTGTGCAACCTCTTCAAAGTCCACCGGCGAGGAGACGGCAGTGCAGTCACGGGAATCAGACAGCAATGATGTTGTCCATTCTGGAGATATGGCGGATGTCAGACATGAAATGCGACATGTATGCCAACTGCCGTAGTTGGCGTGGAGAACAGTTTCTGTTGTTGTCCCTGAATGTGTATGTTATGGGTTTGTGATTGTTAAATATTGTGAATGGTCGGCCTTCTACTGACGACTGAAAATTCTTAACTGGTTGGTACACAGCGAGCAGTCCGCGATCTAAGTGCTCCAGGTACATTGCGATGATGAGAGTTTCTTTGAGAAAACCCGAGTGACTGCCAGCTGCTGTTGACATGTTGTTGCAGCGAGGATGTCATCCAGGTAGGTGAAGCAGCATGGCAGGCCCTTCAGGACGCCATCCAGGAACAGCTGCCAGGTTTGGGCGGCACTCTGCAGGCCGAACGTCATAAACATACTCTCAAGGAGTCCGAATGGGGTGGTGATAGCTGTTTTCTCGATGTCCTCGGGCACTACTGGAATCTGTGTGTACGCCTTTGCAAAGTCCACCTTGCTGAAGACAGCCACAACTGCTAAGGAGTGATTGAAGGCCTGAAGATGTGGCACTGGGTATCTGTCTGGCATTTTCCTCACATTTAGTACAAGGTAGTCGCTGCATGGCCGCCATGAATTGTCCTTTTTTGGCACTAAATGGAAGGTGGACTACCATGGGCTGCATGATGGGTGGACAATATCTTGGCGCAACATTGCCCCAAACTCGGCCTTTGTGGCTGCCAGCTGGTCAGGGGCGAGACGATGTGGGCGGCACGAGACAGGAGGGCTGGGGCTCGTGATGATGTCATGTAGAGTCAAATGTTTTACTTCCTTAGGCGCTCCATACGGCTGAGTTAACTTGGGGAATTTTTCCAGTATGTCCATATACAGCCTGGAGCATGCGATGGTTTGACACTGCAAAAAGCGGCCTGTCATTGTGGCCCTGCAATTTTAAGACTAGTCAAGGAGTCGATTAATTGTCCAAGAGCTAAGTTGGCATGCAATTATAGTGTCCTAAAAAGTCTGGACCTAAGATTGGCTCTTTACCATCAGCAACGGTGAACCTCCAAGCAAATGTGTGGCGCAGTCTGAGATCCATGTTCTGATGGTGGGTGCAATATGTTGTTATGGATGAATTAATAGCTGCAGTGAGGCACAGAGTTTCAGGCTTCCTTTTTCCAGGCAGCAGGGGCCAGGGAAAAATCGACATGTCTGAACCAGTGTCCATAAGGTTACTCACGCCCGTACCCTTTTCTGCCACAAACAGACACCTAGATATTGTACTGCATCCGCGTGCATCTCGGCTCGGTTGCAGCTGGCGTTTGGGTGTGAGCAGGGGGTGCAGCACTTCTTCACATCCTTGCCAAAGCATGCATGGTAATAGCAGACACCTGTCAGCGGCTGCTCTGATGTGACTGGGGAGCCGGAATGGCTGCTGTTGCGTCACCGGGCAAGGGACCTGCTGTTGCTGTGACTCTTCCAATTTGAATACCACAGAAGATGTCTGAGACGCATGTCAGCATCCACCAACCACTCTCAAAGACTTTCAACAGCTCTGCAGGAAGAATGGACATTATTACCTCACCATGGAATTGATCATATCATTCTTAGCATTCCCTGTAGTGTCATCATCAGTTCAGTATTGCTGCCAGTTCTCCATACTGAATACTCTAAACAGTTGTTAGAATATGTGTGCAAATCCATTAATTTTGAAAAGAAAGCAGTGTTGTCTACCATTATGCATGCTGCAGTTGTTTCCAGCCTGTATCCCTTGCAGTGATTCTTTTATACTGTTTGGTGGCAAAGTAAATGCACACATTACAAAATTTGTTACTTTAATTTTGGACACCAGTGTAGTTATTTTGGATGTATCCTCATTACTCAGTGTGGATAATTTGCTTTCAATACCTTGGATAGCTGTAATTTTTCAAATTAAGCTTTTCATACTAACAAGTAACGCAACCCAAGTGCCACCAATACTCTTCTAATATGTTGCGTCTGTGTCAAAACATGGGACATATTTTTTATACATGCCCATATGGCCACTGAAGTGATGAAAATTCTCCAAAGGAAATGTGATTACTATCTTTCTGAGCTGATACCGTCAAACCAGTAAGACATGTTGAAACATTATTTCTGTGGTTACTACTGTACACAACTGTTCAATCACATCTTTAAACATTTTCATATATTTTGAAATCTTTCCTTTAAATGAATAAATCAAAGATCATGACAAACCAAAATGGGATTAATCCCTCCCTACCTAAATGTTGGTTACTCCTGAAGTTAACAGAAAGTGAGACTATATTGATTCAGTAAATCCTTCAGCAGCCCATCTTTCACAGTTGCACTGTGAAATTGCAAACAACACTCTCACTATTTATGACTAGTGTCATACAGCAGACAGAGAGCATGTATATTGGTATATAGGGGTACTTCTAACTTATATCTGACTACTGTGACTTCAGATGTAACTTTTAACATATATGTATATTGTAGAAGGAAACTTTCCTGGTGAGATAAATATGTGTAAAAAAATAGAAATCTAATAACTTACCCAAAGCACAGGCTCATAGATAGTCATAAAAAAAAAAAACAACAAAAAAACAGACGTTGGTAAGTTTGCGTGCGTATGTGTGTGGGTGTGTGTGCACTTTTTTACCTTTCCTTTTTTCCCCTTAAGGTAAGTCCTTCCACTCCCAGGATTGGAATGAGTCCTCTTCCACTCCCTTAAAACCCGCATCCTTTCTTTTTTTCCATACTTCCTTCCTCTTTTCCTGAAGAAGTGGCCAATGGTTGCGAAAGCTTGAATGTTGTGTTTATATGTGTTTTTGTGTTTTTTGTGACTATCTACGAGCCTGTGCTTTGGGTAAGTTATTTGATTTCTATTTTTATACATATTTTAACATATATGGTTGAATTTGTTACATTTCTACATAAGAAAACTTTTACCATTTCAAAAATTGTGAGGAAAGTGGAGGATTTCAAAATATATCAAAATTTTTGAAGATTTGATTGCATAGTTGTAAAGTATGGTAGCAACCATAGAAATTATGTTTCAAGATTTATTATTATTATTTTATTTTTTATATGTCCTGCTGTTTTTATAATATATGCTCACTTAGATAATGACAATATTTTCTTCGTGAGGGTTTTCACCACTTCAACAGTCATATGGACACATATAAAAAATATGTGTCTCATATTTTGACCTAGACTACAATATATTCAAAGTGTATCAGATTTGGTGAGTATTTCTTGGGTTGTGTTACTTGGAAGCCTTGAAAGATTGTGTCACACTATTTTACATTTTTCCAGTGTACACACTGCACAGGAATGTAACTTAAACTAAAATCTTTTCCTTCATTCACTCCTACCTAACTCATCATCTTCTCACTTCTCAGTAATCACTATAACAAACTGCACAGGCTTTAGTTTCAATATTTGTATACAAGTTTTGAAAGCATTAAAATTTGACACCACCCTTATTGGAAAACTGCAACACTGGTATTTGTAGCTGATGTACGTTGGAGAGTGATGGGCTGTATTGTGGCACATTGTAATATGAAACTCCAAAACTGTCTTTAAAGGTGGCTCAGAGACTGCTCTTCATAGAACAGCTGCACCCCTTGAAGCATTTTTTAGCTATTGATGTATCCTCATCATTCTGTAGATGCATTAATTGTTGGCCCCTATGAGCAGATGCAACAACAAATAGATAATTTAGATAATTATATAATAATTAAAGAGTGAAGAAGTAGAAAATAAATGTATGCAATCTTTATTTACTGAATTGATATTCTACCAACAGATTGATGGAGTTGTCATGGATTTTCCCCTTGCATCACATACCGTCAACCCACACATGGAACACCTTGAATAAATGGCTGCCGCATTGGAGCAGCTGAGCGCATTGAGGCACTATGCTGCGATGCATGAGGTCGTTCCCTGTTGGGGGTTCGAATCACCCCTCAGGCATGGATGTTTGTGCTGTCTTTAGTATAAGGTAGTTTGTAAGTTTAGGGACTGATGACCCCACAGTTAAGTCCCATAAGATTTACAAACATTTGAACATTTTTGAATAAATGGCTCTTGAAATGGCGCACCCGAAGCCAAACCTGTTCTACCAATAGTGGATGGCACATTCATGGTCTGGATACATAGCAAAGGAAATGTACAGGGCAACAGACACAACAACATTAAATTTGACATGGAAGTAAAAGAAAATGGATGCCTGCTTTCCCTTGATGTCATGAATCATTCGGTCCTCCTGTTGTAGGAAGAAGACAAGCACTAACCAGTACCTCAATGCCAATAGCTGCTCCATCCACCACAGTACAAGAGATATAGGTAAGAAGAGGACTTTCCCTTCCAAATTGCATAACTTGAGAAAAACTTTTCATGAGAACTGTTTCTCCAAGGTGCAGATTAGATTTGTTCTCCACACAATCACAAATAAGAAATAAGGCGTTGAGGAAGAAGACACCAACCACAACCTTCTGTACACTGGGATGGTAAAAACAAAGACTGTCAGTATACTGGATAACAGTAACATTAAAATCTTTCATTCATCAGCCAAAATGTCCATCAGCAATGCAACAAAAACATTGCTCAGTTCAAATAATTTCAAGTCCATGAACATTGGCCATATCCAAGTTCAGAACTGCATGTGTTCCCAACTCTAGCGGTCTGTGGAACATCAACTTGATGTCTACATCAACAAATAGAAGTTATATAATAGTATGGATGCAGCAAGAGCACCTCGTACTTAAAGGGACCTCAAAAACAATTAAAATAAATTATTTCTCTTCAATATACTACACAATTAAAATTATCAGTACCCATTAAGCATAATTCCCAGTCATGCAAATGCAAATAATGAAGGTCAATGTTTTCAGAACTGTTGATATGGAATGATGTTTTTCAAACAGGTAGTAAACTGTCAGTTAGGCCGGTATTAAACTCTTCCTCTTTCATTCCTTTTCCCCAGTCCATATTCACCAACTATTTTTCCTTCCCTTCCTTTTACTATTAACAAATGCCAGTCTCATACCATAATTAAGTTTTACTCTCTATTAACTGTCTGAACAATTTCCTGTACCTTCTCATACATTTCTTCAATCTCCTCACCATCGGCAGAGATAGTTGGGATATAAATTTGTACTACAGTGGTTGGTGTTTACTACATATCTGTCTTGACTACTAAACCTAATGCGATCACTGCACTGCTCATAATAGTTTACTCACATTCCTACTTTCTTATTCATTATTAGACCTACACCTGTTATACCCCCAACTGATTTTGTATTTATAACCCTGAAGCAACCTGAACAGAAATCCATTTCATATTTCCACTGAACTTCACTAATTCCCACTATATTTATCTTCAAACAACCCATTTCCCTTTTTAATTTTTCTAACCTCCCTACCCAATTAGGGACTCTAATACTCCACTCTCTGATCTGTATAATTCCAGTGCTGGCTTTCCTGGTGACAACATCATCCTGAGTAGTCCCCATCTGGAGATCTGAATGAGGGAGTATTTTACCCCCATAATATTTTACCTGAGAGAATGCCATCATCATATATACAGTAGAGCTGTATGTCCTCGTGTAATGTAATGGCTGTAGTTTCTCCTTGCTTTCAGCCATTCACATTAACTCTATGACAAAATCACTTTAACTGATCTTACAAGGCCAGCTCAGTTGGCCATCCAGAATGATGCCCCTGCAACTACTGAAAGGCTGCTGCCCCTCTTCAGAAACCACATATTTGTGTGGCCTCTCCACAGATACCCCTCCACTGTGGTTGCACCTACGGTACAGCTATCTGTACCATTGAGGCACGTAAGCCATCCCACCTTGGCAATATCTGTGGTTCATGGTGGTAAGTGAGTATCCAGAGTCAAAACATTCTCACATACTGATGTCTACAGCTGCTTGATGGTGTAAAAAATGTGTGGTCATACTTAAATATGGGAGTACCCAAAGTCAAAAATATTTTTGAGTAGTATAATTCAAATCAACAAATTTTGGATATTTTTTCTTTTACTTTGCTCTGAAACCTTGCTTGCTGCAAAATTTTATGATTGTATAGGTTTTGATGACTGAGTGTGTATCAAAATATGTAATATACTTGATTATGTCTTCTGATTTCATTCACATAGGACCTTAAAATTTTTATGCCACCAAGCAGCTGTAGACTTTAGTATGTGAGGATTTTCAATTTGATACATCAACCTAATCCTGAGAAAAAGTTGTCTTACAACACGGACTGATAGTCTTGATCCATTGTTACCGATTAATCTATGACAGTAAGTTCTGGACATCATGAGTGTTTGCTTTCACATGGATCATGTAAAGTCTAATAAGCAACAGTCACAGTTACCATACTGGTTACTGAATACAAAATGTAAAAGCTGGGAATAAATTATTGTGATATCTGCAGTAAAATTTGCTACAGTACTTCATTTATTTATAGTTGCGTTGGTATTATTTGTCTAATATTCATCATTAAACTAATTGATTAAATTCAAAGTAGACTTTGAATTTGGAAGTTTTTTAATGTTAGTCTGCACATAAAGATTTTTTCCCCCAAATCTCTAATGAAGAACACAGCGGTAGTGAGCTTGCCCGCGAAAGGCAAAGGTCCCAGGTTCGAGTCCCGGTTCTGGCACACAATTTTAATCTGCCAGGAAGTTTCAACACACAGCATGTTGGCAATGAGGTTGTAAACTATGCAACTGAATTAATCTACCAGTTTAGCAGAAAGTTTTTCCAGTCCAGCCTGCATTAAAACAGAACTTGTCAGAAATTTTTACGAGAATTATTTTTTGTTGATTTCACTTATTTAATGTTCTGCATGTATTTTTTAAGCCAGTGTATCACAGCCCACTGATTATGCCAATTAAATGGCAATATTTGCCATGCTTTCAACAGGACCCTGCTAAGGGTGTTTTCATCAGAATAACTTTAAAAATACATATAAAGAAGTATCACTCAGAGTGACAGTGCTCTCATTATGTAAAATTACTCCAAAGGATTATATATACGATTGGCAATATGCTGGTAATATGTATTCACATTGTCTCACAGGCCAGTGTTTTACATAATGAGGGTAATTTTGCTCTAAGTGATCTTTCTTTTATATGTGATTTTATGTGTGTTTTGAAAGTTATTCTGATGAAGGCACCCCTAGCAGACTGTGTTGAAACCACGGTAAATATTACTGTTTAATTAATGCAACAGTGACTGTGATCCACCGACTTAAAATTTCTCTATGGTTCCCCTTGGCATTTTTATATTTCCTGCGCCAAATGCACTGCTTTTGCAATAAGTGAAATTCCTGCTTCTGTATTACCTGAGGACTGACATTTTAAAGTGTTAATATATATCCAACCAGTGATTTTAGAGGTGTCACTGGATATTTTGCCAGTCCTTAATTATGAGAATTAATAGTGTCCAGTATCCAGTATTGGCCATAAGGGATCCCATCTTTTTGTATCTTGGGCAGTCCATAGATGTGTGGTGTCGTTGGTGTTCTGGGATACAGCCATTTGATCACTGCCTATGGTAGATCTGAGTTTTTCAGTAGTGCCACAGTTTTGCTGGTTCTTGTTGAGCTTCTTGCAGGTTGGGTCTTATAGCAGTGAGGGGAATGTGATGGTGCTGATTCAGACTGATGACTACCAACACATAATCTGTTCGCTGCTACAAGACATATTCTATAGGAAGCTCAATGAGGATCCCACTTTGGCAGTGACCAGGAAAACTGTGGCATTACTGAAGAAGTCAGATCAAGCAGAGGCAGTGAAGAAATTCTGTAACCCAGAGTGCCAATGATACCATGCCTGTATGGACTACCCAAGATACACACAGATGGGATCCCTCTCAAATGTTCAAATGTTTGTAGAGATTATGGGACTAAACTACAGGGTCATCAGTCCCTAAACTTACAAACTATTTATGAACTAGTTTATATTAAAGACGGCACAAACATCCATGCCTGAGGGGGGATTTGAACCCCCAACCGCAGCGGCCGTGCAGACCGTGACTGGCACGCCTCAGACCACTTAGCCACTGCGGCCGGCTGGGATCCCTCTACAGCCAATACTGGACACTATCAATTCCCACAATTATGGACTGGCCAAATATTTGGCAACATTTCTAAAATCACTGGTGACATACTGCAGTCATCATGTGAAGAATTCAGCAGAATTCTTGAGAATACTGAAGGACATTCAAATACAAAAAGTTACCTACTTGTGAGCTTTGATGTCATGTTTTTGTTCAGAAAGTACTTCTGCAAGATTCCTTGGTGCTGTTGTTCAACACTTCAAGCCTGAAATAGTTAAGCTCTTTGTACATGCAATAACGACCACCTACTTTTACAAACAGGTAGCTGGAGCGGTCATGGGATCTCCATTTGCTCCAGGAATCAGAAATTTCTACATGGAGCACTTTGAGGAGGTATTCCTACAAACTACACCCCTTAAACCCAAGCACTTCTTCTGCTATGTCAACGGTACATTCATGATTTAGCAGCATGGAAAGCAAGCTCTGGACGAGTTCCTGGACCACCTAAACAGCATTCATGAAAGCATCACTTTCACCATGGAAGTAGAGGAGAATGGCAGTCTTTCATATCTTGATATATCAATTACGAAGAAGTCGGATGGCACACTAGGCCATTGAGTATATAGAAAGCAGACACATACAGACCTGAACCTTCGTGCAATTAACTGCCACCACCCAGCACAATGGCGGACAGTACTGACCACCTTGGTACACAGGGTATGCATCATCTGTGACAGAGAAAGTCTCTCAGATATACTGCAACACCTAAAAGAGGATTAGTAGGGGATTCAAGAAGAGAAATATTGCAAATAACTGGGAGGATGAGGAAGAAAAAAAAGACTGGAGACACATTATTCTTCCATATCTGGGACTGCTGTCAGCCAAAATTGGACAGCTACTGGAAAAATATAATATAAAAATAATTTTGCGAAAACCGCCAAAGAAGAAAGAGATGCTTGGCTTGGCAAAGGACCTACTCAAACTCTAAAGATCAGGAATATATAACAATTCCTGCGAATGTGGTCTGCAGCACATTGGGCAAAAGCAGTGATTCATATTGAAACTATGTGATTTGCATGTCAGACATGTCTGACTTGCACAGACAGAAAATTTTGCTATAGTAGATTACAGCATCAAAGAAAAACAACCAGACCTTTGTGCTGAGCCAGCAGCTTTTGTGACAGCATCATGAAAGAATCTGTAGAAATACAGGTTCACAAGAATCTGATGAATAGGGACCATGGTTACCAACTGAGCACGGCATGGAATCCAGCAACAGCCGCAATACGTCGAGGGTGGACTGAGAACCGTGATGCTTCTGAGTCATGGCCAGAATGCTCTGACAGCATGGGAATGTGAGGGGCGCACTTGCTTTACTAACCATCCCGCCCACTGGCTACACAGCACCCAGCTCTTGCAGCCCAATGGTCCGGAGGGGGGGGGGGGCACTTGCAGGTAAAAATGGTTCCGTTTCTGCAAAAGCTCAGAATATTGCCTAGAAGATGATGAGTAAACCTACATCACTCAAAACGCCACAGTTAGAAGACACTACCACCTGGATGGAAGCCCACAACTTTTCTTCAGCTGTATATGACAGGAAATGATACATTCTTATTTATGTTTGCCCTTCCTTCATCTAAGATAAGTCATAATGTGAGTATTGCCTCATTTCCTCTGTGGGGGACACCACCTTGATGAAGCACTGTCCGTGTGGGTGGAGAGGCTTGCGCATTCGTGGGAAGCTGAGGGCTATACCGAAGATAGAGAACCTACTGCCAGAAAGGCCTCAGCTGATGGATCTGACTAAGAGTGTCCCACAACGTCCCATCTTCCTTAGCCTCTCCCAGTCCTTTCCCAATTCCTTTCCCAACGCAAGGAGTGATGCGATCCGTGCCGTAGGGTGCATGGCACATGGGTTGATGTGTCTCGTACGGAGCCTCAGGGATACCAGGCGACCTCCCTGAGTAAGTAGCCTTGCACCGCGGGGGGTTATCGTAGTGTGGACCATATAAATCCCCAAATCTCATGGGACTAAGATGAACACAGAAAAAGAAAGTATTTTAAAAGACTCTGAGGGGCAATCTGAGACCTCAGATTCTCAGACATTGGGATCAGAACCGATGGAGTGCACTCCTACTTCTGAATCAGGTTCTAGACCTGAGCAAGAAGTGGGAACTGTAACAGAGACATTGGGCCAGATTAGGATTAAGGCCTTGTCTGGGGCTCAGAGGAGGAAACTTCTCAAGGAACAAAAGCAAAAGGAAGGAAAAGAATGGCTTCCTAAGCATAAGTGGAGGGAATCAAAAGGGCTTGAGCCCAAGACCCCCAAAAAGAAACTCCCTCAGGTCGAAGGGGATACACAGACCCCCTTGACATCAAAGACAGGTGGCAAGAGGGTTAGGGAGGAATCTAAGACTCCCTTCTCTCTGGACAAGCGTGACCCTAAAAGGCTGAGGCAGGAAATAGGGAAACAGACCAATAGCACTGCAGTCTCGGTCTTTAGAATGGCAGTAGTCCAAGAAGGATACCCACTGGTGAGAATCACCTTGCAGCAGGAGGAGCTCGTGCAGATGGCCCTCTTTGAAGAGATTGGGGGTACGCTGGTCCAGGACCCAAATTCAGGAGGGTCTATCTAGATCATGGTGCCCTCATTTTTGTCTGTGAGGGGGAACACTCAGCAGAATGGCTTAAGGACATTCCTCCTGAATCCAAACTGATCTTCCCCAAGGTCAGCTTCTAGCAGCTTTTCCATTCTCCTGTAGATAATTCGTGTTAAAATTTTGCAACCATGACTTATCAAACTGATGGTTCTGTAGTTTTCACACCTGTCTGCGCCTGCTTTCTTTGGAATGGGGATTATTTCATTTTTCTTAAAGTCTGAGGGTATTTCGCCCGTCTCATACATCCTACACACCAATTCAAATAGTTTTATCATGGCTGGCTCTCCCAGTTGATATTCATAGAGTTGCTTTTCTTGTCCCCAAATGTCTCTTTTATTTTCCTGTAGGTGGTATCTACTTTTCCCCTTCTTATACATTCTTCTACAGATTATTAGTCGTCTGTACTCCATTTTGACTGTTTCATTTACTGCATTTTTATATTTTCTCCTTTCATCAATTAAATTTAGTATTTACTGTGATATCCAAGGATTTTTTGTAGGTCTTGCATTTCTACCTATATTGTCCTCTGCTGTCTTCACTATTTCATCTTTCAATGCTACCCATTCCTCTTCTCCAGAACTGCTGTGGTCATTGTCTGGTATACAACTACCACCTCACCCAAAACTGTAAAAACCCTCCCACCTGTCCTCACTGCAAATCCCCTCATTTCCTCAAACAGTGCCCCAACCTCACCTCACCTCCCACCTTCAATACCTATGGTGGCCCTCAACCTACCTATTCCTATAAATGCCAAGTTCGTCCCGCTCCCATCGACCCTGGGCTGACAGTCCCCGCCCACCCTATTGATCCCCCTATACATCCCAACAACTCCCTCTCTCCCCCTCCCACTGTGGACGATGTCATCTGATTCATCACCACAGTCCTCCAAAACATTCACCCGTTCCAGCATCTCAACTCCCTCCAACAGATCACCCTCAGTGCCCGCACTGTTTTCCAACTAAAAACCATCACCACTTTCTCCCGCAACCACTTCCATTTCACCTTCTCCTGGCAATTTACCCTTATATAAAGTACACCTGTAACCTTTTCCAGTCTACGCCTACCCCCTTCCCGGCACCTCCCCATGGCACACCCACCCAACACCATTCTCTATCACAAAGACCAATCCCTCCCTGCTAACAAGCACCTTTTCATACTTACCCTCTTTCAACACCGTGTGGATGCCTTTCTTCTAAATGAATCCTTGCTTCAACCCCATCACTCCATCAGCACCACTCCTTACACCCTACACCGTACAGCTGGCCCCCCACCCCTTGCTCAAGGCGGAATGGTGATTGGCCATCTCCGTCACCCCCTGTCCAGATACAGCCTCTCCCTCACCATCACCCTAACCACTATTTACATCCACAGTCATGTTCCCCTCCACTACAATTTCCTCTCCCATGTTGAGCGTTGGTGAACTCCGGCAGTGGCGTCAGTTTGTTACCTCACTTTGGTGTGGAACCATTCCCCTCCCTCGCCATCCGTACTCTGAAAGTAAAACCACCCCCGACATTGTCCTTGCATATCCCAACCTCCTTGGGCGCCTACAGGCGGAATTCCTTGAGCTCATTGGCAGTGACCACTCCCTGTATGCCTTACCATTGACCCCCGCAGCCGTCCTGGAATGTTCAAATGTTTGTAAATCTATCGGACCAAACTGTGTGGTCATCAGTTCCTAGCTTACAAGCTACTTAAACCTAGGAAAACTAACCTAAGGACAACACACACACACCCATGCCCCAGGGAGGATTCGAACCTCAACGGCGAGCAACCGCGCACTTCGCAGCGAGATGCTTTAGACCATTCTGACCCGTCCTGGCCACGCTCCCTGTCCTAACCCCCCTCCTAAACTTGTCCATGATTACTCCCGCGCCAACTGGGATTCCTGCCGTGTTTCCATAGACACCTCAGTCGCTAGCCACCCTCTGCCTCTCCACACGCCCACAGATATCGAGCACACCTCATCCTTCCTTCACCAGACCATTTCTGATGGCATCTACGCCCATATTTCTACCAAAGCCATTCATCCCCACCACCCCATCCTCCCTCCACAGGCCGTCCTTGTCCTCCATGAATACCTCTGCCTCTACCACTCCTTCCTGCAGACCTGTGTCTGGAATACACTCCAATGCCACCAGCAAATACAATGACATGTTGCTCAGTGACTGTCGGCCAGTACACACATCACGCAGCAGCAGCTCTCCACTGTAAGTTAACCGACTTCTTAATAGAAGCGACTTATTTTCATTTTGTGCGTGCTTTCTCTTACAGTTAATCACACTTTCGTGTGCTCGTGTGTTTATTTATTCAGAATCGCTTTTAGTTGACAGATCAGTTTTAATTTTGATTTATTAGCTCGTGTATATATTTTTCAAATTTGCCCTTAATAAACAGTTTCGTGTTTGGTACATATTTTTTGAAGCTCACTGTTTATCAAACTTTTGTGTCCTTGATCGTATATTTAGTCAGCTTCACATCAAAGGATCACCTTAGTGTCCCCATGCGTATACTTTGATTCGTGTCAAAGTCACAGTTTGGTGTATTCTCCCACAGTTTAAATCATAACAGTCGTACTTATTTGGAACTTACATAGAATTTTAGAAGGCCTAGGAACTGTGACTGCTGCGAACAGATGCAGGCCGAGTTGGTGACTCTGTGCTCGCAGCTTCAGGCAGCGTTGCTTCACTGGCAACGCTTGAGACTGTGATGGGTGGGTGCCATTGTTGTAGTCCACTCGCAGGGGTGCAGCAGACGCCCTGTGCGTCTGTTGTGCCCTCCGATTGGCCTGCAGCTGTGGCCAGCCCGGTCACTGCCCGCGAGGGCATTACCTCCCAATCCGTGGTGAATTTGGACGTCTCCTCAGCACATGTCAGGTGGCATAAGACTTCCCAAGGGACCGAAGTGGAGGCCTCCCTGGTTAGTCTTACGAACAGATTCGAGGCGCTGTCTGTGGCAGAGGATGTTCCTGACGCTGATGGTGTCATCTGTCCTGTACTCACCCCTCTGTCTGCTAGATCCATGCACTCGCAGAGGGTGAGTTTCCAACATTAGGCGGGTGATGGGGCCCCTTAGGAATATGCCTGCACTCCAATGCAGTCCAATGTGCACTCCGTGTGCATACCGGGAGGGGGGAGGGAGTCATTCCAGATATGGAACGAGTTCTTCCAGATGCCATGAAGAGCACAGGGTGCAGCCAGTTGCAGGAGGTGGCTCATGTAGGGACCAACAATGTGTGTCGCTTTGGATCTGGTTTTGAGAGGCTATCAGAATTGTCAAGGACTGCCAGCCTTGCTTGCAAGATAAAGACAGAGATCACCATCTGCAGCATAGTCGACACGACTGACTGTGGACCTCTGGTTCAGAGCCGATTGGAGGGTCTGAATCAGAGACTCAAGACAGTTCTGTGACCTTGTGGGCTGCAGATTCCTCGACTTGCGCCAAAGGCTGTGGATTTTCAGGTTTCGCTAAATAGGTCAGGAGTCCACTACACACAGGAAGCGGCTACACGAGTAGCAGGGGCTGTGTGCCGTGGACTGAGCGGTTTTTTAGGTTAGACGGCCTCCGGAACGCTCAAAATGGGTTTCAGTCTCAAAGGGTGCGCAGGTCAGACACAAAAAGAATGCAGATCTAGGAACCATTGGTGTAACAGTTGTAAATTCCAAGTTCCAAGCGCTGATAGTAAGTACCGAGGCACAAGTCGATATAGGTTCTGAAAGCTGGATGATGCCAGAGATAAGTTCAGCTGAAATCTTTACAAAGGGCCAAATGGTCTTCAGAAAGGATAGATTAAATAGAAAAGGAGGTGGCGTGTTTATTGGTGTTACAAACGGTTTATCCTACAGCGAAATTGAGGAAGATACTTCCTCTGAGTTGGTATGGGTAGAGGTTATACCTGACAACTGGAATAAATTAATAATTGGATCTTTTTATCGGCCCCCTGACTCAAGACGATACAATTGCCGAAATGTTCAAACAGGTACCCAAAGCATACTGTTATAATCAGTGGCGACTTTAACTTACCTTCGATATGTTGGCATAAATACGTATTCAAAACCGGCGGGAAATATAACTAGTTCTGAATGCTTTTTTTTTAAAACTACTTCGAACAGTTGGATCATGAACCCATTAGAATAGTAAATGGTTGCGACAATTCCCTTGATCTCCTAGCAACAAATAATCCTAAGCTAATAAAGAGCATCAAAACAGATACAGGGATTAGCGAACATATGAGTAGTAGCAAGACTGGATATCGAAATTGACAAATGCCCCAAAAATAAACGAAAAATACATCTATTCAATGGTGCAGATTAAAGTTCGCTTCACGCTTTCCTGAGTGATAGTCTTCAGTCTTTCGAAACTAAAAATGAGAGTGTAGCTCAGTTGTGGCATACTTTCAAAGACATAATATCAGTATCACTCGAGAGATTTATAAGAAGTAAATTAATAAAAGAGGGAGCTGACCCCCATAGTACACAAAATAGGTTAGATCACTGTCACAGAAGCAAAGAAAAACGTATGCAAAATTAAAAACGACACAGAATCCCCAAGACTGGCAATCTTTTACTGAAACTCGCAACTTAGTGCGGACTTCAATGCGAGAAGCTTATAATAGTTTCCACAACGAAATCCTGTCTCGTAATATTGTAGAAAATCCAAAGAAATTCTGGTCATATGCGAAGTACACCAGCGGCAAAACACAAACAATACCGTCACTACGCGATAGCAATGGCGATACTACCGATGACAGTACCGGTGCTGATAAGCAGAATTGCTAAACACAGTTTTC
The DNA here is from genome assembly GCA_026315105.1 of Locusta migratoria. NCBI lineage: Eukaryota > Metazoa > Arthropoda > Insecta > Orthoptera > Acrididae > Locusta > Locusta migratoria. The sequence goes on from CM048744.1 coordinate 504,411,812, forward strand.
CGAAATTTGTTCATCAAAGAAGACGAAGTGAACACTTCAAAATTCAAACTAAGAACAGATGCCAGCCTGCAAAATTTAGAAGTAGATGTTCCAGGAGTATTAAAACAAATTGAGTCACTAAACAAAAACAAATCTTCCGGGCCAGATTGTCTATCAAGTAGATACCTCTCAGAGTAGCTATGCTGATGCAATAGCTCCATAGTTAGCTATTATATACAACTGAACGCTTAGCGAAAGATCTGTACACAAATACAGGAAAGTTGCCCAAGTCACTCCAATATTCAAGAAAGACAATAGGAGTGATCCCCAAAATTACAGGCCAATCTCACTGACGTCAATTTGCATTAGGATTTAGGAATATATACTTTGTTCAAACATTATGAACTACCTCAAAGAAAACGACCTATTAAATCAATAGTTAACACGGATTCAGAAAGTATCGCTCTTGCGATTTTTATTTTTTTTTTCTATTGTATTTTGGAGCCACTGGAAGGTGACAGGCAGCCGTTTCAATGCTGCTATTCACCCAATTGTTCACAAAACTTGTCAAGAAGATTTAAAATATATATAAGAAGATAAAATAATGCAGAATTTACACAAATTAAAGGAGATACAATGAGAGAAACAACAATGCCACAAAGAGCAGTAAGACACATACTGGTATTCAGAATTTAAAATGGCTACAGTGGATAAAAGATACATATAAGTACGGTGTTAATAAAACTCATGGAGATTCATTCATTTGAGGACAGTTGACAACAACGAGAGCACACACTTAAAATCACATGGCAACTCGAATATTCAGCCTGTTCGGCAGTTGCTGACCTCTTAAAACTGGAACACGGAACACAAAACACTGGCACTAACAATTGAACACTGGCGAAGCATTGATTAAAACTGATGGCACTGGTTCCCCACAGGGGGTAAGGATGGGAGGGGAGCGACATAAAGTGAGTGGGGTGGGAGGGGAGATGACGCAAGGACTCCCACGAAAGGGGTGGGAGGGAAGAGGGGAAGAGGATGGGAAGGGGAGGGACAGGGGCATGCAAATATGGGGAAGGAGTAAGGTTGGCAGGATGTGTAGATGTGCTCTTGTGAAACACAGCTTGCCCTTTATTCACATGAAGTGATATGTTCCGTAGACAAGGGATCTCAAATCAACTCCATATTTTTGGATTTCCGGAAGGCTTTTGACACTGTACCTCACAAGCGGCTTCTAATGAAATTGCGTGCTTATGGAATATCGCCCCAATTGTGCGATTGTATTCACTATTTCCTATCAGAAAGGATACAGGTCGCAGTAATTGACGGTAAATCACCGAGTAAAACAGAAGTGATATCTGGCGTTCCCCAGATAAATGTGTTTATAAAAGATTTAGGAGACAATCTGACAGCTCTCTTAGTCTGTTCGTGGATGATGCCGTCGTTTATCGGTTAGTCAAGACAACAGAGGATCAAAAGCAACTGCAAAGTGCTTTAGACAAAATTTCTACCTGGTGCGAAAATTGGCAATTAACACCAAATAATGAAAAGTGTTGCACAATTTGAGGTGGACATGCACCCATCTTAATTCTTTACTCCCCATCAATTCCTCCAAGTACTGGCAATCCTTCCAGTGCCTTACTGGCAGTAGCTCTGCCCCCACCTATCCTCTCCTCCAGAATGATCATCCTTTTCCCGAGAATGCCAGTAAGGCTAAACATTTCGCCACCCACCCTTCGGATGTATTTTCTCAGTACATCCTCCCCCCGCTCGCCCGTAGCTTCCAGTACTTAGACCACATCCCTCCATCAGAACTTAACACACCTATTACCGCCCTTGACATACAACTTACGCTATGCACAAAATGCAACCCCCCCCCCCTAGGCCACGGCCGCTTAACCAACAGGCGCCTTCGTGCCTACCCCACTCTTTCCATGCTACTCTTACATCGCTATACAATATCATCCTCTACACCAGCTTCTTCCCCGACCTTTGGAAAACGTCCTGTAGTCTCATGTTCCCCAAACCTGGTAAGACTCCTTAAGACGACTCTTCCTATTGCCCTATTAGCCTCACCTCAGTGTTCAGCAAGGTTTTGAAAACCATCCTTTCTCGCCGCATTCACCAGCATCTCCATTAACACCACCTCCTCCCCCTTTCCCAGAGTGGCTTCTAACCCTCGTTGTCTGTCGATGAGCAACTCCTCTGCCTCACCCACCTCCTTTCCGTCCAGCTAAATTCCTGTCGCATTGAGACTGTAACAAAGACATGAAAACTCATGTCTGCAATCTTTATTTTCACATGTTGCATGGTCAATCTTTATTTCAGATGGTGCATGGTCAAACATTCGAAGTTTATGAGAAAATCTTTCGTAGACGACTTCCTTAAGACTATCACCAGGTCCACACATTATGATGTGTCTGCACAAATGTCTGCGAACACCTTGCAAATCATTGCGTGTGGATAGCACATTTGCGCAGATATGAGATGTGTTGGAGTTGGAAATTTGAGTAAAATTGTGCGTTCATATCACATCTGTGCAGACAGGTTGGAACGTGTGGACAGGAAATCGTTGCAAATCTGTATCAGTGTATTTACTATATAGACAGTGGATGAAAATGGTTGATACATGTCTGTGGTTTTTAGAGTTCACAGGGAAAATTATTGAGATTTATCAGAGCCATACTTGTTTATGGAAAGTAAAAAGTAGGGAATATAGCGACAGAGACAAAAAGGCAGCTGTATACAATTGTGTCATAGAGAAATTACTATTGGTAGATCCTACTGCAAAAAAGGTAATCTGTAATCAAAAAAATAAATTCTTTGAGAATTGTACACTGCAAAGAACTGGCTTCAGGGCAGCGTGAATAGCTTCACAAGTGTTGGGGATGATTTCTCTCAATGATTGTTTAGAAAATGCTATTGATAATTCGAGGTCTTTGTAGGTCCTTTCTGTGGCCAGCACTCTTAATGTAACTGTCAGCCACCAAGGTGGAGATATTGATCTCCTCATACATGTGTCTTTATGTATTATACGAGGAGTTACCAGTGTCAAAAGACAATTATAAGTTTCCACAACTATTCGCAAATAATTACGCCGGTCATTGGGTTCGCCTTCCAACTCACAAAGTAAAAATCACATGTGTCACCTGCCTTAGTTTAAGCAGCCATTGTCTCGACCATTTCGTTCGTCTTTTATGTTTATTGCGGTTTGTTTGCATGGTTTTCTTTCTTGTTTTTTGCGAGACATGACCATAACAAGATTTTCTCCATCACTGGTAAAAAATTAACTTAAAACAAAAGCACATGGTATTCGCTTGTCAGTGCGATTGCAGTCTGTACTACTCAATTTGTACTTTTTCCACCGACCGATGTCCAGCGCGAGAATTTGCAGTAATGTATATACCCGTCGACACGCAACGATAGGTGTGCGCAGACATTTGCACAGGAAGATCGGTGCGAGCAATTGGGGCTATGCTTTCGTGCCCAAAACAAAGATTTCTCGCTTAATTTTGCCCTCTTTACGTAAAGCCACTAAACTGGTAGTCAATCGGAGTATTCAATGACTAGAACTAATTTACCACACAGTACAACCAATGTTTTGGGTACAAACAAATGCAGAAATCCGCATTTTGCTGGCTTCACTTTTTCAGTGTTAGGGCATCTCCAGAGATTCTAACCTCCTTGCTTCACGCACGCAAGGCTGACACATGACGTCATTTTAACGTTACTTACAAGTGAACACAGTGTGAGGCTAGCGCTTCCTATGCACAGAAACGCATTATTGAATTGTGTGCAGGGTGAGTCCATTCCTTTGTTTCTGAGGGGCGGGCGGCTCAGTTGCACATTGCCTACTGGACTGAACACTTGTGTCTTATAAGCTGGCAGTCAGCTGAGCCCCGCAACCAGTAGGCAACACGCAACTGAGGTGGCCGCCCCTACAAAACAGTGGAATGGACTCACCCAGCGCCCAAGTTGAGAAGGCAGGGGCCACGACTTCTTGCACGAACTATACAATATAATACCAAATGCTGGAATTATGGGGACGTGGCTTCATTGAAGTATTACTTTGGACGACCCAAAGGCTCTGAGATTGCAGCATAAGGGTGCTCTATCAACCTCACACTACTTTTATTTAAATTATTCAAAAATTGCTTGCAGGTTGCTTGAATAATCACTTAAGCCCGTTTTAAATGATGAACGAACGTCTTATAGATTGGTAACAAGTTGCTTTAATAGCGGCCGTCTCTCATTTGAATGGTTGTTTTGTGTCTCGTTGCTGCCGGTTGTCCTAGTTGTTGGTGGAGAGAGACCGACACAGGGAGATAGGATGCATGCATGGTGGGTACAGAGACTGAAGTACCAGCCAGTGGGGCAGCAGAAACTTGAAACTCTAAGCTAGATTAGTACAAGGTATATATTTCGTATAAATATGATAATACTTAACTTTTACAAGTTTCATGACAGCAGACTAGTGTAATGCTGATACATAGTTTAACTAGGTAGAGGCCTGCCTACTGATGAGAGTCTGTCCTATTGCTAAGTGTCCGATATAGTTCAGTGGTGGCAGCGAGCAGGGTTGCGGAAGAGCGCGCTCGTGGCCGACGACTTAAGTACATGGCGCGCACTTAGCCTTGTGGGACACCACACCCTTCCCCCCCAAAATGCCGCGCCGTCGTGGTGTAGGGCTGAGAGCTGCGGCAGCGGCACTGGGAGGGGGCGTTACTGGTGCGACGGGCGTTGGAGCTGAGTCTGGGATCAAGACGCCGTCTGCGCCCCAGTATCCACCTTGCAATCCCTCAAAAACCCACCAAAACGTGGGAAAGACACACACCTCCACCCAGAGGGAGCAGGTCATCTTCCTCTGAGATGCATGGCTCAGGCTGGGGGGGGGGGACAGCACGGTTCCTGAGTCCCTCTCAGTGACGCTGGCAGAGGAGCTGACTGCAACAGAGGCATGTCAACCTCCATCAGGATGAACTCGTAGTCCAGGGTCGCGAGCAATGTGGCTGTGAGATTGGAGTGAGAGGGTGAAAAGGTGTGGTGGTGATGTGCTGAATGCCATTCACATGGCAAAACTCTTTAAATTCCTAACAAACTAAGGTCTATTGTCACTGATGATGTTTTCAGGCAAACCTTCGATGCAAAATACTGATGTTAAGGCACTGATTGTACTAGACGCCGTCGTTGAGTTCATGACAATCACAAAAGGATATTCCAGAAATCAATGTGTAAGTGTTGCCATGATCCTTTGGGGCATGGCCAGTCTGAGAAACTTTGCGGAGGGGCTGTCTGATGCTCCGCACAAATTGTACACTTTGATGTCATGCTGTCTATCTGGGCGTCCATACTAACCAAGGTACAATGACGTCTGGCCAGTTACTTTGTCCCAACAATACTCCAATGTCCTTGATGCAGTAGGTGTAAGACGTCTCGCTGCAGGGAATGAGGAACAATCATTCTTGTTTGGTCGTTGTCGGTATGTAACAACAGAATACCCTGACTTAAAGACAATGCATGACGTTGTGCAAAATAACGTCGAACCAGAGGCCGCTCAATGTCTTTGGCTCTGGCAGGCCACCCAGAGGGAACAAAATTTCCTACTACACTTAGATCCACATCCACAGCTGTTTCCTGTGCAACCCGACGAGAGTTGAAAGGGAAATCTGCGACAGTGGAAGCATCTCTGGAGTCTATCTGACAACAAGCCATTTCGTAAGAATCAACCGAGACATCCTGGCCAACCGGAAGTCGGGAAAGTGTGTCTGAGTTGGCCTATTTAGTGGTAGGTCGGTACAAAATCTCATACTGATAATTACACAGTAACAAGGTCCATCTCTGAAGCTTTTGAGTAGTTCGTGGCGGAATTGGCTTTGTGGGTGAGAACAACGACATGAGAGGCTTGGGCTGTCAACAAATAGAATTTTCTACCGTAGAGATAATGATGAAACTTCGTGATGCCATAAATGATTGCTAAGTCCTCCTCTTCTGTCTGACTGTAATTCTGTTGGCGTCAGTAGCTTGGATGCAAAGGTAATAGGACGATCATGAGATCCAATACAGTGTGACAATACTGCGCTCAGAACGTAAGAAGAGGCATCCACTGGTAGCATTACAGGCTTCTGGGGTCAAAGGGAATCAAACATGTATCACTTGAGTACTGCAGACTAATTTGTCGAAGGCAACCTGGCAATCTTTAGACCATACAAAAGGAACATTCTTCCTACGTAAGCGATGCGGTGGAGCTGCAATCTGACAAGGGAATGGTCAATATTGTCATGCTGAAACATGTATTGATTTTTTTAGCACTTTTAGTTAACGTTGAAGGAAGTCGGTATGCAAAATTTTAGCTGCTGACATGACATGACTGGGAAGTCACCTAAACAAAATCACAAAAATTGCTGTTTTTCCTGCTTGGCGCTTGCGGTGACGGTTGGCCACCCCTGGAAATGGCAAGTCGCGAGCTGTTGTTATGGTGAGCGTTGTATGCATGGTCAGACGTGCACTTATATCCCAAGCGAAAAAGTCTTTCCCAGAGATACTGCCTGTTGGCGTTAGGCAAAGATCTAAAACGTTCATGCAGTACCACGGCCTCCTCTATAAGGAGGCCGTGGCAGTACAGATGTAGAGATGCCAGAAGAATTTCTGAGTGTTCTGAGTATTCTGTATACACTTGCAATAGAAATTAAAATTATCCTTTTAGGATCTTAGTTAACCAAACACACTGTAATCGTGACATAATCAGAAATAAACTACCAAATATTGGTGACAAGTAAGGAATATTGATGTAATGACACTCTCGGAAATGGCGACATATTCTAAACTAAGCAGGAAAATATTGGGGAGAAACAACAAATGAAAGCCTTTCCATACCCAAGAAAATCACGAGATATCCGGAAATAAGTAGCCAAATCTTTCTGACTAGCGAATAGTGCAGGCCTATTTGGAACAAAGGTCAAATATTTGTGGGAAGGAAGAACATTAATGTCATTGCTGATCTTACCACTTGCAGCAGAAATTTCATTCTCCATTCTTCAATCACACATAAATGACCAAATCGATGTTACCCATTACACTACAGCAACTCGACATCACTTGCCCCTTCTTGATTTATATACCAGTTCCTACATGTTTGTTTCTCAATGTTAACATGATTTTAATTACATGATGATTTTTTAAATTCATCTTTAATTCGCCTGAAACGGTTTAGTGGGAGTTATAAAACCAAAACTGTGATATATACGGCAAATCAAGATGGCGTATGTGACATGAAGTAACAAGTGAATATCGTTTTCACGTCACTTTCCAAAGTCGTTCATTGGGTAATGTAACAGCGAATTTTATTGGAGGGAAAGAAATTTTTGCTTGGGATATAAGAACTCCTCATGGTCGGGAGGTGCGGCCGTCTTATCACGGCGTTCGCTAAAGAGAAATATTGTTGCACGGTTTTGGTGGAAAGGGGAAACGAATATTCGTTTCTGTGGCATGCACTTCCTTTTCATTTCTGGTATGTATTTCAAAACATACCCTCCCGAAACTGGTTAGAGATGTGAAAGATATTCTGTACATCTACATCTCTACTCCACAAACCACTTTACAGTGAACATTCAATCTCCCCTCACAGCTGATGGCAAACCCTGTAAATGTTTTGCTGCTTGCCATGGAGATATACCACAGACGCCAAAGGTAGCAGTCAACAGAAAACACGCTTGAAGACTATGTGATGTGTGACATGCTAGTTAAACTTCTAGACGAGCATCTAAATAGCGCAGGCATGTGGCTAGAAATGACTCGATATTGCAGACTGTGAATCTACAGACAGCGAAGAAAGGGAAGAAAGTTGCACACATGAAGACTCTTCAAGTGATAGTGCCACGAAGTAAAGGTATGTTGACAATGGCAACAAAACCGGCGCCATAGTATGTGGCATTATGCCTTATATGGAAGTGGTGCTGTCATAGCCGTTTCCACTCGCTCCTGTCAGAATCCTGGTTGTATGGCTGCCTACATGGCGTTACCTCAGATTTCTCGAACAGACATTGGTGTTGTCATTTAGGTTATCGTTTTAGAATTGATATAAGACTACAATAACAGGGAAATAAATTTTAAATGTATAAACAACACTCATATATTAAAGACAGTTATAAACCAAGTAGTACATGCAAACAAACACTATTACTGAACCAATTACGAATTTAAAAAAAAGTAAATTTAGATAAGAATCTTCTTATCAAGCTCTGTAAGAAAGTCTGATATCAATGTTACAAATGCACTACTTGATCAAGTGATACATAAGTGTCACTGTGATATTTGACACCTGACCATTACCCGTCATATCTTCAAACTTGATATCTTGTCATCAAAACAAGTTCATTGTTCTGATGTAATGTTCTATATTCTATTTACAATGTAATGGGCGCTTATTTGACACATAATATAGCTGCTTACACTTGCCCACAGTTAAATACGACGACTTTTTAATTTATATCCATTTTTGAGGTCATGCTGTGTACAACTGCACTGACAGTGACTGTAATACAGTTCATTGCCTTAATTAAAAGATACACTTAACCAGAAATTACAACATGAACCTTGTCACTTCCTTTCTAAAATCCATGTGGCAAGTGTTAATGAAAAATGAAAATGCCAATTCCAGAATCTGAATACATTGACCACACTTCCCTTATTTTCAGAATTTGTAGAATTAAATAGTCTGTTTTGTACCTACAAATCTCGTTTCAGTAATTACTAAATAACAACTGTTTAGTCACACACAAATATTAAACATAAACTGTATAAGAACATCATACAATACACAAATTAACTACAGTAGGCCTATACTCATGAAAACTTTGTATTGCATTCCAATGTCTAACTATCACTGTTACCCAACAAACCATACTTAAAAGCAGATATATTGGAAAGGTCTTTAATTTGATGAGCAATTATAATGCACATTGTTTATAAAACGTAGGCATAAATACACGAAAACACCAAATACGGCAAAAGCCTTCAAATAAATATGGCAGCAGTTTGTTTTGATTCTGAGAAATGGCGTCACAAAGATCAAATGACCTGAGCTTTGTCGAGTGGCGACAGTGGAGTGGCGCCACCCAATTATTTGGAAATGACACAGACGTTTTCTGTGGCGAATGTCAAATGGCGCCTTTTTTGTGTCTTGTGTCAACATACCAATTGAGTCGATTGGAAATTGTGACGGAGATAAATGTGCAACTTTTTGAGCAATTTATCGATGCTAGACGACAGTCATTGAGTGTCAGCGACACAAAGAAATGCCTTAGTCTCCTAACACACACGAATGTAATATTCCACACAGACATGATTTACCACATTGGTCCTGTGTCAACCAAGAAACTTCCAAAGCAAATGAGTGTTATAAGAAAGTATGCAAACGATTCAAAAATGTGTCTGTAATAAATACAAATGATGTGGGTCGCAGATTCCACACAATGCATGGGTTGCATATGAATGGGTTAGGGAAAATATTGATAGCTAGTTTAGTGCTAAAGGAAGTTACCAAAAAGTGCAATCAAATTAGCCTCAACATTCAACACAGTCCTTCTGCAGATACCTGCAAACCTCCTTTTTTTAGAATAATCCATAGCAGGACAACCAGTAGTTCAGAGAAAACACAAAAGTTAATTTGTAAACACCTACAGACAAATACCAGAACATGTAAATATAGTGATGTACCTGTCTGAACCAAAAAAGAAACAGTTCTCCTTCACATTAATGTGGAATCACTCAGGGGAAAACTTAATCAATTACAATACTGGTTGGATCAAAACAATTGTGGTATACTCTGTATAAATGAACACTGGTTAAACAACACACAAATAGAGCTGTGTGTCCCATTTGGATACTCACTGATCTCAAGTTATTGCAGAACAAGTATGGTACATGAAGGTTTATCAATCTACGTAAGAGATAATCCTCATATGTAGTACTCTGTAATAGATATTAATAGTTTGTGTCTAGAAAGTATATTTGAAGCGGCAGCAGTTGTATTACACACATACAAATTCGTAATAGTCTGACTGTATCGTACTCCAGGAAATGATAGTAATACTACTAATTTCAAAAACAAACATCACAGACTCTACATAACGGATGACATTAACATAGATATAAGGAGAAAAAGTTTCTTACTTAATAAATACAATAAAGTCACTCAATTTCTATTGCCTCAGTGAACAACTGATTAGGCTAGATGCTTACTTGGACAATATAATTACTAATGGTCACCAAGACTATTTAGAATGTAGTGTAGCCAAATTAGGAATATCTGAACATGATGGGCTGTGGCTAAAAATAAAAGAGTCACCTAAGAAGGTATCACAAATATTATAAAATACAGAAAATTAAACAAACACATCATTGAAAACATGACAAAATATTTAAAATCAATAGACTGGTCCAGTACATTGACAGCTAAGAAAACTATTGATGAATGCACTTCTCTATTTCTAGACACACTACAACATATACTAAATAACAACTGCCCAACCATTTATAAGAAAAACATCAATGACACTAAATGTAGACCACAAAATACTAAAGTATGGTATACACCAAAACTGAATAAAACAAGAATACTGCTTGTTGTAGCTAAAGACAGATATGTTAAATGTGAGGAAATTAAGAAAGTATACACAAATTTTAAAGAAATCTAAAAAAATGGAAATCAAAATAGCCAAATGTGAAGCAAATGAAACCTACATTTTGAAATAAAAAAATTAATTGAAAGCAGCATGGAATGTCATCAAAAGCGAAATAAATCATCGCAAAAGAGACAATACTATTCCCATAGATTCAAATGTACTAAATGAATACTTTGTAAACTGTACAGACTCTCACCATTCAACCTACAACAACAGCTTAGATGCCAAGAATCTGCTACCCCAAGTAGAAAATGATATGAAATCAGTCTCTATAATATCTGCAAAGCGATTAATAAACTCAACAACTCTAAAACAGAGAACTATTATGGAATCAATAATGTTGCATTAAAGAGCATAGCAAATGAAATTAAATCGCCTTTGCTTTATTTAGCCAATAGAATTTTGACAGATGGTGTTTTTCCCCAAGCACTAAAAATCACCGTCACAATACTAGTGTTTAAGAAAGGGGGTAGAAACCTTACTAGTAACTATAGGCCAATTGCAATTGTACCAGTTGTTTCAAAAATAATTGAAAGCTGCATACACACACAAATATACTACTATTTTGAAAATAATGGGTTACTGAATGCAAACCAATTTGGCTTCCGACCACACCTGTCAACAATAAAAGCAATAGGAAATCTATTAGATAATATTGAAATTTCAAATGTTTATCAATATTGCTCACAAAGTACAAGGTGAGTGGGCAACAGAATCTGTGGTGGCTGGTGAGCAAACTTGCTGAAAGTAAAGTGTAGAATTTGAAAAGTTCCACCGCTCTATTGTATCCAAATTTGTGATAAAACCATGGGAGCTATAAAAAATTGTTTAAATAAAAAGAAAACTTCATTTCATTATCTACAACTTTTTCATTGAACAAAATTTCCAGACCACAAAACAACAAAAGTGGCAGGCGACTAACTTTTTCATGTCACAATATTTATTTCATATAAAAGTAATTGTTTCAATTATTATTTTTATACAAACACAATAAATATTGTAGTTGCTAAGAACACCGTTGCGTTCCTTCAGTTTTCACCTGTCTACGTGAAAAATTTGGTAATTTTTTTCTTATCCTAAGGGCTTCAAATGACAATGTAATTAAACCAAGCGCCACTTGAAGAACAACACATTTGTTGACCCAGCTGCGTTTCTACACCCAACCAAGATGACTGCCAGGCTTCACTGCCTATATGCTGATGTAGGCGGTATAGCCTCTCTATGTTATTCTGTGCTCACTGGTAGCGACGGAAACGTGCGATCACATGGCGCGATCAGCTGATCGTCTGTCTTGTGAACGAGCTCGACCACCGGCCACAGGGGCACTGGCAACTGGCATTACCATAGACTATAGGCATTACTCCTTGCTGCAGCGCGAACTCCGTGTCTAAAGACTCGCTTATTCTTAGTTTGTTTTAATTACTGTTATTGTCTTTGCTTAGCGACTAATATTAATTAATGTGCCTTCCTTCATGATGTATAGTCGTGTTTGTAGCGAGTGTTACATATATGAAAATACTTTAAAAATAACGTGTTTAAATTATATATTGGCTCGCACTTAATTCTGAAGATGCAACGCAATTACTATATGCATGTAAATCCAAAAGTTTCTACCGGTTTACGAGATTGGTGCTGCCAACGTGATTGATCCAGACTATAAAAAGAAGCATGGAGGAAAATCAACGAGAATTCCAAACTGCAGAACTGATGAACTATCCCACTATATCTCTCCTCTCAGTGCGTCCGCCTCTGTTTTGGCCACACAAACCGGCATTATGATTTTCACAACTTGAAGTTTCCTTTGCATTTGAGTGAGGTTAGCCAACTCAACCACCATTATGCAGCTGAGGTGTAGGATATGAACACCACGCCACTGACTACGGAAGCTTACACTAAATTACAAACTGAATTAGTACGACATGTCTCTGCTTCACAAGAAGAAAGTGTACTTCAGGTGCTCACTTAAGAGGATAGAAAACCTACGCACCGGCCCGATGGCTGAGCGGTCTGTGGGGCGCCAGTCACGTTCTGCATGGCCACTATGATCGGGGGTTCGAATCCCCCCTCAGGCAAGGAAATTTGTGCCGTCCTTAGTATTAGCTAGTTCATAAGTAGTTTGTAGGTTTAGGGACTGCTGACACACTAGTTAAGTCCCATAAGCTCTACAAACATTTGAACATTTGAAAACCTACACAGTATCTCTGCCACCTGAAAAGGAAGGAAGCTTATGGTTTATTGTCCCGTCGATAACTTGGTTGTTAGAGGCGGTCAGCCACCTGAGAAGTGGACTCTCACACAGTACCTGACACTTCATTGCGCACCTTGTGGAGTAGCCGACTGCCAGTGCAAGTGAAAGCGATTGTCGCATCGCAAACTAACATGCCACTCGATGCTGTGGCATAGTTAACACATAAGATCCAAGCCGCAAGAGTGGAAAGTCCTAGCTCTGAAAATATAGCGGCGTGCCATCGTGCTTTGATGATGACTTGTTCTGGTTATGACAATCTCTCAGGCAAAGTAGATGCTCTGAGCAGACAATTCAGTTACTTTCAGAACAATAGAGGTCCATTTCACAGCAGATCAAAGAGAGGTATCGGAAATACAACGTTGCACGAAGACTTAAATAATGACACAATGAGTTGCTACCACAAACGGTTTAGAGAACGAGTACAAATCTAATATGCTGTGCACTTACGCCAGCAGTAAGCGACAAGCACCATCCGTTCGTCGCTGTATTACTGACCGCAAGAGTGAACGCAAGTTTTTAGTGGATACGGGCTCTGATTTAAGTATTTTTCCACGGAAACACCTTCACCAGTACCGGTCGGCAACATCATGTCGACTTTCTACGGCCAACAACTCGATGATAGTGACGTACTGCACACAAGGATCTCGGAGTTAGACGTGATCTGATATGAAATTTTATAGTAGCCGACATAACGGAAACAATAATCGACGCGGATTTTCTAGTTCAATATCACCTCCTTCCGGATGTTGCCAACGGTCGCCTCCTGGATAACATCACTGGACTTTCAACTGTCGGTTTCCATCGCGATGCAGCGTCTTCGACGCCAAGCCGATACAGGTGGATGGTGGGTGGTACACCGAGCTATTGAAGCAGTCTCCTGGAATTACGAGGTCTCCAGGGGCACCTCAGAAGGTACATCACGACGCACGACACACAGCGCTATATTAACAACACTGTAGGCCCCCCACTGTCCTGTCGATCCAGATGACTTGCTCCTGATCGTTAAGGCAGAATTTGATGCTATGCTGAAAAAGGGCGTCACACGTCCGTCTAGTGGATCTTCGTCGTCGTCCCTCCACCTTTCACCCAAAAAGAATGGTGCATAGCGTCCCTACGGTGATTACGTGCTTTGAATGCTAGAACAATTTCAGATCGTCGCTACCCAGTGCTGCTGTTAGAAGATTACAACTGCGCTTTAAATAGAAAACAAAAAGTGTTTAGCGTATTAGATTGACCAAAATCTAATACGCAAATCCCGGTAGCCTGGTAGCCCACTTTAAACGATCAACGAACTTGTAATAGATTGATAACAAGTTGCGTTAATGGCGACCGTCAGTCGTATGAACGGCTGCACTAGTATGATCGCGCTAGTCGAAGCGCGATAATTATAGCGATAAAGAAATAGGGCCCGTTCTAAATTCGGTACTAGTGGGTTCACTGCGCATGCGCGAGCTAGTAGCTGTCAGCTGCAGTCACCGCTCCAGTTAGTCCGCCATTTTCCTTCGTATTTACGTATATTTTGCGTTATGTTGAAGTTTATGATCAGAATGTATTCCACAATGTATTTCTAATAGCCAGGCATGCATAAAGACTGTCGTACATGGGCTCGGTGTGTGCATTCAGTGTCAACGCTGTAAAGTATCACGCCACGTTCACGCACTGGTAGATTTTGCCAAGACAACAGCGCGTTTTGCACATGTTCACGTGGACTTCGTCGGACCGTTACCACCTTCAGATGGTCAGCGTTTCCTTTCAACAATTATCCACAGATTTACAGAAGCGATACCTGTGGACGATATTACAACAGAGACGCTAGCCAACGTATTTATTTCTAATTGGGTGGCCCATTTCAGTTATCTGATCCACATTACAACAGACAGAGGACGGGAATTTGAAACAGATTTGTTCACGCACTTGAGTAAATTTTGCGGCGTAATACACCACAGTACAACGAGCTATCATCCGGCCAGCAATGTCATGATGGAACGGTGGCATCAGCAAGGGACGTCCGCCTTGCCGCTCGTTCTATTGGGACTCTGTAATATGGGTAAGCCCGACTTTGATGCCTCCCTAGAGGAACTAGTGTACGGAGAAGCTCTAAGACTACCTAGTGACATACCAAAGCGGATGGTGAAAATTCGACCACAGCAAGCTTCACGCCTCAGTTCTTCTAGAACCTTTATACGCCGTGAACTGCAAACTGCTTTAGAAGCCAATTCACACTGTCCGTCACGTCACCGTCATGTCAACTTGTATTCACACTGTCAATTCGCCCATCTCAATACACGATGTTGAAAGTTAGGTTATGAGTGACGATCTGTTATGTATAAAGTCATAGTTTAATTCTAGGAATTGAGGAAACAACAACGCTAAATGTTATTGACGGCCAAAGAAAACTATACAGTGTATTTTTTGGCCAACTTACTGGGAACTGAAACAATATTTCAAAACATCAACATCTATTTTCAAGCGAAAAAAATATGAAAAGAACTAACAATACTTATAAGAGCATAAATAGCGCCTGTTTATCCATTATAATTTGCCCACTGACATTGTTAAAACCGTCGTAAACAACTGAATTTTTGTCTTTCATTAGAACTGACTTTTTCATTTAAAATGTTATTTAATGAACAAAGCGTAATCAAATTACAATCTTATTCAAATAAGCAGTTTGCTTCAGTCTTTTCTGTTACAATGTTACGTAACATAAACCATTTTTTTGTTTCAGATATCCGACCTCGATTTTAGGGGAATGCTCAATTGAAAAAAATATTCAAGTCATCATGAAACATTTGAGATTTATCTCTAAAACGAAGTATAACAACAAAATAAAGATGAATAAGACACATTTGTGTGCAATCATCAACCGCAACATGTAATTCGCGTGACGAAAATAAAGTTAACTTCCGATGTTAGCAGACAGCTGTTCCGTCAAAACATTCTTCTCGAGAAAGCTTGACGTGAGGTTTACGTGACGTGATGGTATGACGGAAACTGTGAATTTTGCCATTGCATTGCGGAATGTTCTGACAGACGGTGACGTAACGTGACGGACTGTGTGAATTGGCCTTAACACCACCTTATACTGGTCCTCTCCATGTAATAAAAGAAGTAAGAAGACTATGGACGTTCTCATAAATGGATAAAAGAGCCGTATCCACTGACATGGTGAAACCCGCTTTCATACCACAAGACACCTTGCAACCTCGTCTTCCACTTCGTCCGCTAGAGCCAGCCCCAGCTAACAATCAACCATATCCCCATTCACTCCAGACTCCGGTAAAACGCCAGACAAGATCCGGACGACGAGTACATTTCCCAGCAAGGTTTTTGGACAGCAAACCAGGTTTCATACCAAGACACTTCGCTTCCACAAAGGGAGCTGTGTAGCGACGGACGAGGAGCGATCACATGGCGCGAACAACTGATTGCCTGTCATGTCAACGAGTTCGCCACCGGTCACCAGGGGCGCTGGGCAACTGGCATTACTCCTTGCTGCAGCACAAACTGCGTGTCTAAAGGGCCCCTCACACGTTCAATAATATTGTCAAACCGTTAATATATTGACCATCTGCGGGCGCGTATTGACGTATTGTCAATATTTAAAATATTGACGAAAAGTATTGATGGCCACAAAAATATTTTCAGTATTGTCAATATATATTGAGCGTGTGAAGTCCAACAATGATGGTTTGACAATATTCACCTTACAGATGTTGGCACAGCTTTAAAGTTGCATGCAGTACACAGCTGATTTTATATAGCCTTTGTGAAACGACAGAAGTTTGTATTAAATGTTAAATGGAAGATTTACTGAGACACTTTGTGTTATCACCATACAGTAGTACTGCACGCTGCAAGTGAAAACAAATATTTCGGGAAGTACAACGCATGCAGGACTTGAGACAGCGAAATGTTTTGCTTCTTATAGATTAAATTATCTGTATGTATCCTTGCAGAGCAGATATAATTGCTTCATAGGTTTCAATGACAATTTTACTAATTTTGTTAGCAGACAAGACTGCGCTGAACTTCAAACATTCAAGTGACCTTCCTGTGGCCAAGAACCGTAAACTTACAATCTTTCATCGGCAAGAATCGCGGATCTCATTATTGTGTCTTTTTTTTTTTTTTCAATTTTGTCCTGTATTATCGTGAGTAATTTATTATATGATTTTCGTAAGCAGATTCACATGTGAAAAGTCGTTCCTTCTCTTTAACCACTCACGAACCCATTTCCTCCTTTTCGTCGTTCTTGGTTGTATTTCTTTCGTAGCCATCGCTAAGATGATTAAAGGACACGCTTTCTGCCGCTCAGACATGTTTACTTCACGAAATCGCGTCGTCAATTGAAAGTAATGACAATAATATTGATGGTGTGAGAACCACTGAAATGTATTGAAGGTCTGACAATATTATTGTCAATACGTATTTTACGTGTGAGGGCCCCTTAAGGACTCACTTATTCTTAGTTTGTTTTAATTACTGTTTTTGCTTAGCAACTAATATTAATCAATGTGCCGTCCTTCGTGATGTATAGTCGTGTTTGTAGCGAGTGTTACATACATATAAAAACTTTAAAAATAAACTGTTCAAATTATATATTCGGTCGCACTTTAATTCTGAAAACACAACGCAATTATTATAAGCTCATAAATCCAGAACTTTCTATGGGTTTACGACAAGCATAAGAAATCTGGAGGGTGCTATGCCAAAGAAGATATTCACAAAAGGAAGTGATAGACTCCAAGGAAACATTTTCGCTACACTGTCTGTCATGTCACGTGAATTTTTCTCAAGTAGAAAGTATTGACAGAATGGTCGTCTGCTAATGTTGGAAGTTAACCTATTCTTATCACAGTGACTCACGTTATAATGAATGAGTATACAGATCACATGCACCTGTGTCTGTGCCTTTTTAATCTTTATTTTATTATTATACCTTGTTTTAGATTTTATTTTTTTCCATTGAGTGTTTCTTCTTCCAAATGCAAGGTCGAATATCTGAAACCGAAAATTGGTTTAGGTTTTACTATAGAGTAAGAAAAACGGCTGACACAAACAATGACTAACAATAAGATTGTAAGTTGATAAAGTAATTTTCATTAAATAACAGTATATACGAAAACGACATCACTAATGAAGGAGAAAAACTCAGTTGTTTATGAAGTTATTAACAACGTAACTGGAGAAGTCGTAATGGATAAATATTGTGTGATGTGTTTGTATGTATATATTGTCACGTTGCAATGGAAGTAGGCTTGACTTCGAAGGCAACTAAACACAGCACTTATACTGAAAGCACGTTTATTACGAACTCAACATACACGCAGCACTGACTGCCTCTCAGGCAGAGTGCTCTGCTATTTATACACAGACAGAATTTACCAGAAATTAGAAGAACAGTTAACATAAGAAACAAGTAGAATTTACAAGTGAACATAAGAAAGATGTAGAAGCTTCTGGAATTGTAAATTACAAAGAAATAAATTTTCGCCGATGGGCGGGGTTAAACCGACGACCTTCTGCTCCGCAGTGCGTGACGCTAACCCCTGCGCCACGCCGGCAGTTGGTGTTCGCGATCTCTCGCAGCATTGCTCCCTCTCCTGGAAAAACAGCGACCCGCTGTTATGATCTCTGTGGAGCCAGCTGCAATGTCCTGGATCTTGACCGTGTCATGGGTCCTCTGTAAGACAGTTCAAGAGAATCCTTCCCTACTCCGCGATTATTGAAGACAGACGTTCCTGTCGTGGCTTCATCAGGAACATTACCGTCCTTAAAGTCCTTGAACAAGAAGCCATTGTCGTCTACCTGCTCTTCAGGATCGTAGTAAGGCTTCATGCGCAGGACGTGAACAATGTCTCTTCGTTTTTGACGTTTCGACGACGGCTCATAATCCTCAACTTCGTATGTGATGTCTGACAGGCGGCGTATGACACGATATGACACGATATCGCTTCAATAACTTTTTTGACAGTGGAAGGATGGATGCTTAGGGCTTAATGTCCCATCGACAGCTTGGCCATTAGAGACGGAGCTAACGCTCGGAGTTTTTGGGTGAGGATGAGGAAGGAAATCGGCCGTGCCCTTTGAAAGGAACCATCCCGGCATATGCCTGGAGTGATTTAGGAAAATCACGGAAAACCTAAATCTGGATGGCCGGAGGTGGATTTGAACCACCATCCTTCCGAATGCGAGTACAGTGCGTTACCACTGCACCACCTCACTCGGTTTTTCTGACAGTCCAACCTTCCGTACAGGGGTAAAAATCCATACCAGATCTCCTGGGCTGTACACAACAGGTTGGTGCTTGTCGTTGTACCGCTGACGGTCCTTCTCCTGGGCGTCCAGTGTCCGTATGCGAGCCAGCTGTCTTGCTTCTTCGACCCTGGTGATGAGCTGTTTAACATAGTCATCCTGAGTGTCGTCCGTTGTCCATTGTCGTCTCAGCTTCACGGCCATGGAGCAGAAAAAACGGAGTGAAGCCTGTGGTGTCTTGTCTTGCGGTATTGTAAGCAAATGTCACGACTGGCAGAATTGTATCCCAATCCTTCTGCTCAACATCGACGTACATCGACAGCATGTCGGCTAACGTTTTGTTAAAACGTTCCGTAAGACCTTTTGTCTGAGGATGGTATGCAGTTGTCATTCTGTGGACAATGTTGCACTGTGACATTACCTCTGATACTAGTGTTGACTGGAATACTTTTCCACGATCAGAATATCATGACACGTAGTCCTCCATGCTTTAAAATAATGTCTTCTACAAGGAATTTTGCGATCTCTGGAGCTTCTGCAGTCGGCACAGGTTTGGTGACAGCATAGCGCGTGAGGTAGTCAGTGCAGACTATTATCCAACGGTTACCGGTTGTCGACTTCGGGAAGCTCCCTAAAAGATCGATCCCAGCTCGGTGGAATGGAGCTGCTGCCGGCGGAATCGGTACGAGATGTCCTGGAGGTAATTGCGGCACATGCTTCCGTCGCTGGCACTCTTTACAGTGACTCACATAGTGCTTGACAGATCGGTAAAGACCTTTCCAGTAATACCTGCGTCTGATTCTGTCTAGGGTCTTCACGAATCCCAGATGACCGGATATTGGAGCATCATAAAAATATTTGAAAATAGCTGGCTGGAGATGAGCTGGAACAACAAGTAGCCATTTGGGGCCCAGTGGATCGTAGTTGCTCTTGTACAATGTTCGGTTTATAACTTGTAACTCTCCATTGGTCGGTTCTCCTTTCTCCAAGGTCTCTATCATTTTTAATAGTGTTGGATCTTCCCTCTGTTCAGCTTTAACGTCATCTAATTCAGTGAGAGCTGAAATTTCATTAATGCCGTTGTGTTCCACTAATGGATTCCTCGAAAGGCAGTCGGCATCCTTGTGGTTGCACCCGTTCTTGAATACCACTGTTTGCCTAATAAATATGGCCGGAACTTGTTGATAGCCCAGATAACCGCGAGACATACTTTTTCAGTTGTAGAGTAGTTTATCTCGGACTTTGAGAGTACTCTTGACGCATAGGCTATCACTTTTTCGGCACCTTCCTGAACTTGTACAAGCACTGCACCAATCCCATAGCCACTGGCTTCTGTGTGAAGTTCCGTTTCTGCATTCTCGTCGCACAAGGCTAGTACTGGTGCGGAAGTTAGAGCCTCCTTAAGTGCTCGGAAAGCTCTTTCTTTTGTCTCATCCCAGTAAAATTTGGCGTCTCCCTGCAGAAGTTCTTGTAATGGACGTGCCTTGTTACAAAATCCTTTTATGAAACGTCGGCAGTATGAGCACAGCCCGAGAAAACTTCTCACATTACGAATGTGCTGAGGAGTTGGAAATTCTGTAACTGCCCTTACTTTATCTGGATCAGGACGGACACCATCTCCGTTGACTAGGTGCCCCAGGATTTTTATCTCTTTGGTGAGGAAGAGGCACTTCTTTGGATTGAGGCGGAGACCTGCAGCCTGAACACACTTCAACACAGTTGACAGGCGACTCAGATGTTCTTCAAATGTTTTCGAGAAAACGACAATGTCATCTAAATAGCAGAGACACGTCGTCCACTTAAGGTGTCAAAGCAAGTTGTCCATCATGCGTTCGAATGTGGCTGGAGCATTACATAATGCAAATGGCATTACTTTAAATTCATAGAGGTCGTTAGGTGTAAT
Source organism: Locusta migratoria (assembly GCA_026315105.1). Classification (NCBI taxonomy): domain Eukaryota; kingdom Metazoa; phylum Arthropoda; class Insecta; order Orthoptera; family Acrididae; genus Locusta; species Locusta migratoria. Next base: position 504,432,885 of record CM048744.1, read on the forward strand.
AAAAGCCGTCTTCTCCCTGTCAGCTTCGTCAACCTCGATTTGCCAGTAACCTGTCTGCATGTCCATAGTTGAGAAGTATGTAGCTCCTTTCAAGCAGTCTAAGGTGTCGTCAATACGCGGCAGTGGGTAGACATCTTTCTTTGTGATTCTGTTCAGCCGCCGATAGTCGACACAGAATCGCCACGTGCCATCCTTCTTTTTTACAAGGACCACTGGATACGACCAAGAACTCTCCGAAGGTTGAATAATGTCATCTCGCAACATCTTCTCAACTTCCTCCCGAATTATCCGTCTTTCAGCTGGCGACACTCTATACGAACGCTGGCTAATTGGCGGATGATCCCCAGTATTGATACGGTGCTTTGTCGTGGGCCGTTTCGTCTGACTTTTCCCCTGCTGAGGTGTGAATGTACCCGAAAATTGGCGTTGTATACCTAACACCCGCTGGCATTGTTCCTTGGTCAGTCCAGGCCCTATTGGCAGTTCCACGTTTGTTTCCTACAGCGTGTTGTCTGTACTAACAGCAGGGCATGGGTCTTCATTGATGACGTAGAGCTCACCGTCCTGGATTAGTTCAGCTGTCCCGACACACATTCCCTTGGGGATAAGTTGTGACTGCTCGCGACAATTTGTGATCCAAATCTCTCCTTGACCACCGGTAATGCTTATGATAGCCGCTGGTATGTAAATTTCTTTTGTGAGCCTGATAAACTTTTTACTATCAACAAGAACTTCACAGTTTAACCAATCACCTGTGTTTGTGACTGCAACTCTTCTCATTGTCAACGGCGATATCGTCACATTGTCAACAACGAATAACTTCCCAGAAAATTCTGTATTACGTGTATCCGGTGGAACAACTTCTTCAATTTGCAGCTCAGATCTTCCACAGTCAATTATAGCTTGGGATGCCTGAAGGAAGTCCCATCCGAGGATGACATTCTGCCTACATTCTGTTAACACGACAAATTCAAACGGCTGCGTCCTGTTGTTGATGGTTATTCTTGCGACACAAGTTCCTGCTGGATGGACGTACTTTCCATTCGCGACCTTCAGCACAGTTGCTCGCGTATCACAGAACATTGTCTTCTTTAGTGTGCGGCGGTAATTATCCGATAATACAGAAAAAGAGGTTTCTGAATCAACAAGTGCCCGGACAGGTTGGCCGTCGATTATGACGTCAATGAGGTTTCCCGATATCTTAGCGACTGTCGTCCATGGAGGATTTTCATCTGCGGCCTCACCTCCGTAGATGGTCGCCTCACATAGTTTTCCTGGGCGCGGCGGCTAGGGGAGCGGCTGGTACCTCTGAACGGCGACGATGAACGGCTGCGACGCGTCGGGGAGCGACCTCGTCTAGGGTACGACGATGGGCTTCTTCCCATAGGTCGACTGAACTCATCAGCAGGTGACTGCCTGGGATAGAACTGCACCGACGGCTGACGTCTTGCGGCAAAATAATCATCGAAAACTCGCCTTCTGTCTCCGCAGTAGCGTACGACATGTCCAGGGCGTACACAGTGGAAACACAGTGGTGTGTTGTCTTCTGTCCTCCAGGCGTCTGTTCTTCTCCGGGGCGTCAAAGTTACAGGGGGAGTTGGCTGTGGTCGCGTCGGCCGGTTCATGGGCTGCCGTTTGGCGGCTGCAGCGTAAGTCATAGCAGGGCGACGCCATTCTTCACGTCGGGTGCGACTGACGGGGCAGACAGGAGCTAATGTTTGAAATACCTCGTCCTCAGCGGCGTCGGCTACCTCGTGACTTACAGGGCTCACATCCATGGACATAATCTGATGCTCGCTCGGTCTAATAGTACCGGCTGCCATGCACTGTTGTAATTCTTCTCTCACGATTTGTCGTATGAGAGAAGCCAAGCCCTGCTGGTCTTCCACAACGGCCAAAGGGACTACATTTGGAAGTCTGTCGTACTTCTTGCGTCCAACCCTCCTTTGTTGCATCTCTTCAATATGCTGGCACCACTTGATGCACTCTTCTGTCGTAGCGACGTCTTTTATCAGAAGAGCTTGGTACATATCTTCTGCAATTCCCTTCATCAGGTGCGTGATTTTGTCTGCTTCAGTCATGTTCGGATTGACTACGTTACACAGAGCCAAAACACTCTGTATGTATGATTGTGTCGGCTCACCATGTCGTTGGGCCCGGTTCTTCAGTTGTTCTTCCGCCGAGCGGATTTGTCGCTGGCGGTCTCCAAACGTCTTCTTAAGTTCCTCCTGGAACGTCTCCCAGTCATTCAACTTGTCTTCGTTGTTTTCGAACCATTGCTGGGCTGTTCCTTCCAGGTAGAAATACACGTTGGCCAAGCACATCGTATGAGCCCACCTGTTGTACTTGGCGACTCGGTCGAACCCTTCTAGCCATTTGTTGGGGTCCTGTCCAGCATCTCCAGAGAACACCAACGGGTGTCTGATGTGCAGCTGGCTTATTGCTGGTTTCGTCTCCATCGTTCTTCTGATAATACGGACTTTTGGAAGGATGTACTCGGTGTATCCCTTGTATTCTGGTTCCAGTCCGTGTAAGCGACGGCTTTTACGTTGCCTAATCGGAGCCACGGTGATGCAGCTATTGCACAGTGCACCCGGCACCTCCACCAAACAATGTCACGTTGCAATGGAAGTAGGCTTGACTTCGAAGGCAACTAAACACAGCACTTATACTGAAAGCACGTTTATTACGAACTCAACATACACGCAGCACTGACTGCCTCTCAGGCAGAGTGCTCTGCTATTTATACACAGACAGAATTTACCAGAAATTAGAAGAACAGTTAACATAAGAAACAAGTAGAATTTACAAGTGAACATAAGAAAGATATAGAACCTTCTGGAATTGTAAATTACAAAGAAATAAATTTTTGCCGGTGGGCAGGATTGAACCGGCGACCTTCTGCTCCGCAGTCCGTGATGCTATCCCCTGCGCCACACCGTCAGTTGGTGTTCGTGATCTCTCGCGGCAAAATTTTCGCTTGCAATTAGATATCCATATTATAAAACGTTGTTCACTTCCCAGTCTTCTACATACTAGACCAAAATATATAAGATAAAGTTTACACTGGCTGTCAATAAAATTTAGCATTGTTGTTTCCTCAATACCAATTTTAAACCATGCCTGTTTACATTACAGGTGGTAACTCATAACAATAACCTCAGTATCACTGTTGGGTATTGAGCAGCGAGCTTAAATTTCTTAGAGTGGCTAACACAAGTGCTACAGCACTCTTTGAGACCTTATCCACAGACCAGCTGCTACAGATCCACCTCCAAATATCAATGAAGGTTATCATGCTAAAAAGTTTACAATACGCCATCTGCTTTGTGTAGTTGATGATTTTCTTATTGTAATTCAGAGACTGTTATTTCAAAGCAATAACGCTCAGAAGAATTATCAGAAACATCTCGTTCTTGGTAGCATTAATTATAATATGATAGGAGTGTTTGGTTTCACAATACGCAGCTATCCACAGCAGCATAGTGGATAGTGTGTTGGAATTTGATTTAAGTAGGCCCCTACACATGGAGGATGGTTTGCATCCCATCATATATATATATATATATATATATATATATATATATATATATATATATATATATATATATATATTACTGTACACTATGAAGAATTGCAAATATGGTCTTCTTACCCACGTGCACAAAAAGTGGGGCAATATAGTAACTACGACTGTTGTAAAGGACATGATGATACTAGTAATTTCGTTTGTATATTAAATACTACAGTTCAGTGGAATTTAGTGTTAACATTCTTATTCTATTGTTATTGTAGGTTAAAAGGAAATGCTGTTAGAGATTGAAACTATGTTTGCACTTTATTTTAACACAGAATGAAATAACATGAACACAGTCACACCTAAACTATAGTAAAGGTAAAGTGACACTAAAATGTCCACAAAAGCCATGTCAAAGAAAAAGATTTAGATTCTAGATTGTGACTTTTTGTGTAGAAAAATATAGAGAGAAAGAAAGGAAGAAAGATAAAACCAAGGTAATTTGTTGCAATGTATACACTTCAGTATCGTTGCCACAGAAATCTACAACTTAATCTATATACGAAAATACAAGAATTAGCACATTGTTTGCAATATTCATTATCACAGTATCAAATCAAATGTCTGTAAATCTATTGGACCAAACTGTGTGGTCATCAGTCCGTAGCTTACGAACTACTTAAACCTAGGTAAACTAATCTAAGAACAACACACACCCATGCCCCAGAGAGGACTCGAACCCCCATGGCGAGCAACTGCGCGCTTCACAGCGTGGCGCTTTAGACCGCTCAGCTACTCCACTGCGGCTATCACAGTATCTCCCCAGTTTACGTGCCTGTGCAGTTCGTTGGTACGAGGGGCGAGCAATTTCATGCACAGTAACTCTTCTGTCATCCATCACCATATTATGGATTTTATCAATGATTTCTGGAGTCGTAACCTCCACAGGGAGTCCAGAACGTTCTGCATCACTTGTGCCGATATGGTGACTCCAAGTTTGAAACCACTTATAAACTGTTCTAATCAAAGGTGCAGAGTCACCATAATGTTTATCAAGTTTCCCTTTAGTCGCCTGAGGCATTTTGCCTTTCATAAAGTAATGTTAAATCTCCACAAGAAATTCTTATTTATCCATTCTTTGACAATCTCTCGACTTCCTCGATTCACACAAATGCGAAACACATAGAAATAGACCAATATGGCTGAAACTCGCTGTGCATTCTTTCCAAAGATGCTACTAACAAAACATGACCTTGATACACACCAGTTGTGCTATCTTTTGGGCTTTGCACAGACTTTTCAAACACCCCTCCTATGTATTTCATAGACTGTTCACGAAATAAAACAATCGCACATTTAATAGAGAGTGCTCTTACATGTGCACAACTCGTAGTATCACAGAACACAGCTTTATTTTATTTATAAAAGTACCGAAAAACCATTTAGGACCCAAAATGGACAAAAAAGTTAATACTGGGTCCCAAACCACCACACATGCATATTTACATCGAAATCTAATGTGCTATCCACTATGCTACAGTGGACAGCAGGGGATCATGGCAAAAACTCTACTGTCATTAAACGCAAATATTATTGCTAATGTGGCACTTTTGGACACCAAATTGTAATGAAACATACTAATAAACCAGGACCTTTCTGCATTGAATAGGAAAAAATAGGGGAGAAATGACACCTTTTGCAATAGTCTCAGTTTGATGGACTAGTTAACATACTACAAGTCCCAGGGCTGTGGAATCACGGTCATGACATCATCAATATGGCCGACCTAAGAATTTGTGCTTCAATTTTTGAACTGCTCTAAATTCCCACAGAATTAACATAAAAATGTCCTTTTTGCACCAAATTACAGAGGAAGGGATGAAAACTTTTATGTTGCAGTATATCTTGTACATACAATACTCGTTCTGTATTATATTACTCAAAAAGGAGAAAATATCATTTTTTTCAAACTTTTTTGCAGTTTCTCGACGAATAACTGGATAATTATGGAATAAATTGACGATTTAAATACATTAATCATGTAGCACATTCTTAGAGCTTTAAAATAATACCAATATATTTTACCTACCATTATTAATAAGGGAGTTATCCGAATTTGTTTACCGAAAGATGTGATCGTTCACTAGTCTGACTCACATTCTGTAATACAATTTTCCCACATTTTCTCAAGAGCAGCTTATGCTTTACTAGAATTGTGACATAGTGTGAGTGTGTAGCCATCGTGCAGCCACTTCCTAGCAATTGGATTCATCATTGGTGGAATTGGACTTTGAGAGTTATGGTCCATTATGTACGCTCCTAACAGCATTGACAAAATGCTAACTGGACATTCATTTGATCTCTCCTTAAGAGGTCACTTTACCACTCAGCTCGACCTTGGAGTTCATTTCTTGCAGAATCTGGACATTGATCAAATTTGCTCTGCAAACCTGGAAGCATTACATACTGCATCATTAGACAACGTGCAAGCTATTGAACTTTTCCCTAACGTGCCCAAGATAATCACGTCACTGGAGTAGTTCCAGATCTTTATGAAGGAAGCAGCATTTAGCAATTGGGCTGCCAAATTATGGGTGCAGTTAGCAAAATAAGGCTTCTTGACCGTGCTGAGTGCACAGGTGACTGGGAATAGTGTGTAGAAATGGTGAAAACTATGATTCCTTTTTTCCGTGCAGCTGGCAAAGTGTGCGCATTTATACACAGAAGAGATGTAAACACTTGAAGACAGGCTGACACCATAAGAGATCCACAGGACAGTTTGCGATTAGATGTAGAGAAAAAAATGTGGGCTGGTAATTGAAGTGACATGGCTATAGAACAAGTATTGATGAGATCGTTCAAATCATCGAGTGGCCTGACACATGGACGTGGGATGACGAGTAGTACCCTGAATCGATGGGTGCAGGGATCTATGCATGTTCAGAGCTCATTAAGCACTTTAGGGAATTCTGTGGTATAGAAGGAACCTCCTCTGACCAACATGTTAAGCTAAGGAAATCACGACAAGCATGTAATAATATCGATTGTTCAAAAGTGGTGGCGTGATTCACCTCACATTCTCTCAAATTGTTTTAAGCTCATATCATTGTCAAGTGTTGGTACAGCAAATAAGGCTAATAACTGTGACAATGCAGTTAATGTCGAAAAAGCTGCAGTGGGACAAATTGTAGGAAAAACATTCATGGATGTTCATTTACATCAAAGTGACAAGATGCAGACATTAGCAGACATGACTAGCGCTTTCAAGATCAAAGATGACATCGTTATACCTATTAACACCATGCAGCTATACTTCAGAGTAAGTTGTGTTGCGAAAAGTGATGAGGACCTCCATAAATACTTAAACCGTGAACTGGCCACTCATCCCTTATCCTAGTTTGATGATTATTACATGAGAGAAACACAAAAAATCGTATTGTATGGCATTACATAACTGTATATAAAGTGACAAGCATCTCTCACCTACTCAACATTGTGCCTATGTTGTAGATGGTGGATATTTATTGTGAAGTGTTGTTTGGTCACAATGTTTGACTTACAAACAATTATGTGAACTGTACGTAGCTAGTGAGGTGCCATTTTGATAACAACTGCTTTGTCGTTTTTGATGGTTATTATTACACGCCCAGCATAAAAAATGAAGAGCACAGACGACGTCAGTCGAAATTTCAATCACTTTACATCTAATTTACAGAAAATATGATGTGCACAGTGTGCCAAGAACAATTTCTGAACAATTCGGGAAATAAGGAACGATTTGTTTCTGGTTTAAGAAGTCTTATAGAATGTGGTAATATTTTGAAGTGGCAATCACAGGCTAATGCTGATAAGCTTATTGTTGGAACTGCAATGGATATTCCAAAAGTAAAGGCAACTATGGTGGTTGGTAACGATGTCGATTTACTTGTCTTTCTAAATACACTTGATCCTGGTAACAGGGCCATTTACTTTCAGAAGTCGCCTGTGGGAAAAGGCCCTTCACGGACTTATCATATTACATCCTTCCTGGAAGCACTTGGAGATTCATGTCAAAGTACGTTATTTTTGCATATAGTATCCGGATGTGACACGACATCATCCTTGTTTGGCCAAGAGATGAAAAAAGCATTCAGACTTCTCCAAATACAGCCCAATCTACGGATAATTACTTTTATATTCAATAATGACAAGACAAGTACTCAATAAGTAACTGAAGTGGGAGAGCAGTTTTTGTTAGCATAGTATGGTGCACCTAAAGGAATGACGTCTTTAAATAGTCTTAGATACCAACGTTTTCTAAATGCTGTGGCAACACGTCCAATCGCCTCTCAGAAGGATCTTACTCGCCTTCCTCCAACAACTGTGGCAGCAAGAGTGCATTCAAAACGTGTTTATCTTCAGGTGTATCAGTGGAGGAGCAAAGGGTTGCTACCAGCTTCATGGGGATGGGTCTCTAGAAATGGGTGTCTTCAGCCAGTTTTAACTTAGAACCTCCTTTCCCTGACATCATCTTAAAGTTAACATCTTGCAAGTGTAAATCTGGATGTGAACGAAATTGTCATTGTTGCAGTGGTGGTTTACAGTCTTCAGTTTTGTGTGGATATGACAATGGCAGTGGTTGTAGTAACTCAAATATTCCCAATTTTGATGAGGATGATGATGAACGTTCTGTGTAGGAGTGTAATGGGGAAGATGATTCAGATGTTTAAGATGTGATTCATATTTTTAACAGGAAATTTATGAAGACGATCAGCTACTTATATTGTAACAATTGTATTCATGTGTGGCACTTTGTATTGTTGTTTAGTGTGCTATTTGTTCATTGTTTGCACATTGTGTTAATTATTGCTGATCAGAGTGCACCCTTATTAGTTGATCCAATGACAAAATTTTGTTAGTAATGTTACCTTTTCGACAAAATAATTTATGCCTCACCTTTAACCAGGCAGTATAGCTAGTAAATACAAAGATATATATGAATATATAAATAAATGAATCCATATGATACATGTAAATTTTAATACAAATCAGCACTTTGTATATTTAGATATAAATTATTTATTTTTGTAAAAACAAATGTTGAGGTGTGTACAATGTTTATAGAACCAGTCATTTCACTATCTTTTGAGAATATTCATATGACTTGCAAGTCTTGAACAAGGTTTACAAAATTATTTCTTTACAATTCTAACATGCTGTCTGACTAGTCAATAATCACATCTAAACAGCAAATAATTTCAGATAACTCACTTATTATTAATCATAGAAAAAACATACTACTATTGTTTTAAATCTCTAAGAATGTGTTGCATAATTAATCTCAATCAAATAATCATTTCGTTGCATAATTACACAGTTATTAATAGAGAAACTTAAAAAAAGGTTGAAAAAAATTATATTTTTCCGTTTTTGTTAGTATAACTCAGGAGAAATGTTACATATACATGTGATATTGCTATATAAACGTTTCTTAGCTCTTCCTCTGTAATTTGGCGCAAAAGGACCTTTTTATATCAATACTGTGAGAATATGTAGCCATTCTAAGATTACTCCACAGTATCTTAGGTCACCATTCTTATGACGTCATAACTGCGATACCACAGACTGGAGCTTTAGGGACTTTTCGTATGTTAACTAGGCCATCAAACTCAGAGTATTGCAACATATTTCATCTGTCCCCTAATTTTTTCCTAATCAGGGTAATGGAACATAATCTAAGAAAATCAGGCAATGTTAAAGCAATTAGATTAGTTAAAAAAAATGAAGGTGACAGATAAGTTTTGTTACTTGGGCAGTAAAATAACAAATGATGGTCGCAATACAGATAGATCAAATGCAGAATGCCAATGGGAAGAAAAGCGTTTTTGGAAAAGAGAAATTTGTAAACACTGAATATTAATTTTAAATGTTAGAAAATATTTTCTGCCGCGTCGGAGCAGTCAGGCACTTTGAGGCATTATGCTGCGATGCGCGAGGCCATTCTCCATTGGGGGGTTCGAATCCCCTCTCAGGCATGGATGTTTGTGCCGTCTTTAGTATAAGCTAGTTCATAAATGGTTTGTAAGTTTAGGGACTAATGGCCCCGTAGTTAAGTCCCATAAACTCTACAAACATCTGAACATTTTTTAATATTTTCTGAATGGATAAATGTGTATTGTTTGTCAAGTAGTAAAACATGGCAGATAAATAGTTCAGACAGAAAGAGGATAAAGGCTTTCGAAATGTGGTACCAGGAAAAAAAACTGTTGTCAGGTGGGTAGATCCTGTAACTAGTAAGAAGGTTATCTAACAGAATTCATTCCGTGACTAAAAGAAGAGATCAATTGGTAGGACACATTCTTAGTCGTCAAGGAATCGTGAATTTAGTATGGGGGCAAAGTGTGAGGGGTGAAAATAGCAGAGGCAGACCAAGAGACAAATATTCTAAGGCGGTTGATATAATGGTTGTCTGCCATTCTTATGAGGAGATTAAAAGGCTGTCTCAGGATAGAGTTTCGATGGAGAGCACATCAAACCAGTCTCCAGGCTGAAGGCCATAACAACAACACTTGCACAGTAAGAGCAGAAACAAAACTGCATAAAATGCAAGTTTCTACTGCAGTAACTTAGACACTCATAACTAGGTTTTTGACAGAACAGGGACTTGGTATTTTTCTTCTTCTTTTGTTTCCTACTCAATCCGGATTTTGGCAACCATATTGGCTGTGCGGCTCATGTCTTTTGCTGCTCATAATATTTCTGAAGATATTATGGAGGTCATAGCTCTGATTTTTTTATCAGAATATTATTCTTCGACCAACACTTATCTTCTCTGGTACATTTCCTTGAAGTATTGAGTGAAGAATGTTTTATTTATTTTTGTTTCTCATAATATCTTCTCAGTACTAGATCTTTGTGGCTTTCATGCTAGTCGGTATTTTTTTTATCTTTCTTCATTTTCAATAGAAGCTCGATGCTCGTGACATAATCTGGACATGGTACTCTTAGAATTCTTCCCTACAGACACATTTCAAAGGACTTGAACTGTATACTTAAGAATTCTGTCATAGTCCATGTTTCAACACCTTAAAATAGGGTAGAGAAGACGTAATACACTACTGGCCATTATAATTGCTACACCAAGAAGAAGTGGAGATAATAAACAGGTATTCATTGGACAAATATATTATACTAGAACTGACAGCCACAATCTATGTTGTACATAGGGCCTGCTAGCTTCTGTCTAGGAGTTTTCAGCCAACGTTTGTTTGATTTTACAACTTACGTTTCGCTATCACCAATTTAGATTCAGATTGGATAGCACTGTAAAATTTTTATACGTAATTTCTCTTGGAGGGTGAATCTTGGGCAATGTCAGCAGCTCATAATGGGACGAAACGTCTGACAAACTTCAAACATTGACAGAAAATCTCGAGACAGATGCCAACGGACAACATGTCAACAAATGGCCATAAAAGCTTAAAATGTACAATAGATAAAAACTTGGGAAACGTTTTTAAACATCTGTGTAATCTTGAAGCTCCAGTAGCTGCGACCGTTATTTATCTTATAATTGCCGATACCAATAGATTGTTTGGATTGTGCCTACCTTGTACCCACAATAAAACATTTTAATTCACACTGTGTCTTTAGCCCCTGTTCTGCAGATGACTAAGAATCTGCTTATAAAATATTTGTAATATCACATTAAGGCCAATTCACACTGTCACGTCAATGTCACGTCGTAGCACCATCACGTCAAGTTGTATTCACACTGTCTGTCAGTGTCCGTCACGTCAAGTCGCCGATCTCAATACGCGAAGTTGAAAGTGAGGTTATGAGTACCGATCTGTTATGTAGAAAGTCATAGAATTGAAGGAATAACAACGGTAAATGTTATTGACAGCCAAATAAAACTTTACAGTGTATCTTTTTGGCCAACTTACTGGGAACTGAAAAAACATTTCAAAACATCGACATCAATTTTCAAGCGAAAAAATAAACATATAAATACATCAACAACACTTATAAGAGCATAAATAGTGCCTGTTTACTTTATGCATTACAATTTGCCCATTGAGATTGTTAATACCGTCGTAAACAATTGAATTTTTGTCTTTCGTTAGAACTGACTTTTTCATTTAAAATGTTATTTAATGAGAAATGCGTAATCTGATTACAATGTTACACTAATAAACAGTTTGCTCCAGTCTTTTCTGTTACAATGTTAAGTAACATTAACCATTTTTTGGTTTCAGATTATCAGACCTCAATTGTAGGGGGACACTCAATTGACAAAAACATTTAAGTCGTCATGAAATATTTGAGATTTACCCCGGAAACGAAGTATAACAACAAAATAAAGGCGAATAAGACTTATTTGGATATAAATAGTGCAATCGTCGACCGCAACATTTAATTCGCGTGACGAAAATAGGTTAACTTCTATGTTAGCAGACGACTATTCCGTCAATACATTCTTCGCGAGAAAGCTTGACGTGATGGTCCGTGACGGGCAGTGTGAACGCCGCCATTACAAATACATTGCGGAATGTTCTGACGGACGGTGACGTGACGTGATGAACAGTGTGAATTGGCCTTTACATTTACAGTGATTTGTTATTGGGACAGTATTCCTCTCAACACACACTCGGAAATCGTCACATATTTGGAAATTACTATCCAAATAACTGTTTCGTCCTTTATTTTCTAATCAGTTGTAAATGTAAATAAAAGACGGAAACGTATAACTAATTTTTAATACGTTCAGTGAAAATCAATTAAAAACGTAAAGACGGAAAAAAAGATTATGGGAGAAAACGATCCGAAGCTACACCTACACATACTACAGATTACGAATCTACAATGCTATCTTTTTTAATTACACTATCTATAATTTAACGATTGTTGAGTTTTACAAGCAGCTACGATGACATAAGTTGAAAGGGACTTTAGACTACTTATACCTACACTTGAATAGTTACGTTCTTAATTTACTACAAATTACTATTTATTAGTAACGTAAGCGTTTTCGTGATTACTCTTAAAGGCATCATAATTGCATTGTTAATGTTTAAAGTTCACAATCTCTGAATAAGCTCAATTTAAAATGTCGCCTGTTACATTGTGCCACAGACCATATTTATGGTCTGTGCATTGTGCCAAACTTTCTGTCACGGCTTCCTCAATAAAGGCCAATTCACACTGTCCATCACGTCAACGTCAAGTCAAGTTGTATTCACACTGTCCGTCCGTGTCCGTCACGTCAATTCGTCCATCTCAATACGTGATGTTGAAAGTGAGGTTATATGAGTGGCGATCTGTTATGTAGAAAGTCATAGTTTAATACTAGAAAGGGGGAACAACAACGCTACATGTTATTAACGGCCAAAGAAAACTGTACAGTGTATGTTTATGGCCAACTTATTGGGAACTGAAACAACATTTCAAGACATCGACATCTATTTTCAAGCGAAAAAATAAAAAATATGAAGACATCAAACCAACTTGTAAGAGCATAAATAGCGCCTGTATACTTTAACCATTACCATTTGCTCGATGACATTGTTAATATCGTCTTTCATTAGAACTGACATTTTCATTTAAAGTGTTATTTAATGAAAAATGCGTAATCAAATTTCAATCCTATTCAAATAAACAGTTTGCTTCAGTAGCTTCTGTTACAATGTTACGTACCATAAACCATTTTTTGGTTTCAGATATCCGACCTCGATTTTAGGGGGACACTCCACTGACAAAAATATTTAAGTCGTCATGAAACATTTGAGATTTACCCCTAAAACGAGGTAAAACAAGAACACAAAGATGAATAATACACATTTGCATATAAACAGTGCAATGGTCGACTGCAACACGTAATTCGCGTGACGAAAATAGGTTAACTTCCGATGATAGCAGACGGCCGTTCCGTCAAAACATTCTTCTCGAGAAAGCTTGACGTACGTTGACGTGACGGTCCGCTGACGGACAGTGTGAATGCCGCCATTAGAAATACATTGCGGAATGTTCTGACGGACGGTGACGTGACGTGACGTGACGGACAGTGTGAATTGGCCTTAAGGAGGCCGTGTTTCTATTCGTGCTGTATATAGACTATGGACCAAAACGGAAGTGGTATTTTTCCGCCGCTAACATACACTATGTTTGATTACAGTTGAAGCGCATCCAAATTTAATCTCTTTGTGCCATTACGCTATTTTTGCACAAATGTTTTGCGCATATAAATTTGTGCAAACGATGTGTTGCGTGAGAATCGTTTGATATTGGTTTTGTAACGTTGGTGACACTGATGCGGGCCACATGAAGCAGAACTAGTAAACAAGAGAAGTCTTGTCAGTATATTTGAAATGTGAAATCGGTGGATTATTGAGTTTGTAAATAAATTGAAACACAGTAACAGGGAGCTGAGTGATTGTATTTAAAGCATTATGTTACTTTATTTTGTTATCAGTATTGTTGTACTGTGTAACCAACTTTATCAATAATAGTAAATTAAAATGGGTGAAAATATTCTGCAGCAGTTCCATCCTGAAATTCAGCCCTTGATAAAAGTCGTACTCACCGAAAAAGTTGGTAAGAGAAGGTCAATCGTTAGATACATGCTATTTTATGAAATTAGTTTATTTTCTTTGTGTGTTATTTCACTGTGCAACCGTACACAAAAGAGGAAACACGTCTACTGTTTCATATTCATTGTGTAGTTACAGAGCGCTGCTTGTAAAACTCAACAATCTTTTAATTATAAATACCAATTGTTCAAAATTGACATGAAATGCATCCTGTACCACAGTAAACGTTTGTTGGTAAGCTGGGAAATTTTTGTTGACTCTTTGTGCCTAAAAGCCCACAGTGTGTTCACGCGAATCGTTAAATAAATAAATAATAGTAATTGAAGTTTTTAAATAAAGACGAATCTCACACAGGTCCGATTTTCAGAATGATCAATTATTGGCCTTATTGTGTTAGATTACAATTATTCATTATCTGGAAATGACAACGTTCTCTGTATGCATAAGCCAATTCATCTGAGTGACATACCAAATATTAACATTATTCTAGACTTGTCTATTGCCTGTCTTGTTAAAACAACTCAGAAACAGCACCGTACTGTAGCACAGGGCAACATCTTATTTCACATAATTAATGATCTAAGTAAATATTTTCTTAGTGTTACATGATAACATTTCTTTTAGGTGATATTGATTCAAGCGTTACGTCATTTTTAGTTACTAACTAATAAATAACCAGAATAGTTACTTGTAATAGTAAAGTGACATTATAGCTAGTTACCTAATTCTATCTAGCACTATTAATATTATTTGTATACATAACTATTGTGAGGAAATCTTCTCTTTTTATTGTTGTCACTTCCTGTCTACATTTTTTATGACTTTTTCCCATGTGATAGAAAATAATGAGGTTGCTATAGTAGTTGTATAATTAAATGCTTAAACTTTCATGATTGCTTTAGTGTAGAGGTAAACCGTTGTTTTCAAGCAATTTCTAATGCGATGGTGTAAAATATAACAGCTAGGATTAAACAAACACTAACTCAGCCAAAGAGTAATAAATTAATTTTTAATTGCTTTGGCAGGTTCTTCTTGCAATAAAGTGTAGCTCCCCAGTGTGTGCGTATATTAACAGCATGCTCATTGATACATTGTTTTAAAAGTCACAGGTATCTGTATGTGCCTGCATAAAGAAGTTGTAGAATCTAAAAATTAACCTAATGACGTTAAAACGCCTGGGCGAAGTAAATATATCGGTAAAACTGCAGAGTCTGTTGCCCGTGTTTTTAGCATGGCGTGTATGTTGGCAACTATAAATATATCGTTTCTGGGCCGGAGATTTGGGCGCTATGCGCTCTCACATACTAAAATATACTTCTTGTTTAACCTACACCTAACTTAACTTTCACTTAAAGTGATCACTGTTTTGTACAGATCACAAAATAGATAAAACACTTACCTGCTCTGTGGTTGATTGCTGTGGTGTTGCTAACATTTGCAGAGCGAGGGCAACAGAATCTGAAGTTTAGCCACTATCTCTATGAAAGAAATTAAAGATTTCGAAATTAACAATACCTTAAGAAACTGATAACAAAAAGGTACAATTGGCTAAACAGAGATACAATGCAAATCTTACTAAAAATAGTAAAAACCAGTGCAAAGCAACATGGTCAGTAATTAATATTATTATACTTAAGGGTAAAACTTTACAACACTTCTTGTCAGACTCCAGTGCTTAAATTGGCAATGAAGAGTAGAACTGTGTTAACATTTTTCATGAGCTACAGAGTAAATGTTATTGATGCTTGTTTCATTTGCAGCAAAATTAATACTGTACCTGCTCTATGGTTGGCAGGTTCTTGTATTTACCCTTGTCCGTTCAGAAAAAAATAATTTTCATTCTAATTTGTCAAGAGAAAACATTTATTGGTAATCTGAGCTGTTATCATTACCATTTGTGCCAACATACCGCTAACCACTGGAGCCAGGCGAGAGGTGTCGTACAATTTAACCAACTTCAGAATCAGTAACTTTGATGAGACAGTCCCAATACCAGCTGATACATTCAACAAATATTTTTTTGTAAGTTGTGCTTATGAAATAAAGAAACCGATTAGTAAACTCAATGTAACATATGTAGAGTATCATAAGAGTGCAAACCTAAATCAGAATCGGACCAGACCGTTATTGAAACACTTTAAACAGGTAGGCCTATGAAAAGACGAAGGTCTCAAAAGTGTCAAAGAAATGAAAAATTCGCATAGTACTGGTATTTATAACAAGTCAAACTCAAAACAATATTTCATGTCAGCAGAGTTTCAAATGATTGTTCATCTTTTCTAGCTAAAATGGGTCACAGAACTGAAGGAGGCATATTAATGTCTGCTCTCCAACCAGGGTAATATGTTGCATACATCTATGAAAACATGTGGTGGATTGGGAATATCTGTGAGATTTCCATTGAGCAAAGGGATGCGTTAATAAACTTTATGCTCCCACATGGTCCAGCAAATTCATTTTATTGTCCACCAAGAAGTGACAAGTGCTGGGTTCCAGAACACCGCATTATTGCAGTTGGGTCAATCCATAATAAGTGGTACAGGGATGGTTGCTTGACCATTTTTAAATATTTTAATTTTTTATATGTGATTGCCCTATATTTGAGAAGTTCAAAACAGTTTTTTAAAGTAATTTATCATGCACCTTTACTGATTGGCGGCCATTTTTATTTGTTGGCACGCGCCAATTTTTCAGTGTGGCGACATTAGTGAAAATTTGAATATCTCGTCACTAGGTTAAGTTACAACATTGCAATTGACATGATTGTTTTTAGAAAAGTGTCCTCTACAACATTGTCTGTTACATAAAATACCCTAAATTAAAAAATAACCAGTCAAAATGACCTCCAAAGTTTGGTATCCAAATTTTCAAAAATCCACTTTTTAGGCCCAATAATAACATACAAGGAGTGACTTATGAGTGTCTATTTTTTTTCCTGTAGTTAGATATCATACACTACTAGCCTTATATAGAGCAACAACACTTATAAATGTTTCCTTAATTTTTTATGAATTTTTGAAATTTGAAAATTTTCATTTTTTGTAAAGTTTGAGGCTAGTTATCTCGGATGGGACTGAATATAAAAATATGATTTTTGCACAGTTTGTACACCTATATGATAGCAGTGTACTGTAAAAATTTCAGCTTTGATATCTGAGTGTGGACAAAGATATGAATTTTTGAAAATGAGGAAATAATTCATATGACACTACAACAGCTATTATGACTGTTGCCTATTTATATGGTTTATTGTTTCATTGTAATAAAATATAATTGTGACATAGTGTTAACTAAATATATCACACAATATTAATTTAGTTTATTTGTTTTTTATAATAAATATAAAACAACAGGAACTTTCGGCTGTGTTCTATTGTAATAAAAATGCCCATTTATGTTTAGGTTTATTGACAATAAAGAATTACATTATTGCTGAGTGTGGCATTGTAGAAGTGCATTACTGCTGGGTGTGGCATTGTTGTAGTCAGTCTATTCTGAAACCTCTGTTAGAGTGGATGTACATACATCATCGAGAGTGCAGAATGTGTTATGTGCTTTGTTTTGTGTGTAATTTGTAATTAATTTCGAGAGATTAACTGGAATGCAATAACATGGATGAACAGTGCTCTGTTGGACAGATAACAAGTGAAGTGTGTCAAGTTTATGGTTCAGTTACAAAAAAAGGTAAAAAAATGCTATGTAACATCAGAAATGGAAATTTGAGGATCATTGTCAGTAAAATTACATCTCTCTCTTTAATGTTGAATGACATGGTAGCATGTGTGTATGATGGGCAATGGTGGCTTGCCAAGGTTGAAACAATAAATTTGGAAAACAATGACTTTTTGTGCATTTTTACCACCCTGTTGGCCCAATAACATCATTCAAGAAATCTTAATAGTGACAAAGTTTGGATACCAATGAAAAATATTTTAAGGAAACTTTTAGTGTTTGAACTTGCCACAGCAACTGGGAGGTCTTATTCTTATTCTACATCACAGAAGCTGTCAGAAGAAACAAGTGTTCTTAACATTCACCACCAGGTTCAGGAATAGTCGCATCTCGAAGGATGTTAATTTCCCAATTAATTTATTTTAAATACTGTATATGTCAAAATAACAATGTTAATTACAGTGATGTTTCCACTTTTTATATATAATTCAGTACCTTGCTTCAATAATAATTGATTATATTCCACCAATATTACACATGAATAGGCAACAGCCATAAGATCAGTTGTATAGTAATGTGAATTATTTCCTCATTTCCAAAAATTCATATATTTGTTCACAATCAGATATCAATGTTGAAATTTTTACAGCAGGTTGCTATCATATAGGTGTACAAACTGTGCAAAAACCATATTTTTATATTCAGTCCCATCTGAGATAACTAGCCTCAAACTTTACAAAAAATGAAAATTTTCAAATTTCAAAAATTCATAAAAAATTAAGGAAACATTTGTAAGTGTTCTTGCTCTATATGAGCTTACTAGTGTATGATATCTAACTACAGGAAAAAGATAGACTCTCATAAGTCACTCCCTGTATGTTATTATTGGGCCTAAAAAGTGGATTTTTGAAAATTTTGGAGGTCATTTTGACTGGTTATTTTTGAATTTAGGGTATTTTGTGTGATAGACAGTGTTGTAGAGGACACTTTTCTAAAGCCAATCATGTCAATTGCAATGTTGTAACTTAACCCAGTGCTGAGATATTCAAATTTTCGCTAATGTCTCCAGACTGAAAAATTGGCGCGCGCTGACAAATAAAAATGGCCGCCATTTAGTAAAGGTGCAAGATAAATTACTCTAAAAAACTGTTTTGAACTTCTCAAATATAGGGCAATTACATATAAAAAATTAAAATATTTAAAAATGGTCAAGCAACCAACTTAATTTTTATTGTACCACTTCATTTGGATTGACCCAGTTATTGCAGCTCCATCAGTCAATTCGTCTGGCAGGCAGTACACCATTCATCTTGATATTCACCAGAAAATTAATATAGCATATAAAAAATTGAAATAGGTTAGAGGAAACAATCTAAGGAACCTAAGAGTGGCTTCTAATTATACTGAGGACAGTTAAATAATTTTACCATTAGGCTTGGAAACCTGTGTAAAGAAACCCTTATCAGGCTTGGGATCCTGTGGTAAAGAAACCCACCGATGGCTGTTGTTGCTCAGGTGCCCCTATGGCGATGGGGATGCTGGGTTTCTCAGGTGAAATGCAACTAGCTGTGGTTGAACCATAGCAACTCATTTATACACTTCTTTACCATCAGTAAGCTGGTGCTGTTCATTAAACAGGCTACTAATAATTAGATAATGATTATGCAAATTCTAAATAATAATTTTGCATGCATGTGTGTGTGTGAGAGAGAGAGAGAGAGTGAGAGCGGGGGGGGGGGGTGGCAATTAAGAAATAACATTGTTTCTATTTACATTCTTTTGCTATTCAGAGATAAGCTAGGTCCTATTCATCAGGACTTCTTATTTCACTTATCTCTTGCATTAATAAACATTTATTAGATATAATAAAAGATTTCAGATATAATTTGAGTGCCAGAAAAGTGTTCAAAATTCCAATGCACCTCTATAATGATGGTACTTTTTAGAGCCTTATATGCTTGCATTGCAAAACCAAATCCACTTTTCTGGATAGTTTAGAATATGCTCTTTCTAATGACCACAGTTTAGGAGAGTTTGGAGAATACATTTTTTTGAAAAATTTGATTAAAAATAACTATTTTTAGCATTTTCTGAATATTGTCAACTTTATCCTAGATTTGTGAAATAATGGAAAGCAATAGGAGAATGAAACTTTATATTCTAAGACCTTGTGTTGGTGAGTTATGGTGTTCAAAGTTTCATACACATCCCACAGTTACTTTCGGAGATATAAAAAACTAAAGTTCATACTTTATTAACCAGCTATTTTTTCGCCCAACTTTGCTTCAAATTATCTATATGAAAATTGCTCAGATATTATTTTCTTAAGATGTTACTTTAAAGCGCTCTAAACGTTGTATAAATGGTCAAGTTTTGTTTCTTTCATGCAAAGATACATCATCTCAAAGTTGCTGAAAATTCAAGGACGCACTATTGGAAGCTGTGCTATGGTCTTAAATTTCTGAAACTGAAACTCTATGGGTGTTCATTGAGAACATGTGTCGATGTTCATACAAAATTTCATCAAAATCCATGATGGTCATGTGGGAGCCTCTAGACCAGCGGTGCTCAACCTGTTGCGCGCGGTCCACTTCTTGCCCGCCGAGCTTTTCTGAGTGGCCCGGCATCCTCGTCGTCCAGTATTCTAAATTTGAACAATAAAAGTCTCTAATGACTGGCTGATAAAAGTGGGCAGGATGCGTACCGCGAAATGGACGAAATCAGTGCCCTGCATTTAAGCAGCATCTCCACAATGCATGTTGTTTATTGTGAAGCAGGCCCCTCTGCCTGGACCCCTCAAGTGTTCGCACTGGATAGACAAGAAGTAAGGCGACTGCTGGCCCAAAGTTTGTAATCGATTAATACACTGTCTAACTGGTATCCCGACTGTCAGGACCATTTGCTTGGCCACTCATATGTTGCCCGTGGTTCATGGACTGGGACCTGACTATAGGAACCTACATCATGAACCACTAATTTTAATCATTACCAATAAAACAGAAAGCCTCATTGGTGTATGACTTGTTTGTATATAATTTTTACATACATTATAATAAGAGTTTGAATTTGTTCATGTGATGTTCTTGTGTTGTTTTTGTATAATTATTTATCAGTGATATCATCTGAAATTTTGTAGATATTCCATGTTATTGCTTGTTCATGTATATGTATTTGTGATGTCATCTGAATTTTTGTGTGTAATGCTTTATATTACGCATACTTGATCATGTGAACATCCTTTTTCTGAATCTATTTATATATTATGTAGATTTTAAGCCTCATGACTACTATTGGGTGATTAGCACGTGATTCCACCCCTTGACTTTGACCCGTGACTGTGTCGTGTTGTATGGTGTCAGCACATGCTCGGGTTTTGGGATGTGTTTATTTGTGTGTGTCGTGTGTACATATCGAGTGGCGCTATCTTTGGTGGACATTACATAGAATGGGTATTTTGTCATACGACCATTCTTCTTTCTGTTGTCATATGTGTGGTTGCAATTCATAGTACTGAGCTATTGAGAAATGAGGGCAATAACATTAAGCCTATTTTGTCAGTTCTGTGATTTTGTTTTAGTGGTGAGTGCTTGTGTTTAAGGATCGACCAGTAAATGTGGCGTCAGTTTCATAGTTTATTCGAGGATTTCAGTTCAGCGTTTCTATGATTGCAATTGATTTTTTAGTTATAAGAGGTTTGCTACTTTGCTAAACAGACAAGAGTGCATCAAAAACCTGTCAACCATAGAGCATGAACAACATTAATTATTTACTCCCTGGTCGGCAAGAAAAAGGAATCCCATAGGTGTTAGATTTGTTTATATAGTACAATTGTAACACACTTTCTTATTGATCGCAGCAATTCGACCCCTGATTGGCTGCTCTGCCGTTCATAACATCACGAGGGCTGGCCGCTGATGCGTAAAATTTTGTTTTTCCCTGAAATCTTGGTTGTGGTGACAGATTGATCTGTAGCGCAGCCTAAGGTTTAGGTTAGGTTGAGACACAACAGTTTGGTTGTGAGCTGGTGAAGCCAGCAAATGTGAAAGCCAAATTTTGGTTGTGGTAACAAAATTGACCAGTTTTTAAATCTAATGTTTACGTCACCAACATATTGAGAAATGCAATTTGGGGATGAGGGAGTAATTTTATTTCCACAAGTGAGGGGAAGACTCGTGTCCGGGATAATATTGTAATACTTATGTATTGTAGATAATAAATAATCTGTGTTTATCCTCATAAATTACATAATTTACCATCAATCACAGGTCTCAGCCCAAAAATTCAGTCATACTGTGGCAAGGAGACAGCTGGACCATCCTGTTGCAGAGTATGCAGCTTGCATGATGTGGCTCACTTAAATGACTGCTGTGATATTGATTCTCCCCACAAACACCAACTTGTCTGAATTGCGCAGATGGGAACTCTGCCTACAATATATACTACACTCCCACAATCCCCTATGCCTAAACCTTTGCTAGTTCCTGCCCCCACAATTCTCCTCTCTCCTTCCTTTCCCTACCCACACTCTAGCTTACATATGTCCCCCTTTCCCCACATGCTCCAGTCCCTTCCTATCTGTCAAGACAGCACTGGTGTGTTGCTCCATCCCCATTGGTATCCGTTCCCTCGTTTCCTGCTTCCCTCTCTGTGACACTTCCTTACCCCGACCACTGGTTGCCCTCGCCTCAGCTGTGCTGTGTGTTGCAATCTGGCCGCAACAGCCAGATATGGTGGTTGGAATGCTGTGTGTGTGCGTGCACTTTTGCAATCCTAGGTTGCTTCTTCAGAAAAAGAGCAGAGAAGGAAAAGGAAAGAATGCAGGTTTTAAGGGTGTGGGTGCGGGTTGCGAAACCTCAGCATTTGTGTGTGTTTTTTATTTGTGTGTCTATCAACATACCTGTGCTCTTTTTGCTGGTAAGTAAACCATCTCTAATTTTTATAGCTATATATTTTTCCTACCAGGAATGTTTCCCTCTATAATATTCGTAGTCTTTGAATTACAAATATATGACTCGTGTTTTCAAATTTTCATGGTATTGTTTTCATAAGATAATAATTATTTTATCACCTTTTTTATTTTCCCTTTATTTATATTTTCGACACTTGTGGAAGACAGTCTTTTG
Organism: Locusta migratoria; assembly: GCA_026315105.1. Taxonomy (NCBI): domain Eukaryota; kingdom Metazoa; phylum Arthropoda; class Insecta; order Orthoptera; family Acrididae; genus Locusta; species Locusta migratoria. The sequence goes on from CM048744.1 coordinate 504,455,765, forward strand.
AGCATTTGCGGTATGAAAATAATTCTTTTTGGCAGGTATTGGCTCAGGCAATATCAAAATTAGTGGCATTTCATCTGGAAGACCAACAGACAGTGCTGAAGGCAATGCTGACCGTTTCAAGCTGGTTATACCTTATGCAGGACAAAAAATTACATGGAATGTGGTATTTAATAGCCAAAAGCCTCATTTTGCACCAGATTTTTGTTTTGATGATGATTCTTTTTTGGCTGATCCTGATATTGAGTTTCTGGAAGAAGCATTACCAAGTCTTGCAACGTGGAATGTGCGTGATCCCAGAGCACTACTTAATGTCATCTTAGAACTCTTAGAAATTTACAGGAAACATCAGGTACAGTATTAGTAAGAAGGTTTTAATGTGTAATTGTATCATGAAAGAAGGTACTGTTAACTTATTAAAGTTAAGAAATACATTTTGTGTGTGTGTGAGAGAGATACGACAGGCACATAAAGACACTCATTTAAACATAACAGATTTTGACCACTAGCCTTTGTCAGAAAAGAAACTTATAGTAGCATTGTTTCACTAACACTTCACAGGCACACGACTATTGTCTTCACTTACTGATTTAATGGGATGGGTGAAAAGGGGGGGGGGGTGGACAGGAAGGATGCAATGGAACATAGGTCCCAGCACTGTTGTTATGCATCACGGTGACTACCTAGCAGAAGGCCTCCGTCAACTTTCTAACTCTTCCATCTACAGGTTGTGCCTGAATGACCCAATCAAAAAAGTCCAGAGAGCTGTTGAGTCCCTGTTGAAATTTGATGACCCTCCTAGACGCTTTCTCCAAAACCAAATAATTCTGGACCCTCAATTGTAACTGTTTACTCTGCTACTACTGCAAGAATTTTGGCCTTTGTTGACCAACACCTACAGCCAATAATCTGATATCTATCCTCTCAAAAGTCGCCTACCACTTCCTTCACTGGCTTCTACTATCCACACGCCTTTACTCCCTAGATCGTTATTCATCACAATTGATGAGATCTCCCTGTACACCCCCACGCCCATGGCCTTGTTACTTTTAACATTACATCTCCCAGTGTCCCTCTGAATCCAAACTTCATACCTAATTACTCATAACCCTCACTAACATTATCTTAACAAACTACTACTTTTCCTTTGAGACAAAAGTACACAATCACAGCCATGGGCTCCCCCATATTGTACCCTCCTATGCCAATCTGTTTGTGGTTTGTCTGTAGGAAACCTTCTTAGCTTCTCAAAACACCAAACCTCTGATTTAGTTCAGACTGACAATATTTTCATAATCTCGAATCAGGGCCAGGACTGTTACTGAGGAGCAGAACATGCTGCTGCAGTTGACAATGTTGAAACAGCCAGTGGACAATCTCGGGATAACATTCCGATAATCGTAGCGAATTGCTACTAGTGGGTTCACTGCACATGTGCGAGCTAATAGCTGTCTGGTGCAGTCATGGCTCCAATCAGTCTGTCTTTTTGCTTCCTAGTTACAGGTATTTTGACTTTCGTCAAAGTTTGTGGTCATTTCATTGCCGCAAGGAACTTTCTGAGCAATTGACTGTATAATTATTTAATGATGCGCTGATGTGAAATCAGGACTACTGCTGTTGTAGTTGTGGAATGGTAGAGATCTGCTATTACACTTTTAATAGAGGCTTATAGTGAAGCTGGGAATAACTTGTGCCATGATAAGGTACTTTTTTTGTTCATAGTCACAGAAACTCGTAAATATTTGTTAATAAAGCTTGAAGTTATTGCAGCAGGTTTCTTTATGCTGTAACATCATGTCAGAAAGGTAAAAAATACGTATAATTCCAGAATTCATTTGGATGTTCCAGCATTAATTCTCTCATTACCATACTGTGGGTATTTTCTTCTCTGAAGCCATGATCATATCCAGTAGTTACGAAACTAATTCCCGTAAGAGTAAGAGCCTCAAACTTGCCCACCCCTCCCCACTAACGAAAGGATCATTTCCGGTCACCGTCAATTATATATAAAAAATAGACGAAGATTACTCACCAGGCGAAGGAGCACAGGTGTGACAGCATCACAAATAAATAAATGAATACACACACACACACAATCGCAAGCTTTCGCAACCCAGTTGCGTCTTCAGGCAGTAGGGAAGGAGAGGGAAAAGGAAATGATGAGGGTTTTAAGGAAGGGGGTAAGGAGCCATTCCAATCCCGGGAGAGGAAAGACTTACCTTGGGGGAAAAAATGGAGGGTAAACAAATGCACACATGCCCACACATTCACACAGACACAAGTACACCTAGGCAGACATACTGTAGAAAGCAAAGAAGTTAAGTTATAGAAGTTAAGAAGTTAGACAGAGATACCACTTGAGGCAGAGGCTCTGTCCAGAGAACTGATGCAAAGATGTTAAGAAGGTGGGTGGGAATTCAAATTTAGCGGAGGTTGAGACCAGGTGGGCAACGGGAAGAGAGAATATGCTGAAGGGCTAGTTCCCATCTCCGGAGTTCTGAAGGATTGGTGTCAGTGGGAAGTATCCAGATAACCCGGACGGTGTAGCACTGTGCCAAGATGTGCTGGCCGTGCACCAATGCGTGTTTAGCCACAGGGTGATCCTCGTTACCAACAAACACTGTCTGCCTGTGTCCATTCCAAACCACCTTCCCTACCTTCTGGCTCCTACCCTTGTAACCGCCCCCGTTGTAAAACCTGCCCTATGCACCCTTCCACCACCACTTACTCCAGTCCCGTAACCCGGAAGGTGTACACGATCAAAGGCAGAGCCACTTGCGATAGTACCCACGTGATCTACCAACTGACATGCCTGCACTGTGAAGCGTTCTATGTGGGAATGACCAGCAACAAACTGTCCATTCGCATGAATGGACACAGGCAGACAGTGTTTGTTGGTAACGAGGATCACCCTGTGGCTAAACACGCATTGGTGCACGGCCAGCACATCTTGGCACAGTGCTACACCGTCCAGGTTATCTGGATACTTCCCACTGACACCAATCCTTCAGAACTCCGGAGATGGGAACTAGCCCTTCAGCATATTCTCTCTTCCCGTTGCCCACCTGGTCTCAACCTCCGCTAAATTTGAATTCCCACCCACCTTCTTAACATCTTTGCATCAGTTCTCTGGACAGAGCCTCTGCCTCAAGTGGTATCTCTGTCTAACTTCTTAACTTCTATAACTTAACTTCTTTGCTTTCTACAGTATGTCTGCCTAGGTGTACTTGTGTCTGTGTGAATGTGTGGGCATGTGTGCATTTGTTTACCCTCCATTTTTTCCCCCAAGGTAAGTCTTTCCTCTCCCGGGATTGGAATGGCTCCTTACCCCCTTCCTTAAAACCCTCATCATTTCCTTTTCCCTCTCCTTCCCTACTGCCTGAAGACGCAACTGGGTTGCGAAAGCTTGCGATTGTGTGTGTGTGTGTATTCATTTATTTATTTGTGATGCTGTCACACCTGTGCTCCTTCGCCTGGTGAGTAATCTTCGTCTATTTTTTATATTTTATTTTTCCTGCTAGGAATTTTTCGTCTTAATAATCGTTTCATATATATATATATACACACACGTAAAAAATAGATGAAGTCCACTTACCAGGCGAAGGGGCACAGGCAGTGATAGCAACAAATACACACACACACACAGAAACACAAATGCAAGCTTTCGCAGCCTAGCTGCTTCGTCAGGCAGAAGGGAAGGAGAGGGAAAAGGAAATGATGAGGGTTTTAAGGGAGTGGATAAGGAGTCATTCCAATCCCGGGACAGGAAAGACTTACCTTGGGGGGAAAAAAGGAGAGTAAACAAATACACACACACCCACACATTTACACAAACGCAAGTACACTTAGGCAGACATACTGTAGAAAGCAAAGAAGTTAGTATGTCTGCCTAAGTGTACTTGCGTCTGTGTAAATGTGTGGGTGTGTGTGTATTTGTTTACCCTCCTTTTTTCCCCCCAAGGTAAGTCTTTCCTGTCCCGGGATTGGAATGACTCCTTATCCACTCCCTTAAAACCCTCATCATTTCCTTTTCCCTCTCCTTCCCTTCTGCCTGACGAACCAGCTAGGCTGCGAAAGCTTGCGTTTGTGTGTGTGTGTGTGTGTGTGTGTGTGTGTGTGTGTGTGTGTGTGTGTGTGTGTGT